>CM031955.1:26624563-26827063 GCA_018749465.1 Paracanthobrama guichenoti | reverse complement strand
GACAGGCAAAGCCCTTTTCTGTCCCTGACATCTAATTAATGGTAATCCTTTAAGCTGCTGCTTGTAGAGCAGACCTCTTGGTCTCTGTCTCATTTGCAGTTACAGAAAAGAGAAAGGAGGAGTGTTTGGAAGTAGGGAGGGATGCTTAGCATGTCCGGTCGCTCGACCTGTTTTGAGAGACAAAGGTGTTTGCACTGGGCAAAGGTGTGTTCATAAATGTTGGGTGATAAGGATTTGTAGTGCATTTATTCAGTAAAGTCTCAACAGACATTTTGCACTACATTCTTTCCATCTCTCTTTCTGTCTTACTCAGTATGCAAAAAATATGTGAAAAAGGATGTCCAGATATTCATTATTCATGATAGCTGACATCTGTGCACATTTTGCTAAGTTAAGGAGCCATGAGATTAGAGAAAGTTGAAATAAAAATAAAAATGGAGAACCGTGATCCAAGCAGCTCTTTTGAGTTGTTTTTATACCTTATTGTTAAAAAGTTTGGGGTCAGTAAGATATTTTTAAAGAAGTTTCTTATACTCACCAAGGCTACATTTATTTGATGAAAAATACAGTATACCCTAGTGAAAAAAAAAACATATACCAAAGTGTATTTAAAATTACTGACATGTTGTTTGAAACTTACTGATAATTATAATTAAACTTTATTTGAAGTACTTATTTATTGTACAATGCATATTTCTTAATATTAAAGGGCACATATTATATTATATTATATTATATTATATTATATTATATTATATTATATTATATTATATTACCCGATTCCAAAAAGTTGGGACACTGTACAAATTGTGAATAAAAACAGAATGCAATGATGTGGAAGTTTCAAATTGTAATATTTTATTCAGAATACAACATAGATGACATATCAAATGTTTAAACTGAGAAAATGTATCATTTTAAGGGAAAAATAAGTTGATTTTAAGTTTCATGGCATCAACACATCTCAAAAAACTTGGGACAAGGCCATGTTTCCCACTGTGTGGCATCCCCTCTTCTTTTTATAACAGTCTGCAAACGTCTGGGGACTGAGGAGACAAGTTGCTCAAGTTTAGGAATAGGAATGTTGTCCCATTCTTGTCTAATACAGGCTTCTAGTTGCTCAACTTCTTTGTCACATCTTCCTCTTTATGATGCGCCAAATGTTTTTTATGGGTGAAAGATCTGGACTGCAGGCTGGCCATTTCAGTACCCGGATCCTTCTTCTACGCAGCCATGATGTTGTAATTGATGCAGTATGTGGTCTGGCATTGTCATGTTGGAAAATGCAAGGTCTTCCCTGAAAGATACGACGTCTGGATGGGAGCATATGTTGTTCTAGAACTTGGATATACCTTTCAGCATTGATGGTGCCTTTCCAGATGTGTAAGCTGCCCATGCCACACGCACTCATGCAACCCCATACCATCAGAGATGCAGGCTTCTGAACTGAGCGCTGATAACAACTTGGGTTGTCCTTTTTAGTCCGGATGACACGGCGTCCCAGTTTTCTAAAAAGAACTTCAAATTTTGATTCGTCTGATCACAGAACAGTTTTACAAGTTACCACTTTGCCACAGTCCATTTTAAACGAGCCTTGGCCCAGAGAAAACGCCTGCGCTTCTGGATCATGTTTAGATATGGCTTCTTTTTTGACCTATAGAGTTTTATCCGGCAATGGCGAATGGCACGGTGGATTGTGTTCACCGACAATGTTTTCTGGAAGTATTCCCGAGCCCATGTTGTGATTTCCATTACAGTAGCGTTCCTGTATGTGATGCAGTGCCGTCTAAGGGCCCGAAGATCATGGGCATCCAGTATGGTTTTCCGGCCTTGACCCTTACGCACAGAGATTGTTCCAGATTCTCCGAATCTTTGGATGATATTATGCACTGTAGATGATGATAACTTCAAACTCTTTGCAATTTTGCTCTGAGAAACTCCTTTCTGATATTGCTCCACTATTTTTGGCCGCAGTATTGGGGGAATTGGTGATCCTCTGCCCATCTTGACTTCTGAGAGACACTGCCACTCTGAGAGGCTCTTTTTATACCCAATCATGTTGCCAATTGACCTAATAAGTTGCAAATTGGTCCTCCAGCTGTTCTTTATATGTAAATTTTTCCGGCCTCTTATTGCTACCTGTCCCAACTTTTTTGGAATGTGTAGCTCTCATGAAATCCAAAATGAACCAATATTTCAAAATGTCTCACTTTTAACAATTGATATGTTATCTATATTCTATTGTGAATAAAATATAAATTTATGAGATTTGTAAATTATTGCATTCCTTTTTTATTCACAATTTGTACAGTGTCCCAACTTTTTTGGAATCGGGTTTTGTATATTATATTATATTATATTATATTATATTATATTATATTATATTATATTATATTATATTATATTATAAGATGTAATATAAATCTCTGGTGTCCCCAGAATGTGTCTGTGAAGTATCAGCTCAAAATACCAACCAGATCATTTATTATAGCTTCTCAAATTTGCCCAAGTTTTTCAAATTCGCAAAAAATGCATCGTTTTTGTGTGTCCCTTTAAATGTAAATGAGCCGCTGCTCCTTTACACAAGCTTTGGATACTCTGTCAACAACAATACGAATCTCACTCAGCCCAAATGTCAGAAATAACCTGTTGTGGAGTGCAGCCTTACATGTTTGAACCGGAGTCGGACACAGATGTAGAGACTCAGGAAGAGGTTGCAACGTTTAGACTGCACCTGGACGTTTCTGAATGGATAGTGGATGTTACGTTGATGCTCGCGTGAGAGCGTAACACGTCCGACACCTGAGTCGACTATACAATGCATAATAAATGTGTGTTTATGAATTACACAGACGGTGACATAGCT
This sequence comes from Paracanthobrama guichenoti, assembly GCA_018749465.1. Lineage (NCBI taxonomy): Eukaryota > Metazoa > Chordata > Actinopteri > Cypriniformes > Gobionidae > Paracanthobrama > Paracanthobrama guichenoti. The sequence goes on along the minus strand of CM031955.1, from coordinate 26,824,197 downwards.
CTAGTCTCTGTGAATACAGTCAGAGACTATGGTAACTTTAGCCATATGGCTATATGTACAGCATTCGAAAAAGCTCATTCAGAAAGGAAATTTGCAAACATTCACAAAATATAAAGTTCCATCCTTACTTGTGGATATGAAGTTAGAGCACAAAGCGTTGGTATTGACCCATCCTTCAGAAACAACTTTTTCGCAAATCCATTGTTGAAGCAATCATGCATAAAATGATTTGCGCAAATTTTACTGACATTCTTCGGCACATTTCAAGTCAAGTCAAGTCACCTTTATTTATATAGCACTTTTTACAATGAAGATTGTTTCAAAGCAGCTTCACAATGGTAACAGGAAAATATTGCAATAGAATTTAAGAGAAAGTAATATAATTAAATATTTAGTGTCCCCAACTGAGCAAGCCAAAAGCCAAAGGCAACAAGGGCGACGGTGGCAAGGTCAGGTGACATGATGGAGGAAAAAACCTTGGGAGAAACCAGGCTCAGTCGGGGTGCCGGTTCTCCTCTGGCCAAACGAACAAACAGTGTATGATTATGATTCAGGCAACATTACAAATCAAAAGTCACGTAAGATCCGGAACAGTCAGAATATTTGTCCAGTTCCATCCGGTTGAGGATCGGAGTCATCACGCAGGAGACGGGCTTGATGAGGCCATCACAGGGAGAGTCTAGTTGACACGGTCTCTGCTGACGTTTCAGCGTTTGTCGTGTCTTTGGATTCAAAAATGAAATTTAACCACAATGTCCTCAATGGCTTGGATGCCGGGAGTCTATGGAGACTCGTATGTTCATTGGTACATGCAACAGCAGAACATTTATAATGTTTTTTGGCACAGACATTGTAATACTCTAGCTAGCTGATACAGCGAGTAAACAGAAATAGCGGTCTCTGTGCTTCTCACTCAGGGGTGTATCAGCTAAAAGGGCAGATCATCAAGTCATGGGCGAGATTTCCCTCCTCTTACGTATGAGTAGGGGGATTTCTGAAACACCGTGTTATGAGTGATTGATAATGATTGATGGGGATTATAAAAAAGTATTGGGTGGATTTTTACCATTTATAGGCTTGCTGGTTGTTTACACATACTGTGGACATACATCTGTGTTCAAACACCTTATAAAAGTGAATTTTGCATAACATGTCCCCTTTAAGCCTTAAAATGCATGATAGTATGATCTCTGTATAATATCAGTCTTTAAATGCAAGATATTTAAAGTGTACCTAAAGTATGCTTGCAATAGTTCCACTTCAGCACAATCAAATATACTTAATTGTATCTTTAGTTGAACTTCAGCACTGTTTCTGGCTAACTAAAGTGTATTAAGTACAAAATTCCAATTTAGCAGACCAATTTAGTATACTAAAAGTACAAATGCAGGGTATTTATATTAAAGGATTAGTTCACTTTAAAATGAACATTTCCTGATAATTTACTCACCCTCATCTCATCCAAGATGTTCATGTCTTTCTTTCTTAGTGGAAAAGAAAGACATTTTTTTGAGGAAAACATTTCAGGATTTTTCGCCACACAGTGGACTTCAATGGCAACCAAAATGTTCAAGGTCCAAATCAATGCAGTTTCAAAGCACTTCGAAGGGCCTCAGAGGCTCTGCACGATTCCAGCTGAGGAATAGGGTCTTATCTAGCGAAACCATCAGTCATTTTCTAAAAAAAACCCCGTTAAATTTATACACTTTTTAACCTAAATTGCTCATCTTGCACTGCTCTTCAATGTGCCACGGATTGCGCAATCATGTCGGAAAGGTCACGCTAGACGTAGGCGGTAGTACTGCCCCCGTGTTTTCAAAGTGCTCGTGCAAAGACTAATGCAAACATCCTTTAGCTAAAAAACTTTAAAACGATGTTGAACAATTTTGAAGTTGAAGATGGAGTTTTTGTAAAGGGTGTTAGTCTTCACACTTACGTCTACGTCTAGCGTGACCTTTCCGACGTGATTGCGCAATCAATGGCACGTCGCAGAGCAGCTCAAGATGAGCAATTTAGGTTAAAATGTATATAAGTGTTTATTTTTTTTCTTGAAAATGACCGATGGTTTCACTAGATAAGACCCTATTCCTCAGCTGGGATCGTGCAGAGCCTCTGAAGCCCTTCGAAGCACTTTGAAACTGCATTGATTTGGACCTTGAACATTTTGATTGCCATTGAAGTCCACTGTGTGGAGAAAAAAAAAATGAAATGTTTTCCTCAAAAAAATAAATTTATTTTCCACTGAAGAAAGAAAGAGATTAACATCTTGGACGAGATGGGGGTGAGTAAATTATCAGGAAATTTTCATTTTTAAAGTGAACTCATCATCTAAGTACATAAATAAATATATTTGTAGTATACTTAGCATAAAATAAATGTATTTCAAATACATTTTAGTATATTTATTTTTCACCAGGGAAAACAGTCATACAGGGTTTTTTTTTTTTTTTTTTTTTTTTTTGTGCTCAAGGAACATTCCTTATCATCAAAGTGGAAAACAGTTGTGCTGCTTAATATTTTTGTGAAAACAGATTTTTTTTTATTTTTTATGATTCTTTGATTAATTGAAAACATGTTGATAACATTATAAATGTCTTCACTGTCACTGTTTTGAACAATTTAATGCATCCTTGCTGAATAAAATAATTTCTTAAAAAAACAAAACGTATCGTATTGACCCATTAGACGACATTAGACTTTATACCATTTGCACTGTAGACTTGGTCAATGCTCATAATCCTGAAACCAAGATCCATAATTTCTGTATACTTGTATAATGTGGCTTTGGATACTTTTTTGCCAAATGCAAAAGTAAACAATGAAAGAAATGGGGCAGAGGTTTCAAATCCTCCCATTTAAATGAATTTTAATTAAACCGATGCAAATAATTGCTTTCGGCCCACGTTCATTTGTAAAGCAGTAAAAATCAGCTATAAAACTCCTTCTTGCATTTGTCATAAACGTTGTGGATAACTCTCCCATTTTAGTTTCTCCTTTAAAGATGATTAATATGGAAATAGAGTCACATTTACAACTGCAACATTACATTGTCCTCAAGGAATATTTTCTCCTGCCGGCCTTGATATTGTGTTGTTTTCTATTATTGTTCGAGCTTTGAAACCCTTGGCAACGTTGCAGTGAGTAATTGTCCTCTCGAAAGATATAATAGCAAAATAGATTCAATTAAAAGTGAACTAAGAATGCCATTTGAATTGCATTTTTTTTTCTGAGCCAGCCATCCTTATCTAGGCAGTCTGTTGTTCCCTGCACCGTTTCTATCAATGTGTGTCTGTCTTTACCAGGACAAATCTATTAATGTTTGTTTGAGTCTAAAATGTATGACCCGACTCCATGCCCCCTTCAGATGGAGGAAGACCATTGTGAGAGCCAATATTCACACCTGCTGATGTCAGAAATAGAAAACCACTTAAAATTGTTTTTGCTTAGGCAAGGCATGTTTTCACTCTTGAAAATAATTATAACACACCCACATGTTCAAACAAAAGCCAGACTGCACCTCCTACAGAGAAGTGATTAATGCAACTTCCAAAATGTGTCTGAATCACACTTTTGTGTGTGTGTGTTATTAGCTCCCGACATGCTTGCTGATGAATGGGCACATCCTGCTTGTTCTGCATCGCCCTTCCCCGACATTCCCACGCTGGTCCCGTGCCCAGCATAGTGCCTCAAGGAGCACTCAAACCATAGTGTGCAACAATCTGACACAGAGGCAGTCAGGCGTGGGTGTTTCTGTGTGAAGGCAGAAAATATGATGACCACACCAGCTGACTGACAATGAATACATTAACCTACATTGGAAGCAGAGGACAGGAGCCATTCGTTGGCCATATGTGCTCTGCTTAGCTGAATCGGTTCCACAGAGAGGATTTCAAGTGAGGAAAGTTCATTGGGGACGTTGGCTTTTATAATGCAATAATACAAATGCATGTCCATATCTGATCACACCATATGTTTCTAGCACTGCACCGTGGGTGATTCAATTAGAATCCTTGAATATGAATGTGTTTATGTGGTGGTAAACAAATGTTCTGGGTTTAGTCGACAACATTTGTTGAATTATGATGATTACCTTAGAAAAACAATAGCAAATAATTTAGAAAAAAAAGGGCAAAAGTCAAACCGCACTTTCAAATCATAAATTCAACTGTTTTGTGTAGCCAATATCAGAATGAACATTTATGTCAAGCTATACATTTATGTTGTCTAAATTCACTTGTAGCCTAAAACATTTTTATTTATTTTTTTAAACAAAGTAATATTGATTGATAAAATTGCCCATAGTTATTTGCCATATCATGAAAATATTTATCAGCTTACGAGCATTGGCTAGAAGTTTGATTTTGGGGCATCTTTAACAAATGTTTACTAATATTTGGATAAAGGGTGAGGTCAAAATTCACTTTTTGCCAGTGCTGTACATATGGCAAACAGAAGCTCAACCGTACTTGCTTGATGGGCGAGAACAAACCTCTTTGGTTCTTGCAGAAGCTCAAACATGCTGGCATGACGCTAAAAGAATGAACCTCATTGGTTCTCGCGTGCCAAGTATGCTTGAGCTTCCATTTACCAATTTTGAGTGCTCAATTTGCTGGTTAATGTCTATATGTGAATGAAAGCCTAAAGTAAATCTGTTCATCATATAAAGCAATCATGTCTCTTCAGAAGACTTGGAATTAAACCACTCTACTCAAATAGAACTTTTTCAGAGTTTTGGGTGAATAGACATGGAGGAACAGAAATCTTTCAAATTTAATTAAAAAAGATCTTCATTTGTGTTTTCAAAGATTAACGAAAGTCTTGTGGGTCTATAACAACATGAGAGTAAGTAATTGATGACAGAACTTAAAGTCGTCAAGAAATCAAAAAGTTTTTCGGCTTTTAGTATGAATATTTTCCTTACTGTTATCTATAAGCTAGTGTGCCTCAAAACAATGACAAAATTTGTATTTAGAAGATATAAGCATTCAAAACGCGTACACTCTCTCACTTCCGCCAACATGGATCAATGATTTTGATGACATCACGCTGCACTTCAGCTTCTCATCAGACTTTCTGTTCAATCAAATGCTCTCTAGAATCTAAAGCATCCACCCCCTACATTATAAATAGATGCTGAAGCTGCTGCTAAAATCGGTCACTTGTTCACACATAGTGCACTACATAGGGGACAGTATAAATATGCTTTCAGTCTGGTTTTGTTATTAATGTCACCTGAACCTCCACAGTCTGCTCCGGTCCAGAGACACGATAGCACAGAGCGGATCATATGCAAGACTTGGCGCATACCACAAAACATGACCCATTTGAATTCTACACAAAATGCTATATTTTAAAACGATAATGGAGGACAAACGGTTAGAGATTAGGAGGAAACTATAAACTAAACGCTATTGGCTATTTAAAAAAAGGGGAGGAGTTGATCGATATGTCCAGCCCTGTCTTCCGGTTTCAGTGGAAATTACGTCAATACGTTGAATAATGCTGCACATTTCAAGGCACTTCAGTGGGCCTTTAAAGGTTTGCAGAAGTAGCAAATTTAGTAGAAGTATTTGTTCCCAGGCATACATCAATAAAACTACATACAAACTGACAGACTTTGACAGTCCATTCACAGTGTCCCTGCGGTGTTGTGCTACCTTAGAACGATTATGAGGGGTGGGGGAGGGACTAGAGTGGCCAGCTGGAGTTAGGAAAAGCCTTTTTTGTGCACCGTTGCCCACGACACATTTCAAATTAACCTTGCTTGCTTCACAAGCCCTTCCGCCGGGAGCCCCATCAGAGCTACCCACCACTGGACAATGCTCTATTAGGGGCATATCTCGCCTGTCTTCTGTTCAATCACCCAATGGCTCCTCTGGTGTGATAGAGGTCTGGCAAGAAGCAGTGAGATTTGAGCTGTGAGAGTTGGAGATAGACCTTTGTATTTATATTGGTGGAATCCAATACAATAAGATTCAATAAGGCCAAATAAAAATAACGTTGAAAATAAAGAAGGAACAAATAAAATGAAGGTCTCTATTCCCCATCAGCCCTAGATTTTGCCTTGATTTTGATTCCCTCTCCTCTTCGTTCCTCATCTCTCAAGGCAGTTTCTTTTCTTTTTCACAAGGTAGTGTTGATAAGACTAAAAATATATGTGTTTGCTAGTGAATGGTCCCGATGATGAAACAGGATGTGTACACTGATCAAATAAAGCCCAAATCGGAGGCACTGGGTCTTTAAGCGCTATGCATGAGTGAATAATATAATCAGCAGATTATCGATTTATAACCTAGAATAAAATGGTACATAAATTGGACTAATCTCATTAAAGTTTAATCTAACACCCTTTATGAAAATTGACTTATCCAGAGTGATTACTTTAATGGATTGTTATGATCTGATGGCTGTAAGTGTTTAGGGAGCATGTGAGGAAGGTTCTTCTAAGAGAGACGTGAAGAATCAGTGGTGGAATGGACAGAAATGTCAAATGTGCAGCTGTTGTATTTTTATCTGTTGCTGAGGTATTTGTTTTTGTATCTGTATTCAGATTGAATTAGTTATGGGGTGGGCTTAAACTAAATGAAAAGCCCAACTTTGTTGCTTTGATGCCTTGTATAATTCATAAAGTTCTCTATTCTAAGAAATGGAACAGCAAATCAGCATATTGGAATGATTTCCGAAGAGTGGTTTAAGAGTGGTTACAATCACCTCAGACAGTATGTGTCAAAGTATGTGACATTCTCTCCCCTTCTGACAATGAGAAACTTTGTGCATTTGTTACATCTTGACTTTACATATTGCAATAGGTTACCAATGAGCGCTATTAAACACTAACAAAGAGTTTGGAATGCAGCTGCACCAACTCGCTCTAAAATGAGAAATCACATGAGAATTGCTCTAACACTCAGATCCCATCACTGGCTACCTGTATCATTCAGAATTCAATTCAAGATCCTCTTAATAGTTTTTAAATGAAATACATTTTTCCATTCCGATGCGTTACTGTTTTTATATCTAAACGCGCTAGACGGGTGTTTATGACCATTGCGCTCGCATCTTGAGACACTGCATTCTAAAAATGCGGCGCTCAAGTTAAAATCATTTTTTTTCCCCATTTCACTGCCCACGTCTTGCATTTTTCTAAGCAAAAACGTGTTCTGTGTGAATGATCCCTACAGTCGTCTATTATAAAGTATCTCAGAACATATTCGTTCACCAGGGCCTTTCTGTGATTTATTTTATTGTTGTGTTTTGTTCTATCATCTTATTTCTATTATGTATTTTTCTTCTTTTCTGTGAATGCACACATCTCTTCTGTAAAGCACTTTGGAAACTTTGGGTCTCATTCATAAAGCATGCGCACGCACACAAATCTGCACATGAACGTTTTCACAGACAAATCACAATTCACCAAAAACTGTATATATGTATATATAATATATAATGTATATATAATATAATATATAGTATATATGTATATATAACTGTAAAATGTATTCTAAATAAAAATATAGGAACTGAAACCACATGTACACAAAAAGCACTTTCTCTGTGCAGCCTTATAATCGTGTTAAGAAGTTATACAGTATTTCATCTTAACACGACTATTGTATTATATTAATTATAAAATTATATACTATTATGCTATTTTAAAGTTTCCTAATTTAGTTTTGGAGGTCTCCAACAACAGGTTTACATACATCAAAGGTCAAAAAACAGTTTCATTCTCTCATGATATACATTGCACATCACCACAATGTTCAATGATTCTCAAACGGCTCAATGGATGAGTCAGTCTCTCTAAATCCCTCCTACAAGCCTACTCTGCTCTGATTGGTCAGATGGCCCAGTCTGCTGTGATTGGTCTACCGCATCAGCACGTATTTTGGAAACAAACGGCCATTACCATAACTGAACTCCAGCTCCGTCCGGAGGCGTCCTGTTCCTAAAGTTCAGCGATAGTACACACTGCATCTTGGTAACATTGATTTTACATAAATCCCAGCACGAGTCCGAATTGATGATGAAACAATGGAAGAACTGTTTTTTTCAACCCGAACCTTCAGGACGTTTCTCAGTGATGCTATTCAGTTTGAGGTACATTGAGATGTTTCAACTGTAATTCCTCACCATCAGCATTAGCAAGTTGCGTCCATCAACAAACGTGTGTGTGTGTGTGTGTGTGTGTGTGTGTGTAATGTATTGAGGTGCACATGTGGGAACTGTAATACTGTAGCCCACAGCTGATTCAGTATTTCAGAGTTAGCCAGATACTTACACGATATAAACACGTTATCCAGTATCTGCTGCAGTGTTCAAGGTTTCCCTGGTGTCTGTGCGTGTGCAATAAGTAGACGACAATATGCTAATGTTTCTTCGTAAGGTCACAACGAAATGGCTTGCGACTCGTTTGAAAAATTATGTTTAATTGACTGTCGACTCTTACTTTTGAGACAATAACTTTATATACGGTGCACTTTCCGATTTAAAACTTTGCAGGATGTGTTCATTCACTTAGAACTATGTTACACACTAAATGAAAGGTAATTTCGAAAATCCATAATAGGGGCTTTTTAAGAAATAATACAATTTAATTTAATCTTAATTATATTTCATCTAGTGAAAGAGAAAAGCTGCGTTATAACTTCAGCTGTGAGGTTTCTCTGAATAATGCAGAGTTACACGTATGTACAGCTGACTAATGAAAGGTCTGTAATCTGCGTCTGTATAAAAGTAGTTTAAACTGGTTTTGAGAGTGACAGACTTGGCATTGCTCGAGGATCTGGCGAGAGCGCGACTGCAGAGAGCGATATGTGTTTGACAAGAGTGACGAAAGGCTGTAAAGAAAAGATTGTGCGTAAATCCATTATACACAAATCCGCCGCAAATTCTATGGGCGCCGCCATCTTGCCTGCCGCCATTACTGCGTGCCTGCGAAGTGTGACGGTGTGACACTTGCCGGTGCCCTCTATGACATTTCAATGAAAGCGGATCCTGCTCATGAAATAAAATGTCTGGTGAAATGGAACATTGGGTAGATGATGTCAGGCAGTGGCCAAAACTTACTTAGGTAATTTATTGACAACATGATGTATTAATGTAAAAATTCGTCAGCCAAATGTAATGTAATGTAATTAAGACGTAGTATTAATTGATGACAACAATAAAACTGAACACTGTCATTACTAGCTGTTGCTAATATTAGGGCCCTGTAATTTCCGCGATCACGGAATCGTTTTACACAAACACATTTTAAGAACGTACAACAATAATTAATGTACCTGAAGTAACAAACAGATTATGAGGACTTATCCAGAACTTAGAGCAGCGCGCGGCAGCAATGCACGAGGCGCTGTGAATGATAAAATGAACAAGTGGTTTAAAACCACTTAAAGAAAGATAATAATTAAAACATACGTGTCCATTACAAAGGGACTTAGTCACAATTACACAAATATGAAACAATCAGTTACAAGAAATATGGCCTTATTAAATCAGCACGTAAACTTTGCGTGACCTACTGCTGTGAATGCTCATGCAGACGCAAAAAAACGGAATTCCCAAAAATTAAAACAGAAAAAACAGAATTTGCACAAAATAAAACTGAAAAAACGGAATTTGGGAAATAAAACAGATTTTATAGGGCCCTATAATATGTTCACAAGCTTCACAAGTTGCAGATAACTATTAGCCACGACCAGTTGTAGCAATAAAATACATGTTCTTACAGGTATTCAAGATTATTTTATTAATCATCTGGCATGCGATGAGCTTCAGAACCTAAACTACAGGGCATTGATTGAAGGTCAGAATTACAGGAGCTCCGGATGGATTGGCCAGATACTGCATACCATCGCAGATGAGCTCATCACATTAAAAGGTGTCGTGAGGTTTTCACAGGCAGTGAACTCCTACCATAATGTGTCAGTAACAATACAGAGAGAAAACTGCAAAGTTCTTAGCATACGTACTAAAAAATCTAAATAAAAATAACATTTCGTACAGCTAACATCTGCTACAACCGCCCATATGTCCCATAGGTGCGCTACTTCCGCTACTTCCTTAGCAGCAAGGCACGCAGTAATGGCGGCGCTGCTTTACTTCCGTGTTTCTCCGGATTTGTGTATATGGAGATGGTTTGGGCCTGTCTTATGCAAATGACTAACACTGTGCACGCGGCTGCTCATTTAGAATACTCCAAATCCAATTCGCATGCTATCCGTCCTAAATAGTATTCGAAAGTAGAATTACTGTGTCCCAAATCATAGCATGTTGAAATGAGTATTCCAAAGATAACCGGATGGTCTACGTTTTCCGGTTAGAAGTTAGAATCCAAAGTGCAGATCCGTGCAGACTCTAATATTTCCCACAACCCATTGCACATTGCAGAGGATTATCAGTATCTAACCTGACGAAAAGATATTTATTCAATGTTATCCACATTATATTTCATCTGCAAAAGCATTGTGAACTTTTGTAATGATACTTTTAAATGCATCGTTATATTCAAATTGCCAAATTGCCAGCAGATCAACGTGCTACTACTTTTCTCTCCGATATGGTAGGAAATTAAATTGAATGTGGAGGATTTTAACTATGACAAGGTGATTGACAGGGCAGTTTAAATGGTGACAGGATGCACGTAACTAATTTTAAATGTATTTTTTGATCAAATAAATGCAGCCTTGTTGAGCACAACTTTTAGTGCATGTGAAATAAATGTTTTAAATGTGTTCATTAAAATATTTTTTTTTCTATTAAATCTAATCATTGTATTTATTTTTTGTTTGTATTTGTTATTCGTATTGTAGTCAGCTGCCTTTTTGAATAAGGTATTAGACTCTGGGCACATCCCTAGTGTCGGACCACAGATTTGCTCTCTCATATGTGAAGTACAGACGGAGAAGGAAGTGACATTCGGTTGACATTTGGTGGCTTACTGGCATTTTACAAGATAGATGAGAGCAAGCTTCACTTCAGCTGAGTTTAAGACCAGGCGTTCCACAAAACAGCTTTACTCAGGCCTCTTTTATCCTGAGGCACATGCACGAACCTCCACGCATGTGCATACACGCACACATCCAGGCACTACTCTGTCATTCTCTCTCACACAAGCTGTCAAAATCTTCAGAGTTCTCATGTTTCTTTTCCGCTTGCAGTGGAAAGGAGAACACCATGTATCCCCTCGTCGCTGTGACCCTGATCATAAACTCATGTTCTCCGCTCCTGAAAGATTGAAATCCAGCGAGGCAAAGAAACATAAACTTTTCATCAACTTTCACTCTTTCCTGCTCCTCCCCGCATGCTTCTCTCTTTCCCATTTCTTACATCTTACCCCCATCTCTGGCTTTCTATCCATCAGGGAGGGCTCCGTTGGAGCGCGGCAGGCCTTGCAATTGTCCTCATAAATTGTGTGAGTGTCAGGGTGAGGAAAAGAACTAAGTGTGCAGTAAATAACAAAGGGCTCCGTCGACAGCGCCACATTCTGGTCAGTGAAATTACCCAGCATGCCCTGGGAGAAGAGAGGACGCACCCCTAGCATGATGAATTGCGTTGGAGGATGGCACGGAAGACCACCCGGCGTCCCCCTTACCTGTGCCGTGAACGAGCGTGGCCACCCCAAGAGCCCTTGATGATTTAAATGGATGAGTGTCTTTATTTCCCCGTAAAAGAAGCTGTTTGTCTCTCAGCTTGTGTAATAACCGATCTTTCACCAGACATCGGTAACTGCTATCATTTTTCATTCCCCCTCTCCATGACACGCATGGGCTTTTTTGCTTTAGCACTCTCTCCCTTCTTATTCGATCTCTTTCACTTTCTGTCTTGTATTGATCACGCATTCATAACTGCCAACACATTTTTGTTGCTCTTGACTTTCACTCTGGCTGTGTCATCCTCCCCCCATTCGCATTATTATGGCCGGCCACCGAAGACTAATGTGTTATTGCATTAGTTTTTCAATTTTTCTATCTCTCTGTCCCACAATCTTCAAGGTGTTATTTTGCATTATTTTCACATACAAAGGACATTTTATTCAAAATTCGGCACTGTTTTTTTTGTGCTCAAACGTGTTACTGCATGTTTTCCAACCTTGTTACCCACACTCCAAAAAAAAAATTTGTTGTCCTTTTTTGACATTTTTTCCAATGACAATGAAGCAAGCATAAGATACAGTATTAAAATTAGTTTTCATATATTATAAAAAGCTGTTTTATGTTATATATTATATTTATGTTATGTTGTTATGTTATGTTGTTATGCTATGTTATGTTATTAATTATATTTCGCTTGTTCAAATTGTATGCACTTTAAATGTGACAAAATCTGTTAATCCAGAAGACAAAATTCACTCCTTTAATGGTTCAATCTATAAAAATAAGTCATTTCTAATATCTTATGCATTGCTTCTGAAGTAAACCATTCCTTTCCTGATAAATTATTTTACTTGATTTTCATCAAGTCAACATATTTGCGACAGCTGAATGTAATATTTTTGACAAGCCAAACATGTCAGTCTCTGAGCAGCATGTAATTTATTTAAGCCATGAAATATAATTCATTCCATAAAAGAAGTATAATGAACTACACAAAAAGCATATAGAACATCTCCAGCATGTTTTATAATTACCCAAAAATTAAACCTATCACCCCTCACTCACGTTATCACGTCTGGTAGGCTGTGTAGGCTGGCTGTCGTTTGGAATATTAGAACTTTAAACATTGACATATTGTAACGCTCATGAGAATCAATCGCTTCACTGAATACTTTCTGGCTATAAGAAATAAATAATTATAAACTCCGCCTGGTTAGTGAACATTGTTCAAAATGTGTTGGTCTTGACAAACATTTTTTATGCGCTATACGCATTCTGATTTTGTTTCAGACATTCATAATTTGAATATTTTCTATTCTTGACTGATCTTTTTTTTCATCATTTTGGCAATAGATGAACTGTTAAATGAGTGATCTTGAGATTAATCCCTGTAGTCGTCCAATTTGACTCTCACATGCGGATGTGATATATTATAAACTTGACAGGTGATTTTTATGAAATATAGTTTGATCACGATCTTCTCGGTCGTTTAAAGATTAAGGCATTTATCAGTTTGATAAAATGTTGTTTAACTTTCCAATAAAAGATCATACATTTTGTGCATGATTTGTTACATTTAATTACCGCTTAGCAGATTTTGACTCTTATCTTTAACTAATTTAATTTAGATTTTCATTTAGATCTGTTTAATGTAATGTTTATTGTTTTTATTTTTAGTCGCAAAATGAGACTCATCAGGATTTTAAACTGGAAACAGAGTTTCAAAAATGGCAAACCATGTAAAAAAAAAAAAAAATACATTTAACACATTTAAATTTAAATCCAGATGTTGTCAATCAACATTTTCTGATAGATTTGCACCTCTTGACCATTTGTTTGTAAAAAAAAAAAAAAAAAAATATATATATATATATATATATATATATATATATATATATATATATATATATATATTTTTTTACATTTCTGGTCCTTTTTATACCTATTCATTTAAAGTAATACGTGCTATCGCACCTCCTTTCCCTCTCCTGCACATCTCAAAAACAGCGTTCACATGCTTCCCCAACTAACAGACACGTTTTTGCTCCTTTTCTATCATTCGTCTCACTCTTTCTGGCATTCTTTCTCTCTCACCTTCACTCTCTCACATTCCCTTCTCACACGCTGCCTTATAACACTTTTACTCTTTTCTCCTCATTTTTTTCCTCTGCTTGGGAGCTTCATTATCTCGCGTGTACCTAGAACCTATAATCTATTTTGTCAATCATAGCTCTCTTCCCTCCTTCCTGGCCCAATCAGATGTTTTGTTTTGGTCTTTCTTTCAGTGCTCCATTACCTGTGAGATATGGGCTTTTCTGGGCATGTTACATAAGCATTGTGTCTCTGCTGATAGTTGATTGACAGACCCTGATTTATGTTATGAGGTGATGTGGTTTGAACCACATGGAATCAAATTCCTTGACATGGTAGAGACGCCATCACACTTTGTGCCGATCTCCCAGTCTCCAGGCTGTACAACTTCTTTCCCAGCTTGCACTGTGACAGCCACTAGAAATAAGATGAATTGGTTTAAGAGAGAAATATTCCTTTTTTTCCCCAGGAAATTTTCAAAAGTAACCTTGACTGTAAGACCTTGAGAAAAACGTTTGAGTGTAAATGGTAGCATTTTTCGCGTTACGGCCGAGTCCTTTTTATCCTTAATGGCTCATTGTACAAAATACCCACTAAATGTTCTTTCATATTGTCTCATTTTCTCCATGCACTTTTCAGATGGTGAAACATCTCCAAATAGACATGCAGTGCAACAGATATTGGATTGGGTCAATAATATATTTAATAGTTTTATTGTATAATCTTTTTGAGATTATTGATTTCTGTTCCCGTTTCTTGCTTGCAGGATGAGGGCTCACTTTGGAGTGTATTGACTATGGTAGTGTTATGATATGGTGAGACTTGCCCTCAGGCTCCACTCAGACGCGCTCTGGGCCACAATTATTGACCCCACTGACCTTCCGACAGCTCTATTTCATACATGCTGCCTTATGCATATAATCTTCTCTATACTGATTTCCACCTATGAAAGTGCAGAAGTGCCATCCCTCCCAAACATCTCATTTTTAATCTCAGACATCAGCATTTATCTCATCTTGCTGTAGTTTTCCATGAACACTGAGGAATTTAAGTACAAATTGCACCCACTGATAGTGTTGTTTATTTGAACGCTGAATGCTGTTGGTGTATTTGCTGCATGTACACACACACACACACACACACACACACACACACACACACACACACACAATCTTTCCAATGTTTTTTCTCAGTCTCAGTAACATTTTAGTTTAGGGTCCAATTCTCACTATTAACTACTTGCTTATTAGCATGCATATTACTAGGATATTGGCTGTTTATTAGTACTTATATAAAGCACATATTAATGCCTTATTCTGCATGAGCATATTCTACATCCCTTAATTCTACCCAATACCTAAACTTAACAACTACCTTATAAGCAGTAATTAAGAGTTAATTGAGGCAAAAGTCGTAGTTAGTCAGGTAATAGTGAGAATTGGACCCTAATCTAAAGTGTGACAGAAGTCTCTTATCCTCACCAAGGCTGTGTTTATTTGATCAAAAATACAGTGAAAACCGTGATATTGTGAAATGTTATTACAATATAAAATTACTGTTTTCTATTTTAAAACTATTCCTGTGGCAAAGCTGATTTTTTATTTTATTTTAGCAGCTCAGTCTCAGCTCAGCTCAGAGTGTCACATGATCCTTCTGAAATGGTTCTAATATAAGGATTTGCTGCTCAGAAAACAATTAATATTTAATATTTTGCTTAATATTTTTGTGGAAACTTCTTTGATGAATAGAAAATTCAAAAGAACCGTATTTATGTGAAATATAAATCTTTTGTAACATTATCAATGTCATTACTGTCACTTTTGCTCATTTTAATACATCTTTGCTGAAGAAAAGTATTAATTTATTTCAAAATTAAAATCTTAATGACCCCAAATATATGCAGCGTTCATGCTGCATGGTTGGAAGTGTCTCCCGGGGATTGTAGCACCAATGACCGTTCTGTTCTTTACCTAACCCTGTAGAAACCAGATGACTTCTTATCGGATCCTTCATACATTCATACATTCATCTTTTCTTTTATCATTTCATCTTAGTGAAGTGAGTTACACAAGAAGTGGTCCCATTGCATCCTGAGGGCTTCTGTGGTGGGCAAAGAACTGCTGCAGTCCTCTCTTCAACCAAATCGACTATTTCTTCTTCTTCTTCTTCTCTCTCTCTCTCTCTCTCTCTCTCTCTCTCTCTCTCTCTCTCTCTCTCTCTCTCTCTCTCTCTCTCTCTCTCTCTCTCTCTCTCTCTCTCTCTCTCTCTCTCTCTCTCTCTCTCTCTCTCTCTCTCTCTCTCTCTCTCTCTCTCTCGCTCAGATGTTCGGTGTGTGAATCAGTGGGCTAGAGGTGACCCCCCAGCCCTATTACCCAAACTCACCGTCAGCAACCAGAGCACATTTCCCAAATGAAAAGCTTCTCCCCCTCAGTCTCAAAGCTCCATCACACTCCTCCCTCCATCAGATTGCTGCCTCTTCTTTTATAAGTCTCTTAATGGTTTATAAATTTGTGCGTAATGATTCCTCCTCTCCCCTCTGCGCTCAGAGATTTTTTATGGCCTTTCTGGTTTTGCGAGGCGAGTTTTTGTGCAAATGGGCAGTGATATCAAGGGCTTCAAGGGCTGTGTGCAGAGCTGCAGAGAGGCAGGAGGTCTTATGCAGTTTTCACATTGGGAGGAGGGGATGGCTGGGCTTAATTATGTCGAATTATTGCCTTGACTTTTTTTTTTTTTTTGATTGTTCAGGCAACTTGCCTTCAGTGATCTTCAGAAATTACTAAATACACTCGAGTGTGCCCCGGTCTTGTGAAGTCTATGTATATATACTCTGCAGTTTAAAAGTTTGGGGTTGACCAGGTTTTTTTTTTTTTTTTTTTTTGAAAGAAGTCTCTTATGCTCACCAAATCTACATTAATTTGATCAAAAATACAGTAGAATTGTAATTGTAATAATTGTCTGAAATATTATAACAATTTAACATAACTGTTTTCAATTTAAAATGATAGTTATTCCTGTGACGAAATAGCTGAATTTTCAGCAGCTATTACTTCAGTCTTCAGTGTCACATGATCCTTCAGAAATCATTCTAATCATCAATCCTTTTTATTTTGTACTCATACATTTTAATTACTCTTAACTTGAAATATTTGAGTAAGCTAATTCATACATTTAACTTAAAATGATCATGTTACCTCAACTATCTAAAAAAGAAAATAATAATTTGGAGTGGAAACTTGGCTAGCTTTAGATTTATATAGCACTTAATTAAATTTTAGATTTTAGTTTTAAGTGTCATGGCCAAGCATGCTGGGAAATAGAAATCCCAGCAAAGTAAAATAAACAAGTTCATAAAACTAAAAACAATGAAACAATTCAGATTACTTAAACTGTATCAGTTTTGTGAACTCAAGAGTAAAATAATTAAATTGTTTAATTTGAGTTGGCTCTACTCAAACCAATTCATTATTTTGAGCATTAGGGTTTACAGTGTAATATGCTGATTTGCTGCTCAATAAACATTTCTAATGATCGATATTGAAAACTGTGCTGCTTAATATTTTTGTGGAAACCAGGATGCACCTTTTCAGGATTCTTTAAATGAATATAAAGTTCAAAAGAACATTTATTTGAAATGAAAGCTCTAATGAATTTCACTGTCATGTATACCCAATGTAATGCATACTTGCTTTATAAAAGTTATAATTCTTTTTTTTAAAAATGACTGACCCTAAACTTTTGAACGATGGTGTTGTTAATATATTTAACATGTCTACAAAAATATACAAAATCAAGATGACTCTAAATGAAGCAGGCTTTTGACAGTCTACTCTGCCGTACATCTGATGTCTGCCCACAGAAAGCCCACAATTCACTAGAGATAAAGAGTAAATGGTTCTGAGCTGTTTCATATTCATCACACTTGTGAAGTTAATATAATCATCTTGTAACAGGGTGACATGAATTCATAAAATAGGTCACAAACCTTTCCTTTAAAAGAACTGCAGATAACGTGTCCTCAAGATCACAGTTACAAGTGACAATTTTGCTTAGACCACATACTGAGTTATACTGAAAGAAATACAGTACTGTATAAAAATACTGATGTGCCCACAGCAGTGGAAATTGCATTTCTAAGAATAAGCCAACAAAACATGCCTTAGTTAGACATTCAGATATTAAGAAATTAAAGGTAAATGGCACTTCTTGTATGATCTGAACTGGGCAGTGATAAATACAGGTCCAGTGTGTCTTTACTTGACTTTCTTTTACTTGATGACCATTAAAATAAAGCCTTAAAATAAACCATACTTGACAAGTAACTTGCAGACTTGTTTTCATATAATGTTTCTTATGCCTTTGGCTTATTGTTTTTTCTTACGCATAAGATTTAGACAATTTACCAGTGGGTAAGAAAAATATGATATATACACTGAAAACAAATTGTAACAGTTGTTATGGGAAGAAGGAGGCGGGAACCGGCAAACCTTTAAAAGCCTTTAATCAATAAAACAAACAAAACAAAACACAATATAAAGTCCAGGCCTGGTCCTCTCTCGTCCTTCACTGGTGTTGCTCGTCCTTATATGCCTCCGAGCTCCCTCATGAGAGGACTCGAGACCGGTGTGCCTCGCAATCACGCACTCTCTCCTCCCACATCTCTCGCTCGTCCACCTCGCCACACAAGTCTTAATGTCTTTTGCAATTTTGATCCTCAAGTGAATTTGTCTTGTTTAATTTTTTACACCATGGCAGCCTTATACACTCACCTAAAGGATTATTAGGAACACCTGTTCAATTTCTCATGAATGCAATTATCTAATCAACCAATCACATGGCAGTTGCTTCAATGCGTTTAGGGGTGTGGTCCTGGTCAAGACAATCTTCTGAACTCCAAACTGAATGTCAGAATGGGAAAGAAAGGTGATTTAAGCCATTTTGAGCGTGGCATGGTTGTTGGTGTCAGATGGGCCGGTCTGAGTATTTCACAATTTGCTCAGTTACTGGGATTTTCACGCACAACCATTTCTAGGGTTTACAAAGAATGGTGTGAAAAGGGAAAAACATCCAGTATGAGGCAGTCCTGTGGGCGAAAATGCCTTGTTGATGCTAGAGGTCAGAGGAGAATGGGCCGACTGATTCAAGCTGATAGAAGAGCAACTTTGACTGAAATAACCACTCGTTACAACCGAGGTATGCAGCAAAGCATTTGTGAAGCCACAACACGCACAACCTTGGGGCGGATGGGCTACAACAGCAGAAGACCCCACCGGGTACCACTCATCTCCACTACAAATAGGAAAATGAGGCTACAATTTGCACAAGCTCACCAAAATTGGACAGTTGAAGACTGGATAAATGTTGCCTGGTCTGATGACTCTCGATTTCTGTTGAGACATTCAGATGGTAGAGTCAGAATTTGGAGTAAACAGAATGAGAACATGGATCCATCATGCCTTGTTACCACTGTGCAGGCTGGTGGTGGTGGTGTAATGGTGTGGGGGATACTTTAGGCCCCTTAGTGCTAATTGGCATCGTTTAAATGCCACGGCCTACCTGAGCATTGTTTCTGACCATGTCCATCCCTTTACGACCACCATGTACCCATTCTCTGATGGCTACTTCCAGCAGGATAATGCACCATGTCACAAAGCTCGAATCATTTCAAATTGGTTTCTTGAACATGACAATGAGTTCACTGTACTAAAATGGCCCCCACAGTCACCAGATCTCAACCCAATAGAGCATCTTTGGGATGTGGTGGAACGGGAGCTTCGTGACTTGGATGTGCATCCCACAAATCTCCATCAACTGCAAAATGCTATCCTATCAATATGGGCCAAGATTTCTAAAGAGTGCTTTCAGCACCTTGTTGAATCAATGCCACGTAGAATTATGGCAGTTCTGAAGGCGAAAGGGGGTCAAACACAGTATTAGTATGGTGTTCCTAATAATCCTTTAGGTGAGTGTATACTCAAACAATTTGGGAAAACATTTGAACAGCTTCAGTATGTCACACTCAGTACACTTACATGGACTTTAAAAGTTCAGATTAATTTGCCATTTTAAAGGTGCAGTGTGTGAATTTTAGCGGTGAGGTTGTGAATTGCAGCCGCCCACTGCTCACCCCTCACTTTTGAAGCACATAGAGAAGCTAAGGTAGCTGACACAGGGCAAACATGTCGTTGTCGGAAAGAGCAGAGAGTAGCTAGCACTCTGTAGAGAAGTGTGTCCGTTTAGGGCTACTGTAGAATCATGACGGCGCAAAATGGTGGTTTCACTGCAAGGGGATCCATGGTGTATGGAGATAGAAATGGCTCTAAGGTGATAAAAACATAACGGTACATTATGTAAGGTCTTTATACACCACTGAAAACATAGTTATGTATATTATATTGCATTTCTGTCAATAGATCCTCATAAATACTACACACTGCACCTTTAAATGCTTTAATTGTCCCAGATGATTTTTTTTTTTTTTTTTTGCGAAGTATAACAGACCTATAGAATACAATATACATTTACACGTTAATCAAAAACAAATGGAATGGAATGCCAATAAAGCTTTGAGTCTCAACATATGAATATTCATTGCATTAAAACTGGTCTCGGGGTCTATAAGACCCCAAATGCATATAACCTTTTTTATAGAGGACGTTTGAAGTGTGGTGTCAACTTTGTAATCATAGGAAAAATCAAGACATATTCTTATATGTTAATAATAAGATTCATTTGTTGAGATATTTAAAAAGAGCCTTGGAGTCTCTTAGATCACTAGCAGAACATGAGGATTAAGAAAACCGCGCTAAATTTCATTGCAATAGAATTACTGAGTCACTGGGTAATGCATCTATGCTAGCTCTCGCTCTCGCTCTTCCTCTCTCTCTCATTCTCTCGTTCTGTTTCCACTTGATCTCTCCCTCCAGCAGCATGAGGCTGGATGCAGGAGAGAAGAATGGAAGGAAAAATTGTGCTGAGTGCACATTAGGAACACATCTGGGGGGAGGAAGCTTAATAAAAAGACATTCTCTCTGCCTTGTCTTCTTCTGAGCCTCCATTTATTTCCACTCGTTCTTTCCTCAACTCCCTCGCTTTCTCTCGCTCTCCTCTCAGTCTCAATCCATCTACCTGCCTTCATCCATCCTCCCCATAGGTGGGTAATTACAGAGAGCAGAAAGGGAGGATTTTAATTTTCAACTGGTGCATTGAAGGGTTGAGAGTAAGTATGGCTCTGCTTCTCCCTGTAGAAGTGCTGCTATTCTGACACCATATCATTTCCTGTCATTAATGTCCATGGGCCGGGAGGGAAGGCAATGCTTCTCGAGGCTTGGGTTTGTGGAAGTTACATAAATACACCTTTGAGACTCAGAGTTGTGTTGTTGAACAGAAGTTAGCCTGTCTCTGGCACAATGTCAAATGTTTTATATCTGCACCTATCTCTGTCTAACCCTTCACAGACTTCCTGTCACCTTATTGCACCCCATGCCCATTAGGGTCGCAAAACTCCCACCAATTGCCGAAAATAGTACACTCTTAAAAACAATGTTTCTTTATTTATGGATTCATGAAGAACTTTTAACATTCATGAAACCTTTCCATTACAAAAATCTTTTAAGAACTGTTCACTTAAAGGTTCTTTGGGGCAACCTACAAATTGGAAACTTTTTAAGAGTGTAGCAGTAGACCCCCCACTAACATCCCTTTTTTTATTCCTTTTCTTTACCAAAAGCATGGGACACCCATCCTGAGGTTTACTAGCTCCATTCATGCCCACATCCACCCCTGGCCTACCATCAACCACACACCTGTGTCCCATCTGCCATAGCAGATTCTCATCCAACACTTGCCACTGCCTGTATATGTAATATACCACCTGCATCCCTCAAACTTGCATGGTGCATGAATTCATAATTTTCATTACAATAATTATATTTAATTAGGCAACAAATTAGTCCAAATTGTGTGATTAGTACTATTTGTGTGGATCTGTTCAAATGAACACTGCTGAGTACCTGCTGTACTGTACTGTACCTGCATCATCTGGCTGCAAATTTCATATTTTGTTTTATTATTATTATTCAGCATGGATGCATTACATTGATCAAAAGTGACATTAAAGACATTTATAATGTTTAAAAAGATTTCAAATAATTTAAAAAGTTTCAAAGATTTCAAATGTTTAAAAGATTTCAAATAAATGCAGTTCTTTTGAACTTTCTATTAAAAAAATCCTGGGAAAAAAATCACAAAGATATCAAGCAGCACAGACTTCTTTAAAAAACATTTAAAATCTTACCCTCCCCAATCTTTTGATTTGCTAGTGTATATTATAAATATTTAAGTGTTACATTATATTATATTTAGCCAGTGACCAAATCTGTTTTGGCAGGCTTGACTTTTTCCTGCTCAGCACGTTCAGTAGTAAATAGTTTATTGTGCCATTAGTGTTGTCATCATGACGTCTTTTCATTTTGAGAGTAATTGGTCATGTAGCATTACGGCTCAGGTGATTGTCTAAAAAAAAAACTATTGAGCGTTGCCGTGAGCAAGGCTGTCAGGTTTCAAGCCACATACCGCAGGGTGTTCTTCACCAGTCAAGCAACTACTATTGAGATGAATGGTAATGTTAACAACTTCAGTAGCTTTCTCCAGCTATTACAGAGCTCCTTGGTAAGCAGCATCTTGAAAGTTTTGAAATCCATTTGAGATTTGATGTTGGCATCAAAAGGAAGTGACACAAAACGTTGGTCTCAATTTAACACAGTACGAAAGGAAATGTTTTATGGCGATGGTCTTTTTCCTGAGCTCTGATAATGAGAAGATACAGCCTCATAAAACGCTACCTGCAGGGCCGCAGGGAGCTGTCAGATCTGTGCGAGCTGTACATATATGCGCAGGTGTGTGTGTGTGCGTGCACTCCCATTGGAACTGGATGCCTTCATCGTGAATGTATTCCTAGACATCTGCCGCCTTCTTTTAAGTGTGCTGCAACTGAAGAAGGGGAATAGTTTGTTTACAGTATACAGAAATTGGCTTAAAATGTTGTGTAATCTAGAGATATGGTGAAACCGCCTCTTTCAAACTAACCTTGCACAAATAAGGACAAGGCAGACCAAAGACCTTTAATGTTTTTCTCATTCTCTGTATGTTATCGAGCAACCACCTAATCAGCAAACAACCTGGATTTATCTGTATGGTCCAACAGAAAGGGCAAAAAGGTTTTAAGACCTGTTAAAATCCCGTGTTAATTGCCTCACAGTTGTTCTACTGCCTCAGGGATGCTTAACAAGATAACTATAATTACTTGCCTTGAGTATGACATTTTACAAGAGAAAATGTACTTATTCCACCAAATAGAGTTTTACTTGATAATCCAGTTGCCTCTTTAAGACCTGAAGGGTATTTACTTGACCTATAGATGCCTGTGGTGTAAAACATAACATGAGGACATGGCTGTCACCCTCAAGCACTCTCTCTCAGTTTACACACTTACATATGAAATAGAATCTGACTGCAGTGGAACAGTAAAAAATGTGTAAATGTGTCATATACTATCATATACAACCAGATAACTATAGTTGTCTATTTTAGAATAATTCACAATGTGTATTTGTATTATTATTTTGGTAACACTTTATTACTAGGATATTGGCTGTTTATTAGTACTTATAAAGCACATATTAATGCCTTGAGTACCTATAGAGTAGTATTGCATCCTTCATATCTCTGAAGAATCTTCAGTTTTATCATATTTATAAAAGACCGATACACTGTACCAATTCTTTCCGAAAACACCCGAGCTCGTGCTTGGCACAGAAATACTCCAATTCGGTTTTCTTTTTTAAAATTTTGTTTAGCATGAGAATCCAACTCTTTAACAGTGTAAATAAGTCAGAATGCATGATATAGCATTAGACCCCCCTTTAATGATTGCTGTTTCAAATAAATGCTCTTCTTCTGGCCTTTCTATTCATCAAATAATCCTGTAAAAAAAATGCCTGTAACAAATGTATTGTTGTTTTTCACAAAAATATTAAAAAGTAAAACTGTTTTCAACATTGATAACATATTAGACAGCATATTAGAATTATTTCTGAAGGATCATGTGACACTGAAGACTGGAGTAATGATGCTGAAAATTCAGCTTTGCCATCACAGGAATATATTGCATTTTAAAATATATAAATAAATGAATCATAAAAGACTTCTTTCAAAAACATGAATATATATATATATACAAACCCGATTCCAAAAAAGTTGGGACACTGTACAAATTGTGAATAATTAACACAATAATTTACAAAGCTCATAAACTTATATTTTATTCACAATAGAATATAGATAACAATCAAAAATAATCATAATAATCAAATGTTGAAAGTGAGACATTTTGAAATGTCATGCCAAATATTGGCTCATTTTGGATTTCATGAGAGCTACACATTCCAAAAAAGTTGGGACAGGTAGCAATAAGAGGCCGGAAAAGTTAAATGTTCATATAAGGAACAGCTGGAGGACCAATTTGCAACTTATTAGGTCAACTGGGTATAAAAAGAGCCTCTCAGAGTGGCAGTGTCTCTCAGAAGTCAAGATGGGCAGAGGATCACCAATTCCCCCAATGCTGCGGCCAAAAATAGTGGAGCAATATCAGAAAGGAGTTTCTCAGAGAAAAATTGCAAAGAGTTTGAAGTTATCATCATCTACAGTGCATAATATCATCCAAAGATTCAGAGAATCTGGAACAATCTCTGTGCGTAAGGGTCAAGGCCTGAAAACCATACTGGATGCCCGTGATCTTCGGGCCCTTAGACGGCACTGACACATACAGGAATGCTACTGTAATGGAAATCACAACATGGGCTCAGGAATACTTCCAGAAAACATTGGTGAACACAATCCACCGTGCCATTCGCCATTGCCGGCTAAAACTCTATAGGTCAAAAAAGAAGCCATATCTAAACATGATCCAGAAGCGCAGGCGTTTTCTCTGGGCCAAGGCTCATTTAAAATGGACTGTGGCAAAGTGGAAAACTGTTCTGTGGTCAGACGAATCAAAATTTGAAGTTCTTTTTGGAAAACTGGGACGCCATGTCATCCAAACTAAAGAGGACAAGGACAACCCAAGTTGTTATCAGCGCTCAGTTCAGAAGCCTGCATCTTAGAACAACATATGCTCCCATCCAGACGTCTTCTCTTTCAGGGAAGACCTTGCATTTTCCAACATGACAATGCCAGACCACTGTAACGACGTTCACGTGTATAGGGAAGAAGGAGGCGGGAACCGGCGAACATTTTAAAAACTTTAATCAAAAATAAAACAAACCATAACGTCGGCGGCAGCCCCTCACGGACGACTGCCGCCTAAAAACAAAACAAAACCAAACATAAACTCCAGGCCTGGTCCTCTCTTGTCTTGCCATGTCGTCGCTCCTCCTTTTATACTCCCGTCACTCCTCCATGAGGCGAGGCCGGTGTGGCGCACAGCTGACGCTCATTAACATTCGCCACCGGCCCACTCTCACGGTCCCCCGCCTCGCCACAACCACATACTGCATCAATTACAACATCATGGCTGCGTAGAAGAAGGATCCGGGTACTGAAATGGCCAGCCTGCAGTCCAGATCTTTCACCCATAGAAAACATTTGGCGCATCATAAAGAGGAAGATGCGACACAGAAGACCTAAGACAGTTGAGCAACTAGAA
Source organism: Paracanthobrama guichenoti (assembly GCA_018749465.1). Taxonomy (NCBI): domain Eukaryota; kingdom Metazoa; phylum Chordata; class Actinopteri; order Cypriniformes; family Gobionidae; genus Paracanthobrama; species Paracanthobrama guichenoti. The sequence goes on along the minus strand of CM031955.1, from coordinate 26,798,808 downwards.
GCCTGTATTAGACAAGAATGGGACAACATTCCTATTCCTAAACTTGAGCAACTTGTCTCCTCAGTCCCCAGGCGTTTGCAGACTGTTATAAAAAGAAGAGGGGATGCCACACAGTGGGAAACATGGCCTTGTCCCAACTTTTCTGAGATGTGTTGATGCCATGAAATTTAAAATCAACTTATTTTTCCCTTAAAATGATAAATTTTCTCAGTTTAAACATTTGATATGTCATCTATGTTGTATTCTGAATTAAATATTGAAATTTGAATCTTCCACATCATTGCAATCTGTTTTTATTCACAATTTGTACAGTGTCCCAACTTTTTTGGAATCACTGGGAGAAATGCTATCCTTAATAAAAAATTGCAAACATACTGATGGAGTGAAAACATTTGCATACAGGTTTTATGCACAGATATGTACACACGGTTAGCAGGATAGTCTGTTTGCTGAAAATAGATGAGGCTTTATTCTTTTGTCATAGATGGATTTGGCTTTTGCCCCAGTTTCTCCCACAGGCTCCAAATCTCTCACAATTCCCTCTGCAGCATATCCAGACATGCCATGGTCCTGAAATGGGCCAATCCAAGCTATGGAAACATTAAAGAAGAGAAGAGGAGACACCAGTGGGCAAAGGAGATGCAGAGGATCAGGGAGGAAGCTGTACGCCTCGTTCATCTCTGTTTACTCCAGCTGTCGCAGACTGAGAGAACAAGAAGGAAATAGAGGATGGCGAGTTACACACCAAGCAAGGAAGGCTGAAATAGAGAGAATGATGAAGACATGCCGGGTGGACACTGCGGTTTCGCAAGGGCAGGCAATGGGGAAAGGTTAGTGAAAACAAAGGAAGTGGACACACACACACACACACACACACACACATACAGGAAAGTGCTGATCCATGGTCCCTGTCTGGGAAGGAGGAGAAGGTGCATTGATTGTGCACAAGCCACAAATGAGAAATCCATTGGGGTTAGCTGCTCCTGGCTTGAATGAGAGAAGGGGGCAGAGGAGGTCAGCTAGGAGTCCATGTCTTTGCCAGGGCATGGCAGAGCTGGCAGCAGATACACAGAATCCATTAAACAGAACATGGCCAGGAGGGTCAACAGTTTGTACCAAGCCACGAGGTCATTCAAACACTAGGCGTTTAGCCAGCTAGACAACATGTTTAGTGTCAAGCCATGGGAAATGTTTCATTCATCAGCCTGAGACACACACTCACATCCATACATGTCTCACATACAGTCAAGAGCATACCTTTATATATATATATATACATACATACATACACACACACACACACACACACACACACACACACACACACATATACACATATATATATATATATATATATATATATATATATATATATATATATATATATATATATATATATATATAGAGAGAGAGAGAGAGAGAGAGAGAGAGAGAGAGAATAATAAGTGTTAGTATAAATGGGTCAAGTGTTGATGAAAAAGATGCATCTTCAGCAGTTTCTAGAAAATGGTTAAATAATAAGGCCATTCCACCAGTTTGGAACAGTATTTTGAAATGTTCTGGGGGAAATACTGTTCCACTTGGAACAGAATTTTAAGTGGCATGTTGGTACAGTGTAAAATCTGTGTGCATTACTTATACAGATCGAACAGATTATTGTTTTTCAAATATCAACCTAAAAAGTGTTTTATCAATACGTTTTACTTTAATTTAGGTGGTTTAAAATGTTCATTCACATATGTCATCTCGTATTTCTACTTTTTATTGGTTTATTAAAAGTGATCCTTTCATTTTTATTTTATTCATTATATGCATTTTGTGCACACAAAGTACATTACATAGCAATGCCTGTTTTTCCCATGCATCAGTAGTCAGTCCTTTTCAAAACTGAGCATATACACAGTATACCCAAGGTACTGTTTAGTAGTGTGACGTGCGTCCCAGTTAATCTTCACTCTGTGGGTCTCTCCTTCGTGAGACTGTAAATCTCTGAACTCATACTTCATCCACCCACAAAAAGTAATTTAGAATCCATTCATGCCCCTCTGCCACCACTCAGACCTAAAATAAAGAGCAGCCGTGGATGCCTGCTTGCTTTTCATCAAATCATTTACCGTTCCCCTGATGCTAGTGAACGAAGAGTCTTTTTTTCTCATTACCTCCCACCTCTGTTCAACTCTATTCAAACACGGCACCAGAGTCAAACATAATCTCAGCTCCGATATGATAATCCCCCCAGACCATTTCAGATGGAAACCCACCAAATGCAGAGAAGGGAGAGGATTCATTATCAATGCCCCAAGGGGGAGCAGGGATAGAGGTTTTGGGTGGTAGGCAATGATGTGCTGAAGACTAGCGCAGCTCTCCCACCTTGATCTTACTGCAGAGACGGCCAAACCCATCTCCGCTGGGACATTGTAACTGGACAGATAAGCATTAGTGGCAGAGGGTGACAGGTGAAGGAGAGTGGGACGGGTGGGGCAGGTGCGTGTGTGGTGGATGCTGATTGGATTAAAAATGACCGCTTTGCTTTTATTCAGTTGTCACACTGTGTTAGTCACATATTGAGCCCGTCAAGGCGTGCCACACCTGTCAGAAGAGCCTATCGTGTCTATTGGTGTCTGGACGTGTGTTTGTGTGGAGTTGGATTTATGTAGGTACGGTGTATGAAAGATTTATGAAATGTATTCACCATGTTTGTTTTGTGTATGTACATTTCAAGTTTTCAAGAAACGCAAGAAAAAGTGCAAGAAATCAATCAATAAAAATGTGTGTGTGTATATATATATATATATATACACTCACCTAAAGGATTATTAGGAACACCTGTTCAATTTCTCATGAATGCAATTATCTAATCAACCAATCACATGGCAGTTGCTTCAATGCGTTTAGGGGTGTGGTCCTGGTCAAGACAATCTTCTGAACTCCAAACTGAATGTCAGAATGGGAAAGAAAGGTGATTTAAGCCATTTTGAGCGTGGCATGGTTGTTGGTGCCAGATGGGCCGGTCTGAGTATTTCACAATTTGCTCAGTTACTGGGATTTTCACGCACAACCATTTCTAGGGTTTACAAAGAATGGTGTGAAAAGGGAAAAACATCCAGTATGAGGCAGTCCTGTGGGCGAAAATGCCTTGTTGATGCTAGAGGTCAGAGGAGAATGGGCCGACTGATTCAAGCTGATAGAAGAGCAACTTTGACTGAAATAACCACTCGTTACAACCGAGGTATGCAGCAAAGCATTTGTGAAGCCACAACACGCACAACCTTGGGGCGGATGGGCTACAACAGCAGAAGACCCCAACGGGTACCACTCATCTCCACTACAAATAGGAAAATGAGGCTACAATTTGCACAAGCTCACCAAAATTGGACAGTTGAAGACTGGATAAATGTTGCCTGGTCTGATGACTCTCGATTTCTGTTGAGACATTCAGATGGTAGAGTCAGAATTTGGAGTAAACAGAATGAGAACATGGATCCATCATGCCTTGTTACCACTGTGCAGGCTGGTGGTGGTGGTGTAATGGTGTGGGGGATACTTTAGGCCCCTTAGTGCTAATTGGGCATCGTTTAAATGCCACGGCCTACCTGAGCATTGTTTCTGACCATGTCCATCCCTTTACGACCACCATGTACCCATTCTCTGATGGCTACTTCCAGCAGGATAATGCACCATGTCACAAAGCTCGAATCATTTCAAATTGGTTTCTTGAACATGACAATGAGTTCACTGTACTAAAATGGCCCCCACAGTCACCAGATCTCAACCCAATAGAGCATCTTTGGGATGTGGTGGAACGGGAGCTTCGTGCCTTGGATGTGCATCCCACAAATCTCCATCAACTGCAAAATGCTATCCTATCAATATGGGCCAAGATTTCTAAAGAGTGCTTTCAGCACCTTGTTGAATCAATGCCACGTAGAATTATGGCAGTTCTGAAGGCGAAAGGGGTCAAACACAGTATTAGTATGGTGTTCCTAATAATCCTTTAGGTGAGTGTATATATATGTATATATATATATATATATATATATATATATATATATATATATATATATATATATATATATATATATATATATATACACTCACCTAAAGGATTATTAGGAATACCTGTTCAATTTCTCATTAATGAAATTATCTAATCAACCAATCACATGGCAGTTGCTTCAATGCATTTAGGGGTGTGGTCCTGGTCAAGACAATCTCCTGGACTCCAAACTGAATGTCAGAATGGGAAAGAAAGGTGATTTAAGCAATTTTGAGCGTGGCATGGTTGTTGGTGCCAGTTGGGCCGGTCTGAGTATTTCACAATCTGCTCAGTTACTGGGATTTTCACACACAACCATTTCTAAGGTTTACAAAGAATGGTGTGAAAAGGGAAAAACTTCCAGTATGCGGCAGTCCTGTTGGGCGAAAATGCCTTGTTGATGCTAGAGGTCAGAGGAGAATGGGCCGACTGATTCAAGCTGATAGAAGAGCAACTTTGACTGAAATAACCACTCGTTACAACCGAGGTATGCAGCAAAGCATTTGTGAAGCCACAACACACACAACCTTGAGGCGGATGGGCTACAACAGCAGAAGACCCCACCGGGTACCACTCATCTCCACTACAAATAGGAAAAAGAGGCTACAATTTGCACGAGCTCACCAAAATTTAACAGTTGAAGACTGGAAAAATGTTGCTTGGTCTGATGAGTCTCGATTTCTGTTGAGACATTCAGATGGTAGAGTCAGAATTTGGCGTAAACAGAATGAGAACATGGATCCATCATGCCTTGTTACCACTGTGCAGGCTGCTGGTGGTGGTGTAATGGTGTGGGGATGTGTTCTTGGCACACTTTAGGGCCCCTTAGTGCCAATTGGGCATCGTTTAAATGCCACGGCCTACCTGAGCATTGTTTCTGACCATGTCCATCCCTTTATGACCACCATCTTTGTAAACCCTAGAAATGGTTGTGCATGAAAATCCCTGTAATTGAGCAGATTGTGAAATACTCAGACCGGCCCGTCTGGCACCAACAACCATGCCACGCTCAAAATTGCTTAAATCACCTTTCTTTCCCATTCTGACATTCAGTTTGGAGTTCAGGAGATTGTCTTGACCAGGACCACACCCCTAAATGCATTGAAGCAACTGCCATGTGATTGGTTGATTAGATAATTGCATTAATGAGAAATTGAACAGGTGTTCCTAATAATCCTTTAGGTGAGTGTATATATATATATATATATATATATATATATATATATATATATATATATATATATATATATATATATATATATATATATATCGTGTGTATGTATATATATATATATATATATATATATATATATATATATATATATATATATATATATATATATATATATATCGTATATATATATATATATATATATATATATATATATATATATATATATATATATATCGTGTGTATATATATATATATATATATATATATATATATATATATATATATATATATCGTGTGTATATATCTGATGGTTTTACACACACACGCTACTGGTCAAAAGTGATCCTTCAGGAATCATTATTTTGACTTGGTACTCAATGAATATAAATTATTATTGTTTCTCAATTATATTTTGTATTATTATAAATTTTTGAATGTTATTATACATTTTTTGAATGTTATTATCAAAATTATGAATGTCATTACTGTTACTTTTGATCACATTTATGCATCCTTATTGATTAAAAATATTAATTCTCTCGTTTTAACATTGATAATAATAATAATGTTTATTGAGCACCAAAACAGCATATTTCTGAAGGATCATGTGACACTGGAAACTAATGGCTTTGTAAAAGAGTAAAATACTAGAGTTATTTCAGTATTACTGTATTTTTTATCAAATAAATGCATAACTTCTTTTAAAAGCATTTAAAAATCTGTAGTATACTATAAAGTGTGTGGGGTATATTATTAACTTCCCCAAATCCAAAAGTATGAAACAATCTTTTGCTCTGGAAAACAATTTGATGTCATTGAGTTGCTTTGGAGATAACATGTAATTCATGTTTAAATTTTCTCCATATAGTTTTCCTGTTGGCTTTGGCAGAGTTCTGTAGGTGTGATAGCTCACACCTTGGCTGTTGTTACTGTTTTTGAAACTTCCTCCTTCAAATACGTGTCTATGCGCAAGCTCCAAAAATGGTACGACCATTGCATCAACTTGTCGGAAAAATATCTTCTTACCTCCTAGTGTGAGCGAGCTAAAGATGAATCAAGTGCAAAATTGGAATGAGAGACATCAGAAAATAAAGAAAGAGAAAAGAAGTCGCTGGCCTATGAAAGTGGCCTCTTCACAAAACCAGATGGTAGTTTGTAGCCCATTAAACACTAATCCTATGTTTTATTGCCTCAGTTAAGCTTCCCTATTTATCACAGGTCATAATCACACTGTTATGTGGCCTAAGAGAATGGAGAAAACTGGTGCAGTGATATCATCTCCGGTGAGTAGGACAATGTTTATGTAGATCTGAAGCATGTACATGCAAAGTCTCTTATGTTATTCTAAACGTATAACTTTCTTTCAAAATGAAGACTGTTGTAAACTGTTATTTTAGTATTATTTATATACTATTATAGTTTACTTGTATTTTGAATTAGCTTTTATTTTATATTTTCAGTTTTAATTAGTTTGTTTTAGCAAGTTTGTAGAATTTCTTTTGGTCCGAATGACTTGTGCACAAATCCAAGTCTTCTGAAGTCATACAGTAACTTTTTTTGTTGTTGCTCTGAATCGGTGAGTCAAGAAGACCATTTTTGTTAACTGAATCAGCCAATTCGTTGAAAAGATCTGAATCAAATGAGTGATTCTTTCACTAGTCAGACATCTCTACTTTTCTCATGAATGTACCAAGAGTAGCAAGATTAAGATTTTCACTGTAATTAAAGGGTTAGTTCACCCAAAAATGACATTTCTGTCATTATCTACTCACCCTCATGTCATTCCAAACCACCTTCCGATCTTCAGAAGACAAATTAAGATAGTTTTTGATGAAATCCAAGAGCTCTCTGACCCATCCATAGACTGCAATGTTACTGCAACTTTCAAGGTCCAGAAAGGTAGTAAAGAGATTGTTAAAATTCAAGATTCAAGATTCAAGAGTTTTATTTGTCACATACACAGTTATATACAGAATATACAACCGGCAGTGAAATGTAAACAGGTCCGCTCCATGGACAGTGCAAATTCACAGTTAAAAACACAAGGAGGAAATTATAATAGAAATAGGATATAAAAAAAGTACTATCTATATATATATATATATATATATATATATGTCTATATCTGTAGAATTATAAATAATCAAGTCAAGAGAAAAAAAAGGTAACAAATAAGGATAAAGTGGAATAAAATAATTGAAGTAGACTTTGCAGTGAGTAAACTGTAGACTTATAAATATGTGGTTAACAAATGTATAAAGAGTATAATGTGCAAACAGGTTTATGACAGGTTGTTACACAGTAACAACGAGAACAGAAAGTGCAGTGCAATGTCAGTGTATCGATGTTTATCCTGACGTGAAGTCACGTGATGTTAAGTTCAGGAGTCTGATGGCCTGGGGGAAGAAGCTCCTCCTGAGTCTCTCAGTTTTGGCCATCAGGCTTTGGAAGCGCTTACCAGATGGTAGCAGCGTGAAATGAGGGTTTGCAGGGTGATTAGAGTCCTTGATGATCTTGGTAGCTCTACCTTTGCAGCGTTTGGTGTAGACGTCCTGCAGAGGCGGGAGAGCTGACCCTGAGATACGCCGGATAAGCGCACTACTCTTTGCAGGGCTTTGCGGTCATGACTGGTGCTGTTCCCATACCACGCTGTGATGCACTGAGTTAAAACACTTTCTATCGCCCCTAAATAGAAAGTTTTCAGGATAGCTGGTGAAACCCTGAATTTCCTCAGCTGGCGCAGGTGGTACAGTCTTTGCCTGGCTTTTTTCACCTGTGTCTGAATGTGAGCAGTCCAGGTCAGGTCCTCGGAGATGTTTACTCCCAGGTACTTGAAGCTGCTCACTCTCTCTACTGGTGACCCGCTGATCATGAGGGGGAGTATGTCCGTTGCTGTCTCTTCCTGAAGTCCACAATCATTTCTTTGGTCTTGCCAACATTCAGAGAGAGACAGTTGTCCTGGCACCATGATGTTAGATGCTCCACCTCGTCCAAGTATGCCGTCTCATTGTTGTTGGAAATGAGGCCCAGGACAACAGTATCATCAGCAAATTTGATGATAGAGGTGGAGCTGTGTGTGGACAAACAGTCATGCGTGTAGAGAGAGTAGAGCAGGGGCTCAGGACACAGCCCTGTGGAGCTCCCACACTCAGGGTGATGGAGGTGGAGGTGGACTGGCCTATTCTCACCACCTGAGGCCTGCCAGTGAGGAAGTCCTCAATCCAGTGGCAGAGAGAAGGATTCAGGCCGAGATCCAGGAGTTTGGAGGTTAGCTTGGTGGGAACTATGGTGTTAAAGGCTGAGCTATAGTCAATAAATAGCAGTCTTACGTAGTTCCCACTTTTGCTGTCGATGTGAGTGAGGGAGGAGTGGAGGACATGAGAGATGGCATCTTCAGTCGATCTATTGGGACGATAGGCAAACTGAAGAGGGTCCAAAGTGTCAGGAATGAAGGCGCAAATGGTGTTTTTAATGAGTCTCTCAAAGACCTTCATGACTATAGACGTGAGAGCCACTGGACGATAGTCATTTAGGCAAGAGGGTTTACTGTTCTTAGGGACAGGGATGATGGTGGATTTTTTGAAGGAGGTGGGGACCACAGATGTAGCGAGGACTCATTAAAGATAGATGTAAACAACCCGGTGAGCTGATCAGCACAGGACCGCAGAACACGACCTGAAATACCATCCGGGCCAGCAGCTTTCCTGACGTCCACACGCTTGAGTGCTCTCCGAACTTCATCCTCCGAGACAGAGATCACGTGATTGTTGCTGCTCTGAGTAATTTCTCTAACGCGCCACTTGGCGGAGTCGCGTTGCCGCGGTTACAGTCAAAGCGAGCATAGAAAGAGTTTAACTTCGTTCACGAGCAACGGATCAACGCTTGCCTCTGCAGAGGATTTAGATCCAAAGGAGCAGATGGACCTCAGACCTTGCCACATGCGCCGCGAGTCGTTGAGTTGGAAATGAGACTCCACTCGGTCTTTATAACGGAGTTTTGCGGCTTTAACTGCTCGTCTGAGAGCATAGCAGGACGATCTGTATTCATTCATATTCCCTGAATGGAGACCGGCGTTGTAAGCAGCAGTGCGTGCGTTCACTGCCGCGCGGATTGAATTGTCCACCCACGGTTTCTGATTTGAGAAGGACGTTATTGTTATTGTTTGCGTGGCTTGCTCTGTAAGCGTGTCGATGAAGCAAAGCGCCACGTCTGTGAACTCGCTTACGTCAGCTGAACTCGCTCGGAACATGTCCCAATCCACATCGCCCAGAGCTGCCTGTAGCGCGGTCTCTGAGTGGGGTGACCAACGCTTAACTTCCCGCCTCACCGGGGGTTCCTGGAGGAGCTTTTGTTTGTATTCGGGAGTGAGGAAAATGGCGGCATGATCCGATTTGCCAAACGCTGGAAGTGACCGCGCTTTATAGGCGTTCTTAAACAGAGAGTAGCAATGATCCAGCGTGTTTGCTCCTCGTGTGGGGCAGGAGACGTGCTGATGAAAGTTTGGCAGGACTTTCTTTAGGTTTGCTTTGTTAAAATCGCCCGCGACAATGAATGCCGCGTCGGGATGTTGGTTTATGACGCCGCTGGCAACATCATGAAGGCCAGATAAAGCCAGCCCTGTGTCTGCCTGTGGTGGGATGTAAACGGCAGTGGCGATGACCGCAGAAAACTCCCTCGGCAGATAGAATGGGCGGCAGATGATTGTTAAATGTTCCAGATGAGGTGAGCAGGACCGCGAGAGAATGGTGATGTTCCTGGGGTCACACCATTTCTTGTTGATCATGAAACACACACATGTTCTGTCCATCCGAAAAACAGAGAAGTTCTCCGACGGCGTCACAGCTGTGTCTGGGACCGCGGGCGTGAGCCATGTTTCGGACAAACAATAGATATTACAGTCTCTCATGTCCCGTTGAAAACTTATCCTGGCTCTAAGATCGTCCATCTTATTATCCAAGGATTGAACATTTGCTAGAAGATGTCATTTTAGACAATGTGTCCATGTGAATTGTCTTGTCCAATTGTCCAATGTGATTGTCCATGTGAATACAGGGGTTCAACCTTAAAGGGGCATCTAATGCTATTTCATGCATTCTGACTTATTTACACTGTTAAAGAGTTGGATTCTCATGCTAAACATGGCCAAATTGGGAAAAAAACAAACAAAAACAAAAAATCAGTTGGACGTATAACAGAGTTTTTCTGTGCCAAATACACTCCTTCAGAATTCAGATGTGTTTCGGAAAGTTTTTTTCGAGTATGGCCCTGTACGACTTCAATACAGGGTGGAATTGCTTGTATGGGCACTTCTCCCGGATGAGCGCGTGCGGCGCGCACATCAACCAGAGCAAGAGCGATAGCACGTCCATCAACATGCTTCATTCAGGTTGCAGTAGCCATTGGCAGCTCTGTCATTTTGTTTTTAGACCACAAAATCAACAATGTCATTAACAGTGTTGTGCAAGTTACTTCCAAACTGTAATACATTATAGATTACTTGTTACTGTTATTTCAAAGTAATTCTTTACATTACAATATTACTGTCTCAGAAATGTAATGCGTTACATTACTCCTGTATTACTTTTGAGTTACTTTCACCAGAATAACTACAGAAGTAGAACTTAACATTCTAAAATGACAAAATTACATCCAGTAGAAGGAGATATGATGTAGCACAATGACTGTGGGCTATCCAGGCTACTAACAATATAGCATATAATTGGCAAAGTGAAGGCTCAAGACAATCCAAGAAAGGATGACAGACAGAATCACAAACGATCCAAGTCTGTTAAAAGTATGGTAACGTTAGAGGTAAAGTGATTATCTGGCAATATCTGGGAATAGCTTGTGTCTATTCATATTAGACACAACAGAACTGTATGTAAACTCTAATGCCATGACAAGATGCACATTTGTTATTTTCTTATTGTTGCCATTATTTTATTCTCTTTGATTTCAAGAGGTTCACAACACAAAACCGCCATGCACAAAGATGATCTGTACAAAGATGACATGCACAAAGCAAGATATGTGCATTTGACTGCATTTGCCACACACGGCTATTGACTGACCACGGACAGGTAATAACTTTCTTGCATTTTTCATTCGTTAATGTCTCGTTTTTTCTTCTTCTGTTTTTTTTGAACAATTAAATTTTGGGCTAAAAGTGTGTTGTAATGCATGTGTTACTGAACATGTACCGAGTAAAATATTACTGAAAATTGATTTGTAATGCCTTACACTACTGCGTTACAGCAAAAAGTAATACGTTACTGTAATACATTACTTTTGTAACGCGTTACTCCCAACACTGGTCACTAAAGAAGTGTGTTTTTGCTTGTGAGGGAAAGATACGCTTGTTTAGCTTCCCAAATAACCCAGCGTTAAGGAAACAGTGGATGCAGTTTTTTTTCCCCGGAGCAGCAACGGAGTTCTGCAAGTGTGTTTGTTTGTTCCCAGTCACGAGTTGAAACCGCAGGCGGTGAGTGAAACTGCATCAAGTGTCTGTGTTTTGTTGGCAATCGGCCAATTATATGCTATATTGTTAGTAGCCTGGATAGCCCACAGTCATTGTGCTACATCATATCTCCTTCTACTGGATGTAATTTTGTCATTGTTGGCGATCGGAAGTTATCCTGGGATAAAGCCATGATGTATTTTGTGTGTGTGTGTGTGTGTACTTGTGTCTCTTTAGCTCCACCCCCTGCACGCCTGCACGAGCTCGGCTGTTTTCAGAAATAATCGATACAGCGTATCTGTCTTTTATAAATATGATAAAACTAAAGACTCTTCAGAGATATGAAGGATGCAATACTACTCTATAGGTACTCAAGGTTAACATGAGACATGTGTTATGTACCCTTTAAAGTTATGAAGCGATGAGAATACTTTTTGTGTGCAAAAGCAAACAAAAAGAATGACTTTATTCAACGATCTTTTCTCTTCCCTGTAAATCTCTTACGCTATTCACTTTGTTGGACTATTCACAAAGTACAACGCTTCCTAGTTTTACGGCCAAATACCGGCTCACTATTGGCCGAGCACGATCACATGCATGTGTTGTGGTACTTGCGTGAATCGCATAGGAGACTGGCACGAAGGAGAAGAGATTGTTGAATAAAGTCGTTATTTTTGTTTGTTTTTGCGCACAAAAAGTATTCTCATCTCTTCATAACATTAAAGTTGAACCACTGTGGACACATGGACTATTTTAATGATGTCTTTACAACCTTTCTGGACCTTGAAAGTTGCAGTAATATTGGTCGGAGAGCTCTCGGATTTCATATCAAATATCTTAATTTGTGTTCCGAAGATGAAAGAAGGTCTTACAGGTTTGGACTGACATGAGGATGAGTAGATAATGACAGAAATATTTTTTTTTTTTGGGTGAACTAACCCTTTAATTTTTTTTTCCCTCATACATCATACAGTTTTGGAACAAGATGAGGGTGAATAAATTATGGCTTTTTTTTATTTTATCTCTTTAACTATCCTGCATTTCTGACTCAGTCAGTCAGTCAATGGAAGGAAAAACATTTTGTGCCCAGGTTAGTAATTCTGTACATTTTGTTCTGCTGTACAGTGAGCCATTAAAATACAGCTAGACATTCCAATTTATCTGTTGTTTAATTAGCATAATAACATTGCTGCTCAACAGACCTTCTCCTTCAGTGTAGTGATTTTAATTTGAACGGCACAGAAGCGAAAACGCCTGAGGTGTAGACAAAATGTGAGAATGCAGAGCTGTTAGTAACTGGCGGATGCGTTTGCTCTCTCCAGATGGAACGGAGAGGTGGAATCACTGATAAAGAGGAGGAACAGGACAGGCAGGATAAAAGAGTGTGTTAGGTTAAACGGAGACATGGATGGGACAACGAGATTCTCATGAGCGAAGGAGAATGAGAGGAGATGGAGGGACTTTAAGAGAGACAGAGAGGGAGCAATGTGTCCTCTACTGTTCCAGCCCTGAGGCGCATGGTCACCTCAGAGACTGCCCACTGAATTATCCACAACTCCTGGCTGCTCTCGGGAGTGTCTGGACAAGGGGAGCGGACAGGAGAAGTTAATGAGGGGAAGAGACGGAGCAGGTCTCCAGGGACCCCCGTGGGGTTTGGTGTGACAGGCTGAAGGAGTTTTCCAACTCTGATTGGGTAATTAGTAACATGGATTTGGCCCACAGAGTAGGAATTTGATTGATTAGGTAGTGGAAAGATGTTTCTCTGCCATGTCTCCAGATGCTTGGGCACTGGGAGCCCAGAGGATAGAAGGTGTACACACACACGCTCCTACACTTTCATTAACACTTTCTTGTCTGGTTTGCCACAATTTTGACACCTCTGTGCATACGCTTTGGCAAAAAAAGAATATGATTAAAAGGTTCTAATTAATTACATGCAACCTTTAATTATTTCATTATATTCAAAGAATGATGTTAATTACTGCTTCATATTTGTCAACACAATCCTCATTGGCAAGAGAGAGGAAGAGGTAAAGGTTAAGTTACTATTTCAAACAGAAGTTGCTGTTTATGTGAGTGATAAATATTACTTGCTTTTGCCATAAGCAATCTTTTGTTTTTCAAACATAGTCTGACCTTATTAGTATTTGTATGTTTTTGTATTGACAGCAAAAACACGCAAGTATTTCTCATATATATAATGCAATTATCTAATCAACCAATCACATGGCAGTTGCTTCAATGCATTTAGGGGTGTGGTCCTGGTCAAGACAATCTCCTGAACTCCAAACTGAATGTCAGAATGGGAAAGAAAGGTGATTTAAGCAATTTTGAGCATGGCATGGTTGTTGGTGCCAGACGAGCTGGTCTGAGTATTTCACAATCTGCTCAGTTACTGGGATTTTCACGCACAACCATTTCTAGGGTTTACAAAGAATGGTGTGAAAAGGGAAAAACATCCAGTATGCAGCAGTCCTGTGGGCGAAAATGCCTTGTTGATGCTAGAGGTCAGAGGAGAAAAAAGCCAGGCAAAGACTGTACCACCTGCGCCAGCTGAGGAAATTCAGGTTTTCACCAGCTATCCTGAAAACTTTCTATTTAGGGGCGATAGAAAGTGTATTAACTCAGTGCATCACAGCGTGGTATGGGAACAGCACCAGTCATGACTGCAAAGCCCTGCAAAGAGTCGTGCGCTTATCCGAGCGTATCTCAGGGTCAGCTCTCCCGCCTCTGCAGGATGTCTACACCAAACGCTGCAAAGGTAGAGCTACTAAGATCATCAAGGACTCTAATCACACTGCAAACCCTCATTTCACGCTGCTGCCATCTGGTAGCGCTTCGAAGCCTGATGGCCAAAACTGAGAGACTCAGGAGGAGCTTCTTCCCCAGGCCATCAGACTCCTGAACTCAGTCACTTAACATCACATGACTTCACTTCAGGATAAACATCGATACACTGACATTGCACTGCACTTTCTGTTCTCGTTGTTACTGTGTAACAACCTGTTATAAACCTGTTTGCACATTATACTCTTATACATTTGTTAACCACATATTTATAAGTCCACAGTTTACTCACTGCACAGTTTACCTCACTTATTTTATATTTTATTCCACTTCTTTATTCTTATTTTTTTACTTTTTTTCTTCTACTTGACTTGATTATTTATAATTCTACAGATATATATATATATATATATATATATATATATATATATATATATATATATATATATATATATATATATATATAGTATATTCTATATATATATAGTACTTTTTTATCCTATTTCTATTATAATTTCCTGTGTGTTTTTAACTGTGAATTTGCACTGTCCATGGAGCGGATCTGCCGGTTGTATATTCTGTATATAACTGTGTATGTGACAAATAAAACTCTTGAATCTTGAATCTTGAATGGGCCGACTGATTCAAGCTGATAGAAGAGCAACTTTGACTGAAATAACCACTCGTTACAACCGAGGTATGCAGCAAAGCATTTGTGAAGCCACAACACGCACAACCTTGAGGCGGATGGGCTACAACAGCAGAAGAACCCACTAGGTTCAAGAGAGATTCAAGAGTTTTATTTGTCACATACACAGTTATATACAGAATATACAACCGGCAGTGAAATGTAAACAGTTCCGCTCCATGGACAGTGCAAATTCACAGTTAAAAACACAAGGGGGAAATTATAATAGAAATAGAATAAAAAGTACTATATATATATATAGAATCATATATCTGTAGAATTATAAATCAATCAAGTCAAGTAGAAAAAAATAAATAAAAATAAATAAATAAAGAAGTGGAATAAAATAAGTGAAATAAACTGTGCAGTGAGTAAACTGTAGACTTATAAATATGTGGTTAACAAATGTACAAAGTATAATGTGCAAACAGGTTTATAACAGGTTGTTACACAGTAACAATGAGAACAGAAAGTGCAATGTCAGTATGTCGATGTTTATCCTGAAGTGAAGTCACGTGATGTTAAGTGACTGAGTTCAGGAGTCTGATGGCCTGGGGGAAGAAGCTCCTCCTGAGTCTCTCAGTTTTGGTATCAGGCTTCGGAAGCGCTTACCAGATGGCATCAGCGTGAAATGAGGGTTTGCAGGGTGATTAGAGTCCTTGATGATTTTAGTAGCTCTACCTTTGCAGCGTTTGGTGTAGACGTCCTGCAGAGACGGGAGAGCTGACCCTGAGATACGCTTGGATAAGCGCACGACTCTTTGTTGTAAGTTAATACACTTTCTATCGCCCCTAAATAGAAAGTTTTCAGGATAGCTGGTGAAACCCTGAATTTCCTCAGCTGGTGCAGGTGGTACAGTCTATGCCTGGCTTTTTTCACCTGTGTACCGCTCATCTCCACTACAAATAGGAAAAAGAGGCTACAATTTGTACGAGCTCACCAAAATTGGAAAGTTGAAGACTGGAAAAATGTTGCCTGGTCTGATGAGTCTCGATTTCTATTGAGACATTCAGATGGTAGAGTTAGAATTTGGCGCAGAATGAGAACATGGCTCCATCATGCCTTTTTACCACTGTGCAGGCTGGTGGTGGTGGTGTAATGGTGTGGGGGATGTTTTCTTGGCACACTTTAGGCCCCTTAGTGCCAATTGGGCATCGTTTAAATGCCACGGCCTACCTGAGCATTGTTTCTGACCATGTCCATCCTTTATGACCACCATGTACCCATTCTCTGATGGCTACTTCCAGCAGGATAATGCACCATGTCACAAAGCTCGAATCATTTCAAATTGGTTTCTTGAACATGATAATGAGTTCACTGTATTAAAATGGCCCCCACAGTCACCAGATAGAGATCTTTGGGATGTGGTGGAACGGGAGCTTTGTGCCCTGGATGTGCATCCCACAAATCTCCATCAACTGCAAGATGCTATCCTATCAATATGGGCCAACATTTCTAAAGAATGCTTTCAGCACCTTGTTGAATCAATGCCACATAGAATTAAGGCAGTTCTGAAGGCGAAAGGGGGTCAAACACAGTATTAGTATGGTGTTCCTAATAATCCTTTAGGTGAGTGTAGTGTGTATATATAGTAGTGTGGGGTGGGGGGGGAGACAGAATCACTGAATGATTCTGTGTGCGTGCGAGCTACTGTCTGTATGTGTGTGCGTTACAATGCAGCAGCGCATTAGTTTAGAACAGCGATTAACTTACATGTATAATAAGCTGTTTAAAAAAGTGCATTCTGCCTATTAATTTTGAGCATCCACTCTTGGAGTATGCATTTATTTGTAATTTTAACCGTTTGGAAACGGAGCATAAAAGTATACTTCAAAGATTTATATTAGATTTATAAGACTCTTAAACGATGTCAAGCTTAAAGGTGCACTGTGTAAAATTTATTGGGATCTAGTGGTGAGGTTGCGAATTGCAACCGCTCACCCCTCCCTTTCAAAGCACATAGAGAAGCTATGGTGGCCGACACAGGGCAAAGATGTCATCATCTGAGACAACAAAGAGTAGCTAGCGCTCTGTAGAGCAGTTTGTCCGTTTAGGGCTACTATAGAAACATGACGGCGCAAAATGGTGAGTTCACTGTAAGGGGACTCATGATGTATGTAGATAGAAATGGCTCATTCTAAGGTAATAAAAACATAACGGTACATTATGTAAGGTCTTTATACACCACTGAAAACATAGTTATGTATATTATATTGCATTTCTGTAATTAGATCCTCATAAATATCACACACTGCACCTTTAAAGCATCATGGCAGAGCATTAAAGTCAGCTAGTCGACTAGGCCTAGTCTGTGCAACGCCTAGGCAGATAAATTTACATTGACAATAATTTTAGTTACATTTACTTTTATATAGCCACATGTCCACAAAAAATAAATGAATAATAATAAAAAAAAATATCAACTGATAATTAAATGATTAATTTTTGTATTTTATTTTCAGCTCTCACTAGCTGCCCTGTGTTACAATCACCCCCCAAACCTCACTCCCATCCAGGTCACGGCACCAATGTAACCCCTCCGGTCCTACTCACCCCACTCCAAGCAGGATTCAAACAGCTGTTTACGCCATGCGACGCGTGCACACCAACAAGGACACTGAAGATTGCCTTTTTTAGACCAGGGGAGTGAGGTTTACCTGCACCGCTCTCACTAGCTGGCTGGATTTGGAACTGCCTCGTCTCACCGTCCCAGCGTTACAGAGAACATTTTTAATGAATCACTTTGAGTAAATACAATAAAATCAACTATTCCATAAAAAAATGCCATAGTCCTGCTGCAGGAGGCATAAGGATTACAGATGTGGCCAGAACAAAAAACTGCAATGTCCTTAATATAAGACGCCTGAGACAGTGCTACAGGGAGACACGAAGGACAGCTAATCACCCTTGCAGTGCCAAACCACGTGTAACCATGTGTCCTCCAGATGTGTTTGAGGATTTGCAAGTGTCTTGGTTGAAGATATGACAAACATCTCACAGCAAAAACTGTCAAATCTGCCGCCATGAAGATGAGATGCACTGCAGGACTTAAAGCAGCTGGTGGACACACCACATACTGACTGCTACTTACTGACTGCCACTTTTGATACTGTCCCCCGCTCTATTCAGTAACTCATTATTCCATTTCTGTTCGTCAAATGTCTGTGAAATGTGTTCCATTTATGTCTCAGATGTTGAATATTTTTTTTTTATGTTCTTTCAAATGTTTACACATAATAAGAATTTTACTGAAAAAAAAAAACATTCGAAAGTAGGAAGATGTTTCTCTTTTATTTGCTGAGTATATTAACAAGGTCAGTTTGGGATACTGAAAGATTTGCTATGGCCATCTTAGAGTACTAACAGCAATGGATTAATTATTTGACAATAATCAGCTTGGCCAAATCTACAGAACAAGAATGTTTTCATCAAATTCAGCTTAAGCTTTTAGGTCTGGGATTTCTGTAGCGTTTAACGTGACAGACTAATGCAGGCCACAAGAAATCGCTTTCCCTTGGATATGAAAATGCATTCTTGTGTGATTGAGACCTTTATTGAAAACCACCCGTCCTCTCATATCAATCATGTCTAATCCATCTTCAGGGAGAACAGCGCAAATCCACCGTCACCCCGCGGCTCCTGGGAATGTGGCTCGGGGAACGGCGCAGGGGAGAAATCTTTCTGTTCGAGGCCCAGCTGAGAACATTATTGGATCGGCCAGATTATGGGGAAGAAAGCAAAGAAAAAAGAAGGTCCAAGCAGAACGGATTTAGCTCTATGGTGACTGTCAGTGACAAGGTGGGAGTCTGCAATGCTGAATGCTCATCAGGAGCTCCCACGGTGGAGGTTCACCCATCCCAAAGGGCACTCTGCTTGCTTTGGGATGGCATGGGATTACAGGCGGTCCAGTCTAAGCGGAGCCTCAGGTTGGCAGGATATTAATTAAGTAATTATCATGCCGTGAGGCGCAGCTATGAATTATGCATGAGGACTTGATTGGGACATTTGTGATTGTGTAATCTAATTTCAGCCATATGTCTGACGCCTTTAGCTTTGTGTCTAACATTCGACAGCCCCCAAGCACAAATACACACAAAGACATTTTCAGGTTTTCAGTTATATGTTTAAAATTCAAACTTATTTAAATACACACGTCATTTGTACTGTAAAGACACGGTCATCATCATCATGGATATTTTCGGAATACCAGTATATTATTGATTTGTAGACTGGGACAGCTTTTTAAAGTTGGTATGTTCTTGGCTACAGAATAAAAAGCTTTTGAATATTTAAACTGTAACAGTTCACAACACAAAAAGTAGTTTATTGAAAGAACTGTAACATTTTGTAACAACATGACCACATTGAGGCCTTCACATATCATGTTATCAAAAAAAATGATGATTTTGAGTCAAAAGTCCAATTATACATGTTTCAACAATAGCCCCAATCTCCCCTAATATATTTATTCTGAAACATCATCCAACAAATGTTCCTATTGACTAATTTACATATACGTCTGACCTGATTTGACATTTAACAGAACAAATTTGTCACTGGAACAAAAGAACACATTCCTATTATGGTGATTAGAGTGAAATTAATTCATCAGTTTGGATTATTCTTCATGTTGATAAAGACTGAGTCCAGATTAACTCTTTATCCAGTTCACATAATGGTATTTGCTCAAGTGTAAGATTACGCTAATCTGAGAGCACAGAGCAATGATCAGTAGACCGGATTACTGCATTATGGAAATAATGAAAAAAAAAACCAAGCATTTAAACATTTGTTTCTAAAAGACAGATCCCAAATCATGCAAATATTTGAAATGGCTTAATGCTATAGCGTGTTATGTACTGTTATGTCCTTTTTATAGTTTAAATTTTCAGTCTGTTCAACCTGTTCCTGTTTTCCTGATTTCCTAGTTCCTAGTTTCCTTATTTGGTACGTGTCACACCTGTTCTGTTTCAGGTAATCATCCCTGTCAATTTAAGCCCTCAGTTCCCTGTGTTTCATTGTCCGGAAAGTTTATATTAAGTGTAGTTGCTATTCTGATTTATTCTATGTGTTCACTTTTTTTTTTAATTAAAAGACTTTATTTTTTAACTTGGATTTTGTGCGACGTGCGTGTTAGTCTACACATTGTGCAAGCTGTTAGCATATCACATCAATTCTTAATGTAAAACATTTTATTTGCTCAGTATGCCTGGGTCTCTTTATTTATTTATTTGGTTTACTTGAATTGATTTAACTATTGCTGCAACACTTCAGGAAACAATTATAACTTTGCAGTATATTCATGATAATGATTATTCTGATGGACAACCTTTCGTTTGCGTAGTCGTTACTGTAAATGATCCTTGTATGATGGCTATAATGAGACTCAATCTGCAAGAAGGCAATAACAAAGTCAGCACAAATCAAAAGTGTTATTCAGAATTACACTCCGGCAGCTGAAGATATATCTGTTGATTTTGGCACTGACGGCATGCTGTGTGCTTTGGGGTCCCTACAGTATCGGTTTCCTCTTCACTGTGTTATACTCCCACACTCCTCCATTCCCTTGTTTTATTGATAAAAGCACGTCTGAGTGGTGGAATGTCTTTCTGTTCTCTCACTTCATGATTCAGGAAGAAGCCTTACATTCACAAGTCAATAATGAGCAAAACATCTGCTAAAACAGCATGCAAAAAAAAAAAAAAAAAAAAAAAAAAGTGTTTGTGTTCTAGTATTTAAATTGTTTCAGCGCTCTTCTGAAGTGGCCCAGAGGCTTAAACACATGCATATAAAATTAAATAAAGTTTGCTTTAATATATAGCGAATAAAGTAAATAATTAAAATTAGAATTTCACACATATCCTGACCCTAACTGACTGGTAAAGCATTGAGAGCGCCTAAAACTTGAGAAATGCAAATGTGATGCATTGCTGTTGTGATGTTTGTCATGCACTTCAAAATATGCTGACTGAGCTGAAGTTAAATCATATTTTATATGTATTACCATATTTCATTCAGTTCAAATGCAGTTTGGATATATGTTCATTGCAACTAGACAGGCTTGGGTTAACAAAAGTGTATTTAACCAATAGCATATTTTACTTGAGGCATATAAAAATCAAGCTTGCATCTTTCCATCTGTAATTGTCTATATATGATTTATATTGGTTGTGTACTGAAAACAACTTTAGTAGATTGTGCACTTTTGTTTTTGCTGTGTTTTTGAAACAATTTATACATTTTCTCATAATATACATTAAACATCACTAAATTTTTCAAGGATTCTCTCAGTTGAATCAGTCTCTCTAAATCTCTCCTCTCCGCGTGCCTACTCTGCTCTGATTGGCCAGATGACCCAGTCTGTTGTGATTGGTCTATTGCGTACAGCACACATCGGAAACAAAATGCCCAATTACCATAAACTTTAGCTCAGGAGGCTTCCTAAAGCTCAGCGATTGTACACACAGTAAAGACTGCAACAATGGCATCGATTTTACCATATCAATCCGAGCGCAAGACCAATGATGAAACAGTGAAAGAACTAGTTATTCAACCTGAACTTCCATCGCAAGGACGTTATGAGATGTTGCAACTGTAATGCTACCTTCACATGCTATTGGTAATGTCCTACTTCCCACTTCAGAAGTCATGATTACGAGCTTGTTGCATCCCAGACAGCAACATAGTGTCGGCCCAGATCCGGGCCATATTCGGTACATGTGGATTCAATGCGTACCAAATGTGGGCTGGATCTGGGCCGACACTATGTTGCTATCTGGGATTCAAGTGCTTTGTTGTTGGAATGAACAGGAATCATGGAGGTCACCATGTTTATTCTTGCCTATTTATTGGGAAAATCTTATTAAAACCACACTTATATGTAGTGTCACATGCACTGACAACCCTAAACATTTATGATGCCAGATTCTGTAATTTCGCTCAAACGCAGGCAATTTTCGCTGTGTATAAAACATACAATAGCCTATACGCTTCAAATGATTACTTGTATATGTAAATATAGCCTACACTACATTAACGACAAGAAGATCTAGCTGTTTTGGGGTAAAAACTAATAAATCATATACCTGTCACAGCAGTAGCCTAGTTCTCCCCGCCACCATGTTTAAAGTTTATGGCACGCCCATCTTGGGAATTTGGGTATCAAAATTATTTCCGAACTTCCTAGTGGTAAACACAACATCAGAGGGCGTTCAAGTGCAATTTTTACCTTGGAAACTCGTATTTACAATAATTCCGATAGCACGTGAATGCAGCATAATTCCTTACCATCAGTATTAACAAGTATGTGTCCATCAACAAACCCATGTATATATTTGTAATTTATTGCGGTGTACATGTGGGAACTCAATTGTATAACAGCGTTTAGCCGAGCACTAGCGTGAATGACTGATGTAACATTAAAGTCTGCAAAACAAATCTTGCTCCATCCTTTATCTTTACTCAAAGTAGTAAGAACAATGTGTTTATATCATAGACTGTAAAAAAAAAAAAAAAAAAAAAGTATGTGTATATATATATATATATATATATATATATATATATATATATATATATATATATATATATATATATATATATATATATATATATATATATATACTGCTTTAGGTAATAGTGGCCCACAGCTGATTAGCATTAACTATTACAGTAATAATGCCAGTTAGCCGGAAACTTACAAAATAAAAAACACAAAACTACATATTTTGAACAACCGGTAGAAACTATACACTCACCTAAAGGATTATTAGGAACGCCTGTTCAATTTCTCGTTAATGCAATTATCTAATCAACCAATCACATGGCAGTTGCTTCAATGCATTTAGAGGTGTGGTCCTGGTCAAGACAATCTCCTGAACTCCAAACTGAATGTCAGAATGGGAAAGAAAGGTGATTTAAGCAATTTTGAGCGTGGCATGGTTGTTGGTGCCAGATGGGCTGGTCTGAGTATTTCTCAGTATTTCTTCAACGTTTAAATGCCACGGCCTACCTGAGCATTGTTTCTGACCGTGTCCATCCCTTTATGACCACCATGTACCCATTCTCTGATGGCTACTTCCAGCAGGATAATGCACCATGTCACAAAGCTCGAATCATTTCAAATTGGTTTCTTGAACATGACAATGAGTTCACTGTACTAAAATGGCCCCCGCAGTCACCAGATCTCAACCCAATAGAGCATCTTTGGGATGTGGTGGAACGGGAGCTTCGTGCCCTGGATGTGCATCCCACAAATCTCCATCAACTGCAAGATGCTATCCTATCAATATGGGCCAACATTTCTAAAGAATGCTTTCAGCACCTTGTTGAATCAATGCCACGTAGAATTAAGGCAGTTCTGAAGGCGAAAGGGGGTCAAACACAGTATTAGTATGGTGTTCCTAATAATCCTTTAGGTGAGTATATAGGGTACAACGGGGCTAAAGGCTCCAAGGGGTAAAAGGCTCCTTTGATTTTATTTTCCTTTAAACCACTAGGCACAAAAACAAAACATCCGCTTTTCAAGATGCAAGTGGAAATTTGTCTGATCTTTGACACGATCATGGGCAGCAGTGCAAAGTTGATTCTGCACTCATTTGATCTAGCATATTACGGAGCCTGGCACGTCACCTATAGGAGAAAAAAACAAACAAAAACAAATCAGTGCCGATGGTTTTGCAATCCGTTCCCTCAGTTTATAAACCGTGATCACAAATTCTTAAACTGTTCCCTCGGTTTAACAAATCATGCCCACGGATTAATAAACTGTACCCAGATTGGAAATTCATGGGTAAAAACCTAATTACGTGGAACCTGTTGACATAAAAAATTAAGTAAATCTAACGTATAATTTTTTTGAGTGTAGAACCGTCACGCAGTGGGATTCGAATTTAAAATGACTCATATAGGCAGTTCAGAGTCTTTTTCTTTTGTGAGACAATAACTTTATTTATCGTGTACTTTCGACTTTACAACTTTGCAGAACCTTTACATTCACAAACAGCTATATTACACACTGCATGAAAGGAACTATTTGAAAAAAAAAAAAAAACGTGAAAAGAAAATGAATTCACATTATATGTTGCCTCCTCATTTCAGAAGTCCACCACAGACCCCTGATATCAAAGTATACATGGATATCTGCATACGGTGCAGTTCCACCCTATACTTATCATCAAGGAGTTCATCGATTCAGGTGTTCTTCTCTTGATTTTCGCTCTTCCCTTTCTTATTGATTTTGAACATCTGTGTATTGGGCATTCGGTACGATGCTGAATGGATTGCATGGCGCCAGAATATCTCTCTGTGCGGCTGGTAATTTGTATCTGAATCATTTATCTTGTCCAGCGTGTTCTTGGTCAGGCAACCTCACAATCTGATTCTGATGCCTGACTCCAACAACAGTTTGTCTCTGTCCCCCTCTTTTTTTAAACATTGCTTTTCATTTTCTTTTCTTTTTATGTATCCATTGTATACAATTTTGTTGGTAGCCGTGTGGGATTTTCAGTCTAACCACAATCACGCGTGCCCAAAATCGCTGTGAAGTACACAAGAGATGTTGTAATTCTGCTTTTGCAGTATAAACAACAGTTCAAAATGCATCTAAAAAAGTGAATGTAGCACCATTGACTTGCTGCAGCTTTAAAGAGCTCATGTTCTGTTACATCTGTGTACGATGCACATCCTCAGCTTAAAGAGCTCCCCAGTGCAACGGCTGCCTTGGAGATGAGACTTAAAACAGACACATAAGAAGGAGAGGAGAATAAAGAAAAGCGTTTCTCCTCTCCAGAGGTCGAGCAGCCGTTCTCTCCTTCTGTGTTGGGGTTGAGAGCAGTTCTTTGTCTTCTGTGTTCCCTGGACCCCTGCTGTCTGAAAAGAGCCCACTGCAGGGGCCTGACTGAACTTAGACTCTGATTTCTGTGCTAAGGGTTCACACAGTGTAAGCACACAGTGAAAATGTTGAATGTTTTTTTATTTATTTTTTTTCATCTTACAGTCTTTACGATTGAATTATGCTTTAGGGTTGAACTTTGAAGACATTTACTTTTATTCCAAAGTACACCGCAATTTTCAAGGATGAATAAAATTTATTAAAAGTGACAGTACATATCTTTATCACAAATAAGCCTATATCAAATAATAAGATATAATGTTCTTTCGTTTCCATCCTGAAAAACTGTTTTGTTTCCACAAAAAATATTAAGCAGCACAACCGTTTTCAACTGTTATAATAATAAGAAATGTTGATCACAAAATAAGGATATTAGAATGATTTCTGAAGGATTATGTGTGACATTGGAGACTGGAGTAATGACTGTACGAAATGTAGTTTTGCCATCACATACACTGAAAAAAAGTGTGTTGGATTTACAGGATTTAATTGTGTACACAGTCCCACATGAATCAATCGAGTTAAACAAACATAATTTGTTCATGTAACTTCAACATCTTGGAAGGAATACATTTTAAGTGACTCAATTAAATAGTCTCAAAGTGAATTTTATCTGGCTCCCTGACATTTATTCAGGCATTTAATTTCATATATTCATTTGTCCACTTCAATTTCATATACTTTAACGTTACACAACTGATTTATAATACTGCACTAGCCAGTTAACAAACTTTTAGCTATAGTAATAGCTCACATTAGCATCTTGAATGCTAAGCATTGACAGTTCCTTCAGCAAAGCCATTATGACATTAGTTGTTTTAGTCCACAGCCTAAGCAAATGTTCCACTCTTCTCCACAATGGTAACCCACTGTAATTTAAATTGTTCTAATAATTCCAACATAATTGAATATTAAACACTATTAAACACAATCAAGTCACCCTCTCTCTCATCTTGCTCAAAAATACACAAAATAAGACTTTTACATATAAAATAACAACATTTACTCTCTCTTGATTTAGCCATATGCAAAGCATGCTGGGAACTAACAAGCCCCACCCAGTTTCAATTAACACAACACAAATCATTCATGTAATTTCAACACAAACAGATTAAGTAAACTTAAATTTGACTTATATTTAAGTGGATTGAACACAATCAAATTAAGTTAGGATAAAATGTATAGCAATTGTGTTGATTCAGCTCATTTTAATTAAGCAATTTGAACAAGCAGTAAAAATTTTTTTTTTTCAGTGTAAATAAATTAAATGTTAACATATATTAACATAGAAAAGTGTTATTTTAAATTGTAATAATGTTTCACAATATTGCTTTTTTATTTTTTTATAAATCAAATAAACTCAACCTGGGTGAACATGGAAAGACTTTCAAAAACATTAAAAAGTCTTACCAACCTCGATCTGGCCATTATTGGGTAAAAAGTACATTTTAATTAAGATTAAAAACTATTTTCATCAATAGTTTTCAGTGCTGCATGACATACACATTTATTTATTGCCATTTTCTGCCATCTTGGATTTGTTTTCACTAAAGTGCAATGCTGCGTTCACTTGCACTATAGAACTGTTTTCTTATAGTTTGTCCATGGGTGTCATAAGAAGCAGCATAATTAAAATGTTGCCTTCGTTTTGGCGTTTCAGCACTTTACTATAATGTCTGTGATACCTTAAAATACTTCCTCTACAGTCAGCTCACTAAGTTTTGGAACTAAACAAGTTTGTCAGATGTACATTTTATCAGTTTGTGCATTCTTTGGGAATCAAACCCATGATCTTGCTAGCACCATACCTTTCCTCTTTGAGCTACATAACATATATGAGTGTGTTTTTGCACAGTTTAAAGGGTTAGTTCACCAAAAAATGAAAATTAGCCCATGATTTATTCACCCTCAAGCCATCCTAGGTGTATATGACATTCTTCTTTCTGATGAATACAATCAGAGTCATATTAAACAATTATAATGGCAGTGAATGGCAGCCCAAAATTCCGTATTCAACTTACGGAAAAAGCATTACTAGCCTGACGATGTCGTCAGACGTAACATAAGCATTTTGAATGCGAGAGGCGTTACACTTTCTTCGTTGAATACGGAAGGTGGTCCGCCAGAAGCTAGATATTTTACTTTATAAAGTTTTAAATATGGATATTATATTTACACAAACCCATCAATTCACTTCAGAAGTGTTGGGGTTATTAACCCTCCGGAGCCATGTGGATCACTTTTATAATGGATGGATGCACTTTTTTGGGCTTCAAATTTTTTTTTATAATTTGCCATTATAATGCTTGGATTAGCCAGGAAATTTTAAATATAACTCTGTGTTTATCTGGACAAAGAATGTCATATATTCACCTAGCATGGCTTGAGTGAGTAAATTATGGGATAATTAAAATTTTTGGGTGAACTATCCCTTTAAAGTCAGTAGGGAAACCGTAATTAGGGCACAGATGTTTTCCCACCAAATAAAAAAGATTCCTTCTTAAATGTTTAAACTCTTAATAAATCTATGTTTCACCTTCCTGGTGTGACAGATGCACCTTATGTGACTGAGATGGTAGACACACATATGCTAGCGGTGAGGGTATGACATGTGTGCGTGAGCCAGAACAAGCATGTGGCAGAGTTATATTTAGCTGGACTTGTGTGCTCATTGTGTGATGACCGTGGATAGCTGGAATCAGGTGTCCAGGTGTCTCTCTGCGTTTAAATTAGCACCTCTTTCAGCTGCCCTGCTCTCGTTTGGACTCAGGGAGATATGCGGTCTCCTCACACTTCACCAAGAAAAGCTACAACACCGCAGGCTAAAAACCCTTTATTCTGTCATGTCTCTCTCCCGCCCCAACAACCCCCCTCCATATCTTTCCCTATTACCCTTATTCTCCTCTCAATCTTTCATTTCCCTGTTTTATGGGACTAATGCCATTTCAAAGACACATTTGGATGTGTTGCTCATGCTCATCTCCTCCTCGTTTTGCCTCCATTCAGTAGCATCAAATGTCAGTTAATAACACAGGGTCTGTAATAAGAGTGAGTAAGAGCATACATGGGAAAATATTGATTGAGTCTTTTAAATTGACCCGTGCTAAAACTTTATTAAATTTTCCTGATAGTTGAATACATAACTTAATGCAGTTCTGCTTCTGTTATCACTGTTTGTTCAAAGAGAAGAGTATAAGACGGATTAGACTGGTGCATGATTCATGCGGTTTGAGATAGGAGTGTCGTCGGGTGGTTGGCGGATTGGATCACAGGATCAGCAGGAGGTGGAATCGAACCTGCAACTTGGGCTTACATGCTGCTGATGTGTTTCTTGGGAGGATATTTAGTCAGTGAGAACTGTCCAATCACAGATAAAAAAACTAAATCTTTAGAGCCCTGCACCAGTGACTATACTGATGTGATGTCAAAGGCTGCAAGGAAAATATAAGTTTATATATATATATATATATATATATATATATATATATATATATATCCATATATATCATATATATATATATATTATAATATATATGTTATATATATAAAAAATATATTTTTTTTTAAATTGCCCTCCAAGAATCAAACAACACATCTGTTATAAAAAAAAAAAAAAAAAAAAAAGTTTGGGGTCAGTATATTTTTTTTTTTTTTTTTTTTTAAGAAACTAATATATTTTTATTCACATGTATTGAAAATACAAGGAACATACACTCACCTAAAGGATTATTAGGAACACCTGTTAAATTTCTCATTAATGCAATTATCTAATCAACCAATCACATGGCAGTTGCTTCAATGCATTTAGGGGTGTGGTCCTGGTCAAGACAATCTCCTGAACTCCAAACTGAATGTCAGAATGGGAAAGAAAGGTGATTTATATTTACATATACATACATATAAATACATATACATACATACATACAGGTGCTGGTCATATAATTAGAATATCATCAAAAAGTTGATTTATTTCACTAATTCCATTCAAAAAGTGAAACTTGTATATTATATTCATTCATTACACACAGACTGATATATTTCAAATGTTTATTTCTTTTAATTTTGATGATTATAACTGATAACTAAGGAAAATCCCAAATTCAGTATCTCAGAAAGTGTGAATATTGTGAAAAGGTTGAATATTGAAGACACCTGGTGCCACACTCTAATCAGCTAATGAACTCAAAACACCTGCAAAGGCCTTTAAATGGTCTCTCAGTCTAGTTCTGTAGGCTACACAATCATGGAGAAGACTGCTGACCTGACAGTTGTCCAAAAGACGACCATTGACACCTTGCACAAGGAGGGCAAGACACAAAAGGTCATTGCAAAAGAGGCTGACTGTTCACAGAGCTCTGTGTCCAAGCACATTAATAGAGAGGAGAAGGGAAGGAAAAGATGTTAGAAAAAAAGTGTACAGGCAATATGGATAACTGCACCCTGGAGAGGATTGTGAAACAAAACCCATTCAAAAATGTGGGAGAGATTCACAAAGAGTGGACTGCAGCTGGAGTCAGTGCTTCAAGAACCGCTACGCACAGACGTATGCAAGACATGGGTTTCAGCTGTCGCATTCCTTGTGTCAAGACACTCTTGAACAACAGACAACGTCAGAAGCGTCTCGCCTGGGCTAAAGACAGAAAGGACTGGACTGCTGCTGAGTGCGCCAAAGTTATGTTCTCTGATGAAAGTCAATCAGGGTCCCAGAGTCTGGAGGAAGAGAGGAGAGGCACACAATCCACGTTGCTTGAGGTCCAGTGTAAAGTTTCCACAGTCAGTGATGGTTTGGGGTGCCATGTCATCTGCTGGTGTTGGTTCACTGTGTTTTCTGAGGTCCAAGGTCAATGCAGCCGTATACCAGGAAGTTTTAGAGCACTTCATGCTTCCTGCTGCTGACCAACTTTATGGAGATGCAGATTTCATTTTCACCTGCACACAGTGCCAAAGCAACCAGTACCTGGTTTAAGGACCATGGTATCCCTGTTCTTAATTGGCCAGCAAACTCGCCTGACCTTAACCCCATAGAATATGGGGTATTGTGAAGAGGAAGATACGATATGCCAGACCCAACAATGCAGAAGAGCTGAAGGCCACTATCAGAGCAGCCTGGGCTCTCATAACACCTGAGCAGTGCCACAGACTGATCGACTCCATGCCACGCCGCATTGCTGCAGTAATTCAGGCAAAAGGAGCCCTGAGTATTGAGTGCTGTACATGTTCATACTTTTCATGTTCATACTTTTCAGTTGAACTAAAAATCCTTTCTTTGTATTGGTCTTAAGTAATACTCTAATTTTCTGAGATACTGAATTTGGGATTTTCCTTAGTTATCAGTTATAATCATCAAAATTAAAAGAAATAAACATTTGAAATATATCAGTCTGTGTGTAATGAATGAATATAATATACAAGTTTCACTTTTTGAATGGAATTAGTGAAATAAATCAACTTTTTGATGATATTCTAATTATATGACCAGCACCTGTATAGCCATAAATGGAGGAAGATGCTTCTCATGATGAACTTGAAATTGAATAAATTGAAATGTATTGTAACTGTTATGGATTTGAGCACTTGGACAGCAAGGAGCATAAAACTTCTAGAAATCCAAGTAATCTTTTGAAAACATAAAAAGAAACTCATTGTTATATTGAAAACGGGTTAAATGGCCAGAAAAAGAGAGAATTCCTAATGTACTTTAGACAGTTAATGCCTTATTGCTTGAGTGCAGCAGTAATGTAACATCTCACACTTCACAAATGACCACATAAAGTAACACTGTATTAAAGAAATCTTTCTTTTTATGTTCTCATTCCATCCTTCCTTCCCTGAGGAGGAGGTGAGATTGGTGTGATGCAGGAGCTTGTGAAGGCAAACAGAGCGTACATACACCTGGACCTTTATATGGGCCTCTAATAAGGTGACCAAGACAGCAAGCAGCTGTAGTCTAGAACAGAACATTCACACGTTATTATTCTTGAGGTCATAAGACTCATTTATCAGACAGTCTTCTCACAACCAAAGGTGACAGAAGGTGGCTTTAGGTGGTGATTAGATTTCTAAAATCCATTGTGATAGATAATTTACAAGCATTTTCCTATCATCTTTCTGTCTGACTTCAAATAAAAGGTGCACTTTGTGTCTATTTTGCTCCTTTTTTATAGCTTTTCCAAAGAACTACTGTTCCATAACTCTGTTCTACTTTATCCCTTGCTACCTAAAGCTAGTCTCCACTTGTCTCTTTTATAGAGTGGGGTTGAGCAGTGGGCCCATGGGGGTCTCTCTAGGTAGCTGCAGTGAAGGCCAGCAGCAGCTGAGACCCGTGGCTTGCTGCAGGAGCAAGAGAACTTATTGTCACTCCATGGCACCCTCCATCAAAGCCATGATTAATAGAATGGGCCTTTTCTTTCATATAGCCTCCAGCGCTTCCTCACCTTCTCCATTTATACTCTGTGCACAGCGCTCCTTCTCTCTCCTGTCCGATAACATTGGGAAGCTCTGCTCATGTGGCAGGCAGATTCTTTCTGCTATCCTTGACGATCATTATATATACTTTCATTTTACTGTGATACTGCTAAACAGTCAATACATCCAACTGCTCATAAAACCAAGACATTTATGAGATCGACAACCCTTTAAATACTTTATTGGATGGATGTGTTTAGCTGTGGGTTTAATCTCGGTGTAAGCATGGCTTAAGATATTTATACTGCCAAACACAGAAATGTGAGTTTCCTTCCAAATTCCACAACATATAGAAGGTGAGATGCGATCACAGTTGAGCATTATTAACATTTAGTTCCAGTCCTAAAATTTGATTGGTCGAGTAGTGTTTCAGGAACAGCAGATGTTTCAGTTTATGCATCAGATATCTGCGTTTGAGTGTTTCAGTCTATGGGTTTTTTCAGCAGGTAAGTCAATTGATCATTGATTTAATAAAATTATTAAAAAACATGGATTCATTCGGAAATTAAAAGGCAACTGTCTTTATAGAGTGCTGCAGGTATGATGTATTGTAGTCCAACCTGGAAGTTACCATCACACTGGTTCCCTCAACAAAAACCCAATAGGATTTTTCCATAGGCATTTGAATTACCACAAAAAATA
Organism: Paracanthobrama guichenoti; assembly: GCA_018749465.1. Taxonomy (NCBI): domain Eukaryota; kingdom Metazoa; phylum Chordata; class Actinopteri; order Cypriniformes; family Gobionidae; genus Paracanthobrama; species Paracanthobrama guichenoti. Next base: position 26,766,670 of record CM031955.1, on the reverse strand, counting down.
AGCTTTGTGATCAACAAAAAGTGTATGATAGTTAAACATTTAGTCCATCAAGATCATTTTCACAAATTAACACAACTTTTATGAATTTTGAAGCCTGAAAACAAATTGCCAGAAGTAAAAAGTTAAATTTAGGCTAAAATTAAACAAACTAGGGGAGCTCGGGGCACAACCTAACACGGGGTTAGTTGTAACACACATGGTTTAACATTTCCGCACATGCCAGGATGACGAAACTTTGTGTATTTACTAGTTGCCATATCAACATTATTTAGAGAAAAAAATAGCGCCAAAATTTTATCTTTGGAAGATATCACTCAACATTTATTTAACCATAGCAAAAGTACATTTCTTAAGTTTATTTTTCATCTCTGTTTTTTTTTTTTTTTTTAAATAAGACAAATCTGATATTATTATAATCTTCTATTATAATCTGTTATTTAACAGTTGAGATGGTTCTTTAATGCTGATCTAACAGCAGAAGACACGAGCCATGGTTTAAATCCCAGTTGTGCAGATGGGGTGCGTTGTAACACTGCGTTACATTGTGCCCCTATTAGAAATATGCTAGTCTATACTTTTATGAATTCTTTTGAGAAACCATGAAAAAGGGAGAATAATGACTGAGAGTCAATGTTCAGAAATTATTCAAATTTTTTTACATTTATTTATTTATTTATTTTTTCCTATGCTGTATAGCTGTGTTTTGAGGTGTTTGTTGTCAAACTCAAAAATGTGTCTATTTTTAATGATTCAAAAATGCTATTATTTTATTTTAAAAGCTAATAATTGTATTTTATGGACAAAATATTTTAGTTTGTCTTGGATATATATATTTTTTTATTATATCAGGTAAAATTTTATAACCTCACATTTGGTCATGTTACAATGTGTCCCTCATGTTACAATGTACATCACCTATGGGGCATGTTGTCACATTTCACTTCCATTCTTTCAGGAAAATCAAGAAAAAGTATACACTGTATCAATGAAACAAAACCACATAATTGTACTAGACGTATGAAATTAATGTGGGAAAAATAAATACAAAAAGCGTTAGGTTGTGCCCCGCTCTCCCCTACACCATGGATGCTTGACTTCAACTTCACTACCACCATCAAGCTTCTGACAACTCTTTCAGTCTTCATTAAAAAAAAAAAAGTTTCCCTGAAAGCGTGAGAATAGTTTGCAAGAGTGTGATTACAAACACAATGAGGCTGTGAAAGCGGACTAGTGTGGTTAGGTGGTTGCTAACGAGTTGCTAAATGGGACTACAGATTTTGTCGGGGACATTAAACATTGTCACATCAAATGGGTAAACTCATCTACTGTTCAATGTAATGACGTTAAATGTGCCCAACAACATAGTTCTATTTAGCAACTTGTTAGCAACCGCCCTTTTCAAGACATAAAAAAAACTTTTAAAAAAATCTGAATTTATTTTATGTTGTAGAATAAAACATGGAAATCTTGAGCTTGTGTTAACCACCAACCTTATTTCAGGCTTTTACCCAAAATCCCATTAAAAAAAAACCCATTGACTTTGGGACGATGGAACCGGAAGTGCTAAAACGCTAACTCATTTCATTTACACAATCGATTCAATCAAAAACATGGATTCATTCATGAATGAAACAGGCAACTGTCTTTATGAGTGAGTCATTGATTCATTCATTTAATCGATTTGAACAAAAACATGGATTCATTCATGAAAGAAACAGGCAACTGTCTTTATGAGTGAGTCATTGATTCATTCAATCAGTCGATTTGATCAAAACCATGGAGTCATTCATCACTGTCAGAAAAAAGGTACATTGCTGTCACTGGGGCGGTACCTAAGGTACAAAACCGAAAATGTATACTAATATGTGCCTTTTAAGGTACTAATCCGCACTCTTAAAGTACTGATATGTACCTTTTAGGGGTGAGTAAGGTACAAAGATGTACCTTTTCACTGTTGTACTTTAGGGTACCGCCCCAGTGACAGCACTGTACATTTTTTTTCTGAGAGTGATGAATGAAACAGGCAGCTGTCTTTATGAGTGAGTCATTATTTGATTCGTTCAATCAATTTGATCAAAAACATGAATTAGTTCATGAATGACACAGGCAACTGTCTTTATGAGTGATTCATCAATTCATTTATCCAATCCATTTATTAAAAAACATGGATTTATTTAGAAACTAAACAGGCAATTGTATGAGTGAGTCATTGATTAATTTACTCCATCGATTTGTTCAAAAAGACTGATTTATTCGGTAATTAAACTATTTGTGTTTAGGCGTCGTTTTGAACTACTTTCGTACACTACTGTAAGTGGAGCAAAAATAAATTAAACAACTAGCAATATTGTGTTAAAATGTTTTTTTTTTTTTTTTTTACTTTTTATACCATCGCACAAGCATATCTCTGCACCCTCCTTGATCAGCTTTAGTCTTTTTTTTTGTACATTTGAATTTGAAGCAAAGTTTATCCCTGTGGGTTTTATTGTTTCTTTAGCAGAGCCATGACTTTGGAAGGTCAAAGACATTACAGATTTTATCAACTGTTTCTGATCTCTCTGCCAATGAAATTAACACCAGCACACTGTCTTTCCATCACTCTCAATTTCACCGTTACCCCTCAAACCTTCTCTCTATCTCTGTGACTTCAATTCCATTCCTTCCTCTTGCTTTTCTTTCCCTCTTTCTACATGTCATGCTCCCTTTTTTCCAAATTACATTATCTCCAATCCTTTTAGGTCTCCTCTCGCTTTAGTCTCTTGCCCTTTCTTTAATTCTTTCTATCTCTTCCCCTCTCCTTCTTTTCCTTTCTGTCTCCAGAGCTCCTAGTAAATGATGCATAGCTGGGCCCCAGACTCTGAGCGATCATTAGTGAGGTGGTCCAGGAGAGATGGAGTGAAGGATGATGGAGGGAATAAGAGAGAACAGCAAAAGACATGTTTCTGCCCTCGGGCGTTTCCCCGATTCGTCACCATCCTAGAGGTTGTTTGTATAAAACGCCAAACATGCTCCAGTAGGTGGCATTTCCTTGGCCCATGCTCATTAATTCTAGCGTGCACACACACACACACACACACACACACACACACACACACACACACACACACACACACACACACACACACACACACACACACACACACACACACACACACACAAAACACATAACACATACGGTTGCTATGGCTGCTTGTCTGTTGCAGTGGTGAATGTTCCATTTCATTTTGATGTGCACATTCTTAATTGGTCACTTTTGCTAAGCTGATGATTGATTAAGTGAATAGTTTAGACTGTTAATTCTGATTGGTTGAGCCACATTTAAATGTTTATTACACCAATGAACACATTCTGTGATACTGTGCCAAGTAGCTAGACCGGGTAAACCCAGCCTGGAAACCTGTACATTCATTTCTACTGCTTCTGTTACACTTTTGCGGGAACCAATCACATACTGGCTTATCCACCTGGTGCGCTGTTGGCGGGTTTAACACGATGACGGATAGAGAAGGATGGATTGATGCCTATTGATCACGCCTCTTGTGATCTAATTGGTTGAAGGACTATCCAATTGCGTACAGAGTCATTTGAACTATGCCAGTTGAGCACGCCTCTTGTGCAGTAGAAAATACAGAGCAGACTCCCCAGACCAGTGTTCAGTCTTAAATTGAGTTTAGTCTGGTGATAGCCAGACAGCCAAGTAGCTGCATTGCTTGGTAACCTTGGAAAAACTAATATTATTGGTGAATAGAATAGAATAGAGTAGAATAAAATGGACTCTAACATACAGTAGGTGAGCAATACAAAACTATCCAGACCTATCTTATATGTGCCAGAATTTCTGTTTTTACAGTAGCTCTGTAGCCTATATTTCTATGGCATCGCTGTCGAAGAGTAATTAGCTGGTGAAGTGGATTTACTTATTTTAGATTTAACGAAAGTTACCATGAGCATTTAAGTGGTTGTCAGCAAATGTCAGTAGACTAGGAAGATTTAAAAATGACCAATTTTTTATAAAGCCTATAGAAACAGAACAGTGAAGGAAATTTGTAGGTCTAATTCTAGTTGGGAAATAATCATTTTAAACTATTTGCAAAAAATATTTGTATTAATTTGCATTAACATATATGTACTTTTATTGTAGCTATCCCTAAATGGCGAAAACCTGAAACGTTTCGTCTCTTCACACTCAGTTAGGACATGAATCACATAAATGCATATTTTCAATTCAAAATCGCCATGTTTTAGTTTATTATAGTTTGCATCATGTTACTGTTGGTTGTTTAACATTTCTGTCACAAAACAGTTCACATGTATTAAATGTTTTGCTTACCTCACTTTCTTTCAACGTTAAACTGACGTTTCACACTAGAATTAGCGCTCTGCTTCTGTACCGGTAAACTCCGCCTACTTTGATTTGATTGGCTATCTCAATCATTTTGACATTGACAGCGCTGTTAGACCGCTGGGCAGACCAGACTAAAAATGTGACTTTTAAACCTTTTTGTCACCCTAACAATATACTAGTAGTGGGAAGATCAGATAATTTTACTGACTCGGATCTTTGAATCTCGTTCAGCAAAATGAACAAATCTTTTTTCAAGTCATTTCGTTAATTTCAGCAGAATCTAATTAAAATGATACATTTTCCAACACATTTAGTACTTTTGGAATAAAAAATAAACTATAAGCTAATGCAGCCATGGCCCAACTTTGAGAAAGAAATTATTCATTAATTGTTTAGCTGGGTCTTAATCAGGCTATGTATACAGTCTGTTAGTTCACCTCACCTCCTGATCCAAATCGTTCTTTCTTTTGTCACTTCACATTTAATCACGTCTGTTCCCTGGAAAGATTAGTTAATCTCTCGAGTCTTCGGGTTCGAGCCGTTCCGTCATCATGTCTGATCTGGGCCGTGACAGCCTCATAGCATGCAGTCACCGGAAACAGAAAAGATTAGTTCATCTCTCGAGTCTTCGGGTTCGAGTCGTTCGTTTAAGTCCCCATAGGCTGAATGCAGAAACAGAAATAATTAGTTCATCTCTCGAGTCAGTCTTCGGGTACGAGTCTCGTTCTTTTGTCACGTGACGTCAGTGTCTCGCAACATATACATTACATTCGTATTATTGACTGCATGTTGTAATATATTTATTATTATAAAATCATCAGAAGATATGTGCAATAAACATTTATGTTATGCCTATCCATTCTGACCAGCCCAATGTGTCCAGTCTTCATAGGAAAATCAACTATTATACTAGCTAAAAAACTGAAAAAACCCCCCAAAAAAAACTTGTTTGTAAGGAAGGTTGTGAATGAACACATTTCTGTATTCAACACGGCTGTCACGTCACGTGACAAAAGAACGAGACTCGTACCCGAAGACTGACTCGAGAGATGAACTAATCATTTCTGTTTCCGGTACATTGAATGAACGACTCGAACCTGAAGACTCGAGAGATGAACTAATCAATTCTGTTTCCTGTACAGAACATATAGGATGTTGCGCATGCGCGGTCAACACAAAATGAACGAATCGCTCTCTGAGACAACTCGTTGTTCTCGAGTCATATTAAAGATTCGTTCAAAATGAACGAATCGTTCATGAACGATACATCACTACAACATACAGAGTGCTGCGTAATGAAGTGCAATTTGGCCATTCCTAATAATTGGAAGGGACTTGTCTCAATGTCTATGCTGGTTACAGCCCTGAATCAAAGGTAGCCAAGTCATAGTATATTTTAGAGGGGAAAAAATTACCATCTAATCACAATTCGTTATTGATTAATTTGCAGTTAGTGAAGGTGGAGAGAGCACGGAGAAGATCGAGCACGGAGGAGATCAAGTCAGAAGCGAAGATATCAAAGAAACGCGGGGATATTTAACAAGGATCTTCAAAAAGACTGTATCAAATTATTATGCGCTGTAAGTTGTGAAAAAATAACTCAATGTGGTATCGCGACACACACCAGAAGCGCTCTCTCAGACAGGTGGCATCCCGAATTCAGTTCACTTTGCGCCTAAATGGTCAAATACAAACCGGATATGTTTCTGTATATTAGATCCTAGCATTCAGTCTTAAAGTGACAGCAACCTAAAATATCTGTCCGTGTCAGATAATATCATTATTGTTAATCAAACAATAAAAAGCAGAATAAATGTATTCATGTTAATTAAACCTATACTGTATTGAAACAATTTATTTAATTTGTAACTCTATCATATTTTTCCTATTGTTTGTAATTTGCTTTGTTATTTTTTATATAACAAAAATAAAATGACTATATGATATATATCGTTATCATGGAATAAAATTTCTCATATCATGAAATATAAATATAAATGAAATATACGTCCGTCCTGTATTCCACCATTAGAAATCTGGTACAACCCTAGTACAAGAGGCAATGCCAAACAATGTATAATGCACAAAAACGTACACAAGTTGTTATGAATTGTTTATTCCAATAATTATTAATAATGCATTTTCCACACAAGCTCTAAAACATAGGGAAACAGAGCCTCTTACCATTGTCTCAAGTATGTGTTATGTGCATTTACACCAAATCACTGACTGATATTATGTGATATTATGTATTATTTGAACTTTTAGTTTATAGTCAGTGTCCCCACAGGCCTTTATGCACACAAATGCTATTTAATTAACCCACACACATACATGCATGCACATACCAAAATAGTGCAAATTTATTCTTGATTTGGATAAATCAACTTACATCTCCCTTATGAGACTCATTTGCTATGCTCATTCTCGGCGCATTATGCGTGAGCTAAATGTGTGAGGAGGACAAACTAAATAAATGAGGAGAGGATGCACAGATGTGAACTCAATACGCTGGGAAACGAAACAGCCTCAATAGAGCATAATCTTGTATTGCCACTTATTCTAAATTAGTTTTGTATGTATACTGAGTAATTGTGTGGATACTTCAATCAAGAATGTTTAATGGAACAAATATGTTTCATGGTGATCTATTGTGTGGATACTTGAGGAATCAAGAATATTTAATTGAACTAATATCTTTCCATGGCAATTAGAGCCACAACAGATAGCTATTTTACTACTAGATTACTACTTGTAAAATCAAATTCAAACAATATTTGCTTATTTGGAGGATATATTGTAAGCGAGTCCTTTTCACGTTTAACTTGGCTGCCAGGCGAATATGCCTTCTTCTCAACAGACTGTTCCATCTTCTCAAATCTTGCGTTTCGTGCTCAGGTATTTACCCAGGTGACAGTGAGATGTGAGGATGGGATTACTCAGATCTGCTCTGCTTTTATGTGCTCTAAATGCCACAATGTGTACGCATCAACCAGGACCCAGCTATTTCACGGAGCGCTGACTCATTCCTGTATGAATAGACCTGTTTACTTTGGAAAACAATTTAAGATGAATCTCCTCACATAAAAAATAACCTACTATTTAGTGGCAGACCTGCATTTTGTGTGGAATACTGTAGGTCTGACAGCTCTGAAAGGTATTGTGCTTCTCTCTGTCAGCATGTAATTACAGACAAAAACACTCATTCTCAATTAAATTCTGTTTACCTGTGCTACCTGTTGACAGGAATATGATATATGCCGGAGCCATTTGTGAGATCTGGAAAAAAAAAAAAAAATTGATCTTGCCTTTTTATAAAATTGTGGTATACTTTATTTTCTTTTAAGTTTTGTGGTTTTCACTCGATTTTTTGTTTTTGAACATTTATGGTATACGTTCAAAGTTTAATTAACTTTGAGCTGTTTCAATAGGAAATTTCTTAGGTCCTTTATCACTAATAATGAATTCCTTTTTGTGCAAGTTTTGCACAACTTTGATCTGTTTCTCTCATCAATGATGCTAGCCATTCACGGTTCCACATATTACAAGCTAGGGCTTCTGAAATTGAAAAGTCAGAAGGCAAAGACTCTTGAAAACCTCTGTCTGACCTCTCTGCCATGCTCTTTTACTTTGATAGCTTAAGGCCAGCTCCTACATTTCAGCATGCAGCTGATGGAAGGGTTCAAAGTAGCATGTGAACAGAAAATTCTCATTTTTCCCAATTGTTGTGGCACCTTTAATTTCATTAGGTTTTCCCCATACCCCGCAGGACAGCTGAGTTTCTAGGGCAACAATCAGAGTAATAGTCTTGCCCATGCAATCTGCTAAAAGCCCCTGCGGCCCACGGGCCCAGGTGTACCTGGGGATTAGAACAAGGCGAGACAGGTGAACTCAGCTTGGAATCACTCACAAGTCATACTGATAACCACGCACACATTATTGCAGGGACTTTTCATTGTTGTCATATTGAGCTTGTTTTTTTTCTGTATGTTATAACCTTACACCTATTCTTAAACCTAACCCACGCAGAAACGCAAATTTTTTGCATTTTTAGATTTTAATTAAAACATTATTTAGTCATTTTCCTCATGGGGACCATTGGATGGTTCCCAGAATGCAGGTCTTGTCAGGTTTTACCATCCTTTTGGGAAAAAAATTTGTAATATTGAGGTAATTATTTTCCATATTCTATCATACACCTACACTTTTAAATATAACCCATTTTTGCATTTTTATATTTTAATTAAAACATTATTCCCTTTATGTGGGGAGGTTCCCACAATGTAAATTATTTCAGGTTTTACAGGACGCATGTTCCCCACAAAGTTTGCAAAAACTGACTCACACACACAAACGCTGAGGTGAAAACAAACATTTTCCAAAGATCTCACATGCTAAACAGAGCACAATAAATAAATACCAGTGTTAAATAAGTACAGGGAAAATATATACTGATCAGGCATAACATTATGACCTGGCCATGATTAGATACTGACCACTTGGCTGCCCATGACCCTGTCACCGGTTCACCACCATTCCTTCCTTGGACCACTTTTGATAGATACTGACCACTGCAGACCAGGAACACCCCATGTTACATAACAGAAGGGACGGAGACAAGGAGTTCAAGTTAGTGATATTTGTTGAACAACACAGAGGGTGAGAATGGAAATGCAGGTCTTTATACTTGCAGGTGTAGCGGGCTGGAGACAGACTTGGATCGAGGGAGACTCTGGAGGAATACACTCAAAGAGGGAACATGAAGGATACTCGGAGGAACACAAGATACAGATAAGTAGATCATTGGAGTCCTTGAGGTAAGATCCTACGTGCTAACGAGACTGGACAGTGACTGAGTGTGAGAGAGTGTCTTTTGTGCTGTGGGTGATTGCAGTGCTGTTGGGATGCAGGTGATCGTGATTAGTACTCTGGTGAAGGTGTGCGTTGTGATTGGAGGACGTGGGAGCCTGACGTATCTGTGACACCTCACAAGAGCTGCAGTTTTGGAGATGCTATGTCATCTAGCCATCACAATTTGGCCCTTGTCAAACTCGTATAAATCCTTATGCTTGCCCATTTTTCCTGATTCTAACACATCAACTTTGAGGACAAAATGTTCACTTGCTGCCTAATATGTCCCACCCACTAACAGGTGCTGTAATGAAGAGATAATCAGTGTTATTCAAATCACCTGTCAGTTGTCATAATGCTATGTTATGTGTATGTATATACATATACAGTGTATCTGGAAAGTATTCACAGCGCTTCACTTTTTCCACATTTTGTTATGTTACAGCCTTATTCCAAAATGGATTAAATTCATTTTTCCCCCTCAATTCTACAAACAATACCCCATAATGACAACATGAAATAAGTTTGTTTGAAATCTTTGCAAATGTACTAAAAAATAAAAATAAAAATCACATGTACTTAAGTATTCACAGCCTTTGCCATGACCCTCAGTTTTTTTTTAGGTCAGGTACATCCTTTTTCCACTGATCATCCTTGAGATGTTTTTACAACTTGATTGGAGTCCACCTGTGGTAAATTCAGTTGAGTGTACATGATTTGGAAAGGCACACACCTGTCTATATAAGGTCCCACAGTTAACAGTGCATCTCAGAGCACAAACCAAACCATGAAGTCCAAGGAATTGTCTGTAGACCTCCGAGACAAGGTTGTATTGAGGCACAGATCTGGGGAAGGGTACAGATACATTTCTGCAGCATTGAAAGTCCCAGTGAGCACAGTGGCCTCCATCATCCATAAATGGAAGAAGTTTGGAATCACCAGGACTCTTCCTAGAGCTGGTTGCCCAGCCAAAATGAGTGATCGGGGGAGAAGGGCCTTAGCCAGGGAGGTGATCAAGAACCCAATGATCACTCTGACAGAGCTCCAGCATGTCTCTGTGGAGAGAGGAGAACCTTCCAAAAGAACAACCATCTCTGCAGCACACCACCAATCAGGCCTGTATCGTAGAGTGGCCAGACGGCACATGACAGCCCATCTGGAGTTTGCCAAAAGGCACTTGAAGGTCCCTCAGATCATGAGAAACAAAATGATCTGGTCTGATAAAACAAAGATCACTTTTGAACTCTTTGGCCTGAATGGCAAGCGTCATGTCTGGAGGAAACCTGGCCAATACCATCCCTACAGTGAAGCATGGTGGTGGCAGCATCATGCTGTGGGGATGTTTTTCAGCGGTAGGAACTGAGAAACTAGTCAGGATTGAGGGAAAGATTAATGCAGCAATATACAGACATCCTTGATGAAAACCTGCTCCAGAGTGCTCTGGATCTCAGACTGGGGCAAAGGTTCATCTTCCAACAAAACAACAACCCTAAGCACACAGCCAAGATAAGAAAGGAGTGGCTACAGGATAACTCTGTGAATGTCCTTGAGTGTCCCAGCAAGAGCCCAGACTTGAACCCGATTGAACATCTCTGGAGAGATCTGAAGATGGCTGTGCACCGTCGCTTCCCATCCAACGTGATGGAGCTTGAGAGGTCCTGCAAAGAAGAATGGGAGAAACTGCCCAAATTGGTGCCAAAGGTGTTTCAACAAAGTATCGAGCAAAGGCTGTGAATACTTATGTGATTTAAAAAAATTCTTTTTTTATAAATTTGCAACGATTTCAAACAAACTTATTTCACATTGTCATTAGGGGGAATTTTTTGTAGAATTGTAACATAACAAAATGTGGAAAACATAAAGCACTCTGAATACTTTCCGGATGTGTGTGTGTGTGTGTGTGTGTGTGTGTGTGTGTGTGTGTGTGTGTGTGTGTGTGTGTGTGTGTGTGTGTGTCTTGTTTGGCCATACTTGTGAGGGACCGAATGTCCTCACTTATATAGTAAAATATTATGACAACTGACTAGTGAAGACATTTGACTGGTCCTCACTTGTTAAAAAGGGTTATAAATTGGCCAAAACATGTTTTTATTTAAATCTATTGTTCTGCACATGTTTCTGGGATGGGTAGGGGTAGTGTAGGGGGATAGAAAATATAATTAACCTGATATAAAATCAATGGAAATCTATGCAATGTCCTTACTAATATAATGAAACAAACCTGTGTGTGTGTGTGTGTGTGTGTGTATATATATAATCTCAATCAGTCTTTAATTGTTCAAATATTACATAGTTCTCTTTATGCTGTATATTACATTTACATTCATACATACAGCCCATAGTTGTAATGTAACACCACATGGTGTAACATGAGAGCATGGATGCTACCATAAAGCTTAATAGTATGATCAGAAGAAGAAAACATATCTTACTCGAAATCTATGGCATGACTTCCTTTCTGGCGCAGCAAGGATAATTAGTCTGTGGTTTGGGTCAGCTCGATAATTCCTGCAAATAATTTTCTGTTATCCCAGTCTATTACTTACAGACTATTTTTAGGGTTTTCCTTCATGAATTTAAGTGACAAGTTGTAAGCTTTTTTTTTTTTTTTTTGAAAGACAAAGCTTATTTAATATGAGCAGTGCTAGACATTTATTTGAGCATCTTTCTTAATGACAATAATGGCATGTGCGTGTTCTCATTGTCTCTCTTCAATGAACAGCATCATCTTCCATGCATTATTCTCCCTCTTTACCCCCACCGTTCCGTCACTCTCTACCTCTGTGTATATTCCTCTCACTCCTTATCTTCTCTCACCTCGCTCTTACATGGCTCATCATCAGTTACATTTCCAATTAATCTCAACATTATTCAGTCTGAAGCACTGAAAATCTTATCACAATTGCCATCTGCCCAGTAACTGAAGATGCATTTGAGATATGCATGAGAAGTAATGAAAGCAAACCGTGTTCCATTAGTAAGCTCTGAACTTATCTGAGCCGATGACACTGGCAGAGTATCAAACCGTTATGACAGTTTGCTCAGCAAGTGACAACGTCTTATGTATTGAATTAAAGAAGCAGCAAAGTAATTCTGTATGTCCATGCTCACAAATCTGTTATCATAATTAAATGATTCTTAAACAGTAATGTCAATCATTCACTCATTTGGTGCATGTCCAATCCTTTTTTCCTTTTTTTCTTTTCATTTTATGACCAGGTAAACCCGTGAATTCTGGAACACATCCATGTTTCAGGAAACTAAAGAGGGAGAGTTGAGGGGAATCGTCTGCTGGGATTATAAGCTTTCAAAGTCAGGTTTGTATTAAAGACTGCCAGACAGTCATTTTAGCAAGAACATCGTCTGACACTTTTAATGAGACTTTCTTTTTCTAACCACCATTTTTAACATGTGTCTTCACAGGATGGATTATTTATTTTTGAATCATCATTTAGCCACTTTAGCAGGTGTAAATAAAGCGTATGTATATACTCCAAGAGTTTAAACTGATGAGAAAAAGTAAAAGTAGTGCTCTGAACCTATTATGTCCGGTCCAAACACTTTTTAACATTGACAAATCAGTCTAAATTCTCATTTATCAATTGTTGATTATGGAGCATTTTCATCTGTCTGCTTTGGCAATACCTGCAGATCAGGAACTGCTGCTCTTACCAGACTCCAATAGATTGTCCTCATCTGCATTACAATCACAGTTCAAAAGATTCTGCTTCCTTTGGTAAGTGGATTGCAATTTGAATAACCTGTTTAGATTTTAGCTCCTGCTTGCACAACCAAAACCAGAGAGCTCTGACTGCAGTGTTCTAAAGGGTAGCATTGTTGCATTGAAACCAAATGGACACACTGGACAATCAGAAGCATCTGAAAAGACTGAAAACACATATAGGAACTGTCGCCCTCTTGTGGTGTTCTTGAAAATACTTTCATTCATGCACTGATTGAAAATGCTGGGAGGTATGACTGTGAATTGTAATTGTGTGTTACTAACACTAATAGGCTACTAAATCTAACATTAATACATTCTAACCATCCTTAATTAGCTTAATCATAATCATGGAAGATGTGAATTAAAGACGGGCAATTATATATGGTCAAGGCCAAAGCTGAATATGTATACACCAAATACATTTTCTTTTGTTATATGGTTAAAATATAGTCATTTCAAACAACAACAATACTGCTACTACTGGCTAAATAATGCAGCTCACACTGATACATATATAAGATATAAAATATAGAATATAATTTAGAATATAAATGTTCTCTATATAGATCAGTGACAGCTCACCTTGATTAAGAGACAATTAATATGGTTAATATAAATAACAATAATTTTCCGTAAACTATCCTATCATTAAAATATATACGCGCGCGTGTGTGTAACAACATAGTTGTTAATATATAAAATATTTTTTCGCCTTCGTGAATCCCGGAGTCCGTCTCCGGGCTTTTCGTGTTTCCATTCACATCTCAATTCGCGTCTCTGTTCGCCAGCGCTCAGTGTGTGTCTGTGAAGGCTGATGATTGGCTGATGGGAGATGAGAGTCTGGAGGCTCGCGCTTCTTACCCGCGTTCGTGTGTTTACACTCAGTACTCGAGACACAGACGAGCGGCAGCGTCAGGACTATGGCGCTCCACAGATAGCAGCGGAGAGCTCACAACTATGGCATTATATTCAACGCTTACGGACAACTTTTTCTTCTCGTCCCAGCAGGAATAAAGCTGTCAAGCACTTTTGTTTTCTATTCGTTCGCGGAAGATTGAGTTGTTTTCGAAGAGTTCCAAAGAAAACGCGTTGACTGGTTCAGTGGAGTTGTGAATGAGATGAACTTTACGCAGGTTGTTGGCTATCTTGTTTGTTTTTTTTTACTACGGACGGGGACTGCAGTGTGTCTAATTGAACATTGTGTGTAACTGTTATTCAAATGTTATCGCGTCCTTATTTGGGGAAAGCTCTGCAGCAGACTGCGAGTATTATAAACCACGGTGGTCTTTTTTTTTTTTTTTTTTTTTTGTAAGTTTGTGAAGTTTGGGGAGGAACCCGCCTCCACATTTCACACTGTTTGAAGTATCCTTCGCAGAGGATTCAGCGAGACTTCAGCCGACTGGAGCGAGAGCACCTGGTCTAGGAAAGCGTGACCGGGTGAAGATGCTCTCAGCGTGGATACACCGCGAACAGTTTCCCGCTCCCCTTCTCGGTTTAGTTGTACTCTGCGCAACCTTCGTGACCCATGCAGGTGAGAGCCTTTTCCATTTTAAGAAATTGTACATATTAATTATAAAACACTTCCTTATACCTTCAGTCTTTAAACATACGGGAGCGCAGGAGTCCGTTTTCTAAGCAGGCGCACGCACGTACACACATACACACCCAAAACACAGATAAGTTTAGTGATGGTGAGGTCGTCAAGCAGGATTTGTGTTTCTCAACATTTGTCGACTATCAAGTATTAATTATTCCCTTTGGTTTTCTTTATATATTTAATCCGATGATTCATTGGTCTTTTATAAAGAAAGCTACTGTTTCTGGCCTATTACACTTTTTTTATTGTTTTTTTTTTTTCATTAAAGCTGCTAACCTTGAGAGACTGCACGAGAGACTGAAGCATTAATAGAGGAATTATGGAAAATATGCATTGAAAAATGGCATACATTGAATTATCTCTGAATTATAACAGCTGGCACTGTTCAATTTAAATAGAATCACTGTACATGTTCTATCTATCTATCTATCTATCTATCTATCTATCTATCTATCTATCTATCTATCTATCTATCTATCTATCTATCTATCTATCTATCTATCTATCTAGTAAGGCAGACACAGTGTGATAGGTAACCAGATGAAGGGATGTGACTGCTGCATGTGCACTCATCTCTCTCTCTCCCTTCAGAGAGGAATATTCTGTTGATCTCTTCTCTTTCTGCTTGCCATGCTGAGCTTCCAAGCAGCGGATAAAAAGCAGAACCCCTGGTGTTCATGGAGTAATTAAGGTTTAGCTCAATGCCTTCCTGGCTCCTGAAAGACAGAAAAAATAAAAAAATAAACCTTGTACAAAAAGGAAACAACATCTGAGGGAAAGCAGAGATAGTAAGTTCTGAATTAAAGTGTGCTGCTTTAAAATCCGTTCCTCTCTTTTATTTTACTTTTCCGATTGATGTTTAGGGTTACGTTTAGCACATGCTCTTGATTATGTGGTGGTAGTCATTTCTCTGAAGATGTTTTTAAAGCTTAATTTTGGAGTAATAAATTGTCAAAAGTAGCTTAATTTTGTTTTCAATTGTAATCACTGATGTACTCCACAAGGCCTGGGATGCCCAGTACTGCTTAAGGACTTTGGAGGAAACAAAGTTGATTTGGCAGATGATTGTGCAGCAAGTTCTACATTCCTCTAAAAACTCATACTGAAAATGAATGATAAAAATAAGCAAACCATTTGCTGACATATTTGGCAAGTTATGGATGTAATACATGCATAACGTACAGAGGAGAAATATACTCGAGATCATGTTGTGATGTGTTATTGTTTCTGCATGAAGGCTAGCCTGCCTTCTGTCTGACCTTAGAAGTGACGGGAAGCATTGAAGCGTCAAAGAAATCTCCCTCTCTCTCTGCTCTCTGGCCACATATGTAATCAGATTGACATGGAATTGCACATTCAAATGGGTTTAGCTGATTGGTTTTCCAATGGTAAGGAGAAATCGGAAAGAAACAGGACAAGTTCATTTAACTTAAGATGTGGAGACGGATGTGTACTGTAGTTTAATTGTCCTTCCCCTTAATGAACTACCTGCAGAATAGTCAGTTGTAGAAAACATGCTTGTTTCGCCCCTGTGGGTTTTGATAAGGATTGAAACCGGGGCTAGTTGTCACACAGAGAATGTCTAAAAGTAACTATAAGCGTTTGAATTTGAACTGAAAAGCTGAAAACTGCTTCTAGAGTTTGCAGTTTCATGGACTGAATTGTTTTATAATTTATTTCCTGTTCAAATTGTGCAGTAGTGTGTTGACAACTTACCCCACGTACTGTAGTGCCCCTCTACTGGATGTGTGTTCAGTGATCTGTATCTTTTATCCAAAATAATAACAGTGGAAATGTTCAGTTGCTTTTTTGTGTAATCAAGACATACATAAAATGACTAGATAAACCCACTCTTAGAAAATATTCACTGTCATATTCACAAAAGTGTGATAATTTGTCCCGGTCTCCCCTATACAGTATGTGAGAAACTCATTGTGCATAAATTAACTGTCTAGATTTTACAGAAGCCCATCTTTCGTTGAGAAGATGCCAGCACATATTTCATATCATCCATAAAACATCAGAGTCAAGATGGATAACGTTTATCTTCTCTCTCATTCTGTCCATTCCTGTATTCTACCTCTCCCCCTCCTGTCTGTCTGTATTGTGGATGTGCTGAGCTCAGATTTCCTGTATGGTACAGCTCTCTTAGTGTTGACATACACATTAATTACACAGACTGCCAGGAACCCACTTCTGGCTCCTTTGCCCCATCAGCTTTTCTCCTCCCTGTTTGTTTGTGTGTGTGTGTGTGTATATATGCATGCAAGGTTGTTTGTTTGGCTGAACATTCCTGTATATACACACTTGGAGCTTGATCGAGACGGGAGACGTGTGCTGTTGTGTACATAATGGAGTCGCACTGTCTGGATTTGCGTGCACGTGTGTGTGTTTTGGGAGTTGGAGAACACACTCGAGACTGCTCTGAATTCAAGAGGATTAAGTTTAGGCCCAGTGGCCGGCACCACTGGTAGAAAAGTGGGCGGGAATAGGTCAAGCTGAAGTGCCTAAGGTCAAGATGGAGGAGGGAGGTGTGCTCTCTTGCATGCCCATCATGTTTAGAGAGCATAACATGTCGGATCCTCCCTGTCAAGGCTGCCGGAATTCTCCGCCAGTAGTCCAGGCCGTGGGGGGATAATTGGTTATCTCTGAGAATAGGTCATCTGTGGTCGAGTTTGCTTGCTGTGTAATGTAAGATACACATTACAAAATTCCGTTTTCAATGCAAAATCTACAAAAGGCAGAAAGGAGAGAACTTAGGTAGGAAGAGAACCAGTAAGCCTTGTAATTAGGTTTAGAGGAAGGGAAATGCAAAGGAAAAAATGCATGGATCAGTGAGAGGTCTGGCAGAGATCTGAACCGCCAGTCTTGTGGTGTGCATTAGCTTTATGGCCACTGTGGGAGGCAGAGAGAGGGGTGATGAGAGGGCATTGGAGGAGATCGCTGGTTTTCCACTCACCCCCATACTGTATTATTCATCATTGTAAAGTGGCCCTCTTTAATATTTTAAAGAAGTCTATGGTTGTGTCTGTGATCTGTTTATGATGCAATGGATTCCTGAAGTGGTGTTGGACAGATCATGTTGTGTCGTCTGTGCATGCAGGTGTGAATGTAGCGGTACAGAAACTTGTTGAGAGTTGTTATCGCCTGACTTGATTACCTGCTGAATTGTCAGATGTTTTTTTTTTTATATGTTTTTTTTACTTCAGCAGGGTTGCATTAAATTGATCAAAAGTGACAGTAAAGGTATTTATAATGTTACAAAAATATTAAGCAGCACAACTCTTCCAACAGATGTTAATAAGAAATGTTTGAGCAGCGAATCAGCCTATTAGAATGATTTCTGAAAGATTGTTTGACACTGAAGGCTGGCGTAATGATGCGGAAAATTCAGCTTTGCCGCCACAGGAATAAATTGTATTTTAAAATGTATGTATATATTTCTTATCAAAATTATGGCGCAAATTTATGATAATGTACATGTACATCAGTGCATCTATATTTTTTGACTTGACGTTAACAGAGCATGTTTTATAATGAGATGCCATTCACAAGCCAAACACTTCTATCTGATGCATATTTACACATAGATCAATGATAAAAAGACGTCCTCAGTCCCCGCATACTCAAGTACCTGATTTTTCTGTTGATTTTTGTGTTTCTGGTACACAGAATGACCCATGCGTTTATGTGGGTAACTGTGTGTGTGTGTGTGTGTGTGTGTGTGTGTGTGTGTGTGTGTGTGTGTGTGTGTGTGTGTGTGTGTGAAGCATGTAGATCAGACAGTTTCAGAAAGTGCAGCCGTATCCATCTAGTGCTTAAAGAGGAGAGATAAAGGGAAGCCAGAGAAATATATCTTAGAGAGATGTATTGAGATAGATGGAGCTCAGGGATCGCTTTTTAAATAGACTTTATTAAAAAAAGAGAGTGAGAGTGAAAAGTCAGGAGTCAGAAGCATTGGCATTCAAGCATCATTAAGTCCCTGGCACAGTCTGAGAGAAGAAGACAACGACGGGGCGAGAGGAGGAGGAAGAGTGAGGGACAGCGACAGAGAGAAGTGTGTGATGAGCAGATCGTTGAGTGGTGATGTTTTTATTAAGGTTCTTATCGATGCTTGGAGCTCTCTGTATTAATGGTGGACATTTTTAATGCTTTGCCAATACTGTGCATGTACAGCACCATAAATCTAGAACAAACAGGAGAGAGAAAGAGTGCAAGAGGAAGGAAGAAGAGACTAGGTTAAAAAGATTTATTACATGGGCCTCTGTACTATCTGATTTTGATTGGACTGTCGTTGTATTCAGCAGTCATAAATTTATGTATAATGACCATTAAATTGTACGTTTCGCTGTTGATCATGCAACATACCATGCTACTTTCATGTCTGCCATATCATTTTGTTGTCTTTTTATACCAGGATAGTTCACCTATATTAAAATTATTTTTGAAAACTTTTAACGTACTGTATATATGTATGCATTATACATGTTTTCTTATGCAAGAAGCCGTTTCACAACAGGGACGAAAAATATTATTGCAACTTTTGTTTCATGCCGGCTTTAAAGTAGAGAAAAAATGTTGTCTAATTATTTTAGCTAACTAGTCGATGTAAAAAGCAACTCTGATTGCAGATTAGTAATAATATGCTATTGAATAGGCCGTTTGTTTTTATATTGACTAGATGCTTTACTCTAATTTGAGTTAGATAATAGCTACTTTCAGCTCAAATCAGTATTTAATATGTGTTTTTGTTTATTTATATATTTATTTGGTAAGAATAGTCTTGCAATTAAGCATTGTCTGACAGTCATTATCACAAAATAAACCTCTTCAGCTTCAAGTCAGGGTCCTGATCACCCTGTCTGGGTTTATTATGCAATAACAACCAGCTGATATTGCAAAATACTTGTTGGACTTGCGGCAGCAGCAGAAACATTGACTTCAAAGATATGTGAACTAGAGGAACAGAGAAAGTTGAGGGGGAACATTGTGTGTAAAGTGATGGGTGAATGATGGGAAAGCAAAGAAAGAGAATTTAATGAAGTCAAAGCGAAGAGTGGATAGTTGAATGAGAATACAAGAGAGGGAGACTCTTCACCCCTCCCGGGTTTACGGCAGCTGGGTGGTGGTGGGTTGGAGGGGCGGAGAGTGAGAGGGTCCCATAGAAGAATGACTCGGTGGGGTGTCTTTGTGCCGGGGTTGAATAGAGAACTGAATGAGACTCTTTTCTGCCACCGTGTGTGGGGTTGTTTGTGGGGTGAAGGGCTAGAGGGAGGAGGGGTCGGCGTGCTCGCAACTCCTTTACGCAGCGAAGGAGTGACTGACAGTGTATGCTTGTGTTTCCTGTCTCGGCTTTCCATTCATAGTCACACTTCTTATTCAGTTCTTACAAACAATACTACCAAGAGCCGACATGTTTGAGTCGGAATTCGTGGGGCTTTACTGTACATATGACCAAACCTTTCCTCTTTTTTTCTCTAACGCCAACATAATGGCTCCAAGCTTCACACTTCCTTTCTAGGAAACTCGCAACGCCTGAGCATTTCACAACGATCCAGACCTACAGCCAAGGCTCATGCCAAGCCAACAGTGTCTTTGGCGGACAGCCTTTCCCCAGGCTGCTGTGTCTGGCAGGGTCCAGCAACTGCTGCATACAGTAGCTCCATTCCAAGCTCAGCTGCATGACAGACATCTAGGAGCTCAGTTCGTCAAACAGTTTGCTTTGAGTTGTGCTGGCTAGAGAACAGAAACTCCTGATTTTGATTGATAGATGGATTTGACTCGTAAAGTTGGTCCTTTTTTTTTGCTCTCTAATCTTCTTTTCTTAGTCTGACTGGCAAACCGACTGCTTGCATCAGGATATTGAAAGTAATATATGAAAGTTAAAAGAGTTATAAAAATCAGGAATGAAGGGCCTTCAGCTCAGACCCCCTGATGGTGCCTGTGGGGGTCTGGGTAGTATGTCAGATTCCTTTCGGCAGGGGTCTGGAAGCGGTGGTGCCAGGGCCACGTGAATAGGTCTCCTGCGGTCCACCTGCCTTTGTGCTTCCTGCCTTGAAAGAGAGACTTTCTGAGGCCATGGAGATTTCCCTCATCTTCTTAGCCTTCAAAGGAAGTTCAACCCGGTTCATGCCTGAAGATTAGACCTCAGCCAATCTGTGGTTTATGCCCAGGTGTGACTATATGGTTTTGTCGCTGTGTCTCACAGAGAGGAGAAATTATAGTTTGCACTGATATAAAGGAATACTCCAGGTATATGCAAGTCTTTTTTTACTTTTCACAACTAAAAAAATTTAATTTACGCACCCTGTAGCGTATGGGGCAAGTGTAGAAAGCATATCTATTCCTAAAAATCTGTGATTTTTAATTAAAAACACTCACACAAACTCAAAGTTCTTCACACAAAATTAAAAGCCTTTCAGAAATACTCTAGAAATACTAATATAATAGTTCATAGAAAAAAAGTATATACAATATTATACAAATATTATAAAATAATATTTTACATTCTAAACCAACGTGTGTATATATATATATATATATATATATATATATATATATATATTTTTTTTTTTAATTTAATTTTTTTTTTTTTAAATACTGTATTATTGAATGGTAATAAGTATGGTTATTACATTGTTAATTTTTATGACAAACATTTATGATAAAACATGAAATTCTGAAATAATTTAAATGGGAAAAATGGAATTTAGAAAAAATAAATGAATGTGTATATACATTTCTTCAGCCCCATTTCTTTTAAGTATTTTGTTTTATTATCAAACACCTTTCTCTTGTTCTTTTTACTAGTTCATTGAATCTTCTTTGCACTGTTTGTGCACTCCCTCATGTGCTCTCATTCTTTCTGGATCCTTTATTGTGATGGGGGTTAGTGGAGTTGCCTTTGAAAGGCAGTGTAGAGAATCCTATCTCTCTGAGTTTAACGCCTATTAAGACTCCCATCTGCCCCAGGGAGAGAGGAATATGGGGAGCTGAGAATCTCTAGGGTTTTTTTTATTAGGGTTCTACCATGGTTTGCATGCTGCAGGGGGCCTCTTGGGAGGGATGTGGCATGTCTCACCCGAGAACACACACATGCTTGCTCACCGGCTGGTTTTCAATGTCGAAGTGCTGGAACGAAACGTCCCCTGTGTGTGTGGCGTGCTGGTAAAGGCAGTCTGATGGTGTGTGACCAAAGAGTAATGTCCTCTTGTGGCGTCGCTTTAGTTTTCTTTGTGCCAAAAGTAAAAGGCCACACACAATGTGCTTTTGTAAAAGAACAACTCTGACTTTGCCTGACCAGGAAATGAGAATGTGGTGCATGACACTCAAGAGAAGTGTGTGTGTATATGTATATATATATATATATATATATATATATATATATATTATTTATATATATATATATATATATATATATATATATATATATATATATATATATATATATATATATATATATATATTATATTATATTATATATATAAAAGAGAGAGAGAGGTCTTCTAATAGAGTTTCACAGTAACAGCAATGCAGTAAATGTTTTTCTGTGTAGTGTTTGACCTTTTACACATGAAACCAATTGACAGGCACTCTTTACTCATCCAGAGCAGGTC
Source organism: Paracanthobrama guichenoti (assembly GCA_018749465.1). Lineage (NCBI taxonomy): Eukaryota > Metazoa > Chordata > Actinopteri > Cypriniformes > Gobionidae > Paracanthobrama > Paracanthobrama guichenoti. The sequence continues at coordinate 26,744,537 of CM031955.1, read as the reverse complement.
ATGTCTAGTTCAAGAGGCCTGGTTCTACAGTCAACGCCCTTGGGATGAGTGTTGAGGATTTTGGCTGCACCCTAACTGCTGGGCTTGTTCTGGAACAGGCAAAATAGCGATGCTTCATCCTTACTGAGTGCGTGTTGTTGCCGCTTCCACACCCTCTGGAATGACTCCCAGACTGTGGTGCTTCTTTCCCACCAACCAGGTGCTGGTTCTGGATCCGGAGCCCAATCTTGAGCATTTAATATGTTTCCACTGCATAAAAAGGTGAATCAGGATAAATTGGTTCTGTAATGCCCTGCTTTTAGGGGTGGGACACTTTCATCTGTGACCTGTACACAGAGTAAAGTTTTCATTAAAACAAGAACAACATTACAGGCTACCAAGATTGATGTAAAGCTATAATTGACCATTCCTGGAAGCTGGAAACACCATATGCAGAGATGCAACAAGTGTTTTTTTTTTACAGCCAATTCTTTTTTTTTTTGTTGCACAATTGAACTACAGAAAATCCCATTACAAAATGCTATGAAAGTTCAATTGCAGTAAGTAGTGTGGGTTGAAATTCAACTGAATTTGTAATCTGGTTGTTTTAACCAAGATTATGCTGCAAGATGCTTTTTTTCCTCCCAAATACTTTTAAATTCCTGTAATAAATTTCCAGTTTATTCTCATTAATTCCCGTTAATTCTCATGGAAAGTTTCCAACTTTGTAAATTGCCAGAATTTTGCAACCCTAATTGTGAATGTTTTGCAGTCTATGGTGAATGTAATGCAATAAAAATACTGTGTTTCTGTTGAGTTTTCTTACATAAAAGCAAACAAAAGCACTAATGACTTTTATCAACCAGTTATTTTTAGTTAATCAAAACACAGTGCGACCAGTGTATCCTGTTTCCTGGAACAACTGACTCTCAAGTCACTTTTCATGAATAGTTCAAAAAGACAAATTACTTGTTTAAATGAGTCTGAAATACTGTATAGTTCATGACATTAGCAGAAAAAAATAAACAAAATTAATATTATAATTGAAATATACCCAAATTAATTGGAAATCAGAATTAGAAATGTTCTCAGAACTCATAAAACTTGTAAACAAAGACAACAAATGTAAAAGCCAGTTACAGTGCCATTGTTCAGCTCACCAGTCAACTGAAATGTGGGCTCTGGCGCGAGAACCAGCACCATCTCGGTTTAAAAGGGCTGCGAGAGGTAGCAGAACCTGACAGGTTGTGGGTGATTGGATGATTGAGAGAGCACGAATTGGACAGTTCAGTGAAGCAGAAGGGATCTTAAACTACTAACGGGTTCACAGAAAGGCAATGTTCATAAGGCCTGTCAATCAGGTGTGTTTTCAGACACCTCACTTGTGCAAACCCACCTTAATCCTATCTAGATTGGCATCTTTGCGTGTATTGTTGGCGTAATATTTGGATATTCTGTATATGTATTTTTTTCTTATGCCCCATCTTCTGTGCCCGAAGCCTCTTACCAGCTGATGGACAGATGGACGGCACAGCCGACCTCACTCTCACCTTTCTGCTCACTCCGCTCCGCTCCACCTCTGCTCCGATTAGCAGGTGAGCTGAGCACGGTGCTACTACTTGCAGACCCAAAGCTTTATGGGGACATTTCCTAAAAGCTGTCACGGCCAACACTCTCCCAAACCCCTCCTGCCCGTGCATCCATTCACAGTGAGCACTGTCCTTATGTCTGTAAATCACAGCATTGGGGTTGGCTAGCGCCCTATCACAGTGTGGCTCATGTTTACGAGGATTAAGGAAACAGATGGACGGCCATGCTGACTGGTGTGGCTTCATTAACTCTCCGCGCGACCGTTCTAAACTCCGCCGCCCCTGCACGTCTCGCTCCGGAGTGCTCTGCACAGAGATGAGCCAGACCTGAGGTCTGTGGGGACAGGGAGCAGGATTGCGCTCATGAAGGCTGTGAAGATGTTTATTGATCTGAAAGCTGAGATGTGCGCAGGGTGTTTCTCCTTGATTGATTAATGTTGAAGTGAAGCGATGGGACTTTCTTTAAAGAATGATTTTTGACATCATGTTGTCAGACCAGTGGTGAGAGAGTGTTTTTTCTCCTTATGGAGTTCTGTATGTAACAATAGGTCTACAGTGTTAAGGTTTGTATGGTTGTTTGATATTGGATTAATTTATTTTTATTTTAAATATTTAAATATTAATTGGTGATATTGGATATAGATATTTAATTGTTCATGCTCATTAAGGTTAACTTCTAGTCTGAATGCGTCTATCTGAGCCATCTCTACTGTATGTCACGTAAAGTGCAGTTAATCCTCGCAGTCTAACCTTTTGTGTGAGAGCACAAGGTTAGCCTAAACCTCAACCCTATACCTTTGTCTGATGTGTAGCATGTTAACATTTAACAACTGAACCTTGAATCTTAATAGCTGACTTGAGCTGGGACAGACAGACATCCAGCAGCCCGTGGGATAGAGAGGTTTGATAGAAGATGCTTTCGGAAGGACAGACCCACAGGGAGTCTTTGTGTGTATACTCCGGTCTGTCAGGAGAGATGTAAGAGCTGTACCCTACAGTATGTCACTCAGGGGTAGACAGGTGGTGGAAGAAACAAACTGGCATGAAAGACTGACTTCTGTTCCGGGGTCAGAAAATACTTTTGGTGGAGGTCTTTATGTTACCATCTGTCCATAACAGGGATTTAGGCAAACAAAGACTCTACAGGGATCTGTGAGGTTAAAATTATTCCCATTTCCCATGCACAGATTTTATACTTTGTGAAACAGACTATATGTATATTATTTGTTCACTTACGTATTCTTTTATTTGTCTTATTTATTTTAGTCATTACTTTTACTTATTTTATTATTTACTGTTATTTATTTATTATTTTTAATTATCTATTTATATTTAACATTATTTTGAGATGCCATCACTGTAATGCCATCTTCAAGTCCCTCATAATCACTTCCAAATACAAAATTGGTACTTTTAAGTTCTAGAATGAGTTGAAAGTAAAATGGTAGAGAAAAGGAGGCATGTGAAGTCTATCTCACAGTCACTTGCTGCTTAAATCTTCATCACACAGGCTGTCAGTAGCAAATAACGATTATGTTGCTGTTTACACACCCTTATTATTAAGTGCAAGAAAGCTTTTGTTTCATTGATTTAAATTACCAAGTGTGAGTGACAGGAAAAAAGCGAGTCTTTGTTAGTTGATGTGTCCACCCACGTCTCATATGCTTGCTTACAGCTGTGTTTAAGCTTGTATTTGTTTGTGAGCACATTTAGGTCGAGTGACAGTTATACAGTGGTGTGGACTGCGTAAATCTGTCCTAAATGAGGCCTGGACACTTGAGCGCCACAATTTACACATCTGTCCTGAAGGCACAGACACATTGGAAATAATGACCCATAATCGACTGGAGACAGTCAGAGAGAATGAGAGAGAGATGGTGGGAACAAGGATAAACAGAACATATCGAAACAAACCCGCCCGTTCTCTTTTCCTCTTCCCTCAACGAGAGGGCCAATTACATGACTATGTCTTATCTGTCTTTCATCTAGTGAGGGGAGCAGTGTTGAAATGACGGTCCTCTCGCATGTAATTACACAGAGATGTCCTGGATAAGGGTGTCTGTCACACCCCATGACAGAGATACAACCTTAAATACCTCAGAGGACATAAAAAGAGTAATCTGACTCGTTTGATCAATCTGAACCTTGAGGCTGCTACTCTTTTGAAGAGTCTGTGTGATGATCCCATTTTCAATCTAGTTTTGGTGGTTTATTAGACACATTAGCACTAATTATTAATCCTTAATGTATTACTATTTCACTTACAGAATGTGTGAAATAGGCTTGTCAAAAGTCATGTTCAAGACTGGACAAAGGTACTCATAGAGGCAGAGTTTTATCAAATATATAATGACTGTTGTTTTAAGCCATGTTTCCACCACGGGAACTTTCCCCATGAACTAGGGACTTTGGGGTGGTACTCGGTGTGTTTCGACTGCAGGAAGCGGGGTCTAAATAAAGTTCCGGGTAAAAATTTCCCCCTCAAAACGTCCCTGCTCGTGAGGTAGTACTTTTTCAAAGTTCAGGAACTTTTGGGGGTGGGACTTGGGCACAAAACATGCAGATTGGTTGAGCTCACGCTGCATTTTATGTCAACCTAAAAGTCTGTTGCGGTGCATGCAGTAAGAGTCGTTTGCTATTCAAATCAACAATGGAGTTTAAAAAATACGCCAATGGACAGATGACGAGGTTCAGGCTTTATTAATTTTATTTGCGGAGGACGAAATCCAGTGGGCTCTGGAAAGTCGCGCGCAGTCCTACATCACCTGACTAATCTTCATGGTACTTTAGACTGCGATGGAAACGCAGACAGCTGCAGGTCTGGGGGAAAAAGAGTTCCTGGGACAAATTGTTCCAGGTAATTTTGGTGGAAACGTGGCTTTTTGTTGTTGGTGGCTCTGTAATAGTACTCCAAAAATGTGAGAATTTCAGGTTTGATATGTGATTTGCCCTTCATGACAACTGTGAGGGGGGTGAATTCTTTTATAACTAATCCATTTAAATTATATTAAGCCTTAAAATTGTGCATAATTGAGGGCGTGGCCACTTGAGTGACAGGTAGATTGCCACTATGGTCGAGCTAGGTGGGCGTGGTTTCAGCAACCAGGCACCTCAGCTCCACCCACGACCCGTCTCTTTGCCCATTTTCAGTTATCCGGGAGTGACACGCCGTGACTCACTGCCGACTTTAGGCTTCAAAAATGCTCTTCAGAAACCTACGGTAGACATCACGGACACTACGTCCATATTTTTTTACAGTCTATGGTAACTACATGTAAATGATATTGTAACTTTTATTATATACTCAACTTCCTCCCCAAGAAGACAAGCTACTGAAACTAAGCTGCAAAGCAGCTTGTTACAAACTACTTGGCTTTCTAACAATAAAATATGATCTCATTTACATGTCAGTGATATCTTTTGATTATTCAGAAACTTGGCCCACCCAGTCACAGTGAGGTTGTATGACAGACACTGTTATTCCTGAACATTTTTTCTGAATGTTTCCTAAATTGTTTGGTTTAATTATCAGCAGGAGAGTTCAAACTAGCATTTAACATCAGAAGAGTTCTTGTGCAGTAAAATTACCACCACAGAGACTACACTCACCTAAAGGATTATTAGGAACACCTGTTCAATTTCTCATTAATGCAATTATCTAATCAACCAATCACATGGCAGTTGCTTCAATGTATTTAGGGGTGTGGTCCTGGTCAAAACAATCTCCTGAACTCCAAACTGAATGTCAGAATGGGAAAGAAAGGTGATTTAAGCAATTTTGAGCGTGGCATGGTTGTTGGTGCCAGACGGGCCAGTCTGAGTATTTCACAATCTGCTCAGTTACTGGGATTTTAACGCACAACCATTTCTAGGGTTTACAAAGAATGGTGTGAAAAGGGAAAAACATCCAGTATGCGGCAGTCCTGTGGGCGAAAATGCCTTGTTGATGCTAGAGGTCAGAGGAGAATGGGCCGACTGATTCAAGTTGATAGAAGAGCAACTTTGACTGAAATAACCACTCGTTACAACTGAGGTATGCAGCAAAGCATTTGTGAAGCCACAACACACACAACCTTGAGGCGGATGGGCTACAACAGCAGAAGACCCCACCAGGTACCACTCATCTCCACTACAAATAGGAAAAAGAGGCTACAATTTGCACAAGCTCACCAAAATTGGACAGTTGAAGACTGGAAAAATGTTGCCTGGTCTGATGAGTCTCGATTTCTGTTGAGACATACAGATGGTAGAGTCAGAATTTGGCATAAACAGAATGAGAACATGGATCCATCATGCCTTGTTACCACTGTGCAGGCTGGTGGTGGTGGTGGTGTAATGATGTGGAGGATGTTTTCTTGGCACACTTTAGGCCCCTTAGTGCCAATTGGGCATCGTTTAAATGCCACGGCCTACCTGAGCATTGTTTCTGACCATGTTCATCCCTTTATGACCACCATGTACCCATTCTCTGATGGCTACTTCCAGCAGGATAATGCACCATGTCACAAAGCTCGAATCATTTCAAATTGGTTTCTTGAACATGACAATGAGTTCACTGTACTAAAATGGCCCCCACAGTCACCAGATCTCAACCCAATAGAGCATCTTTGGGATGTGGTGGAACGGGAGCTTCGTGCCCTGGATGTGCATCCCACAAATCTCCATCAACTGCAAGATGCTATCCTATCAATATGGGCCAACATTTCTAAAGAATGCTTTCAGCAACTTGTTGAATCAATGCCATGTAGGATTAAGGCAGTTCTGAAGGCGAATGGGGGTCAAACACAGTATTAGTATGGTGTTCCTAATAATCCTTTAGGTGAGTGTATATTCTGGTCTTTTATATACTGTGCTGATGTCTTCAGAGGCCGGTTGCACCAGCCCTGAGCAAGTTACAACGTAGCCTAGCTTTGACGTAAAGGGGCACAAAGTTACAACTTATGCACTACTAAATATTTTTTCATTGCACCATTAAACTTATTTGAACCTTATTAAACTAAATGTTTATAGAAGCCTCTGATCAGGAGTAATGGTTGGAATAATATAATTGCAGATTGATCGAATTGCATCAATAAACTCAATGTTTTACCTGACAAACTTCAGTCCTTTAGACATATATGATAATGCTGACATTTACACTTGCATTACATTTTAAGAGAGAGAACATGATGTGAATAAATTACTTTGTTAGCACCTCTTAAGTTCATCACAACTTGTCCAATAAAATAAGAAATAATATTTAATTTATTTTTTGTCTTATTGATCCTTTTTAATTTCAAATACAGTTTCTGAATGTTAGAAAATATCTATTATGTCATTCATGATGATTAAGTAGTATCATATTTAATTGAAACATATTTTTACCATTAGATACGAGGCAAAAGAAGTTAGAATGAACTGAAATTCACAGCATTTCAACACAACTTCTGTTCATGTTTTTGAAGGCTGCTATTGGATCACTGAGGGTAAACGTCATATTATGCGACTATGCATTACTTTACGGAGAGCTTACGACCTACTACTTTCTGTCTTAAGAACAAATGGTGTAACCGAATACATGTTATTTACAAACTAGCTAGTAGTTACTAAGCCTCTAGTGTGGACTTTACGTTCTAATTTAAGTAAGAACTTAGGAAAGTCTGGTGCAACCCTAGCAGTTCTTATTTCCAGTCTTTTTTACTGCCATTTTGTCAGGACAACATAAATTATATATACACTGAAATTATGTCCTTGCCATAAAAGCAGTTCTTTCAAGAAGTATATGTTTGAAATGTACAATTTAGTTAAAAAAAAAAAAAAAAAGTTATGTCTTTGTATACCTTATATGAGGTAGATTGACAGTATTTTCCAGACTAACTAGCCTATAAATTTGGTGATTTCATTGAGCATAATAATGTGAGACCGCAGTATGCTGTAAGATTTAAGAGGCATTGATGTCATATATGCTCGAATGGCATTTCACCACAACTCATTCAAAGGTCAGAAAACAAAGGCTTCAGCAAAAAACTGATTTTGAACAAAAGACAGATAAATATATCAAACAGTGAAGCGGGTTGATTTTGCAGCTATAGCAGATAAAACATCATCATGCACATAAAAATGCCATGGAGATGTGCATGTGCGAAAAAGCCTACTGGTAGTACAGCTCAACATTTTTTTTGTTTTATATTTTTGTACTTTATTATTTAACAATGTTCCAAAAGTAATTTTGGAGTGTGTGTGTGTGTGTGTGTGTGTGTGTGTGTCTCTCTTCCACACAACATTAGCTGCCTCCTGGTTTGTACTGCTCACAGCTGAAGTCTATAGCAAGTCTATTCCCATGCTGTGACTGGGTTGCCTCTTTTTGTTAACACAATTTACATCCAGGTGAAGAGCAATCACTGGGGGACATGTTTCCCCTAATTGTATTAATTTCAATGCTCATAAATATAAAGGTTTCAAAACTTTTTTTTTTTTTTTGCTGTGATGCCACAGAACCACTGCCATAGAAGAACCATTTTTGGTTCCCCAAAGAACCTTTCATACCCCTTTTCCACCAGAATGGTTCCACCAGAGCATGTTCTCGGGCAGGCGAACTGGAGCCTGTCGTGAACCAGCCATGTGTTTTCACAGACTTGAGGAATGAATGGTGACATCACGCTATTATGTGTTGTTTAAATCTAAAAAAACATTGAGCATCCCAGTGTTTCTGGAGGCAGTGCAGCACTTATGTTTTGCTGTTCACAGTACCAGGAGTGACTCTAGCAAACCGGCAACTCGCATAAACAGCAGGTTCTCTCATCTGTCCTTTTCAGATATAAACTGAAACTGAAACCATTGATATACTCACTCTCTCACACACTGGGTCTGAATCTGAAATCACCCCCTATACACTTAAATAGGGCATTATTTGAGGGGACAGCCATCTGTAGTGGTGTCCGAAACCATAGTGGACGTTATCGAGTGCACTCATTATCCCACAATGCACTGCAATAATGATGTACACTCAATGGCTGTCCAAATTCACTTGTTTTCATTCACTCCTTCATGTGAACTGTATTAGTGGACTAATGTAGGGAATAGTGATTTAGGGGTTTAGGGGTCGATTTTGGATTCAGCCTGGGTCTCTGCATACATAGTTTTATATATTTAGGTGTAAAGAGCAAAGCAGTGCAATGTTATTACATTGCTTAACAAGGTATCCCCAAAAAATATCCCCCAATAATAATATATGTAAATATTTCAACCAACAGTGTTGTTTGTCCATATTTGACCCATTTCTTTATAGTGTAGTATGAAGAACATATAATATAAAAATAACCTTGTGTGGTATGGAAAGGTTCCATGGATGTTAAACTTTCTTCATGAAACCATCAATGCCAATAAAGAACCTTTTATTTAAGAGTGTATGCCCATCCCACCCACTTTTTGGGGATAGTGATTTAATTTAATAGCCATAACTTAAAGGGATAGTTTACATAAAATTATAATTTACTCGCCATACAGACCTATGGAACAAAAAATATATTTTTAAGACTGTTTGAACTGTTTTTGTCCATACAATGAAAGTTAATTAATTCATAATTTCATTGTATGGTCACTAAGACACCATATATGCATTGTATTTCACTGACTGTTTTGTTTGATCGCAGCCGTGGTCAGAGCAGGTTTAGCTAACTGGTTCATATTTGTTCACCAGAGGATTTTCAGTCCTGGCTTTCAGATTTGCTTTGAGACTGGAGAGAGAGAGCTGGATGGTCAAAGGGAATGGAGGTTTGGATAGAAGGGACTCATGGAAGAGAGAGAGAGGAATGGCATAGGGATTAGTGTGGTTTTGATGAAATGGTGTTGTCCATCTCAGAAGACCTACACTCTGACTTATTATCAAATGGTGTCTGCAGGAGAGAGTTCAACCCCCCACCTAAGCTTTTTTTTTTCATGCTCACTTTTTCCCCCCTGTTTATTCAAAGGATTATGGATCCCTAATCTCTTTGAACCGCATAATTCAGATTAGATTCTGTATTATTTTTAGGGCCGGGCCTGTACCCAACTCGCGCTCTTACCGACCATGTTACTCTAATAGAAAATTGATTAAAATGCTTGACCACTGTCCCAGATTCCAAGAACATGACATCAGAGTGATGATAAACAGACTACATCAGTTTACAGCACATGTATTCATCCCTTCACCGTCGATGACACACTGCAATTGATTTCTTCATTGGCATGTTTGCGCCTTTGTTCGTGTGAATGGTTGAGCATTCCCACAGGGAGATCGAAGGGACTGAGATTGTCGGGAACAAGCCAACGCTGAGAAGATTACTTGATGAACTCTGTCATTGTGTCATACATATTCCCCTTTAGCATATTTTCTCTGCTGATTATTACTGCATACATGGCCTGAACTGCCCTCTTTGTGTACTGATTCAGGGGCACAAAACACACTAAGGATTACATAGCGTGACCACTTGATGCCTAATGTGCACAAAAATGCCAACCGAGTTCAAGATTAATTGTTTTTTCCGCAATGCAATTTATGTAAATGCATGCAGTTTTTTTTTTTCTTTTTTTTTTTTTCTCTCAGATCTGGAAATTCCATGTATTAAACTAGAAAGTTTAATTAAGTTGATACAATGAGCACTAAGAAGAACTAATCACTGGATTAGTCATCAGAATTTTAAGGCATTTAGCAGCAAGTTAACTACATGTCTATGAACAAAACTGTATATTCTGTGAAATAATGAGTGCTTTTTCTTTTGAACTAATAGAAGTTATAATCAATAGGCCTATATACATTTTCAAAAAAATATTGTGGTGTGTTTTCTGTATAGCTGTTCTATAGCTTTGCATGTTGTCAGACAATCTCTTCCTGAGCGATTCTTGGCCAGAATAAGATGAAGGGTTCCAACAGTCATGGAAGACCTGCCTTTTATAAGAATTATTAAGAATAAGATCATATTTCATTGTTACAATGTATTTTAAAATAGAACTAATAACTTTTTGTTTGTAGAGATAAAACTACAGTTGTTTTTTTTTTTTAAGTAGTCTTATGCATTTATTTAATCAAAATGCAGTTAAACAATTAAACATTACTTTTCTATTTTAATATATTTTTAACTTATTCCTGTGATTGCAAAGCTGAAGTTTCGGCAGCCATTACTCCAGTATTCAGTGTCACATTGTCCTTTAGAACTTTTTTTTTTCTCAGAAAATATTTCTTATTTTTAGAAATTTTGAAAACAGTTGTGTTGCCTAATATTTTGGAAATATGTGAGCATGAATATTGCTTTCATTATTTTTTTTTGATGAATGTAATGCATCCTTGCATTAAAAAAATGAAATTAATATTGCATGCACTGACCCCAAACTTTTGAATGGAAGTGAAAAAAACCATTCATATATGTTATGGAAATTCATTGGTCAAAAGGTGTGTTTGAAGCTGCAATAAGGACCAGACCTGCTGCAAAACAAAATAATCTGTCTGTATGAGATTAAGAATTACATCGCTTATTCAATAAATGTTTAGTACTGTGTCATTCATGGGACTTGTGGAGCTGTACCTGGGCACCTGGGCTGTTGTAATTGCAGAGGCTCATCTTTAATACAGACATGGACACATGCACACTCATCTGTCCTCTTCCTCTTACTCGAACATACAGTCTCCTGAAAGATGGGCTTTGCTCTTAGCGTCCTCTTGTTGCTTCAGTGCTTGTTTGTTTTTTTTCCCCTCTTGTTTAAGATGAATTATGAAACAAGAAGAGGAAGCAGAGAGCTGCATCGAGTGAGCGTTGAGGTGTTCAGCCCCAGGCATAGAGAGATACAGAGAGAGAAGGAGACTTTGTCTTCTCCTTTAGCTTACTAATGCATCCATTCCCACTGGACCTCGTAATACTCACCTAAGCTAAACAAATGAAAGCATGCACCAAACCTCATATTAGAATTGGTTTTATTGCTCATATGTGGGAGATTGAGGGGGGTTGCTGTGTGTTTACACTAGCTTCCTCTCAGCCGGGGCCCGGCTCAGGCTGCAGTGTACATTTCATTATTCTTCCCTCCTCCAGGGAATGCCTGAGAGGATCTGGTGGGCTAGGCTAAACAGAGCACAATTAGATTATGAGCTGGAAGATTTTAGGGCGCTGACAGGTAATTGGTCACCACTTCTTTTAATATCAGCTTCCCAACTTGAGCATATTGGTAATGTTATCCGATTTTCATGCACTTCTTCTGTGTGTTTTCATCCTATTTTTCTCTCGATAAGTTCAGTTTGCTGATAGCAATCTCTTGCAATGTCTGTCTGTTTATCATTCCTTTGCCCTCTCTCACTCTCTCTCTCTTTTCTCACGCGATGTTTTCGAATTGCATTTCATGGTACAGTGAGATTAGAGCATGACTTGGAACGGCCTCGCTCATTTCAAACTTCTGGGATAGGTTTTAAGTATGCATGAGTCGCAGTTGATGCGGACTCTCTTCACCCAGTCGTTGAATATTTTACATCAAAGTTAACTAAGGACATTAATATACAACATGAAATGTATGTCGAATGTCGTACAAAAGATGAAACATGCACTACTGAGAAATTTAGTTTTTTACTGTACAGCATTATTAAATATATAGCACTTAGGTGGGGTGATAAATTGCTCCATATCAATGCAAGTTGCCTTGTAGCAGTGTTAAACCTTCTAGGCTAAAATATAACCACTTAAACTACATTCAAATAGACGTGTGATATTATTTGAGTACTTCATAGACTCTTAAAGAACTTCATTACATTAAAAGCTGACTGGTGTATTCCACGGTACATTAAATGGTTGAATGTGTTTATGTGCGGAGATAAAAATGAGAAGATTTTAATAGTATTTATACTTTTAATTCACCAGAAATGTGCTGTACTGTGGTTTTTGTATTAGCCCCCAGATATTTTTTGATAATTTGGTTTAGATTGTTTATTTCCCTGAAGATATCATTCTTGTTAGTTGCTAAAAAGCTTTACTCCATTTAAGGTATTTTTTTAAAAGCTTAAACTATTGTTACATAATTTACAATTAAAATACCTTATTAAAATCAACTCCGTTTACACACTTTGCACACTGCAAGTAAAATGTGTTTTATGTGTGACCATGTAAATGGAATTCATAGTGATTTGTCAAATAATGCAATGTACTATAATCATGCAGAGGACTTTTGTAGCTAAGTGGTGAGGTTCTTTTACAGGTTTGATCCCAAGATGAGGTGACCTGTGAACTGGCAATTGTTAAGAGAACCGTATTACCATTTTGCCCTTTGAGCTGGAACTGTCATGTCTGCTGAGTAACTATTTAGCTAAAGTGAAATACCCTGAAGTAAGTCAGAAGACCTTCCGTTCTGTTGAAAATATAGCACTTTGTTAATCTTTTTTATCCATTTAAGCATTTTATTTTCATGGTCTGGCTATTAATATATCAAGGAGCTGTTATTGAATCTTAAAATGCTTATTAGTGTAGTTTTTCTTGTTCCTTTAATGTATTATCACGAGGGATTGTGGCAGTGATTCAGTGTAGTTAAATGATCCTGGTACTGCAGGCTTTGTAAATAATTGTTAAACTTGCATGCTTCTACTTGTTCTCAGTTGATATTCAAAACTATTATTTTACGTACAAACTAAAGTCCTTTAGATCTGTAGATCAGTTTTGCAGTCCACATTTTTAGTATTGGTACTAGTTAGATAATGTTTTAACTTTTATGCTCCATACACTATTGTTCATAATTTTGGGAGAAGTAATGTTTTTGAAGGAAGTCTTTTATGCTCCTTGTGATGGAAAAGCTGATTTTTCAAGATTTTTCAGCAGCCATTACTCCAGTCTTCAGTGTCACATGATCCTTCATTCTAATATGCTGATTTGCCGCTCAAGAAACATTTCTTGTTATCAATGTTGGAATAAATGTCTAACTGTCACTTGATCAATTTAATGCATCCTTGCTGAATAAAAGTATTATTTTTTTACAAACCCGATTCCAAAAAAGACACTGTACAAATTGTGAATAAAAAATAAATGCAATAATTTACAAATCTCATAAACTTATATTTTATTCACAATAGAATATAGATGTTACAATGTTGAAAGTGAGACATTTTGAAATGTCATGCCAAATATTGGCTCATTTTGGATTTCATGAGAGCTACACATTCCAAAAAAGTTGGGACAGGTAGCAATAAGAGGCCAGAAAAGTTAAATGTACACATAAGGAACAGCTGGAGGACCAATTTGCAACTTATTAGGTCAATTGGCAACATGATTGGGTATAAAAAGAGCCTCTCAGAGTGGCAGTGTCTCTCAGAAGTCAAGATGGGCAGAGGATCACCAATTCCCCCAATGCTGCGGCCAAAAATAGTGGAGCAATATCAGAAAGGAGTTTCTCAGAGAAAAACTGCAAAGAGTTATGAATTTATCATCATCTACAGTGCATAATATCATCCAAAGATTCAGAGAATCTGGAACAATCTCTGTGCATAAGGGTCAAGGCCGGAAAACCATACTGGATGCTGTGATCTTTGGGCCCTTAGATGGCACTGCATCACATACAGGAATGCTACTGTAATGGAAATCACAACATGGGCTCAGGAATACTTCCAGAAAACATTGTCGGTGAACACAATCCACCGTGCCATTCGCCGTTGCCGGCTAAAACTCTATAGGTAAAAAAAGAAGCCATATCTAAACATGATCCAGAAGCGCAGGCGTTTTCTCTGGGCCAAGGCTCATTTAAAATGGCCACAGGCAAAGTGGAAAACTGTTCTGTGGTCAGACGAATCAAAATTTGAAGTTCTTTTTGGAAAACTGGGACGCCATGTCATCCGGACTAAAGAGGACAAGGACAACCCAAGTTGTTCTCAGCGCTCAGTTCAGAAGCCTGCATCTCTGATGGTATGGGGTTGCATGAGTGTGTGTGGCATGGGCAGCTTACACATCTGGAAAGGCACCATCAATGCTAAAAGGTATATCCAAGTTCTAGAACAACATATGCTCCCATCCAGACGTTGTCTCTTTCAGGGAAGACCTTGCATTTTCCAACATGACAATGCCAGACCACATACTGCATCAGTTACAACATCATGGCTGCGTAGAAGAAGGATCCGGGTACTGAAATGGCCAGCCTGTGGTCCAGATCTTTCACCCATAGAAAACATTTGGCGCATCATAAAGAGGAAGATGTGACAAAGAAGACCTAAGACAGTTGAGCAACTAGAAGCCTGTATTAGACAAGAATGGGACAACATTCCTATTCCTAATCTTGAGCAACTTGTCTCCTCAGTCCCCAGACGTTTGCAGACTGTTATAAAAAGAAGAGGGGATGCCACACAGTGGGAAACATGGCCTTGTCCCAACTTTTTTGAGCTGTGTTGATGCCATGAAATTTAAAATCAACTTATCTTTCCCTTAAAATTATACATTTTCTCAGTTTAAACATTTGATATGTCATCTATGTTGTATTCTGAATAAAATATTGAAATTTGAAACTTCCACATCATTGCATTCTGTTTTTATTCACAATTTGTACAGTGTCCCAACTTTTTTGGAATGGGGTTTGTATTTTTATTTTTATTTTACCTGTAAATTTTGCGTCAGTAGTGTAAATAATACTGAAACTATTAAAGGGTCAGGCATGATCATTTCAGAGCATTGTGAATCAGCGTATCGAATCAGCGGTTCGGAACGACAAAGTCACGTGATTTCAGCAGTTTGGCGGTTTGACCTGCGATCCGAATCATGAATCGATACACTGATTCACAACGCTCCGAAGCTTCATGAAGCAGTGTTTTGAAATCGGTCGTCACTATATAAGTTGTTATTTAGTTGTTTTTTTTTTGCGCACAAAAACTATTCTCATCGCTTCATAACATTATTGTAGAACCACTGTAGTGAGATGGACTTTGTAACGACGTCTTTAGTACCTTTTATGGGTCTTGAGAGAGGAAATGTCATTGCTGCCAGTGAAGGCCTTTCTGAGCCATCGGATTTCAACAAAAATATCTTCATTTGTGTTCCGATGATGAACAAAGGTCTTACGGGTGTCGAAAGACATGAGGGTAAGTAATGAATGACAGAATTTTCATTTTGGGGTGAAATAACCCTTTAAAACAAGACCCCTGAGATATGTAACGTTCATATGACAGGCTTTTCTCTTAATAGCAAACAAGCACTTTCAAAAAATACATGCCCATTCCACTGAAATAGCAGGTTCATTGGCCCTAAAAGGTTTGAGAGCATCCCTCAGGGACACTTGGATATTATATTGGTTTGAGTGCGTGGGTGTGTGTGAGGATGTGTGTGTGCGCGTCGGTTGCGGTGACTGAAAATTATTGTGGACTCATATTGGTTTTTCTGTTCTCTGGTGCATGTGAATTCTACATTTTATGTAACATGTTCACATGTTTGTGAGAGTATCGACGTACAGCACCGAGATTGTTATTTCACCTACAGTATGTTTTTTTTTTCCTAAAGCTTTTACTGGGAAAACTCTTTTTGGCTTGCATGTGATTTTGCTATGATTTCACAAAGCGATTATATGCGCTCGTGGAAAGATAATCTATTATGATTGACTGCAATAATCTGGGCTTTCAGGAGGGTGAAGGTCTCTTTCAGTGAGGGGGGGCCTGGATGGGTGGCATTGTTTTCTCCTCTGCTCCTGTAGACCACCCAGACCATGACATCATCCGTTAGAGCCCCCATATGTTGCCTTTGCTCATGTTAATGACATTCATAAGTGGATTTACCCACTCTCCCAGATTTTGGCTTTAGTAACAGTCACCGTGTTGCTGTGGAATCCGCACAGATTTGTCTGTAACGGCACACTCGTAGATAAAGTGATTTGTCTAAAGCACCTCATGTCATTTGTCTCTGTCCTCTCGTCTAAGCTGGCTGGCCCACTCTAATTGTGTTTGGCTTTGTGTTTAAAGGGATAGTTCACCCAAACATTTCATTTACTCACCCTCACGTTGTTCTAATCTAGACCTCTTTGACTTTCTTTCTTCATGAATGAGGAATGGAGCTTTCAAGCTTCAAAAAGGACACAAAAGCATCATAAAAGTCACTCTGCTTTATATTCCAAATTTTCTGAAGCCATTTAAAAACTTCTCTGTTGAGAACTGCTACTACTGTATATTTGATTCAGTGATTCGAACAGGTCAGTGCAATTCATGAACGAATCATTCAGACTTGTGAACTAGATCAACCAATGCGTTGAAAAGCTTTGAGTCAAAAGAATGATTCATTCGTGAATTGGATTTTTTTTTTTAGCATATTTGACTTTCCTATGTGGAACAGAAAAAAGATATTTTGAAGAATATTGTAAAGGAAACTGTTCCCATTGACTTCCATTGTATGGAAAAAAATAAATTACAATGGAACTCAATGGGAAACGAAACTGTTCAGTTAACATTCTTCAAAAGATCTTCTTTCATTTTCAAGTCATACAGGTTTGCAACGACATAAGGGTGAGTAAATGATCACAGAATTTACATTTTTGGATGGACTATCCTTTTCATAGTAATGCATGAAAATTGCAGTAATTGCAGTCATAGTAATAAAGGTTTCTGTAGTCTATGTTCTCTTTAAGTCTATGTTCATCCTAGTCTTTTTACTCTTTTAAAACTTTGTGCTCTTTGTCTACCCTGCTCTAATTTAGTAATAATCAATATTATTCTCTCTTATGCAGGTCAGACTCAACCTACATCATTTTTCTCTTACCTTTTCCTCATTATTTCACTCTATCTGTCCACACAGCATCTCCTTATCCATCTGTCTTCCTGTCTTTCTATTGATTTACCCTCTACATTTAAAACCCTGGCCGTAGTGCTGTTGTACTATGAAGGCTCCTCTATTACACTCCAGCCTTAGAAATCTAGTCTACAAGCTTAGCAATATAATAAATATGGCCACGAGGTACAGTCCGCTGCCTTTCTGTCTTTTTTTCCCCTCTCTATCTCCGTCTGTTCAGTCACTCGGCAGGCTGTTTGGCTTATACGAAGCGCTTTTGAAGGTAAATCTTATGTCAGCTTTTGGCCAGAGGGACTGAGCTGATGAGAGGTCTCTTTATCATCCTAATGGGAGCCACATAGCTCTGGGCTTGCCTGCATGCGGTGTGGGACCACAGAAAGCTCTGCAATAATCAGGCCTATTCCACCCCTCTCTGCTCTGGAGACAGTGTCCTTATTGCAGCCGTGCTATCTAGAGAACACTGCTGCATACAAACAGCTGATCCAGAGACAGCATGAGACATCCATGCAGCATGTCAAAGCAGCTTTGATGCATACAGAGTGGAATGATGCATATGTGTAAAAGAAAACTTTGCAAACAAATATAGAAACACTTCAATTCCTATGATCTAAATCTCACGACATGCCTGTACCAAAGGGGTCATGGTTTGGCTGGTTACCATGACCTAATTTGCCCCTGTTGGTAGATGTCATATAACTACACCATCTACACCACCTGGCTATAAAAAAACACAAGATTGGGATTGAGATGATAAAATGTAATTTATTCCTGTAATGGCAAAGCTGAATTTTCTACAGTGTTATTTTAGTGTCGTGGATGTACTGTTACAGTTTTTGTTAATATTTTGAATTAGAAATGTATTTTTGTATTTACTGTTATCACTTTAAAGGGGGAGTGAAATGCTATTTCATGCATACTGAGCTTTTTACACTGTTAAAGACTTGGATTCCCATGCTAAACATAGACAAAGTTTAAAAAATTAAGTTGGACGTTTGATGGAGTATTTCTGTGCCAAAAATAGTCCTTCCGGTTTCTCAGAAGTTTTGGAAAGTTTTTTTAGAGTATGGTTCTGCATGACGTCAACAAAGGCGGAATTTCCTTGTATGAGCCGTGCGGGCACTTCTCCCAGAAGGGGGCACGCACACACTTAGACCAAAGTGAGAGAAGCACGCCCCACAACGCGCTTTGCTCTGCTTTAGGGATGTCGTTGGCTGCGCTGCACAGGTCACAAGACTTAACAAAATCAACTATGTCACCAAATAAGTGTGTTTTTTGGTTGTCTGGGCAAGACAACCCTGTTCAGTTTGTTCCCTACATTTCGGCGATGATTGTTTTATAAACAAGGCCCAGTTCAACTCCCGATTTGCTGATTGTCTAATGCTGAAAGATAGAGCGGACTGCTCTATCTTTCAGCATTAGACAATCAGCAAATCGGGAGTTGAACTGGGCCTTGTGATAAAGGTTCACGGCCGTGCATTATAACCACAGGTGGGGAGTAAAACTTTTTGGCTATCGGTGCGTAAGTGCACATGTAAACACAGTAAACAACATGATCGCGTATAGTTAATTTATCAATGGAGCATGTGATGTATGGTGTGTTTAAATGCATTTGTTTAGCTGGCCACTATACACTCACCTAAAGGATTATTAGGAACACCTGTTCAATTTCTCATTAATGCAATTATCTAATCAATCAATCACATGGCAGTTGCTTCAATGCATTTAGGGGTGTGGTCCTGGTCAAGACAATCTCCTGGACTCCAAACTGAATGTCAGAATGGGAAACAAAGGTGATTTAAGCAATTTTTAGCGTGGCATGGTTGTTGGTGCCAGACGGGCTGGTCTGAGTATTTCACAATCTGCTCAGTTACTGGGATTTTCACGCACAACCATTTCTAAGGTTTACAAAGAATGGTGTGAAAAGGGAAAAACATCCAGTATGCGGCAGTCCTGTGGGCCAAAATGCCTTGTTGATGCTAGAGGTCAGAGGAGAATGGGCCGACTGATTCAAGCTGATAGAAGAGCAACTTTGACTGAAATAACCACTCATTACAACCGAGGTATGCAGCAAAGCATTTGTGAAGCCACAACACGCACAACCTTGGGGCGGATGGGCTACAACAGCAGAAGACCCCACCGGGTACCACTCATCTCCACTACAAATAGGAAAAAGAGGCTACAATTTGCACAAGCTCACCAAAATTGGACAGTTGAAGACTGGAAAAATGTTGCCTGGTCTGATGAGTCTCGATTTCTGTTGAGACATTCAGATGGTAGAGTCAGAATTTGGCGTAAACAGAATGAGAACATGGATCCATCATGCCTTGTTACCACTGTGCAGGCTGGTGGTAGTGGTGTAATGGTGTGGGGGATGTTTTCTTGGCACACTTTAGGCCCCTTAGTGCCAATTGGGCATTGTTTAAATGCCACGGCCTACCTGAGCATTGTTTCCCTTTATGACCACCATGTACCCATTCTCTGATGGCTACTTCCAGCAGGATAATGCACCATGTCACAAAGCTCGAATCATTTCAAATTGGTTTCTTGAACATGACAATGAGTTCACTGTACTAAAATGGCCCCCCACAGTCACCAGATCTCAACCCAATAGAGCATCTTTGGGATGTGGTGGAACGGGAGCTTGGTGCCCTGGATGTGCATCCCACAAATCTCCATCAACTGCAAGATGCTATCCTATCAATATGGGTTAACATTTTTAAAGAATGCTTTCAGCACCTTGTTGAATCAATGCCACGTAGAATTGAGGCAGTTCTGAAGGTGAAAGGGGGTCAAACACAGTATTAGTATGGTGTTCCTAATAATCCTTTAGGTGAGTGTAGGTGTCTGTTTGTTTATTGTAAAACCACTCCAAACAGCAATACACAAAGAGTGGGAAAATATGTTGAACTAAATTAATTATGTCATATTAAACCTAGGGGATGTTTAAGGATGTCACAGCTTTCAGACGCTCTCAACGCAATAGCTGCACGCACTCGTCATTCATTAGCTCCACCCACATGATACGCCTCCATCCGCTCGGTTTTATTCGGAAAGATTCTGTACAGCGCATCTTTCTTTTATAAATATAATAAAACTAAAGACTTTTCGGAGATATGAAGGATGCAATACTACTCTATAGGTACTCAAGATTAACATGAGATTGACAGAAACTGAGTGTGACACCCCCCCCTTTAATTTTAAAATTTTAGTATTTTTGTGGTTTTGTCAACAAAAAAAAAAAAAAGTAATAACTATATAGTATTTTTTTTTTTAAATTAGTTTTAGTAATTTTAGTACTCAAACTAAACAAAAATGAATTGCGGTGGCACCTAACTGAAATAAAATAAGTTTACTTTTTTATATTTATTTCAGTTAACGTTCATTTAGTTTATTACATTTATTTAATAATAATAAGTGATTTTCACCATCCATTACTCCAATCTTCTGTGTGAAAACTGTGATGCACTGTTTTATTTTTTTTTTTTTTTCAGAAGGACTCTTAATAGTGTAAAATTGAGATGTTGAGATGAATGGGAATGCCAACTGATAGTTTTCAAGTATTATTGCCCTGTTTGAAAACAACAAAAATATCCTTACAATTCGACAGACTAATAATGGATCAATCTTACAGGGTTGTGGTAACATGCACAGCAGGATTGTTTGAACTGATGCAGGCATGCGTCTGCATCCTCTTTGCACTCCAAAGCACTGGCACTGTTACAGAGACTTAACAGAAAAAGAGTGGGAAAAGACACCGAGAAGGAGGGAAGAGCAGCTAAAGGAGACGAGAAAGGAGACGAGAAAGAGACAGGGGACGTCATTGCTTGTTATCGTCATAGCAGGGCTTGTCACGCTAGTCGCTCTGTCTCGGCATCAGAGAGGAAAACATTCAAGCCCAGGGCTCTGGACATGTGACAGGACCAGTCTTTCTTGACCACAGCTCCCAGTCACACACTGTCACTATCCGTCCATCACTGCAGTGCAGCTGTGATTTCACACAACCTGCAGTTTGTACGTCGAGCAGAGGGCTTTCATTTGACGGGACCCCTGATAATACCTTTTCAATTAATAATGCAATATAAGTTTCAAACTAAATTGATCAAACCATGCTGCCATAGTTAGTCAGAGGAATTAGATCAGTCATGACACATCAAATGACTGACGTTCTGTGAAGATTTGGAAGCTGATTACAGATCCAGCATATTCTTCAGTCATCAGAGGTTCCCATATTTTCCCTCAAGTTCAAATTTAGTCAGACTTTGATTTTTAGTATAAAATCTAGTCCACATGCTGTTTATTTTGGCCAAGAAACACCCATCTAGAGACTGTCTAACTGACATTTAGAGTGTCCATCTACAGTTTGTTTTAGGGCTGGAAGATTAATTGAAATCTTCAAAATCTCAGTATGGCTTAGTGTGATTTATCAAATCAGGATGTTTTTCAATTAAATCAAATCTGTGATTTAATTAAATAAATATATGTGCTGCCTGTTTCAGAGTGAAGCACGGCTCTGTTCATTTACACGTGTGCAGCTCATGATCCAGTGTTTTAGAGTGGCTTGGTTAATAGCAAATGCTGCTCCACATGGACTCCCATCTATTCACTGTGAGTTGGGGTTGCTTATAACGTGCATTTTCGCCAGCCATCTTCCCAAACTTGTAATGAGAAATGTTTGTAATCTGGCTTTTGTCAACAAAGGGCTGTCTGTGGTTTTCCACATAAGAGTGAAGAATGAATCCATTAAAAATGAAGAAGTATATTACAGTTGCACAAATTGTGCATTTCTAATTTGTCTTGTTTAAGTGCCATTTATGGGTAGGCATATCTGAAATAGATAATACAACAGCATTTTTTCTACCCAAAAGCTGCCATTCCCATTGCCAGACACATTTGGATAATCGTTTCTATTGACTGTGTACATTTTCATTTGAATCTCACATTTCAAATAACCTGTTATCTAGCAACTCCAAAACATGTTCACACTCACTGATGTCTGCTCATAGTAAAAATACCATCAGCATGCCAGTCGCTGTTTTTGAATAATTTAAATCGAAGTGCTGAGTCACTAGACTGGGAAAACAACCAGTAATGTGAGGGAGAGGCATTATAGCCTTTAAGAGCTTTTTTACTGTTGTTTTAATGGACATGGAGGACAGGAATCCTGTGCTGTCTACCTACAAGGTGAGTGCAAGGGAAAATGAGAGGTTATGAGGGGTTTGAGGGTTGAAGGTTAAATAAGTTAAATCTATAAGATGGATAGCGGCATGGTGGAGGTAAAATAAAATCAGTAGGAAAGCACAAAAAGCAGGGTAGATAAAGGATGTAAACAGCATTAAGCTTTGCTAATCTAAGCACAAAACACATTCACTTAGCCAAAACCAATGTAGGGTCAGGGGATTGATTAACAGATCCAATTTTACCTTCCTTCTTGCTTACTCTATCAAATTTATCTATCTTTCTTCTTAAGTAAACTTTGTGTCTGTCTGCAAATTTCATCCTCTGGCTCCAACTCGAAGCTTCTTTCCATCTTAACTGTGTGTGTGTGTGTGTGTGTGTGTGTGTATTGTTTCAGCGAGGAGCGCCATTGGTGCTCTTTGTACCTGTTCTTGCCTGAGCGAGCACCAGGGGAGCACTCTGATGCAAGGGGACGCAATGACAGAGCCGAGTGACGCTAATCCCCCTGCTTGCATGCTCGTCCGTGTGTGTATGTGTGAATGTCTGTGTGTGTCTGGCTGTTTACAGCCAATATATCACATCCCATCCATTCACGGGCATGAGTGATCATGCCAGTCTTTCAGCATCTGTTATGTACGTGGGATACGGGAGTGATACAGCATTGTGTCGGCTCATCAGCGAGCTTCAGTCGACTATCTATTCTTACCGCTGTGCATCTGTGCATATACCGATATGTGTTAGTCCATCGCAATGTGTCAACTGGTTGCCGGTTTTGCATATCTTCACATGTCTTCATTAACATGACAGTGGTGCAGCATTGCTAAAGCATTTTGTCAAGAGATGCCTGGCTGTCACAACAAATTTCTTGAGGACAACTCAGAGCCAGAGACAACAGTGGCCCAACATACCCCTGGCTGCATTAAACTCATCCAGAGAATTGGGTTAATACCTTGTCTCTTTATTTTCCTCTTGCTTTCTCTTTCTTTCTCGCCTCTTGCTCTTTCTTTCCATGCTCCAGCCTTTCCCATGGTTACTTGGACACGGCACACGTGTTTTTGTTCCCTCCCTCTTCCTGGTTCTGTCCTCCTCGTCAACAGACTGCCTTATTCTGTCTCCGCTGTTCCCCTTTTTCCTTGGATACTTAGACAATCGACCTCTTTCTCAGCCTGGTCTCCAAACTATGTCTTTAATTTCAGGCTTCTGACTTTCTTTCTTAGGATTAGCCGCTGCACATTTTCATGTTCTCTGTGATTTCAACACTGTCAGAAAAAAAGGTACATTGCTGTCACTGGGGCGGTACCCTAAGGTACAAAACCGAAAGAGGTACTAATATGTACCTTTTAAGGTTCTAATACGCACTCTTAAAGTACTGATACGTACCTTTTAAGGTGCTAATATGTACCATTTAGGGGTGAGTAAGGTACAAAGATGTACCTTTTCACTTTTGTACCTTAGGGTACCACCCCAGTGACAGCACTGTACCTTTTTTTCTGAGAGTGAAGAGTAAATTCCCCTTCCCCTCTATCTCACGGTCTTTATTCCCTTAGTCTTTCCTCCATATCTTTTAGCATCTTCTCTTGAGTCCTGAATGTTATTATGAAAGGTACATCTAATCATATCCCTCTCTAGAGAACCTTGCCACAGATACAATACCAATGTCTCACTAGCACAATGATGTTTGCTCTTTTTCATTTCTTGTTTTTTTTTCCTTATTTGTCTTGTTGATTGTGATTGTGTTTTGTTTTGTTTTGTTGTGTTTTTTTGTTGGCTTTTTAGTTTTTGGGTCTTTCTTTCTTTCTTTCTTTCTTTCTTTCTTTCTTTCTTTCTTTCTTTCTTTCTTTCTTTCTTTCTTTCTTTCTTTCTTTCTTTCTTTCTTTCTTTCTTTCTTTCTCCTTCCCCTCGTCACATGTGCCAAAGCCACAAAATCTCAAAGGCAACACTGGTATTCTGATGATGCAGCAGTTCACACACGTTCACTCTCACACCCAACTAGGCAATTGCTCATTAAATGCACACAGTGCTGTTGTATTTAACATGTTTTTTAGTTTTTTTTTTAAGGTGAGAATTTTATTTTTAATTAAAAATGTTTTGTGAATGATGACAGCTCTTTGTTTCTACATTCTGCATGAATGGCTGAAACAATTGTTAATGCATTGACTAATTTTAAAGTTTACAAATTACCCAAACTTGACCATTTTTGTTTATGCCCTAAACTAAAAATACCAAAACATTTTGCTGACATTTTTGTTTGTCTATAATTGCCATCTTTTTGGAGCAGTTAGCAACCAATAGGAGATACAGAACTATATTACTCTAGTTTATTATTAAATAGTTTATTATTATTATTAAATAGTATTATTTTTGCAGATTTTAACAATCCACATGCCACTGGCTCTGAATCAGAAAATGAGTCTAATGCGACCTAATGGAATGCATCATGTTCGCCTTTTTATGTTGGCTATTTCATTTTGTGTAAAGGAATCATTGGATCTGTGATCTATGGATCTAACTGATACATGTGAGAGTGCATTTATGAATGTTTCAGAAATGTGAGGTTTCAAAGTTAATGTTTAGACTTTGACTCTTCCGAGCGCAGAATAAGACTGAATGACTCACAGGTTGGTCTTCATTATAATCCACAACGAGTGAGATTCTCTCAACATGCCATTTTCTATAATTACCACGGTCTCTGTGATATGATACATTGAAAGAAAGACAAAGAGTCTGTGTCTATGGTTTAAGATGAAGGTGAGGAGGAGTTTTGAGAGGGTCCACATTAGGGGGTGTTACTGAAATGTTAGGCATTACCCCATCACAGCCTGAGGCTTGTGTCTGATGACATCAGGGGTCAGAGGTCAGACTGATCACTTCACCTCCCCAAAATTGGAATTTTAGGTTTGGAGTGCTTGACTCCAGTGTGTGCCTCGTCCTCTATATGTCCTTCCGCTGAGTAGTAATCAGGTGGAGTAGTTTGTTGAGGGGAGAGAACATTCCTCTGTGTGTGTGTGTGTGTGTGTGTGTGTGTGTGTGTGTGTGTGTGTGTTGGAATAGAGTGGGTAATTGTAGGGAGTCTAGAGAGGGCCTGTAATCACCCTGCCCTTAGGAAGGAATGCTGCTCATCTTCTCATCTAATTACACCCATTTAAAGCAGCCTGGCTCCACAGCTCAACCTGAGGAAGGGGGTGGGGTATGTGTTGGGGGTAAAGGTGCACCGAAGGATCTCTCTAAGCACTCTCTGTTGAAGTAAAATAGCCTAATCATTGGTTGGGTTCATCCCTAGAACATATAAAAACTGCATATGTATATGTAGGTCAAAATTATGGGAGACAATTATATACATATATTCTAAAATATTTTTGTAAATGACTAAATTTTAATGATAATTGTTAGCTCTGTGTGTAACTAAGTTCAAGTTGCTTTATGGTATCAATTAGTTCACATGATCAAATTGTTATTTTACATGATCAAAGACACCTTCATTTAAGAATTTCAAAAGAAAATACCACTTTTTGACATGGCAAAAGATAGCCAATTTTTTTATTTTGCATGAAATCAAAAATATCCAAAACTAGAGAAATAAAAGTGGTTCAGGAGCTCTGTTTGACTCCAGATAAATAGCTTCTCTATGACACTGAAATATCCTTTGTGCTTCTGTCTTTTGGAAAAGGACTCTTGAAAATGAAGTTCTCTGGAGAAAAAGAAAGAAAAGAGAGGGTGATGATGTTGAATTCAGTGCTGTGCTGTTCCATAGAGATCTGTGTATCAACTAAAGCTCCTCAGGGAGATCAAGTCCATGTGACTGAACGTCATGGCAACCAGCCACACACATGTGCCACCTTGCATTCTCACAGCTACACACAACATAACATGCGCACCCATGAAGTGCCATCACTTTACTTTGATGTTAAGACTTGCTTGTTTCAGTGGCCGCTTTCACATGACTAAAAATCCCTCACTTGATCTCACTCTTTCTTTCTCTCCCTGATGTTTGTCTGGGGGTGATTGATGGTTTGGGGGTTCTCTGTCTGTTCCCATGCAGTAGATGGTGTTGGGGGAGAGAGGTTTACAGAGGGGGTTCTGCGGAATGGGGCAGTTATTGATGGTGGCTGATAAATGGGCTCAGTGGGGGGCGGCGCCCTCTAGCTGCGCCCCAATACAGAGTCAGCAGCACAAGAAGAAGAACACCGATAGGCTCTCCATCTTCATGCCATTCCCATGGAATGTCACACTCTCGTAGACACTCTTGAAACTCAGGAACACCTGATTTAGACCCAACAATTAAAATTCTGCCATCGTCATGTTGTTCCAAACTCATAAAACGGAGTCGTGTCAACCACTGTTATGCTACTATGATACATTTATAATGCTTTTGTGTCATATTTGAAGCTTGTGCTCATTGAGCAAGCAGGTTCGGAAATGTCATGAAAGTGAGTAAATAGTGACATAATTTTCATTTTTTGGTGGACTTTCCATTTAAGAATTAGCATTTAATTTACAGTACATGTTAATTTAGCCAATGTTTTATCCAAAGCAATTTTGAAACTGTTTTCCAAAGGAAATATTTTTTTCCATTGAACCACTGACAAACGTCCTACCCAAACTCATGCCATTGGTTGAGCCAGATTTCATTATCGAAAATATAACTTTAATGTCTTCTGTCATTCCAGGTTAATGTACTAAACACCTTTTCAACTTTCAGATTGGATTTTTACTGTATTCCATTTGAGATTGTCTGGTCCAGTAAGTGGGTTTTGTGATGGATTTTTGGGAATGACTACCAACTGTTGATATTAAAAACAAAGACACACCACAGCTGCTGTTTGTTAATAGACTCAGTGGTAATTATAAAGCCTGGGGGAGTGGGTGTGTCTGCACCGGAGGGGTGGAGTCAAGCCCAGCTCTTATGCAAATAATCAAATGTATATACGTTCATGAGATGTGTTCTTTGTGTCAGTTTACTCACCAACATACACCTCTCAAGGGACCTAGGCACCGGTGTATGTGTGCGCGTACACGTGCATATTTGTCCGGCGGCTCTTAAAATGTGCTGAATGGATGAGAGCAGCATTCTTGTCAGTTCAAATATCTGTTTCCCACAAACCCTCACCTATGCCAATCTGCCAGCCACCCTGGAGACTCAATCCACACACACATACCCACATACACAGAGGACAGAAATAACCCTGTCACACACTAGAGCTTGTTAACATGCTAGATTCAATCAAAGGCGTGACATTTCTGTTGCCATGATGATTCCCTGAGCCATTATTCTTAGATCTTGATCTCGCACCTCATTTGTGTAGAAGCATGTGTGTTTGTACATGCTAGTGTTTACATGTTGCTGTGTGTGTGAATGTGACGCGTATCAGAGAGAGAAAGCCAAGTGATAACAAGCTGTACTGACCTAGACAAGAAGTGTTGATTCTGATTCAGATTAGAAAGAAAAAAGAGACTGATAAAGTAAAGGGCATTCTGGGAAATCCATCCAGGATGAAATATGTCTTTTATATTAAATGATTGCTTTTGTTCTTTTTATGTTTTGTATCTCTTGTCCTCTACCATCACTCAGTTTTTACAAACACATCTTGCCTCCTCCTTTATGCTGTGTGCATGGCAATTTAGCAAGTAAAGATGACGTACAGTTTGTTTGTGTGTGCAGTGAACTCGGTGTGACCTTGTAGATCTGCTATGTTACTACTTTCTTTATTTTAGGTGTGCTAATGGACTGCTGAAACCTGTCAATATACACCTTACTCGCACAGTGTTTATATAAATGCACTCTCTAGTAAGCAGTGTCACTCTCTCTTCCTGTCTCGAGTGGTTTTTATCTGTTCTCACTCTTGTCCTTTTCCTCCTGTTCTCTTTTCACCTTTTCCTTGATTTGTTTCATGTTCTTCCATGACATTTCTGTCCCCCATCTCCTTTTTTCTCTACCAGTGATTCCTCCTCTCAGCGTAGGCCCAGATTGAATCGGCAGTTTTTTTCCTCACATTTTCTGTCTTGTATTTCTTTAGAGGAAATTCACAGAATTCTGAAGAATGGATTTAAATATGGCCAGATGTGTTATACTGTTATTAATAGACATTCATTGGTAGCACAAAAAATTAATAGTGCAGTAGTAAAAATGTGTAGAACAGATTTGTCCGGCTCATTTTTTTGTCCTTGCTCCGTTTGTGTAAACTCTCGAAATATCAATCACTCATAATTGTCCTACAAACACCAGGTGATGTTTTATTATCCATCTATCATTGTCTTTCTTTAGTCCAACTTGTGTACTATTACTACAGTGTTACTGTGGAGAACCTGATGATGAGGGTGATGGTGGTGGTTAGAACACACACACACATTTTTTTTTTTTTTTTTTGTAGTGCCTATTAAAATAAAGACACTTCACACGATATAAGGTGTGCCTGTCCAAAATTACATTTTTAATACACCTGCCAGAGGGTATCATCAAAAAGTTGATTTATTTCACTAATTCCATTCAAAAAGTGAAACTTGTACATTAGATTCATTCATTACACACAGACTGATATATTTCAAATATATTTCTTTTATTTCTTATATATTCTTTAATTTCTTTTAATTTTGATGATTATAATTGACAACTTGGCTGCGTTTGTCTGATCAAAATGTTTTGTAAAACGGTAATATTGTGAAATATTATAATTTATAATAACAGTTTTTCATTTGAATATATTTTAAAATGTAATTTATTCCTGTGATGGCAAAGCTGAATTCTCAGCACCATTCCTCCAGTCTTCAGTGTCACATGATCATTCTAATGTGCTGCTTTGGTGCTCAATTCTTTTCTCTCATAATTATCAATGTTGAAAACAGTCGTATTGTACAGTTGTGTACGTTTACAGGATTATTTAAACACTAGAAAGTTCAAAAGAACAACATTTATTTGAAAATACAAATCTTTTTAAAAATGTTAGTCTTTACTGTCACTTTTGATAAATTTAATGCATCCTTGCTTAATAAAAGTGTTTTATAAAAATGTTGTTTTGGTAGTTTGAAATAAAATAAACCTTTCTAGATAAGCTTCTTATGGTAAATCTTCCATTGTGTTAGAAGATGCACG
The DNA here is from genome assembly GCA_018749465.1 of Paracanthobrama guichenoti. Lineage (NCBI taxonomy): Eukaryota > Metazoa > Chordata > Actinopteri > Cypriniformes > Gobionidae > Paracanthobrama > Paracanthobrama guichenoti. The sequence continues at coordinate 26,714,973 of CM031955.1, read as the reverse complement.
TCACGACAGATGTTTTCTTTGGTTTTAAATAGCTTGTCACTTACATTGATAACTGTTTTATTTACTCACTAAAGAAAATACTTACTCTCATTTGATGCTTTGAAAGTATTAATTTTGTACCCTGAGTGAATTTGTGTGTGTTTGAAAGAGGTTATTGCGTGTCAGTAATGATGCAGCCATTATAAGACCATTTCTGCTATGACTACTGTAGTTAGCAGAGATGCTGAGAGAATATTCCTGTCAGCTCAACTCTGTGTCACTTCCTCAGATGCAGGACCCTCATCATCAGCAGGATATAGCTGGGCTATTACTGAGAAATAACTCAAATGTTCATGTTATTGTCACGAGAGACAAACAGAGAACTTCTCTCAGCCTTGCAGTGGGAACAAAGTATAATACAAAAATATGAATAAGCTGCCTGAGAAATGCGTTACAGTGATTTTTACCACAATAAATTTGTGTAAACATGCTAAATCATGTTTGGTAAATTACGCATAACCTTGAGTTTGTTATAAAAGATTTCTATTTCAAATAGATGCTGTTTTCTAATATCGATAAGAAATGTTTCTTGAGCAGCAAATCAGCATATCAGAATGATTTCTCAAGGGTCATGTGACACTGAAGACCTCCAATGATGATGATGCCTGATACTCAACTTTGCCATCACAGGAATAAAGTACATTTTAAACCATATTAACATAGAAAACCAGTTTTTTTTAATTGTAATAATATTTCACAACATTACTAATTTTAGTGTCATTTTGATCAAATAAATGGTGGCCTTGGTCAACATAAGCGGTTTCTTTTAAAAACATTGAAAAATCTTACGACCCAACAATTTTGAATGTATTCTCTTCATAATCAGCAATAGATATAAACCAATATTTAGGACATAATTATTACATTTTTTTAATAACAATAACCACAAGCACAATTCTACTGCCAGCATTGTCCATTAAATTACCCATAGGCTGATTAAGGTTGCCAAGCAACATGGCATCATGATGCATTAATATACAATATAACTGAACTGATGTGTGATAACAGGTGTCTATAAATCTGCCATTTTTGTCAAGAACAGGAAGGATATTGTTTTGAGTAAAGATGCATAACATGTTGGAGTAGCTCAGGTTATATCAAGGTTAAATCTTAGATGAGTCAGTAACACCAGCTGTTTGCTATGCAAATTGCTGTAAAGTGGTAATTATTTTTGAATTTGTAGAGTGTGTTTTTGCAGTTCTAACTGTTCTGTGTTGAGTGGTGCAATGTGTGTTTGAACAGAATGTCAGAATACCACAGGAGGAACCTAAAAGAAGTTTTATTTTTGGTCAATACAGTGGTAGTCAATGATCACCAAAACTGTTACCAACATTCATCAAATGTTATTTGACAACATGGTTAGGGACAAGATGAGGGCGAGTAAATGATTTTTTTGGGTGAACCATTTAAATTATATATCAGAGCAGTATAAACTCACTGTATTTCTGTAAATAAAAAATGTTAATTGGTAAGTAGTCAAGAGCACTTTAGGGTAGAAGAGTTGAGACATGCTAGTACTTACGGTCTCAATGGGCAGGATTTTACCACCCATTTTCACCGCTTGTGGTCTTACTGTTGAGAAATGTTGATTCTCAGCATTGATGAAGTCCAGATCCTCTAGGTTTTAAAAGCATCATTAAGAGAGCTGCAAAGTTGAGGGTAAAGCTGTAGTCAATATATATATATATATATATATATATATATATATATATATATATATATATATATATATATGTATATATGTATATATGTATATATATGTATGTATATATATATATGTATGTATATGTATATATGTGTGTATATATAATGTGGACGGTAATGACAGCCCTTGTAAACTAATGATAAAGTGTGGCTCCCATGACTGCAGACTTACTGGAGCTAGCAAAATTACACTGTCTGACACCCTCTGTGGCTTTTTGAGTGAGCAACACCATTCCTTTGTGTGTAATTTGTGATTTGCCATTGTTCTTTTGTGTGTGAGAGAGACTAGACATGTCCAGTAACGTTTCTGATTTTAGGCCGCATCATTGTTAGCTGTGTGTGTTTTATTTGCGTGTGTCATCCCTTTGAGCATTTCTGTTTGTCTTCCATTGCAATCGTAACTCCAGAATCGCTTCGCACACATCCCAAAAGTGCAGCTGCCTCTTCTTTGGACGTTGTCTTGCTTTTGTGTTCATGAGTATGTGTGGTTGTTTGCACATATGTGTGGATGTTTACACCTTTCCCAGAGACCAGGATCTGTGAGGCTTTGGTCCTGGCTGTGTCTTGTCTATCATTACTGTGATAAAAGACCTGCAGTCGGGTCCTCTTAAGAGCTTCCCTCTTTTTAGGAGTGCCACAACCATTCCAGCTAAATTGTGGGCTGCCAAAAGGCCTGATGGGTATTCGTGTCTGCTCTTCAAACCAAGTTTGAGAGCAGTCTTTGTAAAGTTAGTGTCCATCCCAGTGATTTTGTTTGTCAAATCACTCATCCAAAAAAACAAAGAACATCTTATTTTATTGTTTTTTTTCATGATCTATTTTGTTTATTTTTGTTCTTTTAATCAATTTATTTTTCTCATTTATTTAGATTTTTATTTCCCATTCATTTTCTATATTTCTCAATGTCTAAAATAAAATCTCTCTTTTTTTATTAAAAATTATGCCACTAAAGCTTTGTTGATTCTGATGGATGGATGGATGGATTTAATTTTCAGTTGGTCTGTGCATCTAAAAACCAACATCTTTCCATATGTTCAGCCTGTATCTCTGTCTCACTGATTCTGTCTCTTTCACACTGACTTTCACACAGGCTTTGTCACCCAAAAGATCCTGCATTCTCACACACACACACACGCACGTGAAGAACTCTCGTACACATTCTCTCAGCTTCTCTTGTTGTTTCGACAAAATGTCTTGAATTTTTTTTCTCTCCCTCTCTGTGTGTGACAGGGAATGACAGGCTATGTTTTTGACTGGTGATTTTCTGTAGCAATCGATGCCATATGGAGGTAGTGTGGAAAAAGAGAAACACAATTGCTTATCGACAGAGAAGTCAAAGTCTGAAAAAGACAAGCTGACAGCTGTCGGAGAGGAGAATGACACAAAGGGAAGAAAGGAGAAAAGGGACGAGAGAGAGATGCATAGTTAGTCAGTGCCACAATACACATTCATCTCTTGAAAAGGAGAGCAATATTTGTTAAAGTGTTGAAATGATTGAATCTCTGTTAAAGTATTATTATTTTTTTGTTTTTATGATATGGAGAGTATATAATTGTGAAAATTGCAAAAGAATGCTTTTTATGGTTTGTGACTCCAATTAATAGATATTATTTTATTTTTATTTTATTCTTTTTTTTTAGATAGATAGATAGATAGATAGATAGATAGATAGATAGATAGATAGATAGATAGATAGATAGATAGATAGATAGATAGATAGATAGATAGATAGATAGATAGATAGATAGATAGATAGATAGATAGATAGATCTTGGAGAAAGGACGTTTTAATGACACAAAGTTGGACTGACACTTTCTGCTAGGACCTTCTAGTGGCCTTCCAGCCACTGACCTTGTTGATAAATTAGATTTTGTTGTGTGTAATGCACACAATAACACTACACAGGGCTTAACCCATTTCAGCACGTGTTGTGAAGTAAAATCTCAAGACACCGTGTCTTAAATAATATTGAGATATTAGGGGCTTTCGCACAGCAACGTTTTCATCGTTCCTATAACTATTGGCGGAAGTACCCGCTTTTTGGCATGTTCGTCCCAGGAACAGGGAAAGATTTTAGTTATAGGAATGCCTTTTGAGGGGACTAAATTAACTCCTGCTTCAGACTAAGCTCTAACCCAGCACAGTTGGAACTACCATTGAAGTGAGCGTACGGTGATTGGCCGAACGCATGCCATATGAAACACCGGTACCTAACATTTTTAAAAAGCCGTGTAAACATACAGTTTATACTTACTCCACAAACATGGAACACAGTGGTGGATGGCATTTACCTGTCGCCTTTGTCTGCAGCGTTGTTGTTTTTTTAGTTTTTTTTTTAGTCTATGTGTAGCACTGCAAGCTGTCATAGAAGATTTTGTCTCTTAGCCATCCTTTTTGCTCTTTCAATCGCATAACTTATATTTATATTCCATCTACATTATCACAGAACCCACACAAGTGAATAGTGCACTTAAATGACATCACTGTCATTTAAGTTCCTACTGCCGGTGTGAATGCTACCAAGAAAATGACCCTATGGGAAAGTGTAGTTCTCAGGGAACCACTCTGCTGGCTTGTTCCTATAATTGAGTTCCTATAACTAACTAGTGCCAAGGCCGATTTTTATTAGGCTCCTATGACTACATTTTTTATAATAACGCATTTCTGGTCTTTGGTCATACTATATGATATGATAACACTTTATACTATATCTTTGTACACAATTATTCAACAAAACTGGTTGAGCCTAGTTTGTTTGCTCTCTTTCTCTTTTATTCTCCTTCTGTTCTGCCCTTTCTATTTCGAACTGACCTGTATATCGTTCCTCCCTCTTTGTATGTGAAAACACCCTCCCAGATCCAATTTTCAGTTTGCTCTTCCCTCACCTCTTTCACCTCTGCAGTCTGCGGACAAGTCCAGACCCCTGTACCCTCTCACACGCGCTTGCTCCATCAAACACAGAGGTGCACAAAGACGGTTGACCCGCATGTCAGCCTTCAGAGCACTTATGATGTCTTCTCCCCACCCAGTCTCCATTTCTGCCCTTCATTTTTTTCTCTTTACATTTGCAATTCACCATTTATTAAATTCTAACCAGGCCGCTTAACCCACATTAACCCACTGATGTACATCTCAAGGAATATTTCTGCCTTAAGCTTGTTGTAATTGTATGTATGTATGTGTGTTATGTGTAATGTGTATGTGTGTATGTGTGTATGTATGCATGTACAAACCTATACAGTGGTGGCCAAAATTATTAGAACACCTGATAGATCTGAAAATATTAACCTTTTTCATGTTCATGAAATATGCAAATGTTTGCTCTGACCGTCAAATATCAGATGAAGTGAAGTGAGATGAAGTTTTTATCCACTTTTAACTTTAATATTTGCATGTACAGTAGATCTGTCCAGTTTATTTTCCAACTCACCCCAAATGTGCTTGATGGGGTTGAGGTCCAGACTTTGAGGGAGCCAGTCCATCATTTTCAATGTTCCAGCAGATTTCTTCTGTTGCTGGTAGTTCCAGAAATAAGTTAGAAGAATGTTTCGGGTCATTGTCCTCTTGGAAAATAAATGTTCTAATATTTTTGGCCATAACTCCTGTAATTGCACCAACAACCAGCATCAGGATATGAATGAGAACTAAATAATTTTCTTGCACTGCAGCAAGCTAAGCTATGCCATCAGAAATATTTGTTACATTATCATTACAATGCCAAATGACAGTGACAGTTGTATGTGCATGATAATTAAACAATTGGGAGTTTCTTCAACCTTGAGAGCCTTTGCAGTTTAATGGCCGAACTCTCCTCTGTTACAGTCAAAGGGAGTTGTCATCTCCCTTAGAGTCTTATTTTTGTTTGTAATTGCCTTTGTTGTCATTTGTGCTTATGCCTGTCAATGAAAGAGCAACTCCTTTAGACTTGACGTTGCAGACTAGGGAAGAATAGAAATGAAAACAAATGTTGTGCATTAACCTTGTATTGAATTGGGGGAAGGATATTTACTATCTGAACACATGCTTTTAAGTTATAGCATATTATAACCCCACTATAATTATGGTTAGTCAGAAAAATACTATTTCACAGTTGACAAACCTAAAAAAATTGTAGCTTGGAAAGGTGTGTGCTAGAAATCTCAGAAAGTGCAAACCAACAACTTTCCCATTTTGCCCCACGGCGCTGGTGTCTTCAGACCTCATTTTCACTTGGTAGTCAATAGCCTGTGTAGCGTTTAATGCTTGAAAGGTTAACAGCATTGTCGTGTTAGAGGTGACAGGGCCTGGGTGCGGAGCCGTGAAACACGCTGGCCCCTGGATGAGCTCTGTGCTGTGGTGCTGGGAGGGATCTGTCACTGGGAAAATGTCAGGGGATAATGTGTGATCACTGGGTGTTTCAATGGAAGGTCAAGCTCCCCCACCTTCATCTTGGCTCTGTTTGAACTCCCCGGGATGGAGAAGAGCAAATGCTGTATTACTAGAGTACACCTGAAATGTCAGGGACCGACTGTCTCGCCATTACCCCTGAGGCCAAACTCATTTGCTGTGACAGATACCCGCTTGTGAATACAAACTTGCATAAACCGTACACATGTTCTTACCGCTTTCTCTTCTTCGTTTTGTAGATGGCAGTGATTACAGCGAAGTTCTCCCGGACTCGTTTCCGTCTGCCCCGGCCGAACCATTGCCGGAATTCCAGAGCGAGCCAGAGGACGCCTTCATAGTGAAGAACAGACCTGTCAAACTTTCCTGCAAGGCTGCTCCAGCCACTCAAATATACTTCAAATGCAACGGAGAATGGGTGAACCAGAATGACCATGTGACCAAGGAGAGTCTGGACCCTATTACAGGTAAAGTCTGTCATATAGACCAAAAGTATGTGGACACCAAACACAAGACCCATATGTGTTGTTGAACATTTAATTGAACAACTGTGGACATTAGGGAGTTAGACATTTCAGTAATCAGTTTGACCTGCTGAAGTTTCTGTGTACTGTAGAATAGGAAAAATCCCTTTCCAGACTTCTTCCAGAAAGTTGGCGGTACAGAATAAAGTCCAACAGGAGATAAAAATACCATTCATTTTCTCCACAGAGGAAATTATTTTGAACAATAACTTATAAAGTTATCCAACATATAATATGTTGTTTCTATAAACACAATCAACATCTTTAAATCAGTAGTTTTATATTTATCTGTCGTTTGTAATTCAATTATGTCATTCGCTATGCTTCATGCGATTGTAGTTCTTTCCCTCATTAAAGTACACAGTCTACTACATTTTGTCTTTTAGTCCGATTTTCAAATACTTTTTTGCTTCAAATTTAAGTTTGTAATGTTGTGATTCACCTTGTCACCTTGTGAGTTTGGTTCATGGCTTATAACTCTTTAACATTCTCTAGGATCTTTGTGTGCTCTAATGTTGTGAATTGTCTTCAGTGACAGTACTGGAATAGTCAAAGTCATTTATTTAGAAGTGGTTATCAACATACTGTTGGCCATTTTTACTGTACTCTATAGTCTACTTGCATGTTGCAGCTATGGCCATAAGATCTGTGAGAGAAGCCTCTCAAAATTAGTTTCACCCTGTCTGCTCCGATCAAGTACTTTTCTTTAGTGCTTATAATTTTCCCAGTAACTATATTTACATTTAGCTTTACATTATTGTAAATATTTTTTCAGTTTTAATATTTTAATAATTTCATGATTTTTTAAAAACATTTTTAAAACAAAATAATAAAAGTATTTTTTATTATTATATACAAACACGATTCCAAAAAAGTTGGGACACTGTACAAATTGTGAATAAAAAGGAATGCAATAATTTACAAATCTCATAAACTTATATTTTATTCACAATAGAACATAGATAACATATCAAATGTTGAAAGTGAGACATTTTGAAATGTCATGCCAAATATTGGCTCATTTTGGATTTCATGAGAGCTACACATTCCAAAAAGTTGGGACAGGTAGCAATAAGAGGCGGAAAAGTTAAATGTACATATAAGGAACAGCTGGAGGACCAATTTGCAACTTATTAGGTCAATTGGCAACATGATTGGGTATAAAAAGAGCCTCTCAGAGTGGCAGTGTCTCTCAGAAGTCAAGATGGGCAGAGGATCACCAATTCCCCCAATGCTGTGGCCAAAAATAGTGGAGCAATATCAGAAAGGAGTTTCTCAGAGAAAAACTGCAAAGAGTTTGATATCATCATCTACAGTGCATAATATCATCCAAAGATTCAGAGAATCTGGAACAATCTCTGTGTGTAAGGGTCAAGGCCAGAAAACCATACTGGATGCCCGTGATCTTCGGGCCCTTAGACGGCACTGCATCACTACAGGAATGCTACTGTAATGGAAATCACAACATGGGCTCAGGAATACTTCCAGAAAACAGTCGGTGAACACAATCCACCGTGCCATTCGCCGTTGCTGGCTAAAACTCTATAGGTCAAAAAATAAGCCATATCTAAACATAATCCAGAAGCGCAGATGTTTTCTCTGGGCCAAGGCTCATTTAAAAAATTAAATTTTAAGTCAGACGAATCTGAAGTTCTTTTTGAAGAACTGGGACACCATGTCATCCAGACTAAAGAGGACAAGGACAACCCAAGTTGTTCTCAGCGCTCAGTTCAGAAGCCTGCATCTCTGATGGTATGGGGTTGCATGAGTGTGTGTGGCATGGGCAGTTTACACATCTGGAAAGGCACCATCAATGCTGAAAGGTATATCCAAGTTCTAGAACAACATATGCTCCCATCCAGACGTCATCTCTTTCAGGGAAGACCTTGCATTTTCCAACATGACAATGCCAGACCACATACTGCATCAATTACAACATCATGGCTGCGTAGAAGAAGGATCCGGGTACTGAAATGGCCAGCCTGTGGTCCAGATCTTTCACCCATAGAAAACATTTGGCGCATCATAAAGAGGAAGATGCGACACAGAAGACCTAAGACAGTTGAGCAACTAGAAGCCTGTATTAGACAAGAATGGGACAACACTCCTATTCCTAAACTTGAGCAACTTGTCTCCTCAGTCCCCAGACGTTTGCAGACTGTTATAAAAAGAAGAGGGGATGCCACACAGTGGGAAACATGGCCTTGTCCCAACTTTTTTGAGATGTGTTGATGCCATGAAATTTAAAATCAACTTATTTTTCCCTTAAAATTATACATTTTCTCAGTTTAAACATTTGATATGTCATCTATGTTGTATTTTGAATAAAATATTGAAATTTGAATCTTCCACATCATTGCATTCTATTTTTATTCACAATTTGTACAGTGTCCCAACTTTTTTGGAATCGGGTTTGTACATGTCTATTAATTTTGTATATATATATATATATATATATATATATATATATATATATATATATATATATTGTTTTAATTTATTGGGGGTTTTTATGTATATAATTGTTATTATATACCTTTTATTGTATCTGCAAAATATGTCAATGTAAATGCAACTCAGTGACATGTATGTTTGAAACTTGATTGATGTATTCTTTTCCTTTTTTCCTGTCTTAGGTCTGGTAGTGAGAGAAGTAGATATCTCTGTCTCCCGGACGCAGGTGGAGGAGTTGTTTGGACTGGAGGATTATTGGTGCCAGTGTGTTGCCTGGAGCTCGGCAGGCACCACAAAGAGCCGGCGGGCTTACGTCCGCATCGCCTGTGAGTTTGTGTTCAGCAGCTTATGTGATCTGTCGGTGTGACATGCCTTTTTAGGCAGGCCCTCTGCCTTTAGAAGACAGCACCTGAGGAGAAACCAAGTATTTTAACTATAAAACACTCACTATTTTTGCTTGTGCTACTTTAATCCATAACACATATGAATAATTCTTTGCTTATCATTTAAACAAATGCAGACATTTTCTTGTTTATTTTGGTTTAAAAAATATATATATTTCTGTGTTTATCAGACCTAAGGAAGAACTTTGAGCAGGAGCCACTTGGCAGGGAGGTGCGCCTGGAGCAGGAAGTCTTGTTGCAGTGTCGTCCACCAGAGGGCATCCCGCCTGCTGAGGTGCCATCTCACCTTCCTATCCTTCCTATATTTCTGTTATTATCTCAACCTCCATCTGGGGTTTTCTTCAGTTAGTTTAATGCATGATAACAAACACACAAACAAACAATGTTTAATTGGTTAATGTTTACAGTGAAACCTGTGGGCAGGGGTTGCTTTAATATTGGAGGCTTTGATAAAACTTTCAGCCACACAGGATATTTTACGTTGTTCATTTTTATTAAATGACACCTCTTTTGTGTTCAGAGCATGGTGCTTTTTAGTTTTCTACTCAAATGATTTTAAGTGCAGTATTTGTCTAGATACTCATCAGTCTTCTACAAACTGAATGAATTGATTTTTTTTTTTTTATAATGCCACAGGTGGACTGGCTGAAGAACGAAGAGCTCATTGACCCTGCGCTGGATTCTAACTTTCTAATTACCATTGACCATGACCTAATTATCAAGCAGGCTCGACTCTCTGACACCGCTAACTACACCTGTGTGGCTCGCAATGTGGTCGCTAAGCGACGCAGCAGCACTGCCACACTCATCGTCTACGGTAACCACTTGACCAATCAGAATCCCTGCAGCGATCTGAATCACTGAAAGAATCTGTCAAATTGAAGTTCACAACACAAAAGAGAACTAAGGTGCGTTCCATTCGACTGTAAGTGGACTGCGAAGTGGACTTCACAGGGTATTCCGCCATCTCCAATCCAAAGGGAGTGAAAATGTTCAGTTCGAAGGGTACTGCGAACGGTGTAGGGAAGAAGGGAACATTGATACATCACTTCACAGGAAGTGGAGAGTGAAAATCACCCAACTGTCATTGCGCGTCGCATCACCAGTCAGAACTAATGATGGAGCAGAGATGTTTTTAAACAGCTCTGCGATGGAGGAGTTTACGTATGCATTTGAATATTCATAGTTATTATACAAACTAGAGTATTTATGAATGGTTACGGCATTAACTGTTACATTTGCATATTATATTTTATGAATATGTAAACAAATTAAAAGTATTGAGAAGCAACTGAGGGCTGTAATTTTTTATATTTTACTTAATCTCAGGAATGTTTACAATGCAGCTGCACTTGTGAAAGAAAGCGCACGAGATGAGACCGCTACAAAGACCATTGATTAAGAATATATTTATACATAGTTAACCAAATCAAAATGTATTTTCATATTGAATGACAGGTGCAGTTTCAAATCTGTTCATAGTCAATACAGGTATATGTAAACCTGCAATGTTTTGATTTATATATTTTTTTAGATGCATAGCCTACTGTGTGTTTTGTAAATGTATATGCTCATTATATGGTATTAAATTTGAAAGTAAAGTAAATTATAATATGAATTTATGTTATATCATAATCTGTGTGACCCCGTCGTTGTCTTTCTTTGATGGCGTTGCAGGGCGTTCCCAATGAGCGATTATTGTCAACGAAGTCCACTTCAACTGATATAACGTGCTCAGGTAGTAGGGAGCAGTGAACACTGCGCAGGGACCCTGTCGAATGGAACGCACCCGTAGAATGTTTATGAATATTATACTGCTCTCTGAAATACTTGATCCTTATTGGTCATTTCCAACGTTCTACAGTCTATAATGATCATTAACTGTATATTTGACCTGTGATCCACACTGTGCTACTCTGATATCTTTCGTGTTACTCTCTATTGTGTTATTTTTCTTCTCACACAATCAAATAGTTTAAATATATACACTACCATTCAAAAGTCTGGGAAATTAATGAATAGTTTAAAGAAATTAATATTTGTATTCAGCAAGGATGCATTACATTGATCAAAACAAAGTAAATACATACAGTTAAGACAAAATATTTCTATTTTAAATAAATGCTGTTCTTGTAAACTTTCTGTTTATCAAAGAATCCTGAAAAAGTTTTTACGCTTTCCTCAAAAATACTAAAAAGTGCAACTGTTTTCAACTTTGATGATAATCAGCATATTAGAATGATTTCTGAAGGATTATGTGACACTGAAGACTGGAGTAATGGCTGCTGAGTTGTAATAATATTTCACAGTATTACTGTTTTTACTGTATTTTTGATCAAATAAATGCAGCCTTGGTGAGCGTAAGAGACTCCTTTTCAAAAACATTAAAAAATCTTGCCAACCCCAAGCTTTTGAACGAGTGTACATAACAATATTTCAGTACAAAATCAATATTTTTCATGTTCATTTTATTAATTTATTTGGTAAGCACATGTGTAATACATGGGATAAAATACATCTGGTCATTATTGAAGTTGAAGTTGATGTAATGATAATATCTGGCTGACGGTAATATGCACCTCTATTGTACATCTTACCCTACTGTATGGCTCAAAATAGTTCCTTTTGCATTGCTGCTTGTTTTTTTATTGTTTTATTTTATTGTTACTGTAGCTAAAAGGCTCCATTCTCCTCAGATCAAATTGCATGTTTCATGATATGTGTATGTGTTTTTCTTCCTTAGTGAGTGGGGGCTGGTCATCCTGGACAGAGTGGTCAGAGTGCAATGCTCAATGTGGGCGGGGTTGGCAGCGACGGACACGCAGTTGCACCAATCCGGCACCTCTCAATGGAGGGGCCTTCTGTGATGGCCCACCATTCCAAAGAGTCACCTGCACCACCCTCTGTCCAGGTGAAGACTGACATCTGTCACAACTTCATATGACACACTTGTATAACCCCCCACTAACAGATTCACACATGATCCACTGCTTAGCCGTGTATTATTTTTTTTCCTAGTGGATGGAGGCTGGACGGAGTGGGCCAAGTGGTCCGCTTGTGGGACGGAGTGCACGCACTGGCGCAGCCGTGAATGTCAAGCACCCCCACCGCGTAATGGAGGACGTCACTGCAGCGGCAGCATGATGGAGAGCAAGAACTGCACAGAGGGACTGTGTGCCCGCAGTAAGTCACATGACCCAACATCATCAGTTACAAAATGTCAATGTTTTTGGAACGTGACTGCTAATCTAATGAGTATATAACGGATATTGTAGCTAACTAAAATTAAAACCATAAAAAAAACTATAAAATATAAAAAAAGTTAACAGCTAGTTGCTAAGGCAACATTTTTGATGTACTAAAATAACAAAAACTAAAACTGAAAAAAAAGATAAAACACAACAAAATTACTAAAACTAACTCAAATTAAAATGAAAATAGAACATTTAAAAATAAAATAGAAAAAAAGCATATAATGGTATTTAAATGGTACTAAAATAAGGCTGGTCTTCACATCCTCAGAAATGAGTTAGCACAGGGTTCTGAGCACAGATGGACAGGAGGGTAAACAGTGAGGTTTGGGCAGTCCGAGAAAATGTACTTTAATACTTGCAAGTGAAGAAACACATCAGCCATGTGACGGTGAGCCAGATTCATCTTGACACTGGGTGCTCATCCCAGGGCTGGTTTTGGAAGAGCACAGTTGACAGCATTGAATACTCTCAGGAGAACATCAATAGCTTGCTCACACACTCACATATGCACACACTGTTCAGCCAGAACCTAGTGCAGACTAGAAGTTTTAGTGCGGTCTGTCTGGGCTTAAAGTTGGAGCACAACCCAGATCCCAGCATTAATAATGCAGCATAGACACACACACACACACACACACACACACACACACACATATATTCATATATATATCTCTTCACAAATGATTCTGAGACCACTCTACCATCCCTTAAGAGCTGTAAGATATTTACTTTTGCTCTGCCCGCCATAAACCTATGATTTCAGTGTTTATAATTTGATGTTTAATTTGGTTGCATTTGCATTTATTGATTATTTGTTCCACTTTCAATTGCAGTCATCTCTGATCTATGCTCATCATTTTGCTCATCCATCTTTGTGTTCATACATTCTTGTTTTTGTTTTTTTTCTTTGTTTTTGCCTTTTTCTAACAGATAAAAAGGTTTCTATTGAACATTCAAGCCATCGTAAGTTTTCCTTTTAATAAGTGTTTTTTTGTTTGACACTTCGTTACACTTTTCACCCTCTCTCTCTGTGTGCCTGGCTACTTATGTGATTGTGTCTGGGAAAGCCATGAAAAAGTGACTGAAAATATTAATCTAAAAGATGCAATATATGTATGATGTGTGCTTGTTTGTGTGTGTACTGTTTCACTCTGTCATTTCTGTCCTGTTCATCTCTTGATACGCAGCACACTTGACTTGTCTTGCATGATAAAACAGAGCCATGTGAAATGAAGTGAAAATGTGAATTTAGTTTATGAAATAGTAGACAGCACCTCACAGTCTATGTTTAAATTATCTACAGACACTTTTTACAGCTTTGGCATTTTATTGTTATTATTATTATGGGTGATTGAGTGATTGTTTGATCGATTGATTGAGTGATCGATTGATTGATTAAACAGTCCATTTTTAAATTATCTACAGGTATGAGGTATTTTGTGCAGCTTTGGGGGTTGTTTTTTATGATGATTTATTTTCTTATTACATTACTCATTTTTAATTAACCAATTTAATTGATTGTCAGTTTAAATATATAATAAATTAAACATTTATTTTACTCAAAATTCACTAAAATTTTACATTGTTTAGGCTGTCACAATATTTTGGAACTGGCCTGAGAGTCTCAAAATGACCAAATATTGTTGGATTTAATTGGCTTGGCTTCTATATATGTTTATAAATTTTCATTGATTACCATTGAAATATAATTTTCAGGTATAAGAGGTTGTTGTCCTGTTCAGTATAGTATGCAGAGTTATGCAATTTATAAAAACACACACACACAGGAAAATGTGTATACGCCTTCCTGGTAGATGATGTATAATACATATGCAGCCTTGGTTCAGAAATAGAGTGCTTTTTGAAGACATTGAAGTTAATGACTGTGCATCTTACTGGCCCAAAGCGATCAATAGTGTAGCTTACAGTTCAAGTGACGCTAATATTCTGAGATCAATGTGACATTCAGCACTTGAGAAACCAAAAAATAACGTAGCTAATTCCGCTTGGTTCCATTTTCTATAATAAGTTAAGATGGCTGTCAGATTCACTTCCGTCCCGCCTCTAGCCCACTCTCACTCTTCACACGCATTTGTTCTCTTTCTCATTTTTTCTCCTCTATGTCTCTTGAGAGCAATACCTATGTGATCACCTCTATCTCTCCTCTCCTCCTAAAGCCTTTTTATAGTATACTAAGGTATGTAAATATAGTACTTAATTCAGTGATGGCTGAATAAAAAAAGAGACAGGGATCAGGAGTCCCACAACTGACTGTTAGATCTACAGCACCCCCAACTGTTCATACAGGTTCAAACTTTTCGACCCCTATTATCCTCAGACCACCCACAATCTGTTTACAAAAAAAAAAAAAAAAAAAAAAATAGCAAGCACCAGTTACAATCTGATTGGCCGGTGCTATGTCACTTCCTGTAATTAAAACAGTTGAAGTATTGCATATCCACCTTATTTTGCAACGCAGAAGTAAGCTATTTTCGGTGAATGTGCGAGACTTCCAATACATTATCCACTTTAGACTTTAGTCAAGTTAGACGCCACATTGAATTTAACGCAGGTGAAAATGAGGGACAGACTTACAGTCTTTACAATGTCAAGCACTGTATAAAGGTCCCAGATCACATACTTTTCTAAACTCGGAACTTTCAGAAGTATTTAATGTTTTTTTGTTTTGTTTTTTTAATTTTGTCTACTTTTTTTTTTTTTGGAAAGATGATCCGTATGTTGTACAACAGTACAATCAATTGAACACACTGTAATTAATGTAATTAAATAATGCATTGCTCTGATTAAGGTCTTCTAGGTAAATAACTAGAACAATAACAAAGTGCAGTAAACTGTAAATCTATTTGCGCCACAAACCTATACAATATCAAGCTGCATAATGAGCTGTTTTGTACTGCTAAAAATAACATGATCACACTGGAAGCCTCGCACATTCAAGTTACAAATAGTCACGCCTCCATTTATGTTAAAAATAAGGTGAATAAACCTCTTTGCTGTTCAGATGTGTCTAAGTGGGCAGCTCTTGAGCAGAACAAGCTGCAAGACATTATGCTGATAGTTTAAAGTCTGGGTACTAAGCGCTTCTCCTTTTTCCAACCTATTTATTTTCCTTTGATCACATTTCTGTGTTGCATAATGTATTTATTTCCATCAGTGACAGGTTTGTATGTATGAGTAAATCTGTACCTATATGTGTCTCAGCTCTTGGCTCCGGTGCTGGTGTAGTGGTGTACGCAGGGCTGGTGGGGGCTCTGCTGCTGTGCGTGATCCTCGTGCTGTGTGTGAGCATCCTGGTTTATCGCCGGAGCTGCCGGCATTTCCACGGTGAAATCACAGATTCGTCATCGGCCCTTACTGCTGCCTTCCACCCCGGCAACTACAAACCGCCACGACAGGGTGAGACATCCGTGTTTTCTCACTTTCGGTTTCTCACTTTAAAAAAAAATTGTCATTCTCACTCCTCTCACCCCTTCAAACCTATTATAAACTCTTTTTTCCGATATATGTTAAGTTTTAATCCTTTCTCCTGCTGTCACCTGCTCTCTCAAAAGTATTTAATCTGCTATAACTTGTTTATACGGCTCCTCTTTTAAATCCTCTACCCTTTAATACTCTAATTTCTTAGGCAAATCCTCTCTTGTAACTTTTTCAGCTAGCCAGAAACATTTCCTTCTCTCTTTTTGCTTCTCTACTTTGTTAGATAATCCACACCTACTGCATCCGACAGCCCCTCCTGACCTCACAGCCAGTGCTGGAACCTTCCGCGGGCCACTTTTCGCACTGCAGCAGGCCAGCCTGGACTCTCAGCATAAGATCCCCATGACCACGTCTCCCCTGCTGGACCCACTTCCTAGCCTGAAGATAAAGGTGTACAACTCCTCTACCATGTCCTCCCTTGAGCTGCCGACAGGCCCTGGCTCTACTGACGGGGAGATCATGAGCCTGAAGACTGTGGGGTCTGGACCTAAAGACTACCATGGGCATACACTCCCCAAGGAGCCCAGTCACAGTGCCAGCGCCACACTGGGCTCCCTGGGTGGCCGTCTCACCATCCCTAATACGGGTAATAGGCTTTAAAGGAGCCGTATTTGACACTGTTATAGCGTTTTTTTTTTTCTTCAATAATGTCCACTTCTGTTAGTCAAGTCCACTTTGGTTAAATACATTTATTAGTCCATACCTGACCCAAGTAAAACTTCTTCATCATGATAAATACTGCAATTATGAACTGAAAGTATTTTATTAAAAATGTATACTGTTTAATTTTTTTTTAACCTCTGTTCCCCCTTCTCCCTGCCAGGGGTGAGCCTGTTGGTTCCACCAGGGACAATTCCTCAGGGCAAGTTCTACGAGATGTATCTCATTATAAACAAATGGGAGAAAACAACGTAAGTCAGCCACTTAAAACGGTTTATCAGTGCCCACATCTTAATGTAATTTCCAGACATATAACACTTGCATTTATCTGTCACTTTGTGCAGTTGCAAACAGTTCAAAACATCTTGACAGTCCTTGCAAAGCAATATTGACTGCAGAAACATTTGACCCCAGTGGCAGCGCTAGGGAAAAAAAAACATTTCAAATCTATGACACAGCAGAAAAATACAAACAAATAAATATGTCTTGAAAACATTGAATGGTTGTCTGAGCACTGACGTTTTTGCTGAGGCTCTCTTTTTTTTTCTTTATTTTACTTTTTTCGTTTTATTGTCAAATATGAAATATATCACTGTGCCTTCAGAGCTTTCAGACTACAAGCTTTGGCTTCCTCTCACCATTTGTAAGTGCCATACATTTTCTCAAAACCTAAAAAATCATTGTTAGAGCCATGGCTCTGGCTTAGCATGTCTTTTTTGGCACGTGCAGCATTTCTGTATCCCACTTCCCCATCTTTCCTTTCCACTATCATTATAAGTACAAGTGGCAAAAGGACATAAGTGAAAAACAAACAATTTCTTCTATCTCATATAACTCCAAATAAAAGTACAGAATTTGGGATGTTGTATTTTTGATGTGCATTTTTATTTGTACTAAATTTGGCAAGTGGCATGAATGTCAGGCTGCTCACCTCTGTTGCTGTGTTTTGTGTCAGGTTGCCATCAGATGGTAGTCAGACGGTATTAAGTCCAGTGGTGAGCTGTGGACCCTCCGGCATGCTGCTGAGCAGACCTGTGGTCCTCAGTCTGCCTCACTGCGCCCAGCTAGAGCCCCCAGACTGGACCCTCACCCTCAAAATGCAGAACCATCAAGGTGCCTGGGAGGTGAGCATGATGTCTGAAAGATGAGAGAGGCTAGATCATTGGATAATGACAGAGAATCAGGAGGAGGTGGGAAATTGAAAGGAATAATGAGTGTTAACGGATGACAAAGTTAAATCAGGATAGTATATACTTTTGTCAGACATCACACCATTAGACATACCCCCAGTTTCACAGACAAGGCTTAAGCCTAGTTCCAGACTAAAATGCATGTTTGAACTGTTTTAACTAAAAGCAACTTGTTTTGACTCAAGATGCACAGCAGTAATGTTTTTTTTTTTTTTTTTCTACGGCAGGTTTATAAAAGCTACTTAAATGTCCTAATTGTACTAAGGCCTACTCCTGACTTCTAAGTCTGACTTCTGACTTCCTGAATCTAAGCCCTGTCTGTGAAACCAGGCCATAGTGTAACGACTTTATTTTCCTCCTGTCCACTAGGAGGTGCTAACTGTGGGAGAGGAGAGTCTGTCGTCTCCCTGCTACCTACAGGTGGAGGAGCAAAGCTGTCATATTCTAATGGAGCAGCTGGGGACATATGGTCTGGTGGGACAGTCGGCTCCCCCTCGGCCAGCCTGTAAGAGACTGCAGTTGGCCCTCTTTGCTCCTCGGGCCCCGTGCCTCTCTTTAGACTACAGCCTGAGGGTCTACTGTATACAGGACACCCCACATGCCCTTAAGGTCAGTCTGTCTGCCCCACTTAATGGGCCTTCCCAAGTTTACTTTACCAATAAAATTTTGAAAATAAGTAAAAATCTTGTCTTTATCTTGCAGGAAGTATTAGAAGTTGAGCGAAGTCTGGGAGGGGTTTTACTAGAGGATCCCAAGGCCCTCCTCTTTAAGGACAGTTACCACAACCTACGGCTGTCAATCCATGACATTCCTCATTCGCATTGGAGGAGTAAACTCCTGGCTAAGTATCAGGTGAGAGATTTTGTATTGTTATTGGTTATATGATTAGACTTTATAATTTATTCTTGTTTTGTTTAAATAAATGTTTTAGATAAATACACATATTAACTTGCTCTGTCTGTGAAATGACTTTAATTTTTTGTCACAAATCCCTCTTAGTTTTAAACTCCTCTTCTCCAAACACATGTGACCGGTTGTATAAACTGCTTAGACTAGTCTTAAAAGTTAGTCACCTAATTTTTTCTTCAAGACTGGCCCTAACTTCCTAAAGTCAGTTGCATAAAATGTAGTTTGGTCTACTTTGAAACGGAAAAGTAAAACTGATTACCCCTTGGCTAACTGCTAGTTGGTCAAACTAGTTCTTAAGACGGTCTTAAGTGGAGAAAATAAAATCCCATCCAGTCATTTTTCTTGTTGAAAATCCTATTTTACTCTGGTTGCAGGTGGCATTTCATGTTAACTTTAACATACAAACACACTCGGTTTCCTAAATTTTCATACACATTTTTTTATGAATGTACTGGAATGGTTAAGCATTGTATATTGTTTAAGTAGTAGTACTGTTAGTATTACTATTACAGTTTTTTCTGTATTTTGGATCAAATAAATGCAGAATAGTAAAATTGCATATGAGTATTATTAAAATGCTACCCATTTTGAGCATCCTCAGATGTAATTCATGATGTTACCTTTCTCTAGAAATTTGCCTCTTAATTGTGTGCATGGTGTGTCCCAGGAAATCCCGTTCTATCACATTTGGAGTGGGAGTCAGCGGCCGTTGCATTGCACCTTCAGTCTGGAGAGAGGAAGTCTGGTGGTTTCCCAGCTCACCTGCAAGATCTGTGTCAGACAGGTGGAAGGCGAGGGACAGATATTCCAGCTTAACACTGATATCCAAGAGGTACAGAAACAGCAGGACATAGATATAATATTTAGTCTGTGATAATATATAGTAACTGGCACAGACTACTTTACCTGTTTTTGTGCGTTTGCCCTTCAGACCTTGCCCCCCCACTCACCATTGCCAGCAGGTGGTTCGTGTCTGCCTTCGTCTCAAGTGGGCCCATATGCTTTCCGACTGCCCATATCCATACGCCAGAAAATTTGTGCCAGTCTGGATGCCCCCAGTGCACGTGGCTGTGACTGGAGAATGCTGGCTCGCAGCCTGGACTTTGACAGGTATTTTTGCGTGCATCTTTCACGGCACCAAAAAAAAATCAGCATATTCATTTATACACATAGACAATGAGAACGGTTTAATCTCTTTCCACGTTTTTCCCTTAGGTATCTTAACTACTTTGCAACCAAACCCAGCCCCACAGGTGTGCTGCTAGACCTTTGGGAAGCTTGTCACCAGGGTGACGCAGACCTGGTCTCCTTGGCGACAGCTCTTGAAGAGATGGGCAAGAGTGAGGTCTTGGTTGTCATGACGACGGACGGAGATTGCTGATCGGCAAATCAAAAAGTGTGAAAAGGGACATATTTGCCATTAAAAACCTAGAATTAATGCAAGCAAGCGGATGGAAACTGCACTCCAGTACATCGTTACAACTTGCCTTTTACCTCAGTTCCTTTGTGCTCATGCAGAATATCCCAAGGATTGCAAAGCGTATGAGCTGTGGTCAGGCGCTCTGGATGATCTTTGAATAAAACATATCTACATGTAGCAAATGTGATGATGCTGCAATCACAAAACAGAGATGTTGTTTGAAAAAGAAGTCAGTTCTTTGGTGCATTTGCTGGTACTGTTCCAATCAGCTCATGATTAAATGATAGTTGCATCATACTGATACACACTGATCCCATGCTACACATAGCAAGTGTGAAAATACACTATCAAACGCCATTGCACATTGAGCAGCTGGCTTTGTTTCCTAGCGACCTAGATGCTTAAAGACACCAAGATTCTGTGTCCGGTAAAACAGCAGTGCGCCAAGCTCCTCAGGAAACATGCTCGCACACAAATAAACAAGAGTAAAGGTGGAAAAAAGGCCAACCAACAAGAAGCTAAAATCATCTGCACTGAAAGCTTTCAGAACGATTTCACTTGAAACAAACCACATGCTTCTCTTTTACTTTAATTTGAAGCATCATTTCCTGTGTGTGTCTTTTGAAATAGCAGACAGGAATGGAATTGTGCGTTCTCGTTAGCAGAGGACCAATCTTTTTGCGATTTTCTTCTTTCTCTGATCATACTTCCATTAGCCTCCGTTATCTCTTTTTTATATTCAGTTGATCATTTGTAATGCAGGAGAGCTTTCTGGTAAACTCGTATTAGTTTCCTATAGGGAACGGACTTTTTTTTAAGTTATCCCTATTTGTGGATCATTGTTTTTCACTCTTCTGTTTGTAACTGCCATTATGCATTGTTCTTTTTTTTTTAACTGCTGCGATGTTGCATTCGTCTCTGACTGAAAATAGGCAGGGTAGCAGTTGAAACGGCGTTTAAAGGTTTTTGTGATGTACTTCACAAGTAAGAGCTGACTTTTTTTGGTCATTGAAACTGATATGGGATGAAATTGAAATGTTACGCTGAGGTTAAATATGCTTTGATCCTTCTTGGGAAAGCGTACAGTAAATATCTGCACTGGTTAAAGAGTATGAATTGTGCGGATGGCAGAAAGCCCTTTTCAGGGTTTGATGCCAGTCAGTCGCGCTGTTTGAATTATAAATAGTAGCCTTGAAAGGTGGCGTAAGTGCTCTGTTGATTGCAGTATGACCCACTTGCTCTTTATTGTCTGTTTTGACTTTTAGGTTTTAATGGGTTTCCCTTGAGTAAGCCTGAAAGCCATGTACTACTTATTATCAGAAGTCATATAATCATTTGAAGTGGATTATGGTCCATTTCTTTTATTTTTCTTGACCTTTTCTTCACAAGTGTTCAAATGTCTGGCAACAAACAAGGAAATGTGCAGTATCTGTCCATGCCTGCAAAGGTGTGAATTAAATAACCAAGGCGTGCGTGCGTGTGTGTGTGTGTGTGTGTGTGTGTGTGTGTGTGTGTGTGTAAGCGAGAGAGAGATACAGTGTGACAGAGCTTGTTTGCACCAACACCAACCTATCAGTCAGTGCTACAGTGTATATGAATGAACTGGCTTCATCATATCTGTTGTCCCCTTTTCCCATTATAAGTACTATGCAAGTGCACAACAAAAAGTGAATCTGTGGACGTCTTGATGTCTCGTGTATGAAGTACGTGGAATGGGAATCTTATTACTTTCCCTCTTCTGATCACTGCTGTAACTAGGATGGGGAAAACTGGACCTCTTAGGCCTCTCAGCCGTAATAAATGCAAACAAAACGACTGTAATTGGGGGTCAGGGATCCATGACCTCTGTGCCGTTCTCCTCGTTTGTTTAGGAAGCTTTTCAGCCATCACTTGCGCTCTTACAATGAACAACAAGAAGTTTGTTCGGAGGATTATATTTAACCATCTACATGATGAAGACCGCAAATAACATTGAAAATCCCTGATGGCTTGTGAACTCTGAAGCTTTTAAATGGCTCTGAAATGTCTCAGTCGATGTAACACGAAAACGCCTTGAGCCTTTCACATGTGAAGCTTAATGGGCTTTGCTTCTCTGGATGGTAGTTGCTGTTTGTGGATACTCAAGTGTGACTGAACTTTTTTGTTTTGTTTTGTTCAGATGTTATTTTATATCAAAGAAGGTACACAAGAAGTCAGGATTTTTTTTTTCATGTAATGCTGTAAAGTAATACTGTACATAAATGTTTAGACTTCTTACTGTAATTAAATATAATTTTTATGCAATAAATTATATTTCCTAGTTTAACAAGACAAAAGTGTCTTTTGTGTGTGTCTACTTTTTGAGAAAGGTTATACAGATGAAATAATAAAATAAGGAAATTATGGTAAGCTTTGACAAGCAAATCTGAATATGGTCACTAAAATAGTTGTTAGTAGTTGTTTGGAATGTGTGTGTGTGCGCGCAAAAGTATTCAAACCTCTTCATTTTATGTTGCTGGCTTATGTTAAACTACTTTAAATTTCTTTTTTTCACCTCGATCTATACTGCATACACCATAATGACAAAGCAAAAAACAGATCAGTGACAACTTTATTAAAAAAGGAAAACCTGAAAAAAAGTGCATTGCATAAGTATTCAAACCATTAACTTAGCACCTTTATGACAAGCTTTGTACATCTGCATTTGGCGATTTTCCGCCATTCTTGTCCTCAAGCTCTGTTAGGTTAATTATTACAATTAAGAATTACAAACAAGAAATGTTTGGAAATGTAATCTGATAGTTTCTGACACACTACAGCAAAATAATACTGGCCTAAAAAATTTTTTGTTGTTGATGAAAATACTAACATGCCTGCTTTTGCCCAGTACTGTGTATAAACCAACACCAATCAGGCATAACATTATGACCACTGAAAGGTGAAGTGAATAACACTGATTATCTTTTCATCATGGCACCTGTTAGTGGGTGGGATATATTAGACATTTTGAGTGAACATTTTGTGTTAGAAGCAGGAAAAATGGGCAAGCGTAAGGATTTGAGCGAGTTTGACTAGGGTCAAATTGTGATGGCTAGACGACTGGGTCAGAGCATCTCCAAAACTGCAGCTCTTGTGAGGTGTTCCCGGTCTGCAGTGGTCAGTATCTATCAAAAGTGGTTCAAGGAAGGAACAGTGGGGAACCGGCGACAGGGTCATGGGCGGCAAAGGCTCACTGATGCATGTGGGGAGTGAAGGCTGGTCAAACAGACTAGTTACTGTAGCTCAGATTACTCAAGAAGTTAATCCTGGTTCTGATAGAAAGGTGTCAGAATACGCAGTGCATCGCAGTTTGTTGCGGGGCTGCATAGCCACAGACCAGTCAGGGTGCCTATGCTGACCCCTGTCCACCGCCGAAAGCGCCAACAGTGGGTACGTGAGCATCAGAACTGGACCACGGAGCAATGGAAGAAGGTGGCCTGGTCTGATGAATCACGTTTTCTTTTACATCACACGGATGGCAAGGTGAGTGTGCATTGCTTACCTGGGGAACACATGGCACCAGGATGCACTATGGGAAGAAGGCAAGCCAGCGGAGGCAGTGTGATGCTTTGGGCAATGTTCTGCTGGGAAACCTTGGGTCATCTTTTGGAAAATAAAAAAAATAAAAAAAAACCATGACTTTTACCAGTAAATGCTGCAGAGCTCCACTATTTGCAATGCGCTATTTGACTGACTGAAAGACATCTTTTCACAAGTATTTTTCAGTTGGATTCATATCTAAATGTTATGAAATCACAATTATAACAATTAAAATAATTTTTTGTCAAAGTTTAGCATTTTTTGTACTGAAAAATTATGATTATGATTAGAATCAAACATTAAACATTATGATTAGAATCAAACATTAAACATTATGATTAGAATCAAACATTAAACATTATGATTAGAATCAAACATTAAACATTATGATTAGAATCAAACCTGGACAAGAGAAAAGTTGGAAAAGTTCTTTAGAGTTTATCATTTTTTCAAACGTCTGATTTTCTTATAATTCTACAAATTTAATCTACACTTCAGTTACTAACTGTAATAGAGCAAAAATGAACAGAAATTAACAGTTATGTTACATATTGAGTAAAAAATACACAACATGAACATCAAAATGCAATGAACTGTGTGTGTGTGTGTGTGTGTGTGTGTGTGTGTGTGTGTGTGTGTGTGTGTGTGAGATCATTTTGCATTGTGGATGTTTTATGCATTGTTGGAAGTGTGCCACTTAATTTCTGTATGCGTGTTCTGTGTTGTTTCTGTTTTTGAGGATGAATTTTGTCCATTTTCTAAGCGGGACCCTGAGTGTGACTTTTTTTTGTCACACGAACATAAAAACAGATATCAGTCCAATTTATTTTTTTATTTGTAGATCTAGAGAGTATTGTCAACGGCACAAAGTCTGATGCCATTTGGACAAAGGGGAAAAATTTTTTATTTGAGCAAATGTCCTTTGGGGTCAGAAAAGACCCCAAAGACCTTATGAGGGTTAAAGGATCTGCTGCTAACATCTTGGTGATAGATACCACAGCACACCTTCAGGGGTCTAGTGGAGTCTATGCCTCGATGGGTTAGGGCTGTTTCGGCAGCAAAAGGGGGACCAACACAATATTAGGTTTATAATGTATAATTTTGATTGGTAGATATATATATATATATATATATATATATATATATATATATATATATATATATATATATATATATATATATATATAATTTAATATATACATTACTATCATTTAATATATAATTTATCATACAAGATATAAGAACTATTTAATTCTTATAGTAACCTGATTGTGGTATGGCCATTTGAAGCTTTTTAAGGACATTAAATGTATTACAGGGTGAAGAACCTTTCCCCTCAGTCTTTATAGACTTGGTGCAGCGATTGTGGAGAGGATGCACTCTTCCGTTTATCTCTGAGATAAAAGTGTTCATAATGCCCTGGAGAGGAAGCAACAGCGATTGAGAGAGAGAGTGAAAGGTTTTTAGTGTCTGGATATTGCCCTCAGCAGCTGCAGTGGGCTTTTTGGTTTGAGCAAGAGACCCGTTTCATCATTTGGTTAAAATGGTTGAATAGACATGTAATCATATATTGCCTTCTGCTCTCAGTATCTATTCCATCTATCCCTGGAGCAATTCACATGATTTTGTAGCACTTAACAATACACCAAATAAATTGCCAGACATGCATTCAGTCCAACTCTATTATGAATCTGTTCCGCACAAGAAGTTATGTCATGACATTTAGAAGACAAATGTAAAAACAAATGCTTTAAAACTTACACACTTTTGGCTTGAGACAAAAATGCACTTCAATACATAATTTTGTAAGGGTTATTGAGTTTATTAAAGGGATAGTTCACCTTACTTACCCTCCAAAGCTGTATGAGTTTCTTTCTCCTGTTGAACAAAAGAAGATCTTTTAAAGAATGTGGGTAATCAGACTGTTGACGGCACCCACTGACTTCCATAGTAGAAAAAAAATAAATACTATGGAAGTCAGTGGGGGCCGTCAACTGTCTGGTTACCCACATTCTTTAAAATATATTGTTTTGTGTTCAGCAGAAGAAAGAAACTCATACATGCTTGGAACAACATGAGGGTCAGTAAATGATGACATAATTGTAATTTGGGTGAACTATCCCTTTAATTTATTATGTAGCTAAATTGTCATTTACCACCATCGTCTGGTAGTTGTAGGAACTACACAAGTTGTGTACGCGCGCGCGCGTTGGGTTTTCATGTTTTATGGAGACATTCCATAGACATGATTTGTATACTGTACAAACTGCACGTAGACTGTATTAGGTCTATATCCCCTAATCTTACACCTAAACCACAGAAAACTTCCTGCATTTTTACATTTTCAAAAAACATCACAGTATGATTTATAAGATGTTTTCTGCTCATGGAGTGCAAAAAATGTTCCCACTAGGATAAGGATTTCGGATATTGCCATCTCTGTGGGGACATTTTGTCCTTAAGCTATATCAGGACCACACACACACACACACACTCTCTCTCTCTCTCTCTCTCTCTCTCTCTCTCTCTCTCTCTCTCTCTCTCTCTCTCTCTCTCTCTCTCTCTCTCTCTCTCTCACTGGTTCACTATCTTTGTGGGGACTATCCTATTTTGTTTCACAAAATCTCATATGGTTAGGAACGATTAGGCGAGCAATGATTCATTTTTGGGGAAATCCATTTAAAGGAAAAGTGGGTTCGATTTCGCCAGTGTCTGTTTGATGCAAGATGAAAATTCGCGCCCTGAAAAAAAACTGAAGTGTAACTTTTGTGGTTAATGAAACATTTGAAAACACAGATTAAACATATGCCTATGAAAATATTGTCGTGTTTTTCACCACTTCTAAATCGCTTTTGATGAACGCCTCTCCTAAATGAATAATGTAAATAAATGCCACCACGTGGTGGAGCTTGAGCACAGGTAAATTATTCATATTTGTTGAATTCGTTATGTGTGTGTGTATATATATATACATATATATATATTTATATTTATATTTATATTTATATTTATATATAGACAGAACGTATAGAAAAGTATTCGGCGCAGTAAAACTGTTGTTTACATTTCGCTATTGTGGTTAATCTGCTAAATCATTTTTTTCCAGGTGGGGGGTTTCTCCCACCGAGAGCCACATCACCACCAGATCTACCCTGACTTTACTATATACCGTCTAGCTCCTCAATGCAAACAATATATTAATTATAAAGAGTCAAATGAAATTATAGTCAAATATGCGTTTTAATTTTAAGAGGAAAAAAGTTCTCACAGGTTCCTGTAACTGACTCCAAACTTGTCCCTCCTCTCATTCAGCGTTTCTCATCTCTCTGACTGGCGCTTCCTGATGGTCAGTGTTTCTGTTCTTGATGAAGTTCATCTATTAGCTCGATGTCTTCTGTGCAACAGTAATCCACAGCATTTGCCAACATGTTGAAGGTGGTTGTTGAATCCGCCAAAGGAATTCCTAAAAACACTTGGGATTCCAGATCCTATAGCAGCAATCATCTTTAAGGGTAAGTCCTGTTTATTTTTATTTTATTTTATTTTGGCCTGTTGATTAAATGGTATGTTTAAAATGTAAACTTAATCATAGTTTACTGAGTAGCTATAACTGGCAAGTTGAGCAGATGAAGTCGATGGCTTTAAAAAATAAATAAAAAATAATTATAAGATGAGGTTTTCTAAAGCAATTTAACATTTTATCGCAGTTTTTACTTTTGCGTTATGTTTGTTTACATGTAAAAGAACAGAACATTTCCTTATAAGGGATTGGAATGACCCAACGTTAGGGAAACTTGTCCTCCCTACACTGTAAAAAGTGAAAATGTTATAAATCATATTTTTCATTATAGTTCTATTAAAAATTATATATATATATATATATATATATATATATATATATATATATATATATATATATATATATATATATATATATATACATATAAATGTGATGATGTTCTGAGTAACTGTGGGGATGTTAGTATGTTAATACTATAACTAATGTAGTTTTGGAAGGTCATAAAATGGTCAGTTTTCTCATCAGTGTTTTATTTTATTTTTTATTTCAGGTGAAAAAGAAAACAAAAGCCATTGACAAAGAGTTAAATCCTGTGTGGAATGAGGTCAGTACAAGATATATATGTTTATCTTTTGTTTGGACACTATCGTTATGTCGTTTAAATCAATGCATATTACATATGGATAACCAAGATCTGATTTTGCCATTTCAGATCATTGAGTTTGATTTGAAAGGTTCTCCATTGGATTCCTCGTCGTTCATTGATGTGGTTGTGAAAGATTACGAAACCATTGGAAAAGACAAGTATGTGTGCATTTGCCACTGACTTACTGCGTGAGCCTTTTTGTATCAATAATAAGACTAATAAGTCATAATATGGCAAGTGTGATCAAAGAAATGATCATTGCTTTACATTGCTGTTGGCAAAGGTGGTGTTTCACATTTGCTGAGTGGGCGTGCTTGGTTTCCCTGCCTATCATTTCACACATGCTCATTACTGTATGTACAGTATTGTAGTTGAAATCACTGCAGTGTAAATTATAAACCTGAGAAAGTGGAAAGGGTACTTTTTATAAATGCTCTGTGAATAAACATTTATGGAGGCATTGGTAATGGGTTTGCGAGATTAGTTAGTGCAGAGCTAGACATGAATACCTTTAAAACTTCACAGCCACACCTAACAACCTTGTCTAAACTTGCAGTGTTATGCAGGCGAGAGACTCAAGGCAGTCAAAGTAGCACTTTAGATGATTCTTTTAAAAAGCTTCCTTACGTGTAAGTCAAACCAGTCTTAGTAGTCTTAAACTAGTGAACATTTGGTTTGGTTCAGAAGGCAGTTTTTCTTCCATGTGGCAAGTTTTACTTTGCAAAGTCTGCCACGATAATGAACTTTCCATGAGTCATGCAGCTGACTTCTCCTTCACGCTTTTTTTTTTTTTTTTTCTAGTCTGCAGAGTCTGATACACGTCTCATACACATCATACTTGCTGGAGTTTGTATTCTTTGTTGCCATAGGCTAGAGAGTAACCTAGCAACAAATTTGGGGGGAAAAAAAAAAGTAAACTTGTGAAAACATGTTGGCAGACTATGTGAATCACCAATGTATTTACAGGCATTTAAAAATGATGAAATCTGCTTTTTTAAATTCACAAAGGTCTTTTGCCTTATTTGGGAATTTAAAAGCTTTTGTAGGGGAATTAATTTGGATGAAATTCAGGAAGTATCATATATTAATCGTGACTCATAGGTAAATCACGTGCATAGCTTCCCATCTCTTTTGGACTGGGTCTGCGCCAAGTCCGTTTCTGCAGTGTTTGACAAAGGAAATGCCAGCAGATATTTTTGGCATGAAAAAAAGAAAGAGTTGAGATTGCATTTACTGAATATTTATTTTCATATTCCAGAATTGTGTTCCAGTATAGACAAGCTAATGCCAATGATAATGTACAGTCATCACATGAACTCTGACAGGGCCATAACCCTGTTGTATGAAGTTGTATGGTTTATTTTGTGATTATGATAGATGTGTTCCATGTATTACACAACATGCAGGTTAATCTCCATATGATGTTGAGTCTTGTCCACATGGTGAATATGTCAGCTGTGAATGTGTAACAGGATGCGCCTGTTACCAATGTGTATGCTTGTGATGTAAATTATTTATATTACACTCTTACTCACTTAACATTGTGTTCACTGAAGTTGTAGAAGTTGTATGTAAAGTCAGGCAGGACAGAACAGTTGTGTTCTAATGCATCCCCCCTCTGATGTTGCTGTATTTATTCCCTCTGCCTGGCACACAAGTCCCTGGCCTATAATTGCTTCCAGATGTTTGTTTTTTTCCCCTCTGCTTCCTTCTCTTTTTCTTACTGCTTTACAACACTATATTTATATAAGCTTTTGGATCTTCTGTAAAGGGGACATGGAAAACGTTGACATACTTTAACGTTTGCAGCACAATTCATTAGACATCAACAAATGATTGCACATATTCTTTACAGTGAAGAAGTATTAGAAAATGTTACAATTAAGTGCCTCTCACAGCAAAATTGTATTTACACTAACATTCAAACGGAAATTAATAGTTTTATTCATCAAGGATGCATTTAAATGTATTAAAAGTGACAGTAAAGACATTTATCATTTTACAAAAGATTTGTATTTCAAATAAATCTCTGTTTACACAAAAATATCAAGCAGGACAACCTTTTGAAACATTGATAATAATGAGAAATGTTACTTGAGCACCAAATCAGCATATTGGAATGATTTCTGAAAGATAACATGAAACTGAAGACTGGAGTAATGCATGAACAAAGACAATTCAGTTTTGCCGTCACAGAAATAAATGACTAATTTTGCTAATAAATGCAGCCTTGGTGAGCATAAAAGATTTCTTTCAAAAGCATTAAACATCTATGAACTTTTGAATGATAGTGTGTGTATTTTTTATAGATAAAATAAGTAAATTCTTTGAATAAAAATCAAATTATAATTTCTAGTCAAAGACAAAAACCGCCACTGCAAGTTTTGAATTCTTCTTGAAGGAAGGATTTTAGATTCAGACATGTTTTATAAATGTTGTGGCATAATTATAATAGGAATGTATTAATAAAAGGATGCTGTTTCATTCTTGACATTTCCCTCATGTTGAAATTTGGTGGTTGAGCCCACCCAAGATAAGTTCTGTTGCTGTGTCAGAATGATTCACCAGCCATTGCAAAACTACAAATGGTCTCTTTCAGGTGTCTTTGTGAGCTCTTATTTAGAGAGTTTTAACTGAGAATAGCTGAAGTGAAACCGAATAATGCAATCTACGTTTTTCTAAAATCTCATCAGAGTTTCCCCTATTTTTTTAAGTAGTGAAACAACGTCAAAGGAACAGTGTTTGAAGTGGACGTTTTCATAATGTAATGATATGCTCTATATACAACAGTACCAACAAAAGTACAGAGTTGCATAAACACTAATTGCATAAAGTCTAATTTGTGTGAAAATGAAAGTTTGTTTCCCTGTTTAGTATTGTTTTCTTCTGCTTTCTAGATTTATTGGTTCTGCAAAGGTCTATCTTAAAGAACTGGCTGCTGGTCAGACCAGATCTCTTCCTTCCAAGAACATTCCTCTCATTAATGAGAAGAAGCAGGAAATTGGGGTACAGTATGGATCAACTAAAATAAAAATAAAGGTGCTGACTAACTTTAACTCTTCTAACTGTATTTCTCTGCATTTACTACTTTAGGCAACTATCAATTTAACAATTGGTTATGAGCCTCCTGCAAGTACCGTCCCAAACCCAAATGATCAGAACATCGGAGATGCCCACACTGGAGATACAGGTTATTTTGATTTCCTTACATCTGGCCTACATAAGCTGTTCTTCTTTCGTGAACCAGTTGAGATAGACTGCGCTACAAAGCTGCAGGAAGACTGTAGGCATTTGTGTTTACATACGGTATGGAAATGATTGATGCAAATGAGACACAGAAAATGGTTCAGCCAAAAACAAAAGCTACGCTCCTACATTGAGTCTTTGTGCCTAACAATAATAATGATTCATATCATAACTAAACTAAAAAACTTGGTCATTCAGAAATCATTACAATACTGACATCAAAACTTTATCAAGACATTAACATGTAACTGCCCACATTTACATTTCAACACCTATACAGTATTCAGCATCTTGGCAGGGCTTTGTTATTTGAAGTCAACAAAAGTCTTAAAGGTACAGTAGCAAAGACATCCTGTCAGAGTGAGGGCGGAACCTGAATATGGGGGGGAAATGCTAAAAAGTGCAGAATATGAACCCTGTGAGATAAGGAACATCTAAGAAATGTTTCACGCTCTTATTGGTTGTGAAATACATTTTTAATGAACCAAAATATTTATATATTATATATTATATTATGACTATATATTAATTTATTCATTGTTAAATAATAAATAACATTAATGGTATATGTGTTATTTGTATATATCTATTTATATTTTGTACAAACCCGATTCCAAAAAAGTTGGGACACTGTACAAATTGTGAATAAAAATAGAATGCAATGATGTGGAAGTTTCAAATTTCAATATTTTATTCAGAATACAACATAGATGACATATCAAATATTTAAACTGAGAAAATGTATCATTTTAAGGGAAAAATAAGTTGATTTTAAATTTCATGGGACAAGGCCATGTTTCCCACTGTGTGGCATCCCCTCTTCTTTTTATAACAGTCTGCAAATGCCTGGGGACTGAGGAGACAAGTTGCTCAAGTTTAGGAATAGGAATGTTGTCCCATTCTTGTCTAATACAGGCTTCTAGTTGCTCAACTGTCTTAGGTCTTCTTTGTGGCATCTTCCTCTTTATAATGCGCCAAATGTTTTCTATGGGTGAAAGATCTGGACCGCAGGCTGGCCATTTCAGTCCCCGGATCCTTCTTCTACGCAGCCATGATGTTGTAATTGATGCAGTATGTGGTCTGGCATTGTCATGTTGGAAAATGCAAGTCTTCCCTGAAAGAGACAACGTCTGGATGGGAGCATATGTTGTTCTAGAACTTGGATATACCTTTCAGCATTGATGGTGCCTTTCCAGATGTGTAAGCTGCCCATGCCACACGCACTCATGCAACCCCATACCATCAGAGATGCAGGCTTCTGAACTGAGCGTTGATAACTTGGGTTGTCCTTGTCCTCTTTAGTCCGGATGACATGGCATCCCAGTTTTCCAAAAAGAACTTCAAATTTTGATTCGTCTGACCACAGAACAGTTTTCCACTTTGCCACAGTCCATTTTAAATGAGCCTTGGCCCAGAGAAAACACCTGCGCTTTTAGTTTTAGCTGGCGACAGCGAATGGCACGGTGGATTGTGTTCACCGACACGGTTTTCTGGAAGTATTCCTGAGCCCATGTTGTGATTTCCATTACAGTAGCATTCCTGTATGTGTCAGTGCCGCCTAAGGGCCCGAAGATCACGGGCATCCAGTATGGTTTTCCGGCCTTGACCCTTACGCACAGAGATTGTTCCAGATTCTCTGAATCTTTGGATGATATTATGCACTGTAGATGATGATATCAAACTCTTTGCAATTTTTCTCTGAGAAACTCCTTTCTGATATTGCTCCACTATTTTTGGCCGCAGCATTGGGGGAATTGGTGATCCTCTGCACATCTTGACTTCTGAGAGACACTGCCACTCTGAGAGGCTCTTTTTATACCCAATCATGTTGCCAATTGACCTAATAAGTTGCAAATTGGTCCTCCAGCTGTTCCTTATATGTACATTTAACTTTTCCGGCCTCTTATTGCTACCTGTCCCAACTTTTTTGGAATGTGTAGCTCTCATGAAATCCAAAATGAGCCAATATTTGGCATGACATTTCAAAATGTCTCACTTTCAACATTTGATATGTTATCTATATTCTATTGTGAATAAAATAAGTTTATGAGATTTGTAAATTATTGCATTCCTTTTTTATTCACAATTTGTACAGTGTCCCAACTTTTTTGGAATCGGGTTTGTATATGTCTATCCCTCTGGTGCTGTTCGGTCATTTTTTGGTCAATATTATTTTTACTTTATCGGAATTGTATGAACCTTAGTAAAGGTTTTGGCATTTGCTATGGGAGCACAAAACAGTCATGTACATGATTCAAAAAGGTTAAATGGTCCTAAAAAAAAATTGTCACACTTGCATTGTCCATTGTCAAAATGATCCGCATTGGAAAGGAATGGGAGATTTCATCTATTGGAAACGTTTGGTACTTCACCCAAACAAAGTCTAACTGAAAGCTAATTTTTTTGAGATGTCACCCTCAAATGTGGAGCAAATTTGGAACTTGTTTAGATTTTCCCACAGTTTTAGAGTAAAACATGTTTTGAAAAATATATATTTCATATTAAAATTGAAAATGGTATTTTTTGCGCATTTTTCATAACAATAAATGTAAAATTTTATAACTTTTTCAAGTTTACTTTTTAAACTTTTTCACTTAAGTAATAATATGCCAAAGGTCATCTTAAAAGTCATCCAAACATAAGTCTGTGCTCTAAAGTATTAAATATTTAATGCTCAAAAAGTAAATAAATGGATTATAACTACTGCATTATCATAAATATAATTTAGTACCATAATAAACTAAACTAATATTAAATAAAAAATATTACCAAACTAAACTAAACAAAATTTTTGACCCACACATGAACAGTACTAGAGGTATATATATATATATAGAGGTATATATATATATATATATATATATATATATATATATATATATATATATATATATATATATATATATATATATATATATATATATTCTGTTGGCTTTGCTTTTAGTTGGTGAAGAGGAGAAAGGTGTTGATAGTGATGAAGATGCAGGTGATGTGGCTGAGCCAGGGGCACCTGGAATTTCTCCCTCTGGACAGCCTGGAAAAAAAGACTCAAAAAAGATGGTTCGTACAACTCGGAAGCGGCAAAAATCTCTGGCCAACAAACCCCAAGATTTCCAGGTATGTGTTCTTATTTCTAAATGTCATATCTGAAAAGTTGGTGAGCTTTAATCCATTAACATTATTTTCACTTAGATACGTGTTCGAATAATTGAGGGTCGACAGTTACCTGGCAATAACATAAAACCAGTCACCAAAGTAAGTGTCTGCGGACAGACACACAGAACAAGGATTCGAAGAGGAAACAATCCATTCTTTGACGAGGTATTTTGGTTTTCATTGATCCGATATGACTTTCTGTAAAAAAAATAATACATATTGCCTTGTTTTTGGTCACTAGATTATCTTTCCTAGACCGTTTCTTTCTCTGGGCTGCTTTATGACTTTGGTTTGCTCAGCTTCACTCAGCACTGTACCTGTTTTTGCTAAAAACCTCTTGGCCCACTTCCTTCTTCTTGTCCTGATATTTCTGTAAGTCAGTCTATTAAAGGGGTCATAAACTGGCTTTCGGTAGATATAACCGCAAACGATGCATCACTAACACACACACACAAGCCTCACTGCAGAGTCAGACAAATCAGCAGGATCAAAACTTCCGCGATTGTATTTTTCCTTCAAATATCAAGTCAATAGAGTGAACAACGCACATCAAGAAAGGAATGTTATTTCACTATTTAAGATAGCACGTCCGCAGGCCAGTGATACGTTTTGGTAGCCCGTCTGGAAAACACATAGCCCCGGGACATTGGGCTTTACGAGCCCTGGCCCATACATGTCAAAGTCTGATCCCGAATCGCAATGAACCAACACCACCACAAATAAAGGATTCTTCAGCCTGTGACAGCATGCTAAGGTATGTTCTATTAGACATGTACACATAATCAATAGATATCAAACGATCTGTAACAATGGAATACTATCACATATAAATAAAAAAAACTGTCTGCAAATCCAGTCTCTTGTTTACAAACGAATCCATGGTGAAATGAAGGAACAAACGTGCAATGCCTTCCCCACGTGAGCTGGATATTCATTAAAAATAAAGTTCATCCATGCATTCATAATATTGGAATCCGAATGAAGGTTATGCAGCATGTTTATTGCTTGGAAGTTCGATCCGGTTTAGCTCCACGTAGGCCTATGTTATTTATCTGTAACATGTCATGCACAAATCGGTGGGCAGGGCTACAGAATAAGGCGTTTGTCTTCTTTGGTTAAGGCGGAGTTTCACTGCACTCTGACGTCACAGGGAGGCAAATTCCCAGATCAAGCATTTGCTGAGCCAGCTGTCAATAAAAGCTTTTCTTTGATTAACAAGGAAGTTTTCAGCTCTGAAACTTACAGGATATTCTTATATTAACTTGACCTTTTATATATCAAGAGCTCAAGGGAAAGTTGATTTCTCAATTCATGACCCCTTTAATTTCACAAAGAGGCTTCTTGAACTAAAAGTGCTGTTTGTTTCGCATTTCATGGCTAGTGAATATGATTTGATTTACATTGCTGTTTCCACAGATTTTTTTCTACAATATCAACATGCTGCCTTCTGAGCTTTTTGATGAGAGCATCATGATCCGGGTAAGATGGGTCTTGAGATGGTCCTGGCACAACACACAAGAAGACATGTTCCTTGAGTAGCATTCTATCAACCAACCATTGCCTATTGGCAAATTCTAAGGACTCTGATTGGTTGAAATCAATGTTGTTTCTGGATCAACACAGGATGAGTATCCAGGAACATGTCTGCTTGTGCAAATCCCATTAAATAAATATAAGTATTTTAATATCATTTTATATTTGCTGCTGAGAAAGTTTGCACTGTAATCTCTAGTCCATAGACTATGGTTGCATCTTTTTTATTGTATGTCTAATAATATATACATTTCTCTCTTAAATCTAGGTGTATAATGCCTACTCCCTGAGAGCAGATAGTCTTATGGGGGAGTTTAAGGTACACTTTCATATAATCCACACACTCCTAATGTCATTTGAATATTTACCATGTGCTCATGGCTTGGTTAGAATCAAGCATTTGTGAAGAGTGCTTTGATGTTTGAGTAAGTCCTTACAAACACTTTCAAACACTGTTTTAACAGCTGGATGTTGGCTATGTCTACGATGAGCCTGGTATGTGAAGAGTTTGGCTGTTGGATTACAAACTGTTATATTGTGTTATGCAACAGAATGACAATTTGTGTAATGGTTAAACAGTTTAAGCTTTGTCACACAAAATGTTGTGTCCCCAACAGGCCATGCAATTATGAGGAAGTGGCTGCTGCTAAGTGACCCAGATGACTCTATTTCTGGAGCCAGAGGTTACCTGAAAGTCAGCATGTTCATAGTAGGCACCGGAGACGAGATTCCGGTAAGTTCCCAAGTCACTCTAAAATTTTAAATTGTCATTTTCAGGAACACTCTGTTTTACAACTGGCATGTCAGAGCCAAGAGTCTGACATATGCTGCAGTTGCACCTCAGGCGACCTGAGTTTGAGTTAACTTTTTTGATAAAATTGGTGGTCAGGTGGAAAAGCGTGAAGCCAGTGAGGAACAGGATGACATTGAAAGTAACTTGCTGCTGCCAGCTGGAGTTGCTTTACGATGGGCTACGCTGAGTCTGAAAATTTACCGTGCTGAGGACATGCCACAGAGTAATCATGACAGCAACACACCACTGCAATACTATATACTGCCATTTCTATTCTCACAGTCAGTAACATGCTACTTTTGTCATGTTCAGTGGATGATGCATTTGCCCAGACGGTAAAGCACATATTTGGCGGAACAGAGGAAAAGAAAAATTTGGTGGATCCTTTTCTAGAAGTCAATTTTGCTGGCAAAAAGGTAAAAACAAAAAAAGGATAGATGTTTATTATTGAAGAATTGGAGTGATTGGTAAAGGATAGCTATGACTTGCTTCTTTTTTTAAGGTTTGTACAAAGATTGTAGAGAAGAATGCCAATCCTGAGTGGAATCAGCTGATTCGCCTCCAGGTTAAGGTAGGAAGGGTGATAACCTGTTACTGTGTTAATAGTTTAATAAAAATGAATATATATAAAATTCAAGCAATTAAATTGTGACAGTTTCCATGTAAAATGACTATAATGCTTTTTAGAACAGTGGTGGTTGAAGTCTACAGTACAGTACACAAAATGAGCGTATAGTACAATATCTCTTCAATCGTTCCCTTTTAGTTCCCATCAATGT
Source organism: Paracanthobrama guichenoti (assembly GCA_018749465.1). NCBI lineage: Eukaryota > Metazoa > Chordata > Actinopteri > Cypriniformes > Gobionidae > Paracanthobrama > Paracanthobrama guichenoti. The sequence continues at coordinate 26,677,302 of CM031955.1, read as the reverse complement.
GTGAACGTATCAAGCTCACTGCCTTTGACTGGTAAGTTCTTTATATGGCTAACAAATTTACTGACATACAGTCAAACCAAAATTTATTCAGACATCTTCAACATTTTCTCACATTATCACAGTTTATTCTCTATAGTTTAGAAAATGGTAATAAAATATGACAAGAACCCATCAAGAATTAATCTTGATAATGTCAGATAACTTTGAAATAAACCAATCAGCTGTCAGCTGTTAAAGTACACAATTAGATAATACCAGTTTAGGTCAACCAGTTACCAAGCAATGCTTAATTTTGTTCAGTCTGTGGTGTAAAAGGTCGCATTAGCAATTAAAGAAAAAACGCTTGAGCAAAACATGGTCAGGCCAAAGTGTCTGAATAATGTTGGTCCCAAATTGTATAAATTTTACTGGTAGTCCACTGTATGAAGAATTTGTGGGTATAATATGTCACAGTTTACTTTATTTTGCTATCCTCACTTACATACATTAACTATAGTGTCCTGCACACACTAGTAAAAAATTATATCTGGTGTCTGAATAAGTTTTGGTTTGAGTGTATATATACACTACCATTCAAAAGTGTCTCACTTTCAACATTTGATATGTTATCTATATTCTATTGTGAATAAAATAAGTTTATGAGATTTGTAAATTATTGCATTCCTTTTTTATTCACAATTTGTACAGTGTCCCAACTTTTTTGGTCTATCCCTCTGGTGCTGTTCGGTCATTTTTGGTCAATATTATTTTTACTTCATCGGAATTGTATGAACCTTAGTAAAGGTTTTGGCATTTGCTATGGGAGCACAAAACAGTCATGTACATGATTCAAAAAGGTTAAATGGTCCTAAAAAAATTGTCACACTTGCATTGTCCATTGTCAAAATGATCCGCATTTGGAGTCTGTAAGATTTTTCTAATTTTTATACTCAACACGGCTGCATTTATTTGATAAAAAATACAGTGGAAACAGTAATATTGTGAAATATCATTACAATTTAAAATAACTTTCTATTTTAATATATTTTTAAATGTATTCCTGTGATGGCAAATATATGTGTAGATTTTTTCAGGTTTTTTTGATCAATCGAAAACTCAAAAGAACAGCATTTATTTGAAGCAGAAAACTTACATGTACCCTGTAAGATTACACTTTATTTTAATGGTCCACTTTAGACATTCTAACTATAAGTAACTTAACTAACTCTCATTAGAGTATTAGTAGACTGTTAAGTTAGGTTAAAGTAAGGTTAAGTTAGGTTAAGTTAATACTGTTAAGTTAGGGTTTGGGTTACTAGAATAAGTCAGGATGTAGTTGCAAAGTTACTTAGAGTCAGTCTGTTAGGGGAGCATCACAATAAAGTGTTAGCAGATATTAAACCGACAGTCTACTAATACACTAATGACTGGTGGATGACATGCAGTTGCAAAGTTACTTATAGGTAGTAGAATGTCTAAAGTGGACGAGCTATGATGCTCATGTCTGTATCGTTTAATTTCCCAATCCTGTTGTCCCCTGCTTCTCTCCGTCGTTTCCTGTTCTCTGTCTTCAAAATACCATTTTCTTCATATATTTGACTCTTGCCTTTGACAGGGATCGGCTGTCAAGGAACGATACTATTGGCACCACCTACCTTAATCTGACTAAAATAGCCTCATCTGGGGGAGAAATTGAGGGTACAGTAAAACTCTTTGTTTGTGTCTTATGAGGTGCAGCTATGAACAGATTTCACTGAAGAATATTAATGAAGTGTAAATTGAACTTCTTTTACACTACAAACATTATTTTAAAATAGCAAACTTTCAAGTTCACTGTTGAACAATATACATCCTGTCTAAAACTCAATTTCTTTATCAGAATCACACTCAGAAAATGGACAGCCTCCTTCCTTTAATGGTATTGTGAATTTTATGGCTTTTAATATTATTTAATTACATTTTTTAATAATTTAATGCTCAACATTTTACATATCAACAGGCTCCAAAGATTTTTGACATGTCAGTTTTGCGATTTATGTACTGTACTTCACCTTAAATCCATTTGCTTTATGCTTTCAGTTAAAACCGGATGTTTATTCATGTTTCGAATATAACAAAACATCTATATTTATGTGTTTAAGTTTCAGTTATTTTGTGTTGACTTATTAGTCATCTTGAAGCATCTCTAACCCATTCTTTTTCAGTGGACACCACAGAAGCTGAGGTTGGCTTTCTTCCAGCTTTTGGGCCTTGTTATATTAACCTTTATGGAAGTCCAAGAGAATTTACTGGCCTACCTGACCCATATGAGGATCTGAATTACGGCAAGGTTAGTGTTGTAAAGAAAGATGCTATGCTGGGGTATTGGTGAGAGCTACGATATGGAACATAATAAATACTGGCCAAACCCAGCAACAATCTTAGAAGGAAAACATCTCGACTTTGAAGATAATATTGTTATGCAGTGTTTGCTTTGTATAAAAAAATGAGCAAACAGTACATGCAGCCATTCTACATTCACACCGCCAGTTGTCTGTTGCACAATCTTTGGTAGTTTTCAGAGCTGTTATTCTAGGTCTATGTGTCTCAGGGTGAAGGGGTGGCCTATCGAGGAAGGGTTCTCATCGAGCTTTCCACTCAACTGGATGACAAAACTGACAAGAAAGTGGAAGACATTTCAAGCGATGACATTTTGGTGGCACAGGTAGGCATTTTCCACTCTATTGCATCCTGGAATAATCATTCATCTAAAACTAGGGAATTTCTATTAATATGATATCACAATCATTATTTTTATAGAACAGAATTCCAAATTTGTGTTTTATGTACTTTTTCTGTGCAGAAGTACCAGCGGAGAAGGAAGTATTCCTTATGTGCCGTGTTCCACAGTGCCTGTATGCTTCAAGAACCTGGAGAGCCTATTCAGTTTGAGGTCAGCATTGGAAACTATGGAAATAAACTGGACTCTACATGCAAACCTCTGGCCTCCACTACTCAGTATAGCTGTGCTGTTTTTGATGGTGAGTTCCTCTATAATAGTATAAAAGTTTTCTATAATATCAGTAGCCATAACAGATACAAAAAGTCCAAACTTGAGACCCTGAGACCTGCATTATTTTGGTAATATTTTTTGTTTTCCCACAGGAAATCACTATTATTACTTGCCCTGGGCTGATTCTAAGCCGGTTGTTATCCTCACATCTTTCTGGGAGGACATAAGTCATCGCTTGGATGCGGTGAACATCATTCTCTACATTACTGACCGACTGGTGCGTTTTTATTGCATTTTCATGCCATGCAGCGATTTAGCAAACAGATAAATGATTCAGAGATTCAACATATTTTTATGCCTCTTTCTTTAGCAATCCAACATCATCTCTCTGAAGACGGCCATCATGGCTAAAGTGTCTGACTCTCGCCTAGCTGAGAATTGGCTGAAACTTATCACCCAACTCATCGATGACCTTTCCAGGTAAATCCCAGAGGGTAAACTTTCTTATCGCCCTCTTTTTATTATTACTTGCAACTGCCCTTGGAGCAAGTACTATCAAAAACAACAAAATTACTAACAAAAATGTTTGACAGGATTTTTTTAAATGTCATTGATAACTAAGACAATATGAAATATCGTCATTGTGATTATTTTTTTATTTATTTTTTCAGAATTCATATTTAATTAAATAATTAAATCACATTGTTGATTAAATATAACAAGAAAAAAGAGTTGCACAGACCAATGCATTTAAAGCAAAAGTCTCTAAAATGCCAATAAAAACTATTTTCATAAACTATATGCCATATCAGTTAGAGTAAAATGGACTAAAATGAATAAATATGGCTTTAAAAATATTGACTGAATTAAAAGAATTATGACTAAAACAAAACAAAAACTGTAAAAATGAACAGTGCCTTGTGACTAACTTTATTTGCCTACCACATCAGACATGTGATTAACTTGATGCTGAACCTGATGACATGTGATTAACTTGATGCTGTTGCAATTAGTTACAAGGTACCAGATTTGGAGGGTAAACCCAATCTGACAGCGCTTGATATTCAGATCAAGAATCTTCGTGATAAAACCATGGCCAGTGTCAAAGAGGCAGCCATTCGCATGAGGGAGGAGGCTGTAGATGTTAGAGCCACAATGGCTGATATAGAGGACTGGCTGGAGCGACTACAGCAGATCACAGAGGAGGTTTGACACTGCCTCATTAGACAATAAGCTAATTCTATTGAATTCTACTGAAATCTATTGAATTCTATTAATCTATTTGTTTAAATACACAACACAGCCTCAGAACAGTATGCCTGATGTCATCATATGGATGCTGAGAGGGGAGAAGCGTGTGGCCTATGCCCGCATCCCAGCCAATCAGGTGCTCTACTCCACCCACAGTGAGCAAGCCGCCGGGAAGTACTGCGGCAGGACGCAAACCATCTTCATGCAGGTAGAAAGGATCATTCTGGAATTTAGATTTGTGGCACAACATAAGAGTAGTTGACATATGTCCATGATTTCAGGTTTGTGTGTATATATATATATATATATATATATATATATATATATATATATATATGTGTGTGTGTGTGTGTGTGTGTGAGATATTCACACAAAATTGTCAAAAATGCGAGTCTCCCAGTAAACATAGTCTGTTATGTCTTAAATGAATGTAATAAACTAAAGAAAATACATATGTACAGAATGTATCATTATATGGGATCCTTGCATTCGGTCTTAAAGTGACAACTTTTGTCTTTTGCTTTTGTCTGTGTTTTTTATGTAAAAAAAAAAAGCTCAGTGCTTTTGACTGAATATTTTTTGTAACCTATCTATGTTTAATCTATACAGTGTCTATGCAGTGTTATTTAAATTTTTGTAGATGTACTGTAAGAAAAAAGTGTAGCTATGTATTTGACAACATTGTTGTGAATTATATCTTATTTGTAATTATAAGCTTAGAAGCCCTTGAACTTACTGAGAAAGAAAAAATAACTATATAAAATGAATTTTGATTAAATCAAGAGAGTAGTGTGTAAGAGATAACAGTTAACGGACATGCAGACAATGCCAGTTTGAGTCCAGCTCAAGTGTTCTTGCATTGTTTTTAGTACCCAATGGACAAAAACAAAGGTCTCAAGATCCCTGTTCAGCTGCGTGTCAACATGTGGTTGGGTCTGTCTGCACATGAGAAGAAGTTCAACAGCTTTGCAGAGGGCACATTCAGTGTGTATGCAGAGATGGTTAGTAAAAGTGGACACTGAAGTGAAACATATATACAGTAACAATGACATATCCGTGTTGTGTTCTGTTGTGTGGAACTTCCTTCCCTTAGCAACATTATATCCCTCTCTGTTTTACTGTGTTAGTATGAGAACCAGGCTCAGGTTTTTGGGAAGTGGGGGACCACAGGACTAGTTGGCCGGCACAAGTTTTCAGATGTGACGGGAAAGGTGAAATTGAAGCAGGAACGTTTCATGCCGCCCCGGAGCTGGGAGTGGGAAGGAGACTGGTTCATTGACCCTGAGCGCTGGTGAGCTGATGATAACTGCAAAATATACAATGTGAAATATGAATGCATGTTTTGAATATGATTATTTCTGTTGGTATGATTAGGGTGATTATCAGGTTTTTATTTTTAGCACACATTAAGCTTAAAGTACACTGCAAAAAGTATTTATCACTATTTTGTCTTTTTAAAATTATTTATACAAGATTAATTTACTTGATCAAATTATATAAGTTAATGACATAATACAATAAAAACAGTCATTTGAAATAATATTGCAGTTCAAAATGGCTGTTTTCTTTTTTAATATATTTTAAAATGTGAATTCATATGAATGCAAAGTTGAATTTTCAGTGTCACTAGGTGAGACCGGGTATAGTTGTAACACGGGGAGAGTTGTAACACTACCAATTCCAGGAAGGTAAAAAAAAAAGATAATATTTAGTTTAGTACTTCTACCATTGTAGATAATGTTGTATGAGTTATATCAGGTCAAAGTGTAGTTTCTCTAGTAAAGAATGGTGTGTCAACCTCCTGCTAATTTCAAAGCACCATGCTAATCCAGCTAGCTAAACAATGGTGGGGTAGGTTGTAACACATGTTTTACTATCCACTTACATACAACTAGAACATTTTGTGATTTTAATAATTCTATAGAATGCCTGTTTATGTTAATTTGCTCTTGCTCTCTCTCTCACACACACACACACACCCATATGAATGTGCACAACACGTACAGACATGCACAAACAAACGCACACGTGTGCATGCACAAATACATGCATGTTGTTGTGGCATATCACTTGGAGTACCCTTAGTTTTTGTGCATCTTGTCGACCTGTTACAACTTACCCCAGTATGTGTTACAACCTACCAGTAGTGGGGTAGGTTGTAACAAAGGACCAATTTGTATTTGTTATCATCTCACAAAGTCTGTGATATATTTGGAGAAATTTTAATTGTTGCCATTTGTAGTAGACAAATGTGGGTACTTTGCCTAAAGGTTTCAGTCGTCTAGCTAAAAAAAAGGCTAGTTGTAGGTGCTGAAGAAAAAAGTGTTACAACCATACCCAGTCTTCCCTACTCCAGTCTTCAGCGTCACATGATCCTTCAGAAATCATTCTAATATGCTGATTTGGTGCTCAAGAAACATTATCATCAACGTTGAAAACAGTTGTACTGCTTATAATACATTTTATTATCTGATTTCATTGATAAATAGGAAGTTTAAAAGAACAGCGTTTATTTGAAATCTTTTGTAACATTATAAATGTATGTAATGTCATGTTTAGTTTAATGCCTACTTGCTGAAAACCTTTTTTAACAAAAACAAAACGTACTGACCCCAGACTTTTGAACGGTAGTCAATGTAATTAGTGACTCTGTGGATTAAGTAAAGTCGGTTAGAGTCTATTCAGCTGTCTTGACTAGCACACAATCAGAGGAAACTGTGGTAGCTTGGCATGCAGCCGTAGTTGGCCCTGCTGTAACATAAACATAGTCTCTCTGCCAAGCTCTCTCTGCTCGCTGTTTATATTGTCAGCTCATTTTTCATTCTCCAGGGCCTCTTACACTGACCCCACTCCCTACCCGTACTCATGTCATGGCCTTGGCTTAGTGTTTGTTTGAGTGTTTTGTGTGTTATAAATAAATGTATCGCTAAAGCCCCACCTGTGTGCTTGACTCAGTCTGCTTACAGAGGCTGATGCAGGGCACTCTGAATTCACTGATGAGGTCTACCAAAACGAAACTCGTTTCCCTGGTGGAGAATGGAAACCTGCTGGCGAACCTTTCACTGATGTGGTGAGAGAACAAGCACAGCACAGTGAAGAAAGAGCAACATGCAATGTCACATAAAGCATGTTCACATTTGAGTTTTTAATATAGTTTGAATTTTGAATATAGTATGGAAATTTGAAGTGTGTACCTTTTCCCAACTTCCTGTGACCACATAGAAAGTTCTCAACTACAATATCTCTCATTTAGATCGCTAGGTGGTAACACTATGGGTGCAGGTTTGGAAAGGAGTAATTTGCCCAGAAATGAACATTCTGTCATTATTGATTCATTCCAATTTCAAACCCAATTTATGATTTTCTTGCTTCTTTGGAACACAAAAGGGTGGTTTTTGGTCACCCTTTATAATATAAAATAGTAATAACTGGGACTGCAAGCTCAAAAATGTCAAAACCATCTGCTTAAGTTGGTTAGTTCATGAGATAAGCAGTGATCTAATTAGAATGATCTGGTTTAGTTTGTTCATCACAAGCTATTATATTGTGTAGCAGAAGACTATTATACTTTTATGGTCTTTGTGTACTTGAAATCATTCAAAATGTCAAGACAGTTAGTGATTGTCATGTTTGGAGAAACATGAGGGTGTGTAAATGAGGATAGAATTATAATTTTTGGGTAAACGACCTCTTTAAGTATTGAATGATGGAATTTGTTCTGTGCAGAATGGAGAGAAGGCCCAGAAACCTGAAGAGATTGAGTGCCCCCAGGATGGATTTGGGAAGATGACTGGAATTTTGACAGCAACAGGGCAGTTGATGAGAAAGGTCAGGAATTATGACTAATGGGAGTAAAACCATTGCACAATACACATAGTGATTAGCTTTGATTTAACAGATGCAGTTTGTATGTAATGCATATTTCCATTAAGGGTTTTTGTATACTGTTTTGTATAGGTTTTTTTTTTTTTTTTTTTGCAAGGATGCATTAAATTGATACAAAGCACAACTGTTTTTAACATTGAAAATAATGAGATTTTTTTCTTGAGCACCAAATCAGCATATTAAAATGATTTCTGAAGGATCATGTGACACTGAAGACTGGAGTAATGATGCTGAAAATTCAGCTTTGAAAATTACATTTTCAAATATATTAAAATAGATTTGAAATACATTTTTGAAGGTTTAAAATATTTTTAATAATATTTCACAATATTACTGTGTCTAATGTATTTTTGGCCAAATAAATGCAGCCTTGGTAAGCAAGAAGAGACTTCTTTCAAAAGCATTACAAAATCTAACTAACTGGTAATGTATATCAGTCAAATATATGTACTAACATGTCACATATTATGGGCCATGCGTTATCATGAGTTTGCATCAGGTTTTGAAGCATACCTTAGATGTGGGAGCTGATTCCAGAACTTTAACATATATTTTTCCATTGTTTTTATTGGATGTCAGGATGGGAATATGGTGTCACCATTCCTCCTGATGATAAGCCCAGGTCCTGGGTTGCTGCTGAGAAAATGTACCACATCCATCGCAGGAAAAGACTGGTCCGACCTCGCAGGAAGATATCAGACACTCCCACTGTAGAGGTGAGAATGCCTCATTACCATTACTTTCTGATTTGTTAACGTGCACTGTTGCCTTGTACTGCAGCTGAATTTGACTTCTGATTGAGGATTAGTGAAAATAATTAGTCAAATATTGTCCGTAATATGTATAATCACTGTTTTGACAACAGAAGAAAGACTTGGGTGATGGCTGGGAATACTCGTCTCTGATTGGCTGGAAGTTCCACAGGAAGGAGCGTTCCTCAGACACATTCCGCCGCAGACGCTGGAGGAGGAAAATGGCACCATCTGAACGCGTGGGTGCATCGGCTATCTTTAACCTGGAAGGGGCTTTGGTTAGTCCATTTCTTGTCTTGAATGATTGTCTGACCGGAAACAAAAGTAGATGTTTGACACAGGATTAAACAGATTATTGTGTTTTGAGACTGTTCCTGTGGTTATAGTTTGATGTCTGAGAAAGATTACAAATGACAAGACTTATTTTATTTAGAACTTAAATTTAAAGGATATTAAGCTTTTTAAAAACACACTTTTTTTTTCTTTGCTGTTAGGGAATAGACGATGACGAGAAAGGCAGCAAAAAGGACACAGCTAAAATCTTCGGTGCCAACACACCCACTGTGTTTTGCAGATTTGACAGTAAGTAATGTTTATTCATGCCTGCTGATTAAAGGACTCCTTCTAAATTCCTTATACTGATTATATCTCTGAGACTAACACACCCCTCCTTTTCCCGACAATCTGCACAAAACAAAACAAAACAAAACAACAACAAGAAAAGATAGGGAGCCAATAGAAATTCTGAACGGTGCTGATTCATGGAGTTATTACATAAAATTCAATAGGAAGAGGAAGCACCAAACAATTAGCAAGCCAGAATTTCCATGGAAACTATTTCAATGTTTTAAATAGTTTCACCACCATTCACAAGTTTGGGGTTGGTAAGATGTTTTAATGCTTTTGAAAGAAGTCTCTTATGCTCACCAAGGCTGCATTTATTTAATTAAACATAGAGTAAAAACAGGAACAATATAATTTATTCCTGTGATGGTAAAGCTACATTTTCAGCAGCCATTACTCCAGTCTTCAGTGTCACACAATCTTTCAGAAATTATTTTAATATGCCGTTTCACCCAAAAAAAACCTAAATAAATGTTTCACCCAATTCTCCATGTGTCTCAACAGAGTCATTCTTCTATCATCTCAGAGTCTATGTCTATCAAGCCAAGAACCTTATTCCTATGGACAAAGACAGCTTTTCTGGTGAGGGTTTTTCCTAAACCCTAATATTTCCTAATATGAAAGCAATTCATCACCTCACTGAGGTTATGCACATGTGATTTTAATTAATGATAGCTGACTGATCCTTTGCATGGTGTTTTTACAGATCCCTACGTGCATGTGTCTTTCTTACATGTAAGCAAGACCACAGAGGTCATTAAGTCCAGCCTCAACCCCACATGGGACCAAACCCTCATTTTTGATGACATTGAAATCTACGGAGACCCTCAGACCATCGCTCATAACCCACCCAATATCGTTCTGGAAGTTTATGATAGTGACCAAGTGGTATGACTCTCTTTTAATCCAAACTCAGGTCTGCATGGAATCTGCAAAAATCACTGCTGACCCTTGAATGATTTCAATGATGTTTTAATCTTGAACCATGAATGTGTTGCAGGGGAAGGATGAGGCAATGGGCAGGTGCACGTGTCCTCCAGTAGTGAAGCTAAACCCTGCCACCCCATTAATACCTAAACTCCTTTGGTTCCCCATCACCATGAAGGGACGAAATGCAGGAGAAATGCTGGTAGCAGCTGAGCTCTTGCAAAAAGATAAGGTTGTTTTAATTCTTATTTGTCATGTGTTATTATTTTTCTTCCACTACACATACATTAATAATTTATTAAACACAAGAAAGAAGTTTAATTATTAACAGATAAAGTAATGTAAATCTAAAACTTTAATTATTAGATAAAGTGTTTATTGAAATATTTTGAATATATATATATTTATATATTTGAATAGCAAACACTTTGGTTTGCTTAGGTTTTTTAGGTTTTATTTGTAAAAATAAATCAATAATAATAATAATAAAAATGATAGGCCTATATATACATATATAAAATAAATATTTAATATAAATCTTAAATATAAAATCTTATATATATATCTTATTTATATATATATATATATATATATATATATATATATATATATATATATATATATATATATATATATATATATATATATATCTTATAGAGTAAACCTAAACAGATAATGTGTAACTTTAGAACAAAATGTGTTTAATAATCAGACTACTTGCCGTCATCTGTCCTCAAATAGTTACTAATTTAAATACAGTATAATAAATATCATATTTGTTGGCATGTCATCTTAACCACACCACCATTATCATTTGCTTATCCGCTATGCTGTTCATTGTTGACCTCAGGCAAATGATGTTAACCTGCCCCTGGTCCCACCTCGAAGAAGTGAGAATCTATACATGGTTCCTCAGGGAATCAGGCCTGTGGTGCAGCTCACTGCAATTGAGGTAATGCAGTCATCCTTATGAATAATGTGTTTAAACCAAAGAAAATTACTGCCAGTGTCTCATACTGTGTGTTTTGACAGGTCCTGGCCTGGGGTTTAAGAAACATGAAGACATATCAGTTGGCTACAGTGTCTTCCCCCAGCCTTATTGTTGAATGTGGAGGGCAAGTTGTTCAGACTGCCATCATCAAGAACATCAAGAAAAATCCCAACTTCCCTGGATCTGTCATGTTCCTCAAAGTGGTATAGCACCTCCTAAAATTACAGAAATGGACTTTGCTAACCAACAAAAATTGCAACATACTGCTTAAATGTCTGTGTATACAAAACAAATGATCCAGCATCTCTCATGAACAAGCTAAGGCATCACTATTGCTGTTGAATTTTGATGCATATCTCATCCCATGTTCTTTGTGCTGAGGACATACACACATTATGAGGCTTGTTGAGTACAGATCTCTACATTTCAGATTATATTTACAAATGAAAAAATGCCATTTTCCCATAGACCTAGAATACGACTTTAGGGACAATTTAGAGTGGGCTCTTTTGACATAGGTCAGTAAGTGACCACACCCTAGCAACCACCTAGCAACTACCCAGTACACAATAGCAACCCAGAACAGCCGCAGTGAGTTTTGCATGAGCAAGCACCACTTACAATTTCTTTAGAAACTTGCTACAATTTTGTTTTTAAAAGACCATGTGCCCCATGAGTCTAGATTATAGATTACTTTTGCACTGCTTTCTAGATTTAAGCGTTTTTTGATCCTAATACATACAGTGAAAATAAAAATACAAAAACCATTACTAAGTAGTTGTGTTTGTAAATGAAGCTTTGTTGGTTTTGGAGAACCATAATCCTAACAATGTCTCTTTCTCTTCAGCTTCTTCCTAAAGATGAGATGTACACTCCACCCATTGTGCTCAAAGTTATTGACCACAGGCCCTTTGGTCGGAAACCAGTTGTTGGACAGTGTACTATAAACTCCCTGGAGGAGTTCAGATGCGATCCTTACATAGACACCACCGAGGTGGCTATGTCTGCCAAGGGTAAATTCTTATAAATATAAATCAACGTAAATCATAATTTTTATGTACATAAAATAGAATCAATAATATCAATATCAACATAAATTGTGTGTATATATATATATATATATATATATATATATATGTGTGTGTGTGTGTGTGTGTGTGTGTGTGTGTGTGTGTGTGTGTGTGTGTGTGTGCTAGATGTAGTGGGTGTGCTACTGTATTTCATTTGCTTTTTACTGTACCTTGACAATACAATTCTAATCTCAATCTAAACAAGAGTAGTGTTGTAAATCTAAATGAAAATAGTAATATTTGTTTTTGTTAATTTTCTTTATGTCAGTTGATTTCCAGTCTCGGTTATACTGTAATTATTTAATGTATAATTTCTGTGTCTCAGTGGCCATGATGACAGCAGCTCCCAGAGATGTAATCATTGATATGGGAGACAGAATGCCCAGCCCTTCAAAACAGGTACAGTGAACAGATGTGAACTTTGTCTTCAGAATCATTTCATTTATTTGTAAACTTTATGATAATTAGTTTATATCTACTTTCCTTTTGCTACCCATTCGTGTTTTTCCCACTGCCTGCAGAAAGGCAAATAAATCATTTTTTTTTCGCATTCTGTCATTATATAACAGTCTGGAAACTAAGCTGTTATTGTTACAGCATCTTAAACAGGCAAACTCACATCTATTATACCACAACCTATTGTAGGAAGAGGACACAGTGGACTGGTGGAGTAAATTCTATGCCTCCATTAACGAGCATGAAAAGTGTGGCCCTTATCTCCAGAAGGGATATGACACCTTAACAGTGAGTTAACTTGCCCGCTCTTACCATCCTGTGTGGATGTTTGCATCCTGCTAATATTTCATAGATAAGGTATGCCTATTGTTATGTGACTGAACAGTGTTAAAAGTATGTGTCTGTTTCAGGTCTATGACACTGAGCTTGAGATGGTCCCAGAATTCAGAGGGCTAACAGACTTCTGCAATACATTTAAATTGCAGAGGGGTAAAATGGAGGATGAGGAGGAAGACCCCTCTGTAGTGGGAGAGTTCAAGGCAAGTCTGTGCCAGTCAGCTATTCGCAGAGCTTCCTTTACTTTTTAATTGATCAGCTTTTCATAAGGGGTGGTGGTTTTCCTCTAGGCTGCTTACACAAAGGTTGTTAGTTCAGTCCAAGTAGGGGAGACTTTTTACGGCTATTTCAATCCCGCCCTGTCACTATTGTGACCTTGTGTAAGGCATTTAATCTGGAGAAAGAATTGTTCTCCTGCTGGTGTAAAGTATCATGCAATAATGAAAACATTTTGAAAGCATTTGCTACAAATTCTGGGATTCTGGACAAAATCCCAGTAGGTAAAAGAACTTGACCAAAAAACAACAGAGACAGAGTAAAAGTATAAATTATATTAGGCTGCCATCTAGTGGTTGACATCTAACTAACCAAGCTTATTTTACTTGATAATCTGCATTCACAGGGGTCGTTTCGAGTGTATCCCTTGTCAGATGACCCAAATGTCTCAGACCCACCTCGGCAGTTTAGGGAGCTGCCTGAGAGCTGTCCTCAGGAGTGCCTGGTCAGAATCTACATCATACGCTGCATTGACCTGCAGCCCAAAGACAACAATGGCATGGTGAGCCAGTTCACAGATTGAAAAGATTTTGATGGTTCAAAAAGCATCACATTTTACATCTTTTGATTGGTTAGTTTTGGATGTGTCTCATTTACATATCCTTTCTTTCTGAAGTGTGATCCTTACATAAAGATTTCTCTGGGGAAGAAAATAATTGATGACAGAGATCACTACAAACCAAATACTTTAAACCCAGATTTTGGAAGGTGAGAATATGAATAGGGAAGCATTTACCTACATGTAATTGTGTATTTCTGATTTTTCAAACTATTTTAATATATGTTCACAGAGTATTTGAACTAAACTGCTACATTCCACAAGACAAGGACTTGAAGATTTCCATCTATGACTATGACCTGCTCAGCTCTGATGAGAAGGTTGGGGAAACCATCATAGACCTTGAGAATCGACTTCTTTCTCGGTTTGGCTCACATTGTGGAATCCCAAAATCCTACTGTGTGTAAGTGGTTATTTTACTTGCGGCTATTTTTTTATAACAGTGCCATAACCTATTGCTAGACATATCCATGTACTCAGTGCTATTTTAAATACTATATGTTTGGAAAAGATCTGGGGTGAACCAGTGGAGGGACCAGCACAAACCATCTCAGATCCTACAGAATTTGGCAAGGATGAGAGGAATTCCTGCTCCTCATATTGCAGATGATGGCAGTTTCCTGTCTTTTGGAGGACGAGAGTACCGGCTAGATGAACTGGGTATGCTTATTTAAACCATTAAAACTTTTCTGGACCTCAACATCATGCACATAGACTATTGTTCAAAAGTTTGGGGTCAAGTAAGATTTGTATTTTTTTAAAGCATTTAATACTTTTATTTAGCAAGGATGCATTAAATTGACCAAAAGTGTCAGTAAAGACATTTATAATGTACAAAAGATTTCTATTTCAAAAGAATGCTGTTCTCTTGAACCTTCTATTCATCAAATAATCCTGAAAAAAAAATGCATCATGGTTTACACCAAAATTTTAAGCAGGACAGCTGTTTTCAACACTATAATAATCAGAAATGTTTCTTGAGCAACAAATCAGCAGATTAGAATGATTGATTTCTGAAGGATCATGTGACACTGTTGTTTTCGATTAATGGCTACTGAAAATTCAGCTATGGCATCACAGGAAAAACAATACATTTTAAAATATATTAAAATAGAAAACAATATTTTATTGTATTTTTTATTAAATAAATGCAGCCTTGGTGATCATAAGGAACTTCTTATCAATTTTACCAACCCCAAATTTCTGAATGCCTGACGCAGAATGACGATGAAACAGAATTTAATAACCTCATAGATCAAGAACACTACACATATATCAGAAACGTCAATGCGGAACACTGAACTGAGGAAACTGACAGAGAATGATAATCAAAGGTGTGCAACAAAATGAATGAATGAGAACACAGGCAAAACAGTGACTGGTAAAACCATCACAGAAACTGCTTTTCCATCATCGGGTCGAACACTTATTCTCTGTTATCAGCCCTACGGTGGAAAATGAAGTCATATCCATACCGGATTGGCACAGAATGGAACAGTTAAGCAAAGAGAACGGTTTGGACTGAGGTGGAAAAGTGACTAAAGAAACAAAACAGAACATGACTATAAACTATGAAACTAAACAAGACATGAACGTGGCACTATCTGAATATGATCTTAAGAAACCCATTATGGTAGTAAACAAAGGTACAATTTGTTGTTACTACAGTTTTTCCTGATTCTGCACAAATGTACATGATGTATATTGCATTTCTACTTTGGTGTGGAACATGCAGCACCATATTGCTAAATAAGCATTTTATAATACAGTAAATAAGTGAGGACAAGACAAATTGATATTACTTCGCTTATAGAGGCCAATAAAAGCATCCACCAGCACTTGGGCCCACCTAAGGAGCGAATCTGCTTGCATGTGTTGAGGAGGCAAGGCCTCGTCCCAGAGCATGTGGAGACCAGGACCTTGTACAGCTCTTACCAACCCACTCTCTCTCAAGTCAGTCTCCACATCCTCAGATTTTCAAATACATACTCAACTTTGTAGTACCGTCTGTGCCACTCATGTTTATTTTGTCTTTGCAGGGCAAAATCCAGATGTGGGTTGAAATATTCCCCAAAAATCTTGGTATTCCAGGACCCCCTTCTGTCATCACTCCTCGCAAACCTAAAAAGTACCATCTATTTTTCCTCACATCTAGTAAAAATACTATGTGTGTTTGCTGTTCTAATGTGTCCTCTCACACTGAAGGTATTTCCTGCGAGTCATCATTTGGAATACAACTGAAGTCATCCTGGATGAAACCAGCATCACCGGAGAAAACATGAGTGACATCTATGTGAAAGGGTAATAGACTGATGATTATATTAGCATAATCATTCTGGAGTAAATAATTTGTACTGTGTAATCACCGTGACATGCATTAATGAATTAACACACTGCCGTTAAAAAGAAGTTAATACTTTTATTTAGCAAGGATGCATTAAATTGATCAAACCTGACCATGAAGACATTTATGATGTTACAAAATATTTATATTTTAAATAAATGCTGTTCCTTTGAACCTACAAAAATGTATCATAAAATACTTATTTTAAATATATCAGGGTTTCCGAGGGTCTTAAACATGTCTTAATTTGACCTTCCACTATTTAAGTCCTTAAAAATGTCTTCATTTGGATCAGAAAGTCTTAAATTCAATATCATGACATTAAATTAGGACCCTATGATTTCTGCGAGAAAACGTGGATGGAATTGCAGAATCCATTCATAAAAATGGAATTTACTGTATAATGTAGAATGTCACGGAATTTGTCAAATTTTGGATGAATAAATCAAAAGTAGGTCAGAACACTTAAAGGGATAGTTCACCCGAAAATGAAAACGCTGCCATCATTCACTCACCCTAATGTCGTTCCAAGCCCGTAAGACTTTCATTCATAATATTAAGCTATCAAGTCTCTTAAGAGAATCCGCTTGATTTGTGTGGATTAGTTTTGCGATCTCTTTATGCAGGTTTTGAAGCGTCAAAGTGGTAGTTGCTTAGACTGTCAATGGAGGGACAGAAATATTTCCGATTTCATTCGAAATATCTTCATTTGTGTTCGAAGATGAATGAAAGTCAGTAAAATTGTATCTAACCATTAAAGCAGAGTCCAGAAAAATTAAAACAGAATAAACTATAAAACAACAAAATTAATAAAACCGATTTCATAGCTAAATTAAATTGCATGCACTGTAAAAAATTATGTTCTTCCTCAGGATTTTTGTTTTTCAGTACAAATTCAAAACATCCTTAGATCAAGATACATTTAATGACATGCAAAATTAGGAAATTAAGTCTTGTTTTCTGAGAAATTGAACCAAATTAAGTGAGTTTATGTTTAAACCAAGAACAAATATCTGTCACTGGGTATGAAAATTACTTGCTTTTTAATTAAGTTTTTATGAACCCATTGGCAGATATTTGTTCTTGTTTTAATCATAAAATCATTTCCCAAGATTTCTTATCTCAAGCTTTAAGCTATTTTTGTCAAATTAATTAAAGAGTAATGATCTGTTGAAAAATGTATTTTCAAACTTTGAACTAAGTGTCACTAATACAACTCATTGTGTTAGACATTTACATTTGGAGAACATTTTTGTTATGTTCCTTTCAATTTATTCCTTAAATTTTCTTTAATTGGTTTTAAAAAGGTCTTAAATTTACCTTCATAAAACCTGCAGAAACCCTGATATATAAATAAAACATCATTTATTTATATTTATTATTATATGTATTTAATAGTTGGATGCCAGGTATGGAGGAGGACAAGCAGAAAACTGACGTCCATTACAGGTCTCTAGATGGAGATGGAAATTTCAACTGGAGATTTGTCTTTGGCTTTGATTATTTGCCAGCAGAACAGTTGTGTCTTGTGTCTACAAAGGTTAGTGGTTTGGATAAGTGTAACTAAATTTTACATGAAGTGTTTTCATTCATTGATAGTCACAATTAACCCTGTCTTTTTTCTTCTTCTTTCATTTTCAGGAACACTTCTGGAGTCTTGACAAAACCGAGTTCAGGATCCCTCCTAAACTGATCATTCAAATCTGGGACAATGACAAATTCTCCCTGGATGATTACTTAGGTGAATGCTCTTGTTCAAATCTACATATGTACCCACCAGTTTAAGCTTTCTCTTTTTGGAGTGTATGCATTGTTTTGGGTTTCTTTAGAAATGCTGATAGTAAGATTGATGTTTTTGGGAATTGGTATATCATCTGCTGGATCACTGCTTTCTTAAACAGGCACGGTGGAGCTGGATATGCTTCACCTCATCCCTCCAGCAAAGACCCCTGAAAAGTGCTCTCTAAGCATGCTAACAAAAACAGGCAAGAACTTCGCGCCTACATCACTCTTCTCCCAGAAGTCAGTGAGAGGCTGGTGGCCTTGTGCCATGGAGGAAGATGGCAAAAAAATCCTGGCTGTGAGTGAAGCTTGCAAGCATATAGATATGACATGGTGCATATTGTATATGCTCCGTACAAACGGTAAAGACTGTTCTCTTTGTGGCATTAGGGTAAAGTAGAGATGACACTGGAAGTGGTGGAAGAGAACGAGGCAGACGAGAGGCCAGCTGGGAAAGGAAGAGATGAACCCAACATGAACCCCAAACTAGATCCTCCAAAGTATGAGAATGTCAATGTTTGGTCATTCAGTATCACGTATGATTAGATGATGTGAGTATTAATACTGTATGTTGTAATGTATGTAAACAGCCGTCCAGATACGTCCTTCCTTTGGTTCACAAATCCATGCAAGACCATGAAGTTCATCATATGGCGCAGATACAAATGGCTCTTTATTGGACTCATTATTCTAATACTGGTGATCCTGTTTCTTGGAATCCTCTTGTATTCCCTTCCTGTAAGTAAATTAGTAATGTTTTTAACTAAGTATATGATTTGCATTTGATATGATATATGATATGATTTTTGTATATGTATATGAATATATTTTGTGTGTGTATATATGATATATAGATAGATATATAGATAGATATAGATTTTTGCATCTGAATCTGCCCTTTTTTCTTCCAGAACTACATTTCCATGAAAATTGTGAAGCCGTTTTAAATGGAAAATTTCTAGATATTGGCTCAGCAACCTGCAGTGGAACACACAGTCAACAGTCAATGGAAAACCAGCAGAAATGTTTTCCTCTATTTTTTTTTCTCTAAAAATACTTGAATGTATAACATACTCCAAGTGCTATTATTTTCTTTGTAGACAACACTGGGTTGGCAGATTACAATGCTGCTAGAAGTTGCACTATATTAGATTGATTACTCTACTTTTTTATTTTAACTTTTTTATATATGCATAAAAGTTGAAAGTAATTATTGATTTATACAGTGCATTGTAGAAGGTGGAGTTTTACAACCATATTTTAAGCACTAAATTCAGATGTATCTGCTCCTTTGTTGATTACTCATTAAACAATTATTTCTTGTATTCTTGTAAAAACTGTAATACTGTTATCTTGTGTTCAGATACCAAGTATAATATAAGAATTGATAATTGCATTGATATTATATGATTAATAATAATTGATTGGCATTTGCATGAATAATTCCTACTAACTACATATTACACTATATTGCCAAAAGTATTGGGACACCCCTCCAAGTCACTGAATTCAGGTGTTCCATTTACTTCCATAGCCATAGGGGTATAAAATCAAGCACCTAGGCATGCAGTCTGCTTCTACAAACATTTGTGAAAGAATGGGTCACTCTCAGGAGCTCAGTGAATTCAAGTGTGGTACCGTGATAGGTTGCCACCTGTGCAATAAGTCCATTCGTGAAATTTTCTCACTACTAAATAGTCCATGGTCAACTGTTAGTGGTATTATAACAAAGTTGAAGCAATTGGGGACAACAGCAACTCAGCCACGAAGTGGTAGACCACGTAAAATCACAGAGCGGGGTCAGTGCATGTTGATGTGCGCAGAAGACGCCAACTTTCTGCAGAGTCAATAGCTACAGACCTTAGATAGAGAGCTTGATGGAATTGGTTTCCATGGCCGAGCAGCTGCATCCAAGCCTTACATCACCAAGTGCAATGCAGTGGTGTAAAGCTTGCCACTTCTGGACTCTAGAGCAGTGGAGACATGTTCTCTGGAGTGACGAATGACACTTCTCTGTCTGGCAATCCTATGGATGAGTCTGGGTTTGGTGGTTGCCAGGAGAACGGTACTTGCCTGACTGCATTGTGCCAAGTGTAAAGTTTGATGGAGGGGGGATTATGGTGTGGGGTTATTTTTCAAGGGTTGGGTTTGGCTCCTTCGTTCTAGTGAAAGGAACTCTTGATGTGTCAGCATACCAAGACATTTTGGCTAATTTCATGCTCCCAACTTTGTGGGAATAGTTTGGGGATGGCCTGTTCCTGTTCCAACATGACTGGGCACCAGTGCACTAAGCAAGGTCCATAAAAACATGGGTGAGCGAGTTTGGTGTGGATGAGCTTGACTGGCCTGACCTCAACCCGATAGAACACCTTTGGGATGAATTAGAGCAGAGATTGTGAGACAGGCCTTCTCGTCCAACATCAGTGCCTGACCTCACAAATGCGCTTCTAGAAGAATGGTCAAACATTCCCATAAACACACTCCTAAACCTTGTGGAAAGCCTTCCCAGAAGAGTTATAGCTGCAAAAGGTGGGCCAAATCCACATTAAACCCTACGGATTACGAATGGGATGTCTTTAAAGTTCATGTGCATGTAAAAGCAGACGTCCGAAAACTTTTGGCAATATAGTGTATGAGCTGGTCTATTTTCTGTTTGTTTTATATGAGCGTTGCAGTTTAAAAATTGACGGAAGGTGGCGCGCCACTGCCCGAAGAAACAGATCTATCACCCACCAACTGGTTTTTGCTCTAAAATAATATATAATATATATATATATATATATATATATGAACTTTAAATAAAAAAATAAAACTTACATCAATGAAAAATATACAGTGAGAGACTAAGAAACCGGATCCTGTTGAACTTGAATTTAAGAAAACGGCTTTCTTTCAATCACGTGACAAGAATCTACCCAATCAGCAGCTAACTTTACGACCCGGAACTGAACTGATGCCTCCTCCTTCACCAGTCCGTGTTTAATATTATTCCACTGTCTTTCTGTCTTGGATAGTGTGGTAAAAGCAGCCAACCTTTGCATAAATAGGGGCAGTTTTCTCGTCTGTTGAAAAAGAGGTCGAATATGTGTGCACAGCGATACGAAGGCAAAGAAGAGTGCAAGTATGATTGTTTGATGCGTGATCAAAGCGAACAGTCTGACAGTAAAGCAGCCTGTCTTATATACAAATATTAGCATTAAATAGTAGTGCTTTTTTTTCTAGCAATAATGACGGAGGCTGCCTTGTAAATGTGTACTGTTGATTTGAAGGCTTCAGCTATCCGATAGACGGGTGTGTGTTTTAGCGTTTATTACAGTTATGGTGTTATTATGAAATCCGTTTAGGAATATATGGATATATAGAAGCACACAATAATAAGATTTATTCCAGGCTGATAGATTATTATTTATTAGCCCAGAAATCAATGCAAACACTGACCTGCCTTTTGTTATCACTCGGCTAGCTTAGCCATTCACGACAAAAGAATAAACCTGATAATTATGAACCTTATTTATTCACACAAATTCTCTATAAAAGCAACCCAATATGTCATCTGCACTAATCTAACAGTTAATGTAATTGTTTACATCAGGCTTAAAAAAAATAAATCATATAATCACGTATTCACGATTATTTAATTATTGGCTCGATATAAAGTTGCTGTGACATCAAAATGCTAGATACCAGTGAGATTCTTGATGTCAAATTTTGAATCCACAGTATATACTAGAAACTTTACATAAACTTCAATTTGATTAACAAATGGTAAGCAGACTGCTTCACTTTTTACAGTAACTCCAGTAAACGGCCATTCGAAATGTCAGCTTTCTTGTTTTGCAGCAGTCCTTTCATTATTCTTGTTTATCAGTTGTAGATGTTTTTTTGTTTGTTTGTTTTCAGTAGAGATGTAACTGTAACTATAACTTTTATTTTCAGTTCTAAGTTTAACTTTTCTTTTTACAGCAAGTAGTCTGTCTGGAAGTGTGCTCACAGTGAATATGGATCCAGAACTAAACCGGTAAGTTGGTTTTATTTTTCATTTGGTAAAAGTTGGTTTTTTTTTAATAAGTAAAACAAGTGTCTAAAGCATTTTTGTCTGTTTCTGTTGACAGCCATGAAGGTGACATTGTGACAAAGTCCGAAGGTACAGGAAGTGATCTTCCCAAGGCCTCTGAGTGTGAAATAAAGGAAAGTGATCAGGCAGCCGTGGATAATAAGCTGTGTGAAATAACAAAAAATTGTAAGGACCAGAATGATGTTCCAGTGGACCAGATACAGTCCTCTTTGCCCAATTGTGGCATGGACTCAGAGGCCATTGCTGATAGAGATGTGACCAGTAGTAATAATGCAAGCGGTCAGACAAAGCCAACCAATGGAGAACAGGCATTTGAATCAAACACATCAGATGCCAACCTGGGCAAGCTGACATGCATGCCTACAGAGAGCTCAGAGACAAAATTGAACTTCTCCGTAAACATAAGTGGCACACCTATTATAGATGTGGAGATGAGTCCACCATTTGAAGCACCTCTGCCCAGCAATTCTGAGAAAAATGCTCCTGCCTGCTCTGACTTGCAGGAGTCCCATTCAGGAGTCGGCCCAGTAGTGGAGCCCAAACCCCCAAGCCCCAGTTCAGAAGCTGTAGAGAATGTCACAAACGAATCTGAAGTGGCACCCATGGAAATGGAGGATACAGAGGGGCAAAACTCTGGTGCTGGTGCTTTTCTTCCTGAAAATGGTGATAAGATTGAGCCTGAAAGTAACCAGGCACAGACGTCTTCTTCAGAAAGGTATTGTGATTTTGGTAATATTGCTGTGTATTGTCTTATTGGAAATTGGTTTTGAAATTAAATATAGCTTCTAGGGATGCACCAATATTAAAACTCTATTACTGATAATTATTTTTGTAT
This sequence comes from Paracanthobrama guichenoti, assembly GCA_018749465.1. Classification (NCBI taxonomy): domain Eukaryota; kingdom Metazoa; phylum Chordata; class Actinopteri; order Cypriniformes; family Gobionidae; genus Paracanthobrama; species Paracanthobrama guichenoti. Next base: position 26,654,168 of record CM031955.1, on the reverse strand, counting down.
ACTGGCTGATATTGAAGTTCTATACTATTTTGTTGAAATAGATCATTAAAACCACTAAAAATTAAAATGAAATAGAGTAAAAACTGGAATATTGTTTTATATTTTAATAAATATTAAAGTGCAATTTATATCTGGGATGGCAAAGCTGAATTTGTCATCATTACTCCAGTGTCACATGATCCTTCAGAAATCATTCTAATATGCTGATTTGCTACTCAAGAAACATCTCTTCTTATTTTTATTAATATTTATTATCTTATTTTTATAATTATTTTGACCCCAAACATTTTTAATGGTTGCATACAAATGATAATGCAATTATATTATAATAACTATTACAATGCTATAAATGATAACAATACAAGTAACACCATTTGTTGGTTGTCTAATGTCTAGTGGGCAAGTGTCAGCAGAGCAGAAAGAACTGGAATGTCTCGGGACCCCAGTAGAGGAGCTTAAAAGAATGCCTCAGTGTGGACAGTCCCTGCCACACCTCAGGGCAACATACAATCACAAAATACTCATCAGGGTAAGCCACGCTGCTCTTCACAGCACTCTGCAGCGACACTGTGATGTTCTCGGGCCAGTGCCCAAGGGCTTCCTGTCAGTTTGAGTCTAATGCCGCTGTGGATGTCCAAGCAGCTCTACGCTTTTCCCGCACAACATAGAACTCAGTGTTTTGATGTTTCATTGAAAGGATTTGAAGTGGGTTGATAGTACTTAAATTGTCCTTACAGAAATGTTTTTTTTTTTTTGTTTTTTTTAACACTGCAAATATTTGAGTCTGTAGCAGACTTTTTCATATTTTAAATTGATTTATTTTTAGAGGCAGCCAATGAAAGCACAAAAAAACCCTTTGTTTTAAAATATCAGAATGACATACTGACTTGATTAAATAATTATTTCAAGTGATTAAAAGGTGAAATGAATTGGTAAATACATATTCTCTCACCCTGATCTGGTTTATAGACAGACCTGCTCAAAGAAGGACAAGTCCCAGATCCATATCCAAGCATATACACTGATTTTTGGAATGATGTGACTGTAAAGATGCCTTGTTCAGAAAAGAACCTGTTTCCTGTGGAGAATGAGGTAATGCCTTTTTTTTTTTTTTTTTTTTTTATTGGTGCCATTCAGAAAAATCATTGTGGTTTAAATTGAGAAATTATGTAGACTTTGCACTCTTTATGAAAGTGGACTTTTGTTGAATAGCTAATGCTGTTTATTAACTTTAGTGTGAAGTGATTGTTTAACATAATTACATCATACAGGACTGTTCAAAAGTTTGGGGTTGGAAGAAGTCCTCTATAACAGTAACATTGTGAAATACATATTATAATTTAAAGCACTGTTTGATATATTTTAAAATATAATGTATTCCTGTGATGGCAGAGCTGAATTTTCCAATCATTACTCCAGTTTACAGTGTCACATGAGCCTTCAGAAATCATTCTAATATGATCATTTATAAAAAATAAAAAATAAATCTTACTGACCCCAAACTTTTGAGAACGATCGTGTATATGTGATGTGTGTGTGTCTTTTTTTCAGGATGGAAGTGTAGTGCAAAGTCGATGGGAGTTGATTTGCACTGCTTTGGGAAGAGAATTCAAACATTCGTTTGACATTATGGTAGGTTTTAGTTTATTTCTTGAAAACTTTATGAAATGAACTGTCAAATGTCAACGTGTTGGTTTAATGCCTAAACGTAAGAGTTGTGGTAAACGAGTAAATCTCACCAGAGGGTGGCAGAATTGCTCCAAGATGTAAAGCATACTTGTGCTTGGTTGTCTTGTAAATGTTATATTTTGAACAAAATTTTAGAAATAACTAATTTGAATGTTATTCATTGGTTTCCCTTTTCTTAGATATTTAAAGCATCTAAAAATTTGAGGTTTGAATTTTAATGCTTAACATTTATTTTTCCTTTTTTAAATATTTGTAACTGCCATAATCTTACAGGATGCAATATTGAGTTACAACACATCGCATGCTAAAAGATGGGACTTCACAGCTTTGAACCTTCTCTGCGAAAAGGTAAGGAATACTTTTGTGTGTGTGTGAAATAGATGAACAAAAATTTTTCTGTCCATTGGATTTGTGCCGAAATTTCATCATGTACGAAGCATTTGACTCCCACCCCCCATTTGGATGTAGTTCAAAGCACCCCAAACAATGTGCATGCAGATGGTTGATTTGCATTTGATGTGTCATTAGTGGAAATGAAATCAGAAAGTAATTAATTAAATCTACAACTTGCACAAACCACTAATCAGTTTAAACAAACTGTACATGCACAAATAATGAGTAATTCAGTTTTACATTATGCTTGTACAGTAAAACACAATTCAATGATAAAGCCAGATTAATTGGAATCTCTGCCAGGGCTATAAAAAAATAAATAAAGAAAAAACAAAGTGTCAAGTGGCCCCAGTTGGTTACATTTTATTTCACTATGCATTTTTGACGATCTATATAATAACCGCAACTGCCATAAAATGAAAGTTTTAATGTTGTGCCGTTAATGAAGTGAGCATCCTAAAGTCTGATTTCTTGTAGTGTGTCAGACTGAGAACCAGAAGGGCCCCATGATACTAAAAATGTTCCATCATTGTTTAGTCTGACTGGTTTGAATTTACTGGCACACTAAAGGCATTACGCTCTTCAGTCAAAGAGAAGAAGCAGGTTAGCCTCCAAGTGGATACGCACCAAGCAGTCCGCGTCTGCCCCTTCTGCTTCCTCATCCCCGGGGATCTCTTTCCATCCAGCAGTAGTCAATTAAGACAGAGGTGGGCACTCAGCATAACGAGCAGCAGCTGGCACAGGAAGGCCAGGGAGATGAGGGTCCTGTTTACTGCAAATAAACACACTCAACAGATGGACCACAGTCTTCCACATAGCCAGAAGCTGGTCTTGATGGTGGCTCTAATAGGGAGATGACTTAAGAATGCTTGAAGTTGAGTGCTCTTATTCCACAAAGAGCTCGACTTAAACTATAGCCCTTTTGCCCTATCCCACACTTGCGGTCTTTGCACTTGACCACTTGTCTACTTAAATGACGGATATCCTGTATTTGGCCCAAATGTTCAAGTAGGTGTGAAAACTGCAAGTATGTATATAACTTTTGCTTATCTGATGAAAAAAATGCAAGCGTTTACAGAGCTTTTTCTTATTTTCAGTACTTTGCATTTTAAAATAAACTTCTAAATGTATGTTCAGTAGTCGCTATGTAACTAACAGAAGACTTTTTAAATTGTGGTGTATTTTAAGATATGTCAGTGCAAGCTGCTCTCAGTTAAAACAGCTCAAACATGCATTTTAGTCTGAGACTAGGCCTTGTCTGTGAAAACGGGGGTATGTTTTACTACCAAATTATATGTAATATCTAATTAATTATTTCTCAACATTTCACTGTTTTTCAGGGTACACGAGTTCCTGATCATAATGCATGATGGGATACGCTTAGCAGTATTCAAGATAGCATTTTTAAGACATGGGACAGTCTTGTGCACTTACTTCCTTTTGTGTACATGAGCTCTCAAGTGGCCAAGGCTGCAAGTGTGGGTATTAGGACAGGACATTGGGCTGTTTTCTGCCACAGTACTTGTTCTTGGCAGTCTTGGCTAACTTGGTACATCAGTTTGCATTTTTGTCAAACTGTGTATAGGTACAGAAGAAGAATTCAACATTGGTTTTTGTTTGAGTTTTAACTAGTGGAAAAAATCGAGTACACCTGCACATGTCGCTCTGCTCCATACCTACTCTGATTGGCTCATAGGCATACGTGATAGAGAATGTGTTCGTAGCTGGTGTAAGACGAGGTATATGTCGTTCAAATCTATATGAACTTGAATAGCTGTGCAGTTTCACAAAGCCTTTATTATAATGCTTGGACTAATAAAGAACATTAGCCTGTATCTCGCAATAGTTTTGTTAAATTAAGCTGGTCTTTAGGCTAACGCACAAACAGCCCCACAACATTTAATCAAAAATGTACTGGTTTATCCACAGCAGCAGGGTCATTTCTGAATTATGAATTAAAGGATTCATATCACCATAGAATGAGAAAGGAAATGAAAGAGATACATCAGTATCATTTTAATTTAAACAATATGGCAAGACACAATTATAGTTACAGGTGTTATTGTTTTTTTATAAGCCATGTCGGGTACAGAGTTGCACGATAACTAAATGACACTGCATGCTAATGTGGCTGCCATGTTCATTTAATTTTCAACTGCCATTTCATTTCAGGGAAAAAACTGGTTCCTTGTTATTTTAAAGTAAAGAAATCTTCTCCAAGACCCACTAGTGATGTACACAAATAACATTAAATGGTTCATTTGTGAATTTGACTGATCCAGAATATTGAACTTGCAGCAGTGAACAATACTGATCCAGGAGTAATGTGATGTTCTCAGAGCAAGTGTGCTCCTAATAATTCAGACTGAGCTCTAAGCTATTTTAAGCCTATCGTTTTTGTGTCTCATTAGAAACCTCTCTTTTACTCTTTTACTGAAGTACAGGGTTTGTAAACAGTAAAAGATGAAGCAGTAAAATCATTTTATACTTTCTGTAAAAATCATTGCACTGCACATTTTTTAAATTACTATTTTAGCAAAAGTTAAGCACGGAGCAGATTTTCAGAACACCCGACAGACGCAAGTTTATAGGTGCGTTCACGTTTGCGTTCACCATGTTGATCAGCAGAAAGCTGCTTGCAGGATTTCTGTGGTTCTTAAAGGGGTCCTATTATGCCCTTTTATGAAGCCTTGATTTTGTTTTTGGGTTGTACTAGAATATGATTTTATGCTTGATTGTTTGAAAAGGCGATTTCGATGAAGTTCCTCCTTCCGAAGTTTGAACTGTGCTGTGATTGGTTAGCTGGCCCAGTGTGCTGTGATTGGCACTGCTTACCGCATGTTCACATTTAAAACCGTATTGAAATAAATGAATTTAATGGATATCTGTTGGAAGTTGTATTTTCAAACTCTGAAGTGTTGCTATAGCAACTTGTGTTTCTAGACATTTAGGTTTAGAGAAAATATTGACGTATTATTTTTCCTTCAGTTTATTTCTTAGTCACAATATGTAATTTTTCACTGGTCACTTATTCAAAACAAAGGCATGGCTTGATAATGCCTTGATTTCTCAGAGCTTTTATTAGGCCTCAGACGACAGCTCATGTTTTATTTTCCTCTGTCATGCGTATGTGGGGTAACAAAGCGCTGTTTTGTCATATAAGATACTGCACATTTGAGTGTGTTGCTATATCGGCCAATATTTGGCTTTTTAAAATGTTTGAAATATGCCGCTGTTAAACAGTCATATCTAATACGTTATTATATAGACCTGTTAAACAACGAAACTAAACTGTTCAGTATAGTGTTTGCTTTTATATTATTAGCAACGGAAAGGCAAACAATAGGCTATAATACTTGCTCATTTACCCTCAACATTCAGCTAATAGACATCTATATCATTAAAACAAATCTCTGAATATCCAATAAACATTTAATTTCACAATCCTTTCAGATTTAATTGAATCCAGCCTTTTTATTCATAAGGTTAGTTACTTTATTTTATGTACTTTAATTACTTTATTTGTGAAAAATACTGTAATATGATTGTAGAATCATAAAGTTGCCATCTAAGGTATAAGCATTTTTATTGTAAAGATTTTTTAACATTTATTTTCATATTTCTAATGTATTAAATAAATATTAAATATGTATATTATATATAGGTTTATATTGGCCATCGTGCTCTCTATCGGCCATCAAAAAACCAATATCGGTCGACCACTAGTTGAAAGCTATGTTATAATGCTACTCTGTGCATTCGCTCGGCGGCTACTATGAGATGCACACAGCAGTAAACTAGATCGATATTAGGCATGGTAAAACATGGTACTTGCGGTAAATCAAGAAAACGAGATTTAAACAATAACTGTGTTGAGCTATATAACAATGATTTGTTATCTCGAAGAATGTATCCAAACAGCTGCTCACCTATCTAATAAAGCATATAATATATTGGTGTTTCTGTGGTGTCTACAAAATTAAACCAGAAATCAAAGGTAACGCGGGTATGATGTTATTGATAGGCGACGCGCGGACATGGTCCGTGTCCTGGTTAAAATTGCTTTATTTCTCTGGATTTAAACATTCTTGGAAACATTTGGGATAATGTAAGTCAGTCAACAAAATATATAACATTGTTCTAGTGGTTTTTGGATATTTTAATCTAAAAATCTTACATATTGTGCCTTTTAAATGTTCTTTACTAGTTCTTAAATTTACCCTCATAAAACCTGCATAAACCCTGTGCTTGTTTTGTGGGTGACTTCTGGTGAGATGTGCTTCATATATTTTTACATGTATTGAACCATAGACAAAGAACCCTTTTGACCTTGAAATTTCGCTAATGTGACCGCACCTTAATTTCTGGTACTGGTGATTACCATCCCGTTTCGATCACTGGGTATAACTTTAGTAGGTGGAGCAAAATGTTCAGACAGTGGCTTGACAATACCTGTTGCTCACCTGGCACCAGTTTCATTATGCTATATTATTGTTATATGACTGAGGATGTTTTTGAAGCATAGGATTATATGCATATCTTAGGCACTTTCTTATCCAAAACGACAACACATTTTATACTTGTACAGTTGCTGTTTTGGTTATGGTAATCGTTTGAACCCACAGTCACTGCGTTTACAAGCACATACTTTAACCACCTTAATTCTGTGTGTGCAGTCTTTCTCAAGGATGCTATCAATGGCAGACTTTGTTTAATAGTCAAAAGCCATTTCTATATTACAATGGTATTGTTATAGTTATGGATTCAGCCAAGACGTCAGAATGTCCCCTCCGTGCTAAAGATGATTTGATAGAATAATCTCAGACCTTTGTAAATCAATAGCTGTCTGTGACTTTTATAGCTGAATCAAATTTAATTAACCAGAGCCATTAAATCTATAAGAGAGCCAATCAAAGCCATTAGCAAAGTGCACCGCGTTCTAATGAAGCATGCTTGAGTGGACCAGCTCCTTAAACTGTCCACTTAAGAGCTTGAGCTGTGCCTTTGCTCTTTGGCTCTTGCATGATGCATCTTAATGTTCCTTAGTGTTTTTCCATCTCTTTGTTTTTGCAACCATCAACCCTTTAGGGCCGTCCCCTCTAAAGATGTATAAATATGAGAACAATTGCTCTCGTTATCTATACATTTTGATGTAAATATGAGTTAATGTAGTATCATTCTCACTGCTTGCAGCTGTAGTTAAGTATGCTGGTGCCCATGCATACTTTCCCCTGTGTAATGGTTATGGATTTGTACTAGTGCTGTTCTCTAAATTATCTGGGGTTTTATTGAAGATTCTGCATTTACACAGTATATCATTGCATTATAATTAAATGCATTGCATACATATTTATTTAAATGCTTTCTTACAGTTTTGCTTGAGCCAGCTGTCTTTTTTCCCTGTATCATCAACAGAGGGCACTGGTATGTCAGCCTGGAGAGCTGGCAATTGATTTTCACTTTAAGAGATTAAATGAAACATCACTGAACAGTGGTCAGTTAATAACTGTAAGAGAGTTCTGAATTGTGCATGTCAAATGTGTGCTTGTGCTATACTGCCAATTAATATGTTTTTACAGCAGAATAAAAAGCAACAAGACCACATCAGAGTATAAAGGCGTATTTATGCAATGTTGCATACGGGCCGTGCTGAAAATATGGCAACTCTCTCCTTTGGTTGAGTGTGAACGAAATGGAGCATCGGTGTAGGCCTTGTCATTGTATTTTGTCATTTTTACATTTAGAATATCATATTTTAGTCATAATAATTTCATGTTTAAAATGCCAAGAATCATACAGGATTCCCACGTGAATTTACACAAGTGATTTCTAGTTATGCATTAGCACCAACGAAGTGCAATACTGTAGAGTAAAATGATGTGTGCGACAAATGCTACTGTCTTCTGTTAGCTGTTGGACGCAGAGTGGTCGTCTTCATGTGGACTGAACTGTTTGTCCATCTAGACAAATTTCTAGATTGGTGTTTGTGTGTATATTTACTATATTTGTGTGTCAATAGGAATTGGAGTCTTGTGTAATGATTTGAATTCACTTCCCCTGAATCTGGTTTAGGGTGAACATATTGAAGTTGAATCTCCATCGACAAGAGCGTTACAGCAGCATTTATTCGTTTTTCAGTGAGGACATAGTCTAGCAATTTGTAGTGAAACAAAGATGTTAAAGCAATATTCTGCACATGAGTATCAAATATTACTCCCATTATTTCACAATTTCAAGCACAAAAACAACAGAGTTATTTACAGTATAGTATACACCCCATCGTCCCTACAAGATGTGCAAATCGAAAGCCTTTCTGACATTTTAAAATTGTGTCTGTTACTGCAGCACTCCAATAATTGTCACAGTTTTGATTGACAACAGAGGTGTAATGGCTATGGAAAGCAGCAAAATACAAATTAGGAACTGTCTTGTCATAAATTGTAGTTGAGCCTCAGCCCTACCCTGAAATGAAAGTGTCAGAGCAGTGGGCTCTGATAAATTCACTCTACTGGCTCAGTGCACAGAACTCAACTTCAAGCCTCTAGCCCTCCGCAAATGCCTTCGCCTACACAACCATCTTATTTCAGTGTCTCAGAACTGTGGGATTCCCTGCAGCCATCACACAGTGTATTTGCGTAAGCATACTGACCCGCAAAACAATGTAAAATCATGCTCTGAATGAAACCGTTTGATTTTTCAAGTGAGACATTCTGGTTGGTTTACATAGGATATTAATCCCCCTGTTATTTAATTTAATTTTACAGATCAGTTCTTTGGACATTTTGAAATGACCACATACACACACACACACACACACACACACACACACACACTTTAAATGTATTCTTGAAAATATTTTATAAATTAAAGAAAGAAAGTCATAGGTTTGGAGCAACATGAGGGGTGAGTACATTTAAAAACTCCAAAATATTAAGCATAATATGTCATGTGTGCATAATGTAACATCACCAAGAAAAATCTGTGATTTATTCTCCTTGTATGCACTCACAGATCAAAAATAAAAAAATAATGACTTTGTCCGCCCTCAGAATTCTTATTGGTTGTATTTTGATGGAGATTGTAGTATGTTATCTAACAGGTTCTGGTTGGGCAGGATAAGGGGGAATGAAGGAGGTCATTTGATTTAGTGAGGTCTAACTCCTGCAACCTCAGCTCAGGCCCTTCCAGCCTGTCAGCTCTCCTCACTTATTAGACCCGGAGGAGCACTTTACGATGTCAAGCAGGTCATTACTTATGACAGCATTTAGTCAGGCCTCCTTTGCGGGCGTATAAATGCTCCTTGGTTAAATTGTCAGACAAGGCTTCCCATCCAGAAGACCCCTGCACCGCCTCTCCTTCCTCAACCCATTTGCATCTGTTCCAGGAATCCCATTTAATCAGCTGAGCACGCCCAGTAACCTTGATGAAATGGGCCCATGACTGAGCGCGCTGCCAATTGCAGCCAATATATTTATAAATAAGTGTGTTGTAAATCTGTGTGATGATAAAACAGTAGCGTATTTGTTTTTGCTGAAATCATACAAGGTTGCTGAGCTAGCGTACACTGTTTTGACAGCCTCAGCTTCGGATTTTATATCACAAAGCGGTGTTGTTTGCCGGATCAGAGATCTATGGTGGCGTCGGTTAGCCGTATTTTAACCTAGATGAAAAGTGCAGTGAGGGCTTTGTCTTTATTTCCACCTCAGTGATGTCATTCACCAGTGGGAGCTCTGCAAAATTACGTTTTTGTAACCTCTGTGCAATAGATCAAGCTTTGTTGCTACCTCTTCGGGTATATGAGCAAGAAATTTTTTTATTTTATTTTTTTGCACTGACTACACTGACAAACCAAGATTTTATTTATTAAACTCCCTGAATTCAGCTGTTTGAATGCTCCAGGCAATATAGAGAGAAAATGATTGCGGCGATTGCCCATAGGAACACCACTAATAAGGTTAATATTGCGTTTATTGTGTTTATTTAGTGCACTCTCAGATTCTATTTTATTTGCAAAAATTTAAAGCAAGTTGTTTTTTTTTTTTGCTGAAAGCCAGCAGCCCAGGATGCAAATAATTTTTGTTCACCTATTGATGTCATTCTGACACCACGGCGTCCTATCTTTTTTTTTTTTTCCTGACACTTGAATAATACTGTCTATGACAAGTCGACAGCTGGGTTCAAGTGTCTTATTCAACAATATGGCTCTCTTTTCTGACAGTTGTTTTCCATTAAATGGTGTTTGAGGAAAAAGGCCTCAGGAGCAGAGAAACACATGCAGAAAAGGCTTCATTATTTATTCTATTTTGTTCCAGACAGTTGACATTTTGATTTTTTTCTTTTTTTTTTTTTATTAGTTTGAGGACATAACATGGTAATGTTGTCAATCTTTAATTGGTAATAGTCAACGGTACGATTCGTTCTCTAAGCAAGAGCTATCACTGCAATGAATTCTTTCATACGATTGTGTTTAATCACAACAAATTAAAAGACAAATATACATCACTGTTCAAAAGTTTTGGTACTTTTTTTAAATAGAAAATACTTTTATTCAACAAGGATGTATTAAATTGATCAAAAAGACAAGACTTACCCATTTTTACAAAAAATTTGTATATATATATTACATTACTTTCTATTCATGTTTTCACAACTGTTTCCAATATTGATGTCCAATAAGAAATTATTCTTGAACACCTAATCAGCACATTACAATGATTTCTGAAGGATCATGTGACTGGAGTAAAGACTGCTGAAAATTCAGCTTTGCCATCACATGAATAAATTACTTAAATCATTTATTATTATTAAAATCTATTATAATAAAAAAGTTATTTTAAATTGTAATAATATTTCACAATATTACTGTTTTTACTTTATCTTTGATAGAATAAATGCATCCTTGTTTACTCACCAAGTCTTATAAAACAAAAATAAAGACTCAACTTTTGAATGGTAGTGTACATTTAAAGTATGAACATAACTGTTTCTTTTTTTTTTTTTTTTTTTTTTTAATCCAGCTAAGTGAATGACCTCTATCAGCTGTAGCTATGATACACTTTAATCTCTCTCTTGCAGGGTTTGGAAAGTTATGAAGTAAAGCATCTCTTTAACATCACATTGCCAAAGATGGTGAAACTGGTTTTGGATACACCCAAGATTTGTACCCAGGTAAGGTTACACAAAATCAAATGCTGTTCTCCATATCAGCTGGGACAGACACTCAAGTTTTGGGCAGAAATAGATCAGTAGTGATTATCATGTCTGGCTGGTAAAGGTCAATGGGCCCAGTGTGCTGCGGTGTAAAACCAGTGGCTAGTGAAGGACACTTCCACACGAGCACAACAGCCTCGTTAGGAGCTGCACAAATGGAAGCCAATATTCATCCATCACATCCATCAGCCTAATTTCTGACATCAGAACAACACATTTGGGGTATATTTTCTGAAATGCATCCTAATTAATTTCTTTATTTGTAAGAGTCCAAAGTACAATTTAGAAATGATGTTTAATTGAGTGACAGTTTGCATATTAAGCTAGAATAGATGAAAGTATTTTGATACTTCAATACTGACTAATACATTTAAGCAAGTCAAGTCTGTTTCCCCTTCAGCAAGCTAGTTCTTACTCAGCCAAATAAAACAGTGCTTATGTAAGATCCTGCACAGGCATTTGCCTTTAAGAATTCAGGTCTTTTGCCCTTAAAAAGAAACATATCTCCTTGGTCAGCTGCAGTTTTATTTATGTACATTTTATTAATGTTTGCATTGATTGGTCATCTATACTGCCCTTAAGAGTCTTTTAAGTCCAATCAGTAGAGATGGATGACACTCTGTGTAAATGCTGCTGGCTGATGGTGGGATACAGCAGGGCACCTTAATTACTCCTGGCCATTTGCTTAATGTAATTCTGTCTCCCTGTTTGGTCAATTGCTAAACTAATTATCTTTGCCTCTCTCTCCTCTTCCACAGCCAATCCCGCTGCTCAAGACGAGGATGAATCAGTCCTTGACCATGTCACAGCAACAAATTGCCTGCCTTCTTGCCAATGCCTTCTTCTGTACATTTCCCAGACGCAACTCACGCAAGTCCGAGTATGGCAACTACCCCGAGATCAATTTTTACAGGTACTGCCTCCTCTTCAGTGGCGTCGCTCTGGAGACCTGTTACATATTTTTAAGGTCTAGTTATTGATTGTCTGAGGTTTTAGATTTCCATCCAAATTAGGGTTTATGTGTAGGCTGTGAGGTAAGTCACGGCACGATTTTAATTTTGCTTTCCATTATCTAGGAGTCTGTTTCTATTACATTTACAATGGATTTTTTTGGCCTGTTAATGTGGCATGTATAGGCCTCAAGTTTCAAATTTAGTGAAAGCTCCACTTTATCAAAATTACACTCCTACACATTCACAAATCCACACTGAGTTTTTCATTTACAAATGAACATTTGCACTGTTCTGACTTTGCCATCATTAAAGTAGTTTTTAACTTCAGAATAAAAATTTCCTGATAATTTACTCACCCTCACGTTATCCAAGATGTTCATGTCTTTCTTTCTTCAGTCGAAAAGAAATCAAGGATTTTGAGGAAAACATTCCAGGATTTTTCTCCATATAGTGGACTATATCTAAATTCCAGTTTCAATACAGCTTCAAAGGGCTCTACACGATCCCAGCCGAGGAATAAGGGTCTTATCTAGTGAAACGATTGGTCATTTTCTAAAAACAAATATATAAAAAATTATATACTTTTTAACCACAAATCTTTGTCTTCCTCTTATCTGCGATGCGCCACGCATTGTCATCACGGTGGAAAGGTCACGCGTGACATAGGCGAAAGTACCGATCAAGTGTTGACAATGCGAACGTGCAAAGAAAAAAAAAAAAAAAGGTAAAACAACGATGTTGGAGGAGAAAAACTCATCTCATTTTCGCCCTACCACGGTACTTCCGACCTACGTCACGCAATGATCTTTCTAAGTGATGACGTAATACGTGGCCAGCGCAAGACAAACATTTGTGATTTTAAAAAGTATATACATTTTTTTTATATATATATATATACACACACATACACACACACACACACACACACACACACACACACACACACACACACACACACACACACACACACACACACACCTAAACACATTATTAGGAACACCATACTAATACTGTGTTTGACCCCCTTTCGCCTTCAGAACTGCCTTAATTCTACGTGGCATTGATTCAACAAGGTGCTGAAAGCATTCTTTAGAAATGTTGGCCTATATTGATAGGATAGCATCTTGCAGTTGATGGAGATTTGTGGGATGCACATCCAGGGCACGAAGCTCCCGTTCCACCACATCCCAAAAATGCTCTATTGGGTTGAGATCTGGTGACTGTGGGGGCCATTTTAGTACAGTGAACTCATTGTCCTGTTCAAGAAACCAATTTGAAATGATTCGAGCTTTGTGACATGGTACATTATCCTGCTGGAAGTAGCCATCAGAGAATGGGTACATGGTGGTCATAAAGGAATGGACATGGTCAGAAACAATGCTCAGGTAGGCCGTGGGATTTAAACGATGCCCAATTGGCACTAAGGGGCCTAAAGTGTGCCAAGAAAACATCCCCCACACCATTACACCACCACCACCAGCCTGCACAGTGGTAACAAGGTATGATGGATCCATGTTCTCATTCTGTTTACGCCAAATTCTGACTCTACCATCTGAATGTCTCAACAGAAATTGAGACTCATCAGACCAGACAACATTTTTCCAGTCTTCAACTGTCCAATTTTGGTGAGCTTGTGCAAATTGTAGCCACTTTTTCCTATTTGTAGTGGAGATGAGTGGTACCCGGTGGGATCTTCTGCTGTTGTAGCCCATCCGCCTCAAGGTTGTGCGTGTTGTGGCTTCACAAATGCTTTGCTGCATACCTCGGTTGTAACGAGTGGTTATTTCAGTCAAAGTTGCTCTTCTATCAGCTTGAATCAGTCGGCCCATTCTGCTCTGACCTCTAGCATCAACAAGGCATTTTCACCCACAGGACTGCCGCATATTGGATGTTTTTCCCTTTTCACGCCATTCTTTATAAACCCTAGAAGTGGTTGTGTGTGAAAATCCCAGTAACTGAGCAGATTGTGAAATACTCAGACAGGCTCATCTGGCACCAAAACCATGCCACGCTCAAATCACCTTTCTTTCCCATTCTGACATTCAGTTTAGAGTTCAGGAGATGTCTTGACCAGGACCACACCCCTAAATGCATTGAAGCAACTGCCATGTGATTGGTTGATTAGATAATTGCATTAATGAGAAATTGAACAGGTGTTCCTAATAATCCTTTAGGTGAGTGTATGTGTATATAGTGTGTGTGTGAATTTTATATATAAAATTCCTTTTTAGAAAATGACCGATCGTTTCGCTAGATAAGACCCTTATTCCTCGGCTGAGATCGTGTAGAGCCCTTTGAAGCTGCATTGAACCCCTTTGAATTCAACTATATGGAGAAAAATCCTGGACCGTTTTCCTCAAAAACCTTAATTTCTTTTCGACTGAAGAAAGACAGACATGAACATCTTGGATGACGTGAGGGTGAGTAAATTATCAGGAAATTTTAATTCTGAAGTGAACTACTCCCTTTAAATGTTTTAATTCTTAAGATTCCAATTACGGTTGTAAGTGTTGTAAACACATTCTTTGCCATATTAACTAGTTTAGAGTTTCAATACTTCCGCAATGTGACTGTTGTTAAAAATATGACTTGGTTGAGTTCACAACTCCTCATTCACCGTTGTTTGGTTTGATTGATTTCATCTTGGCGTTTTGCACTGTGTAGAGGAGACAACGTGTAGGAGTTTCTCTCCCCTCTTAAATTGCAGCTCTACAACAAAGCCACTCATGTGGTACAGTACTTAAATCAAGCTTTTACGGGCTGATTAAAACAAATGAATGAGATGCTAGAGAGACTGATGTGAAATGCGTAACCATCCATCTCTCGTCTGTCATCGTGCCTACTCAGATGTCTTCCTCTGATGAGCAGGATACCCCTGCAGCCAGTCTTCATCTCACTGCATGGAGATGAGCAGTATATTAAAGTGTACATATTGGTGACGGTTGTAAGATGTGTCTTAAACTAGGTAGCTGTCCTGTCAAATGGCCAGATATTTTGATGGGCTCATCATATACAGCTCTCTGTCACAGAGAGTTCAAATGATAAAGGTGATATTTATTTATGCTGTAGCAGGTAAAATGAGTTTTGTTAAATATGTACAGGTTTATACTGTATAAAAAGATTAGGTTTTTTTTGTATTTATACACACATGCACACACAAATGTTTTTCTACACAGTTGTAGCTGTGGGTAAAGTGTGCCAGTGAGCTTTGCCTTCAAATGCCAAAAATGATTATTACCAAATGTAATATAAATATTCTGAATATTAAACCTTGTCCTGTCCGGTATGAAAATGTAAATCATTTCATAAAAATGATTAGAAAAATATGACCAGAATTATTTTTTCCCCTTCTTTTCCTTCTTGGCCTGACACAGCTTACCAGTTTTGATCTGTTTGTTCCACCAATGGGAAATTTTTCAGGAAACCTGTTTGAAAATAACTGTTTGGTAATCATTTTAAATTGGTGGTGCAGAAATTAGACACTTCATCTTTACTATGGCTTCTTATAAAAAATGCTGTCAAATATTGTCTCTGCTGTAATTAAGTTGTTTTCATGCAAGTAAGGGTAACAAAACTATCCTTTAAAAGCTTTTTGGGAAAATCGTCGGTGCATACTTGCAGAAGAACGCAGCCCTCCGTTTTACTCTGTCATGCTGAGATGGCTATTGATTCCCCAGGCACTTCAAGTACTTATACAACGTCCTAGACATTCAGAGGATCTAAATATAATACATTTGGCTTACATTTCCAGCCGTTGCCTTGTTTATGCCTTTTATTTTCCCTGCTGGACATACTTAAATTGTTCTAGATAATGAAGGTCTCAGCGATATCAGCATTAAACCTAATTGGTCATTCAGGTGAACACAGTGATGCAGACTGTTCTAGCATTCTACTCTAACAAACAAGTTTAGTGAATGTAGCCATGTTTGGTTTTTTTTTTATTTTTATATTCTATTATTTAGGACAATGTGGGCCGTGCCTACAGCCATGCCGCAGAAAACAAGTTTCTGCAAGACCGCAGTGTATCCAGACGTGCGGATCGTTACGGTGCTGCCCACTTTAATTGAGTGACTGTCCATCAGTTTACTCATTGGCTTGAGCACTGCCGCTATCAAGAACCAGGCAATTTAGAGATTGCTTGTTTGGCAGAGCTGTCAAAGTCTGCCCTCTGGGAAATGACATATAGGCTGGCTGAAGATATATTTTCTTTAGTTTCAAAATGTGCACATCAAAGCAAGCTTTCCTGCGCTGCGGTACACCTGCAAAACTATGAATGCTGATCCACGAATGAGGTCACTCTGAACAACTGACATGGTTTCTTGAAAGATTCAGATTTATTATAGCTGCCGACTTCTATTGCTGTGTTTGTCATCTTCAGTTATGTGAATAGGATAAGCGGTGTCAGGTTTTACTAAAGAAGAAAGCAGTTGTAATTCTGCTATCATCAACTTAAATATGACTGCTTCGACATTTTTGGCTTACATTAATTTGTGGGAATAAATCCTTGATCATAAGTTTGGGGTCAGTAAGATATTATTTTAGTTATTGAAAATATTTTTTAAATGCTACATAAGATTCATCAAAAGTGACTTTAAGGACTTTTATAATGTGACAAATGTATTTATTTAGTTATAAAAATTGTTTTATTTTGAAATCTATTCATCAAAAAAAAAAAACATTTCCACAAAAAGAAACTAGGCAGCTGTTTTCAACATTGATAATAAGAAAAGCATATTACAATGATTCATTTAAAAAAAAACAAGGCTACTCTTCAGCCAAATAATTTCTACATTGTCAATTCATCAACATGTTTGTAGATTTTTAGACATGGACATAAAACTCATTTCGCCTGCCATGTACTTTTCCCTTGTGCATTTCTTTTCTTTTTTTTTTTTTTTTTTCTGGAATCAACACAGTGTACCCACTGACACATCTTACCCCACTCTCCCCTCTTACCCCCTCTTTCCGTTTTTTTTTTGTGACCATTTTGGCCCCAGAAATTCCCAGCTTGTCATGTTATTGAAATCAGGTGTAAAATGTCTGTTAATAGGTGCTTGTCCTGTTGAATCAAATCATATTTTCTCATATGTTTCTCATATTAAAGGTCAGCAATCAGTTTAACTAAAAAGTAGCTATTTTCAGTCAACAACAGGTTGCCTTCCAGGCTACACTACATCAAATCAGCGCCACCATCAAGAAGACTATATATAAGAAGCTTCCTTCCCAAAGGGCTTTTAGTGCATCAGCTTTTCCTCTGTCATTTCATTTGTTCCACCCTTTTTTTCCTTCTTATTCCATTGACATCAAGTGAGAGGAAGGATGAATGCAAGTTGTAGATGGTTAGCTTGAAGACTGCAGTATTCTAAATGGAGAAAGCCATTTGCTGGGGTAGGGGAGGCATCACGGCGGATCACTGTAAGGCTTTTGCTATTTGGGACTTTTAAAAGCAAGCCTGCAGTTCCTTAATGTCTTTAAAAGAATGAAGGAGTGTTCCTTTCTCCGTCCTTTGTGAAATGGGACACGAGCGCAGCACTGAGCCCGCAGGCGTGGGTCCGTATCATTGTTGTCCTGACAGAGAGCCCATCACAGGCAGGCTTGCTGAGCAAACAGGACTTGTGAGATGAAGCGGCAAAGTCCGATCACACGGAAGGCCTACTTCTATTCACGTGTTCCCAAGAATGACGCACTAACCTGAAGAAGTTAGCGCTGAAGCTCTTATATACGTCACACTGGTTTAGGGAACTAAACGTCTCCCTCTAATGGTCGTATATGACTGTGTGATAAATACCCTCTGAAAGTAAACATGCAAATTGTATGGACTGATTTTGATAATGTATGTACCTAATCAACACTTTTTTTTCTTTATCTTTCTATAGGCTGTTTGAAGGTTCCTCCTTACGCAAGGTTGAGAAACTCAAAACTCTGCTGTGCTATTTCAGAAGAGTCACTGAATCAAGTAAGTCTGCATCTGCCAAACTGTACAAATATCCACTTAACGCTCTGACTTTAATGAGGTATGATTGATGTTTATTATATTCCTGTTTTTTCTTTACATTTTCAGTGCCCACTGGCCTTGTCACATTCACAAGACAGTGCTTGAACTGTATTCCAAAATGGGAAAGGTACACAAGTTTAAATGCATATTTGTTTGTGCTTGGTGTACAGTGTTGTTATTGGGTTTATTCAATGACTTCTTATGTTTATGATAGATGTATGTATACAATTGTATGTATAATTATATATTTAAGTAACGTGAATTTTCTTTGAGGGATGAGTAAAGCTTATTTTGTTTCTTTATAGTTCACAAGGAAAAAGTAGAAAAATAGCATATTAGTATTAGTCTCGTTTATTTTTAAATGTGCTTCAGCTAGAGGGCTGTCTGACATTTGAAGTAGCTCACAGAGATCACTCCTACACTAACCCAGGACTAACCCAGCGATTGGGTTAAATGATTGCTTAAAACAACCCAGTCGTTAGTCCATTTTTAACCCAGCATTTTTTAGAGTGTAGTGCTTGATAAATGAACTTTGGCACCATGTAGTCGCTTTGGCCAATTTCTTCCTCTGGCAGTGCAAAACCACCTCTCTGTTTTGCTTATTAGAGGATCTTACCGCTGAGATGTTTGTATTGCTTAAGTCAAGATTGTAACCTTCCACTCCTAGTTCACTATAGCATTTATAGCCTGCCTCTATTAATAATGCAGTTGTTTAACAGTACATGAAAATGAATGTTTTAGTAAGTGGTTATTTTGCCTGTATTGTTTTGATGGGATTTTATTTTTGATCTTTAGCTCAAAAACACAGCTCACCCGTCTTCATATCACCTGTAAGGGCACCATAGAGAATGAGGGCTATGGAATGCTTCAGGTGAGAATGTCATGCATGGGTAGTTTAGATTTCACTGTGACATCTGTCAAATATGAGATTACTTTGATTGACACTGAAGACCCTTTCTGTCATCCTTCATCTCTCCTCAAGAAGACATGTCTGCATAATTAAGTATACTTTTTTATGTGAAATTTGATCATTCTTGATCGAGAACACACACACACACACACACACACACACACACACACACACACACACACACACACACACACACACACACACACACACACACACACACACACACACACAAACACAACAAAAACAGTATTTCCCCACACTATCATTGGGACATTCTAGGAAATGGGTGCCTCTTCCAGTTTGGCATATATTTTTCATTATTTCAGGTTTCCATTTTTCTTTTTAAGGCAAATAAAATGTTATATTTTTTAGAAGAGGAGACTACTTGAGTTGACTGACACTTTTTTTTTTTTTTTTTTTTTTTTTTTTTTAAGAGGATAAATACAGTTCAATAATGCATCACCTACATGTATATAAAAAAAAAAAAAAAATTTTCAATGAATATGCATATATTTTGTTTTCATCAAAATATGCATATTTGATTATTATACAGTTACAGGGTTTTTGTTTGTATATATTTTTTTTTTTTTAAGGATCACAAATGGCACTTTATTATCGAATATCATATTCATATCGGGTGTAACATGTCATTTTAAGATTTCAGACAAGTCTGTGACCCAATATGAGTACCATGCAATGAAAGCAAAAAAACAACTAAAACATCTCAGTTTTGACCCAGCTGACTGAGGTTCTGCAGCTCCGTCGGCCCCGATCACGTCCCTCCCTGCACCTCTCCAGTTCATTGCAGAGTCTGTCTGCCGGGGTCCTCTGCCCTGCTCTCCTTTTCCCATCTCTCCCCAGTTGGGGCAGGGCACACCCTGACAGTTGATGGGCACACATGAACAGCCCTGGGAGGTCTCAGGAGCCCAGGGTCCTGCCGGCCGGATTGACGGATGTTTCCGGAAGGGTGGGACGGTCTGACAGGTTGTCAGTAGTGCTGAGGAGAGGCGGGGCAGTCGGAGCTGGAGTTGAGTGACCTGATCAGCGAGATCATCTGGCAGCCTGCCAACCTCCCTCCCCTTTTCTCCTCCATCTCACTGAGGAGGCTGTGGCCCAGTGAGTCCGGCCTGACAGCCTGCAAAACACAGCCTCAAAGGGGTCCTACACCTCCCCTGTTTACCTTTTCAAAGCTGTCCTAGGCCAATATTAGCACTGCTGCCTACACTCCCAGTCTTTGAAATATAAAAATGCATAACAATAGGAGACAGCACTGAAGAAAGGTCTTTCACAACAGAATTTAGCAATGCCACCAAAACAAGCACTCATGCAGTATGACTGTCTGTCTTCCTTACTTCCTTCTCCTGCTCTTAATGTTTAGGGCAATTTTATTTATTTATTTTTATTTAAAAAAAAAATGTTGTCATGCATTATGATGTATGAAATAATTTCAGGTTATTTAAGCTTATTACGTATGACAAAAGCTTAAACGGTCTGCCTGGAAGCTGTGAACATATTTGTTTGAGGTATCTGACCTCAATGGCCAATGGTTAATAGATCCATTATTCAGAATAAAGAGAGTGGTGTTTGGCCTTGGCAACAACCTGCAGGGTCACAATGGACAGGCACCATGACAGTCCTGCATATGTTTTACATCAATGGGTTTGGGATATATATATATATATTATGTATATATATATATATATATATATATATAATATATATATCCTATATATATATATATATATATTTTTCCTGTTATTTAACACTTTTTTCCTGTTATTTTTTTTTCATTTGTTTTACATCAGCCAAAAAAAAAAAGTAATCAGACATTTTTAATCATCTTTAATTTTGTTTTTATTTTGTATTATTATTTTATCTTTGAAAAACTTTTCATCTGACATTTTATAATGTTTATTTTTTATTTATTAATAAATAAATGTATAATAAAATATAAATGTATCTATTATTTTAATATTTATTTTATTTGTCTTTTACGTTGGTGAAAATGTTTTAATCAGACATTTATTATAATTTGTATTGATTTTTATTATATTTATCTTTGTGTTTTTACCTCTTAAAAATGTTTTGAGAACTTTTTTGTCCAGATTTCTTGTTTTGCAGGGTTTCTCTTTTTTTTTTTTTTCTCTCCAATTATAATTACAATTTCATGGCTTATAAGAAATATTTATGCCCAGTACATTTTCTCAATTCATCCACCATCAGCAGGTCTAGCAAAAAGTTAATTTTGTATTTGTACATGCACCAAAAATCTCCTGAACTGTGCCGAAAATTCTCTCCTTTTACTTAACTCATGTTTTGTAGTTTTACGCGCAGCTGGGTACAGCACTCTATTTTCCACCCTGTGCATTTTATCACCCTGTCCCTTACCAAAACTTATAATCTCTGGTCACATCCTGGACAAACAGCCTGGCTTGCAGTCTCACAATTTGAATGTTCAGACATAGATCATAGTATCATAGATCTTTGTACCGTAACACAATTTCACACCATGTTCAAGGATGAAATTGTTTTTTATTCTTTAGGCCTGCTGAACAGTTTTGCAGCTGATTAATATGTGTTTTTATTTGTGCTGCAGGTGGACTTTGCAAACAGGCTGGTGGGTGGAGGGGTGACGGGTATGGGCTTGGTCCAGGAGGAGATACGCTTCCTCATCAACCCTGAGCTCATCGTATCACGTCTCTTCACAGAAGCCCTGGACCACGACGAGTGCCTCATCATCACAGGTCAGCACACACACATGCACAGGAGTGGAAACGGTCCACTCCTCCCTCCCGTCTGTCCTGCACACCCTCACACATCCCTGTCTGATTGATGTCAGCCATCATTGAAGTGTCTTGTTCCTCCCTTCTGGCTGTTCAAACACCTGTTTTCTAGTGTAAAAATATTTTTGTACTTGGATGAACCTATGGCTCATTATGTAAAAGGTTGGCATGAGAATCATAAGGAATTGAACGATTCTGCTTCATTAACACGGGGTTATCGGTAGCTGCATTTGTACTGTGTGAGAAAAATATTATCATGATGATATTATAAAGATGGCATGTTGTTTCCTAAAATAAATCATCTTTTGTCATTGTACTAAAGCAAAGTACTAAAATATTACCTTTTGTATTAAATAATAAAAATAGATTTAATATTATATTAAAATTAAGTTTACAGTGTATCTTGTATAAACATGAAAATAAGCATTTTAAATAATTTAATTCTATAGTACTTTTACATACAATTTCGTTAGTCTTTAGAAAGCATAATGAAACAGTAATATTTTTGAATTTAGTAAATGTATTAAAATGATTGCAGTAATTTAATAAAATATTTCAAGCTAACTTTGACTTGTCTAAACAACAAAACATACTGCATGTGTCTATCTATCTATCTATCTATCATCCATATCCATCATCTATATATCCATCCATCCATCCATATCCATCCATCCATCCATATCCATCCATCCATCCATCCATCCATCCATCCATCCATCCATCCATCCATCCATCCATCCATCCATCCATCCATCCATCCATCCATCCATCCATCCATCCATCCATCCATCCATCCATCCATCCATCCATCCATCCATCCAACGGTAAGATCCATCTAATTTTTTAAATGTTTTTAAAGAAGTCTCTTCTGCTCACCAAGGCTGAATTTATGTTATTAGAAAAAAAAAAAAAAAAGCTGTAATATTGTGAAATATTATTAAAATGTAAAATAACTGTTTTCTATTTGAATATATTTTAAAATGTAATTTATTCCTGTGATGACAACGCTCAATTTTGAGCATCACTATCCCAGTGTTCAGTGCCACATGATCCTTCAGAAATCATTCAAATATGATGATTTGCTGCTAAAGCAACATTTCTGATTATTATCAATGTTGTGTAAGTTTTTAAATTTTTTTTTTGTTTTTTTGTTTTTTTTTAGGATTCTTTGATGAATAGAAAGTTCAAAAGAACAGTATTTATCTGAAATAGAAAGATTTGTAATATACCGTTCAAAAGTTTTGGGTCAGAATTTGTATTTATTTGTTTTTGGGAAAGAACTTAAAGAAATGAATACATTTATTCAGCAAGGATGCATTAAATTGATCAAGTGACAGTATAGACATTTATAATGTTGCAGAGGCTTTATATTTCAGATAAATGCTGTTCTTTTGAACTTTGTTCCTTAAATAATCCTGAAAAAGAATTGTACACAACTGTTTTCAACATTAATAATAATAAATATTTCTTGAGCAGCAAATCATCATATTAGTATGATTTCTGAAGGATCATGTAACTCTGAAGACTGGAGTAATGATGCTGAAAATTCAGCTTGGAATCACATGAATAAATTTAATTTTAAAATATATTCAAATAGAAAAAGATTATAGAATAGAAAATTGTAAAAAAAAATCACAATAGTACTGTTTTTGCTGTATTTTGAATCAAATAAATACAGCCTTAGTGAGCAAAAGAGACTTCTTTAAAAACATTTTTAAAACTCTTACCGTTCTAAAACTTTTGACGGTAGTGTACATGCATGCATACATGCATACATACATACATACATACACATACATACATACATACATACATACATAGAAATTTGAATCCTTATGGACCTCAGTGTGAAAAACCCTGCCTTATCAAGCCAATTACAATATTTAACTAAAACTAAAGCCATAAAAACACCTGAAATAAAAATATATATATAAAAACTTCAGTTAGTTGCCTAGGCAATATATCTCATTTTCTATCTTATTTCACTAAATTAACTAAAACTAAAATAAAAATTAACAACAAACAAAATGAATTAAACATTTTTTAAACAAAATTTAAAACTTTAAAATGAAAGTGAAAAAAAAAAAAAAAAAAAAACTAAACCAAAACTATAATAGTATCTCAATGCTACTAAAGCATTAACGCTCTGATTATTGGATTGTCACAGCAAGTATTTCTCATTCACAATGATGGCGCCACTGTCACAGTATTTTAATATGTTGTTTAAAGGAATATTGTAGACATTCAGAAACCATTAATAGAAATGAACATCATGAAAATCATTTGGCTTGTTTTGTAGGATTGGACCAGCCATTAGGATAGGGTAATCATGGATGCTATTAGGTATTTATGTTCAATACAGGCTGACGAGATCAGGTTTGTTTCCATACACTAATGAAGTCAGTCACTGTAATCACAGTTCTCTAACACTGCATATAGTGAGCTGAGTAGCACATTGCGTGTTTTTGCCGCAACTAATTTGCCATTGCTCACAGAAGCTTGTGTGTATACATTCAGCTCCATTCTTCCCTCCCCCGTCTTCCCTCCTCATCTAATTTGAACGTAAATCCATTACATTGATTCACGCTGGACTCAGGGCAGTCCTGTTATTCCTCATTTCTCTCTAGCTGAATTGCCCTATTCTTCACCCTCCAACTCACTGTGCTTGAGTCAACACGTTAAGTGACAACCCCCCCTTTCCCTCTCACTTCATATCTCTCCGTCTTCCTCTGTGTCTCTCTCTGTCCCCACACTATTCTTCCATCACTCTGTTCCTCCTTTATGAACTGTGCTCTTTGACTGAGTGGCAGCATTGGAGAGGAGCCCATGTCATGAGTAAGTGTCCTGCATCCGAAACATTACAAACAGTTTGTCTCTTCACTTCCTCTCTGGCTGTTTGAAACATCTGAACCCTGCTTTTCCCTTCCCACCTCAGTTGCTGCAGAACCATAAACACACCTAAGGGAAGTGAAAAGTACCTGTTTTCCTGCTAATTGATAGGAAAATTGTTAGTAGTAGTGCTGACTCAGTTTGGTTACCTCATGGTTGTCATTTGTGATACTAGATATGGATTCTTAAAGACTCTTGAGTATAAGTTTGGTAATGAATCAGTTTGTGAAGCGGTTTAAATAATTGAACCGACTCAAAAGAACAACTTAAAAAGCAAACTTAGTTTTTAAAGATCCTATCATAAATGATTGGAAATGTCACTGAAAATTTGTTTGTCCAAAAAAGAAAGAAAAAGTGCTGTGTAAATACTGCCTAAAAACTGGCACTCTGCATTGTTTATTAAACCGCAATATTAATAAGAATGTAAAAAAAAAAAAAAGAAAACTGTCATCATTTACTACCCATTATATTCTTCCAAACCTTTATGACTTGCTTTCTTCTGTGGAACATAAAAGATGATATTTTGAAGAATATTGGTAACCAAACTGTTTTGGTGACCATTGACTTCCATTGTATGGACAAAAACACTGAGGCATTCTTCAAGATTATTATTTTATTTTCATTCTATTTGAATTTTCATTATTAGGTGAACTATCAATTTAAATATTTCTTAATCTAAATAATTACTTGAAAATGACATGCCAATGTTTTAAATGGATTGATTATTAGATTGGTATTGACAATCCAATAATCACAGTGTTATTTAAGTAGCATTGTGATACTATTATAGTGTTGATTTTTGTTGAGTTTTTCCATTTTCACTTTAATTTTAATAAAGTTTTTTTTTTTTTTTTTTTTTTTTTTTTTTTTTTTTTATGGTTTATTATAACCCTGATGTGTCATACATGTTGCTCTAAATTGTCTCTCAAGGGAAATTTGAGCCTGAAAAACTGACAGCATGAAGAATCATAAGGAAGCATGAGAAGGAAATCTCTCAGAACCAGTGACTAAATAAACCATGTTGGTCCAGATGTACTATGTTTGAGTCAATTTCTTTCACCTGTTCCAGAGAATCGTTCGCATAGTTGAACACACTCATCATTTTACTTTTTGTGGTCTGGGTGCAGTCACAGCCATGTAGAAATGTTGTGCTGTGATTGGCTGTTGCCCACTCTCACACCTGCCATCATGCTCATTTCTCATCCACCCATGCCTTCTGACGTCTTCCAAACAAAGCACAGGGCACAAACCATTGCGCAGATGCACAAACCATTAATCAATCAAAATATTGTGCCTTTCAAACCCATATGTCCTTTCCTGGAACACTAGAATAGATTTGATAGTTATGGAGCAGAAGTGGCTATACACCATTGAGAAGTCATTTTTAGAGCTGTTCTAGTGATTTTAAAATTCTAGGAAATTAGCTTCAAAGTCACTGTGAACTTGAGTTTTCCACCCTGTCACAAAATACCCTCACTTGGACTCAAGCTCAGATATTAGTCATCTCTCTCTCTTTCACTTAGTCCTCTCTCTCTCACCCCTGCTGCCCTCCCTTTCCACTTAACAGTATTACCTCTGGCCACAATGAATGACTGCGGGAACGGCCTTCTCTAATGGATCCAGCCATTCCATCACAGTTATTACATCAAACAAAATATTCATCGTCATCTCCGTTTCTATTGCACTGCAACTTGCCTTTGCAGCAAATCATATCCCGCCAGTAATGCATCATGACACAGGCTCTTTAATGTACACTCTCTGCATCGGTACAGTTGGTAGAAATGCTGAAGCGTCGGTACGGGGACTGGATTTTAATCTTGTTATTGCTCTTTGTCAGAGTGCCACTGAAACCAGCCACAAATACTAAAACGCTAATTAGACCTAGGTGGGGGTGGAGGATTCTGGAGGTCTTCGTGATAGTAGGGAGATGCACAGAGTCTGGAAGACATATGCCAATTAAAATATCAAGAAATAAAAGTGTGAGCAATATTTACTGAGAGGCCTTCTAGTTATAATAAGATGGTTTCTGATGTAACTGGAATACTATATATAGTTTTCTAGATTGAAATAAGCTACTTTACAAGCAAATCTTCTTCTACTACTACTACTACTACTACTAAAATAATAATAATAATAATAATAATAATAGTTGATGTTGTTGTAAATACCTGCAAATTTAAAGGGGCTAGATTATGCCCTTGATTTAGTTTTTGGGGTTTTAAACCTATAGATTTTCATGAATGTTCAAAAAACACTTTATTTTTCACAAATTTTACATTTGTTGCTGCACATCTCTTCCCAGCCTATCAGTAACGCTCAGGGCTTTCCCAAAAGCACCGTGAGACCATTGCCACGAATGTTCTGTACGATCAACTTAGCTCATGATGCTTTTTGGAAATGCGGCCTTGTTTAGTTCCTTTCTCTATGAAGTCCCTCCTTCCGAAAAGCACATTATGCTCTGTGTGTTTCTCGAAAATGTCACAGCATTTACCATAACCATGACTTTCAACAGCTCATTAAGGCCTTTTTTTGTTTGTTTTTTTTTTTTTTGCATATGGCTGGGAATTATTTAAAGAAGGGCTTTTGAAGGGATAAGACTACAATCAAGGCATTTCAGGGAGTTCAGAAACAGGTCTTACTGATATTTGGAGTGGACTTTGTGCTTTCCTTTGAACTTTGCAGACCTTTTGCATGCTCAAACAGCAACATTACACACTAAAGAAAGTTGAAAATGTAAAAAAGAAATGTCCTCTTTAAATCAAACTGATGTGCTCACTGATTAACTTAAATGATTTCTGTCTATAATATGGTGGGGACAAGAAAATGTTATGCATACTGTTGTGAAATCGACCCACTTATGTATTCACATTTTATTTATTTGCTCTTCCTTCAGGCACAGAGCAATACAGTAAGTACTCCGGCTATGCAGAGAGCTTCAAATGGAAAGCCAATCATAAAGATGAGATACCCAGGTAACATTTATTTACTGATAATAACTTTAGGAAATACCTCTTAAATGGGTTCCTACACTTTCTTAAATGATCTGTTCTAAAATATAAAGCAACCAAGATTGTAAAATTGAGGAAATCTCTGAATAAAATAAAAATCTCTTCCCATGCTCAGAGACGGGTGGCAGCGGAGGTGCACCGAGATTGTGGCCATGGATGCACTGAAATACAGGAATTTCATGGAACAGTTTCATCCTGAGAAAATGACCCGGGAGCTAAACAAGGTCGGCAAAAAGGCTTCAAGCAAATACTGTGCCGTGTTTCACACTGATGACATGAAATGGCAAATCTTTGACCTCTGTCGAGCTCTAATGGCCTTTGATTCTCTTAACCTTGCCAATCTATGTTGCTTAGAGAATTTAATGAGGCTTGACATGAGTCGTCTTGTCATTCTCTCTCTCTCTCTCTCTCTCTCTCTCTCTCTCTCTCTCGTATTCTGCAGTGATTAGCTTGTATTTATTTCACTATGACGTAAGGATGTTGTCTTTTTCCAGGCATTCTGCAGTTTCATGCGGCCTGGTGCGAACCCTCAGCACCTCTCTGCTGTTGCCACAGGGAACTGGGGATGCGGTGCGTTTGGAGGCGACACTCATCTCAAAGGTACTTGCAGGTCCTCACAAAGTGAAGCTGCAATTTTCAAGAGGCTCTTATAGGACATTTCTTTCTGAAATGTCATGCACCAATGCAAAAAAATTTTTTATGGGTGATAACTCATAAATGGCTGATATTTAAAGTCCATATTATTTTGTCTAAATAAATAAAACCTAAAATCATAGCTATTTCATATAGGCGTCACAACATTTATAAGGTAGAGTTTTAAATGCTTTTTGTATTAATTTCTGGTTTTGTTGGCATTCAGACAAAACAGAGAAGCTCTCTCACTTTGTTTTTGGACCCAAGAAATGTTTTTTTCCCACTTTCCTGTTATTGATCAGCTGACACACATTTATCTTTTCCATTACAAGTGCAACTGATTTTCCAGCCTCATCCATAAATTCATAGCAAGCTTGAAACTTTGCCAGCTGATCATTTTCTGTTGTAAGGATGGAAGCCCGTTTCATGAGATGATTCTATCTTTGATAGTTCATCATTGTTGAAACCGTGTGTGTTTGTATGTGGTGCTAGTTCATTTCTCCCATTGACTTATCGCACTGTAAATTCATCTTGATGCTGGGTTATTTTGGTCCAGTCTGTTTAGTTTAGCGCTGGTTTGCCTAC
The DNA here is from genome assembly GCA_018749465.1 of Paracanthobrama guichenoti. NCBI lineage: Eukaryota > Metazoa > Chordata > Actinopteri > Cypriniformes > Gobionidae > Paracanthobrama > Paracanthobrama guichenoti. The sequence continues at coordinate 26,625,120 of CM031955.1, read as the reverse complement.
AGATTACCCATTGTAATTGGTTGCTCTCATTTGAACAACGTTCATTCATCAGTGGGCTACATTCAACCTCTTTAAATATTTAAAATCTTTAGACTCAATTTAAAGCTGGGTGACTAAGATTGAGTCTCTTAATAGGGGTTGTTAGACATGGATTATTTACCTTTTGAAAACAAATTGGATGTGTCAGTCATCTTCTCTACAGCTAGGAACATGGAACAAAACTAAAGAATCCACACTGTGCCATCAATGATGTATCACACCATATTTTATTCATTTGGGTTGGGCAGCTATCAGTATTTACTGGGCACCCTCAGATAATATTAACGATATATCATAGAGCATGCAGCGGTTGATTAACCCTTAATTTTGCTAATGGGGAGTGGGAGGGGTAAATCCTACATTTGTTTTTTTTTTCCTTTCATATTCCATATTCCCATGCATTGACAGGAATCCATGCGTAAATGTATGCATGTCGTTTCTGTTTAGCGATGCGTGCATTAAAGAGAAATGAATACGAAATATGAAAGGCTTCCTACATGTTTTTTATGGCTTTAGTA
>CM031955.1:26392063-26619563 GCA_018749465.1 Paracanthobrama guichenoti | reverse complement strand
TCAAGACAACCTCCTGAACTCCAAACTGAATGTCAGAATGGGAAAGAAAGGTGATTTAAGCAATTTTGAGCGTGGCATGGTTGTTGGTGCCAGACGGGCCGGTCTGAGTATTTCACAATCTGCTCAGTTACTGGGATTTTCACACACAACCATTTCTAGGGTTTACAAAGAGTGCTGTGAAAAGGGAAAAACATCCAGTATGCGGCAGTCCTGTGGGCGAAAATGCCTTGTTGATGCTAGAGGTCAGAGGAGAATGGGCATATGGGAATGGGAAAAGAGCAACTTTGACTGAAATAACCACTCGTTACAACCGAGGTATGCAGCAAAGCATTTGTGAAGCCACAACACGCACAACCTTGAGGCGGATGGGCTACAACAGCAGAAGACCCCACCGGGTACCACTCATCTCCACTACAAATAGGAAAAAGAGGCCAAAATTGGACAGTTGAAGACTGGAAAAAATGTTGCCTGGTCTGATGAGTCTCGATTTCTGTTGAGACATTCAGATGGTAGAGTCAGATTTTGGTGTAAACAGAATGAGAACATGGATCCATCATGCCTTGTTACCACTGTGCAGGCTGGTGGTGGTGGTGTAATGGTGTGGGGGATGTTTTCTTGGCACACTTTAGGCCCCTTAGTGCCAATTTGGCATCGTTTAAATGCTACGGCGTACCTGAGCATTGTTTCTGACCATGTCCATCCCTTTATGACCTTCATGTACCCATTCTCTTATGGCTACTTCCAGCAGGATAATGCACCATGTCACAAAGCTCGAATCATTTCAAATTGGTTTTGTGAACATGACAATGAGTTCACTGTACTAAAATGGCCCCCACAGTCACCAGATCTCAACCCAATAGAGCATCTTTGGGATGTGGTGGAACGGGAGCTTCGTGCCCTGGATGTGCATCCCACAAATCTCCGTCAACTGCAAGATGCTATCCTATCAATATAGGCCAGCATTTCTAAAGAATGCTTTCAGCACCTTGTTGAATCAATGCCACGTAGAATTAAGGCAGTTCTGAAGGCGAAAGGGAGTCAAACACAGTATTAGTATGGTGTTCCTAATAATCCTTTAGGTGAGTGTAGTGTTGGAGGTTTCACGCCTCATGCACAGCCTGGTTTACATTCCAGCTGTAAGAGCCGAGTGTGAAGGATGAATTAGCAGAGCAAAAGCACAGCACAATATTGCAATCCATACAACATAATGGGAGACCTGTCTGAGTTCAAAAGAGGACAAATTGTTTCTGTGCATCTGTGACCAGGACGGCAAACCTTTGTGGTGTATCGAGTGCTATGGTATCCAGGGTAATTTTGGCATACCACCACGAAGAATGGACCACATCTGAGGGAACTGTCTGAAAGGGACATCCAGGTTTGTTTCTGATTCCGAATGACAACAAAAACTTTAGTTAGTAACGTAATCCAGTACATTACACATTTTATGTAGTATAATCTGCTTTTTGATTGCTTTTAGATTATTTTTGACCAATTTATCACATTGAATTGAGTAGGATTATATTGTACCGTATTGATATAAATACAAAAGAAAACCACATTTTTTGTTACCACCAACATGAAGTGCATTAAATTACGTTAGTATTTCCCAAACGGGTTCATGAAGGGACAGGGGGTTTGAGATTTTAATGAAAAGCTAATGACTAAATCATTAAAAAAATAATAATAAAATGTATTTGAAAGAAAAAAAGCCTTCCAAAGACATAGCAATACATGGTTACATGAGTGATAATTCAAGTAATAATGTGTATGTCAGGCGTTGAGTAGATATGCAATGTTAAGAAAATACTCCTTAAAAGTGACATGATTTGTGTAAATCCAGTGATCAAATGCTTTGTGGCCTCTCAATTGTCCATGTAATTATAGCCACCTGACTGATGGCTGGTGTGTGTCAGTAGACTTTCTGTGAAATGCTTTTTTTTTTTTTTTTTAGAAAGGAAACAAAAAATAATAAACGATCAATGCCTTACTACCATTGTATAATATGTGATCAATAAAAAAAGTAACTGTAGTATGATTATGAGTATGTTAAACGTAATGTAATCTAACTACAAGTACTTAATTTTTGGAATATGATTACACAATCCAGATTACATTTAATCAGTTACCACCCGGCACTGCGAGGTATTAACCCGGATTGTATCCAAAAAACATAAAACCACAGCTGCCCAACTCACAGAATTAAATGAGCACCCTGTTCGTTAGGAGTTCAGTCAATATTCATGGTCAGGCTGCTATAGCCAAACCTTTAGTCAGTCGTACCAATGCCAAATGTTGGTTTCATTGGTTCCAACAGTGCAAATCTTGTGCTTTGGACAATGTGATATATGTATTGTTCTCTGATGAGTCACTGTCTTTCCCACATTTGTGGGATTTATGGTGTGGAGGTTTAACACCCGGACTGTTGCTGCCCAGAGAAAAGCATGGGGTGGATCAGTGATGGTTTGGGCTGCAATATCATGGCTTTCCCTACTGTGCTTGATGGGCTCCACTGCCAACGATTCTGGAGGACCATGTGCACCTAATGGTTCAAATATTGCACCCTGAAAGGGGTGCCGTGTATCAGCATGATAATGCACCTGTGCACACAGGAAGACTTGTGAAATAATGGTTTGATGAACATGAAAGTGAAGCTGACCATCTCCAGATCAAATATTTTTGAGCAATTTTGGGGTATTTTGGAGGAGCAAGTCAGAAAACGTTTTCCTCCACCTGGTCCACCAGCATTGCAGTGATCTGTCCACTGTTCTGAAAGAAGAATGGCTCAAAATCCCTCTGGCCACTGTGAAGAACTTGTATCTGTCATTCCCAAGATTAACTGATGCTGTATTGGCTGTAAAAGGAGGGCCAATTGGCCCTGCACCATACTAATAAATGATTGTGGTCTAAAACCAGGTGCTTCACTCTCATTGTCTAACTCCTGTATGTCATCAGCATGAATTTGAGATTGATTATGAATTTGATTAGAGCTGGGTTTGAGTCGCCCTATATTTGTGACAGTTTTGTTTATTTTTCTACTATAAGAATATATAATGCTATGTATATATATATATATATATATATATATTATATATATATATATATATATATATATATATATATATATATGAAGAGTTCAGATGCAAAAGCCTCTAAAAGCCACTTCGGTCAAAAATTAGATAATGATACCGAGTGAATGCTCTCCGCATATAGTACACATTCATAAAATACTTTCGCTTCAAACCCACTAAATCCCAGCCTCAGCCCATTCAGAAGTACCGGTACTTGGGTAGAAACTTATACATGGAAGTCTGACAAAAATGCTTATTTTAAAGAAAGACGTCAGACGGACTTAGAGGCTTTTGCATTTGAAGTCTTCATATATATATATATATTCTCAGTTCATTTCTGATTGGTGCCCAACTCTGCAGGTTGGTTATCTGATCCCTACCAGAGTCTTTCCTTATGCATCACAACACAGCTTTATTGTGCAATATATATTGTGTCAATTTACTTAATTGTAGTGAACTGGATATTTGCCCATAGTATGAGAGTGCTTAAAAACTCTACAAAGATACGTCAAATAAATTATACATAAAGGTACTCTAAACCTGCTGTTATTTTAGATGCTGCAGTTTAGAGTTGAAAGTGACCAACTGCAGCGCCGCATTCAGCACGTGCATGTGGATTATGGGACGGATTTGACGTTGGAGAGATTATAGGGCAGAAAAGAAACGTCCAGCCTGAATCACGACAGACCGCATCTGAACTCAACCGGACCATCTTCGTCTGCGCGCAGCTCAAGGTGAATTTTTTTTTTTATGACGTAGATGAAGCTACGTAGACGCCGTCGAGCGAATGGAAACATATAATGGATGGGTAACAGCTGTAAACAATCGATGCATATTTACGACTGTTCGCTCATATTTACATCGCATAAATGTATTGGAAGTGATTTTGGCAACGGGATTTTACGTCGTTCAAATCAGTTTGTCATTGAATAGGTGGAGATGAAGGACGAGCTCTATTTAAAAGCCTTTCCAATCATCGCCGGTACTTGAAACACTGACATAGATAGAGCATTTTAATAGCGCAATATGGTTCTCGTTATCCACAAGAACACTTGCAAGGATATTTTTAAAGGTGAATTTTATTGAATGAGTTTTACATGTAAAATAGGCCTAATAAATAGTGCCCTACTTTTAGAACATATCATTAAAATACACTCACATAAGATTTTTATTATTGTATACACCCCACAAGCGAGTCACCCCACAACCACATACAACTGGCCTGCTTAAATTCTAAACCAGAAAGATCACACTGTTTGACCATCTTTAACTGAAGGACCATGCTCATCGACTAGTTTTAAAGGAATAGTTCACCCTAAAATTAAATTTCTGTCATCATTTACTCTCCCTCAACTTGTTCAAAACCTGAGTTTCTTTCTTCTGCTGAACACAAAAGAAGATATTTTAAAGAATGTTTGTAACCAGACAGTTGATGGTCCCCATTGACTTCCAAAGTTTTACTCTGGAAGTCAATGGGGACCATCAACTGTTTTGGAACAAGTTGAGGGAGAGTATGATGACAGAATTTTAATTTTAGGGTGAACTATTCCTTTAACCCGCCAAAAACACATTGGTGAACATCATAACTGAGCTTTTTTAGACCAGCACTAGATTGTTGGTATATGTTTTTTTTTTTTTTTTTTTTTTTTTCTCTCCAGGGTTAAATCACTCAAAAGCACATTTTCTGATTTTTAAAATGTTTAAAACGTTCTAAGGAACTTCCAAGAACAGATCTGTCTGCCATAATGCCTTTCTGTTTCCTATTTATGAAGGTTGCAGACATGAGTCAGCTAAGGTCCCTGGCTGGTGCTCTAAGAAGCAGTAGCCAATGGATGAGAGGGCACGTGGGGACAGGGAGGCGAGTTTTTGACCCACTCCGTAACTGTTCCAGCGGGGCTCCTGAGCCTTCATTGGCGGCCTGCAGCTCTAGCTATGTCGTGGAGATGTACTACGCTTGGCTGGAGGATCACAAAAATGTTCATGAGGTGCAGTGAACATTTACTAAAGACACTCCAACTCTGTCCCAGTTCAGAAACCCAATGTGCGTTCTATTAATATAAGAGCACCACAATGCTATCATTATTTTGATTTACTAGAGTACATTCCCAATCTGTAAACCCCTATGCTCATTTTATACTCATTTACATCAGTGTTGTTTTAGTATCACTAGTACAATTATATTTTGTAATATTTTGTCTATAATTAAATTGTATTTTATTTTTAAAGTTAAAAGTAATTTTGTTGTGTTATATATATATATATATATATATATATATATATATATATATATATATGTATATGTATATGCATATGTATAATGTAATTTTTATTAAGTTTTAGGTTTTATTTAGTTTGTTATTTTAGTACTTTAAATGGAAAATGATAAATGTTGGCATCTAGCTGAAATAAGTTTATTTTATTTTTATATTAGTAATGAAATAAAAGTAATGAATTTTTTTTATGGTTTTAGTTTTTGTTTGTTAACAATAATAACCCTGATTTACATTTATGCATTTGGCAGACCAAAACAACTTGCATTGCATTCAGAGTATACGTTTGATCAGTTTATGCTTTCCCTGAGAAATGCATGACCCATAACCTTGGCGATCATTTAATCACCCTCATGTCAAGTGTCCGGTTTCACAGACAAGGCTTAAGCCTAGTCACAGCCTAAAGTGCATGATTGAGCTGTCTTCACTGAAAGCAACTCACACTGACATATCTTAAAATATGTCAGTGCTATTGTTTTGTCTCAAGATGCACACCAGTACATGTTAATATGTCAGCTAGTTAAATGTCCTAATTTAACTAAGGCCTACTCATGGCTTACATACCAGGCTTGTATGTGGCATTTAGCATAATGTTCAAGCTGCTTTATACAATAAAATTGAATGGGGACTGGAGAAAAGAAACAAAAAAATCTTGGACATTTTGCTGAATATGTCCTTTTGAGTTCCACAGTCATATGTAATTAGAATGACAGAAACGTCAGAAAACCCTTAAGCTTTTTGTTTTGAACTAATAAATAAGAAGATTTGACCTTTTGAACTATGTTCTTGCTATATTTGCAACAGTCTTGGGACGCATACTTCCGTAACGCACAAGCCAGCAGCTCAGAAGAGTCTGGAGAGAAGCGTCTGTCTTCGCTGCTCCAGGGCAGAGGCCAGTCTCAGACACCTGCCATGTCACAGAAGGTGGTGGAGGATCATTTGGCAGTCCACACTCTTATCAGAGCCTATCAGGTAAAGTGAGTAGCTCTGGGTTAAGGCCCGTTCACATCAAGAGCAAGAACTATAACCATAACAATATAACCATAAAGTCTTAAAAATTGCAAACTATGGCAATAGCAATCTGCAGAATACTGTAGCTATAGCAATAACGACAAAGATATAATTGAAATCACTTTCAGAACAAGAGCTTGAGCATTTAGAACACCAGATGATGAAACTTCAGAATGCACTTATAATAAACAGAATGTTATCATCCATTGGTGTGGATGCTAATATAGTTATCATTATCTTCACAGTTCATCATTCTTGGTGTGAACGGGTCTTTAGACAGAGGATCAGAGACAGAAATGCAGAGAATCTAATACACCATAAATAATTTTTTATAAATTAATCCAATCATATACACTAGCACTGGCACTGGACTGCAACAAATCAAAGATGCGCCTGTACATCCGTAAATTTTAGAGTGTCCCTGTGTAGTTATGCAAATCACGTGATTAATTCAAACCCAATTAGACAGTTTTTTTCCCTTTTGAAAATGAAAATATCAAAGAGATTGCTTGAATCAAAACAGGTGGTAACATTTTCTCTGCTTCCTCTAATTAATTAGATGAAGTATCGAAGGGATTTATTAAATTCTGTCTTTTGGCAAAGCCAGCATTTTCTTTCCATCTCCTGTTGCCAGCCTGTTGGGATTGTATGTTTAACTTATTGTGAATCCTTATGAGATGTGTTAGTCATGTGACATGCTGGTTCATATTCGTGTGGGTCAGAGATCCCCTAGTTACTTCCTGGCTCAGTCTTGCTTCTGGTTCTTTCAAGCTTTTCTTTGGGTATGGAGAGAACAAATCACATTCAATCATTGCGTTTTACCCCCTTTAGGTACGTGGTCACCATGTGGCCAGGCTGGACCCGCTTGGCATTCTTACTGCCGACCTGGATTCCTTTGTTCCCTCAGATTTGATCACGTCAATTGACAAGCTTGGTAAGATTATATCCATTTAGCACATATCCCACTAATATTTAACTTCATAATTCTTCCTTTCACTGTCCTACTTAAAGAAGGATCTTTGTTCTGAAGAAATGTGATAAATGCTGACTTAGTTCCTTGCTTGAGGCTCATCCTTATGAGGCTATATCCTTTTTTGTTATTATTCTCTGTATCCTTAGCCTCTCCCTCACCACCATTCAGTACTGTAGCTGCTGAGTAATACACTTCTCTTTAAATAGAAAGTCCTATTTACTGTTAAATACATTGTATTTACTTGATGACACGACAATGTCATTTTCTTTTGTTCAGTCATTAAATGCAGTTCATATACAGTATACACTCACCTAAAGGATTATTAGGAACACCTGTTCCATTTCTCACATGGCAGTTGCTTCAATGCATTTATGGGTGTGGTCCTGGTCAAGACAATCTCCTGAACTCCAAACTGAATGTCAGAATGGGAAAGAAAGGTGATTTAAGCAATTTTGAGCATAGCATGGTTGTTGGTGCCAGATGGGCTGGTCTGAGTATTTCACAATCTGCTCAGTTACTGGGATTTTCACGCACAACCATTTCTAGGGTTTACAAAGAATGGTGTGAAAAGGGAAAAACATCCAGTATGCGGCAGTCCTGTGGGCGAAAATGCCTTGTTGATGCTAGAGGTCAGAGGAGAATGAGCTGACTGATTCAAGCTTGAGTCAGCAACTTTGACTGAAATAACCACTCGTTACAACCGAGGTATGCAGCAAAGCATTTGTGAAGCCACAACACGTACAACCTTGAGGCGGATGGGCTACAACAGAAGACGACCCCACCGGGTACCACTCATCTCCACTACAAATAGGAAAAAGAGGCTACAATTTGCACAAGCTCACCAAAATTGGACAGTTGAAGACTGGAAAAATGTTGCCTGGTCTGATGAGTCTCGATTTCTGTTGAGACATTCAGATGGTAGAGTCAGAATTTGGCGTAAACAGAATGAGAACATGGATCCATCATGCCTTGTTACCACTGTGCAGGCTGGTGGTGGTGGTGTAATGGTGTGGGGGATGTTTTCTTGGCACACTTTAGGCCCCTTAGTGCCAATTGGGCATCGTTTAAATGCCACGGCCTACCTGAGCATTGTTTCTGACCGTGTCCATCCCTTTATGACCACCATGTACCCATTCTCTGATGGCTACTTCCAGCAGGATAATGCACCATGTCACAAAGCTCGAATCATTTCAAATTGGTTTCTTGAAAATGACAATGAGTTCACTGTACTAAAATGGCCCCCACATTCACCAGATCTCAACCCAATAGAGCATCTTTGGGATGTGGTGGAACGGGAGCTTCGTGCCCTGGATGTGCATCCCACAAATCTCCATCAACTGCAAGATGCTATCCTATCAATATGGGCCAACATTTCTAAAGAATGCTTTCAGCACCTTGTTAAATCAGTGCCACGTAGAATTAAGGCAGTTCTGAAGGCGAAAGGGGGCCAAACACAGTATTAGTATGGTGATCCTAATAATCCTTTAGGTGAGTGTATAGTGACTTGAATAGACATTGTCATCTTCTACAAAATGTCTGGATGAAATGTATTTTATTTATATTGTAAAATTTATTTTATTTTTGAGGGGCATAAAGTCAAGACCTGTCCTGATGCCATAATGAAGAAAAAGCCTTAATAAAAGAATAAAATTGTTGGAGGAAAAAAAAATAATTAAGAATGTTGGTATAGTCTGAAGCTATGAAGCTAAACTGCCCTATTTTATAGGGGAAAAGCATGTATTTTAAACAGGTAATGATATAGAGAAGCAGACCCTCATTACTGCACATCACAAATCAATAAATCCCTTAAAATGCCATACCATAGCTTTTTATGACAAGGCAAGTCTAGCTCGGGTTGTAAAATGTCATGTGTTGTGACTCCTCAAAAATGTGATGCAGTGTTTATGATACTGAAAGACATGAAGTCATTAAATTTATAAAATTTTCTTGAAAAAAAAAAAAAAAAAAAAAAAAAAAAAATATATATATATATATATATATATATATATATATATATATATATATATATATGTGTGTGTAAAGAGTTTGTTTATAAGAACTTGAACATGTTTTATACTAGATTTTTAAAAAAAAAGAAGTCTTACAGTATATGATATTGACCCATAGACTTCAGGCTTTTAAAAAATATCTAACAATATGTTCATCTTTTATTTTATCTACACATACTTTCAATCTTTATCTTTGTTGTTTATGTTGTCTATTGTCAGCGCTACAGTTCTTGCTTGCATTACAAGCCAGCTCAAGCTACCGGAGCTGTGTGTAATGTAATTGGTGGCTGACCTTGCCAACCCCAGCCACTCTGTTTATACAGTACGTCACTGTAGCAACAAAGCTGCACCCATCCGCTGCATACATCTCCTTTTTAATTATGAAAGGAAAATTAGATTGTTGGAGCCGACTGAAAAAACTCTTTCATTGCAAAGTGAGGACTTCCAGTTATTAGACCATTCATCAAATGACAAATTGTGAGCCCCAAATCATTAAAATGTAAAATATAAACCATTAAATATGCTGAACGTATAGAATGTGTAAATTCTCTGCAAATAAAACCAAATGCCGTGCTGTTTCTGAGATGTTCCTGCATGTGTATAATCTTTTAGATCAGTCTTTTCATTTTAGCTCAGGGCTTCCGAAGACCATTGGAAGTTACTTCCCCAACCTCATAATCAGAGCTGATAGCACTTCATGTTATATGAGGATCAAGATTATTGTAATGAAGTTTAGTAACACTGCCTGTACCAGTGCTTGCGTTTTGGTTATTTGGTGACTCATAGTGCTCGATTAATGGAAAGGGGGAGAGAGAGCGTAGATGTTTCTGCTTTTAGGCGCTGTAGTCTTGTAAGTGGTCTGCAAACAATTCCTCATTTGGCCATTACAGATTCCCCATTCCCAGACAGCGACAGGGGCTGGAAGGGAGAGCTATGCCCCAGACTCAATCGCAAGCACAGGTTAATGTTATCTGAGATAAAGGCCCATAAATCTTCCCCTTTGCTCCTGTCGGATCCTATTGCCTTTAGTGTCGCCAGAGTAGAAGGATGTAGCACATGTTCTCACAACAGATCGAAAAAGAGAGAGTAATAGCCAGTGAGAAGACCTCTCAAAACATGCCTCTTTTACCTCACTACTCTCTCTATGTGTCGGTCAGGTCAGGTTTTGTCATAGCTTTTCCTATAGCCTTCGTGCAGCTAATGAGGGCGTGTATTGGACCAGAAGGCTCTTAATTTCGGTATGATGCATCTTTCCTCTTTATCTGTACTGTGGCTTTAATTACATTTGCACCTGTCTCCTCTTGTGTGTGTTCCTCTCTTGAGGAGACACAGTCTTACTGATAGACCCCAGTGTTATCTACAGGATGCATTTGCAAACTACTATGACTGCCTGCGTTGCATGGTTTTCTTTCACTGTTTAGGGGTGTAACTAACCATGAAATTGGTAATGATGTTAGTTAAAATTGACATATCAGGGTTTCAGGCTGCGACTGAAATGGATGAAAATGTGTCAGAAAATAAAGATGTGCTACAATAACTAATCTAGAAAGCTTTGTGTGGGTCTTTACACGGTTTCGTTGTATATCATCTTAAAATTGATTGTGAAGCAGCCGTTTTCCTCTGCTTATTTAACATGAGTGAATAATGAATGTATGAATACAGTATATCCACACAAAACAAATGATTGCCAATATGACTGAGAAAAATAGAATATTTTTGACAATTATTCATAACCGCAATAGTGCAAATAATCACATTTTAGTGAATAATATGGTAATTCTCACTTTGTTCTTCACTAATCTCAGTTTTGATTTAGAATACATCACATCCTTTCTGGTGCTCGCGTATGGTCTAGCCACAAAAGTTTAGATATTTCAACGTAACCAAAGCTTAAAAAAAAATGCATCTGGAAATTCTGCATACACACATAAACAGAACTCCACACAGCTCCTCTCTATTGTAAATTAATGACTTCAAATCTGTCTTTGTCTGAAAAAAAAGTTAGTTTTAGCGTGTGCCAGTGTTTTCTGCAAGCAACGACAAACACAGCATGGGCTGTGAGGTCCGATTTGTGAATAAATGAATGAAAAGATTCATAAAACAGTCATGTAAGCAAGCTATTTAAATCAGATTCACTCAGTAAATCGTTTAGAGTCATTTTTGAGCTCACAACTGACTGCCGCACTGAACTGCGAGTCATTCTTCAGTTATGAACTATTCAAAACAAACAGTGAACCGGTACTGTACAGTCTACAGTATTTACTGACTAGTTGGTAATATGACAAAATGTAATTAAAAATACATATTCACCACAGTGAATGATTAATGGTATTCTAAAAGTAATGTTTAGTTTTAAGATTAAATCGACTGTAAAGGAAACAGTAAAGGACTGTGTTTGAGTAACTTGTTGGAACCATAATCAACACATCTTTACTTCACTGTAAATCATAATATTTGGTTTAAAAAGGAACATGGTGGGGGCCTTATTACATTTCATAACAGTGTATTTTTGTTGTCGTTCTTGCTTTACCATGCTTCTCCTCTTTAATCTTTAGGGTCATACGGCTTGGGAGAATCTGATCTCGATAAATCATTTCAGTTGCCACTAACCACATTTATTGGGGAAATGAAAGCACACTCCCACTGAGAGAAATCATACACAGACTTGAGGTGGGTAGATGCTGGATTACTGTGATATCACCCAGTATTTGAGAAGAAACACTCCTTCCTCATTTCTCATTAGCTGGTTTTGTGACTGGATTGATTCAGATATGACATTCACTAGCTATTCTGAAAGGATGTAATTTGGGTAAATATGACAAGCTCATTGCTTATATTATGATCATGTTTAATTATACTTCAAAAATGAATGCATTAATAAATGAAAGGGTAAACTGAATGTGCTTGGAATGTTCCAGACATCATACTGTGGACATACTGGAGTGGAATTCATGTTTATCAACAATATGGAGCAGTGCCAATGGATCCGACAGAAGTTTGAGACTCCAGGAATCATGACATTTTCTGACAGAGAGAAGAGGACCTTGCTGGCCAGACTGGTTCGCTCAACACGGTGCATATCTTTAAAATAATGTACTATATGTTGTTTTCCTGGTTCTTTATTAGAGACTTATTTTTCCCTGATTAAACCATATTTTGGGAAGTCATGGTTTGTGTGTGTGATATATATTAGAATGAATATATAATTGAATTGGAAGGGCATTTTATTTCTTTTTAATTAGCAAAGTAAAGCTGACAATGAATGAATGCTCTATGGTAATGATTCAATGTTCTAGGTTTGAGGACTTTCTTGCTCGCAAATGGTCTTCAGAGAAACGATTTGGTTTGGAAGGCTGTGAGGTCCTCATTCCTGCCTTGAAGATGATCATCGACAAGTCCAGCGAAGCTGGTATAGAGAGTGTAATTATGGGAATGCCTCACAGGTACCTTGAAAACCTGCTCCTTTCGATCTCACCCTGCTTTTATGAATCCACCCCAACAATATTAACACAACCTCTGATTCACACAGGGGCCGACTGAACGTCCTGGCCAATGTAGTTCGCAAAGATTTGGATCAGATATTCTGTCAGTTTGATCCCAAACTTGAGGCTGCAGATGAGGTAATATGAAAGATGCTTTTGTCATATCGGATCTTGTCTTATTGTGCTTCTGATGTACATTCCACACTTTAATCTACTGCAGGGTTCAGGAGATGTGAAATATCATTTAGGGATGTACCATGAACGGATCAACAGGGAAACGGATAAGAATATCACATTGTCTCTGATGGCTAACCCCTCTCACCTGGAGGCGGTTGATCCTGTCGTTCAGGGCAAGGCTAAGGCAGAGCAGTTCTACAGAGGAGACACTGAAGGAAGGAGGGTTGTACTTTTATCTTCAGATTGTCTTTAAAGATGAACCACTGCAAGACATAACCACATATTCTGCTTTTTCCTGCTGTATAATGGCATGTTGGATGAATACAAACCAAAAACAGCATTTTGAAGCCATCAATTCCTTTCTTTGCAGGTGATGTCCATTCTCATGCATGGTGATGCTGCATTTGCAGGTCAGGGAGTCGTATATGAAACCTTCCATCTCAGTGAACTGCCTTCATATACAACTCATGGCACCATCCATGTTGTGGTCAATAACCAGGTTAACATCAAACATCAGAATTTCCTATTAGAATCGATTTGAGGAGTAGCCTTCTGCAAAACCTTAACCCCTGACCTTTTAATATGTCATAGATTGATGAGTGTTATCTGATGTTGCCAGATTGGATTCACCACAGATCCTCGAATGGCACGGTCCTCTCCCTACCCAACGGACGTGGCTCGTGTGGTCAACGCACCCATCTTCCATGTCAACGCTGATGACCCAGAGGCTGTGATGTATGTGTGCAAGGTTGCTGTAGAATGGAGAAACACTTTCAACAAAGATGTGGTGATTGACCTGGTAAATACTGTGAAGACACATAATACATGTCATTAAAATATCACTGAACCTTAAAAGAAATCAAAAACACATCAGAATATGTCAGGGAAAAGCTTTTAACATTGTGCAGCTTTTAACATTTTAACAGAGGTGTTTCTTTTGTAAATGAATCAGTGTTTTTGAACAAATCAGTTGAGTGAATGAAACAATGACTCGCTCATAACGAAACGTTACTGAATGAATCGGTTAATGATTCCACGACAGTCTCATATTGTAACCATGTAACCTGCAGAAAAGCTTACTGAATTGTCCTCACTACTAAAGACCAGTTCACAATAAGAATGAACTACAACAATAACTTTAATGTTAAGTAATAGGAAGGATTTTTATTGGCTGTCAGTGTCTTATTATTCATCAGCTGTGATAAAAAACACTCTGAAAGTGATTCCAATTTGCAACGATATCGTTGTGGTGTGTACGCCGATATTTAATTAAATTGAATTCACATTTATTTGTATACCGCTTTTCACAATACATATAATTTCAAAACAGCTTTACAGAAAATGCATGGCTACATTACAATATAGAGTGATCTGTTATCAGAGGTGAAGGTCTCCAAGTTATGTATTTCAGAAATGTACATATACAAATCACAAAGTTAGTTAACAATGTATTAATTTAAGGCACTTTAAGGCACTATATTCTCTTATAGTTAATATAAGTTATTTTTCTTTGTGTGAATGGCCCTTAATGTTTAGACTGACAGCCTGTCTGAAAAGCACATACACTGAGAAGTGACAAATTCAAAACAGTGTTTTTGCACCACTGAATGCCACTTCAGAAAGGGAAAACTACCTGAAGAATCGCCTTCAGGAATAGCCTGCTATGAGGCCATTAGCGAAGAATACATGGGATCTAGAGTGGCATAGCCTCGCAACTTATTTTTAACCCCGAGGAAATTTATTTGAAAACTTACCTGGGAATTAAACTAATTTAAACTATATCTAAAATATATTAAATAAACTTTCATTCCTAACTGATAAAGACGTAGAAAAGAATGGCAAGATGTGAAAATGGGATGGATATCCAGTCTTAAGTAGACACTGGTAATAGTGTGTTTTTTATACAACAATATAAATTGTTTGGATCAATGATACTGAATTTGTATCTTATTACATGTAAATTGACATTGGTGATGTGTTTTATAGGTGTGTTACCGACGGTTTGGACATAATGAGATGGATGAGCCCATGTTCACTCAACCCCTCATGTACAAACAGATCCGCAAACAGGAACATGTGCTGAAGAAGTATGCTGACAAGCTCATCTCTGAGGGAGTTGTAACACTGCAAGAGTTTGAGGTTTGTGTCTCACTCTATGGAAATCTCATTATTGTGCCATTATGTAATGTGAAAATGTCCACCTGCTGTTGTTCCTCCCACAGGTCACCCTAATTGACCTTTTTAACTCATCTAAAGCATCTTTTCCACAGCTGTTGTTTTGCTGGCCTATTAGGAGTGATGGGTTTTCCTGTGCCGTTATATTGTTTCCTGACAATTGATGGAGGCTGTGTTCAGATGCTCAGCCAATGTCTTTTCGCTCTGGCTATGACACGTTTCATACTTCACCCGATGACCCAGGCTCTCATTCCCTGGGCTCAAAGCTAGCCACCCCTCCCCTCCCAACCACCCTCAGATTTGTGTCGCCGTAGAAACCACAATCGTCGGACCAAACCATCCCTCCAGTGCGGATAGCTGACACCTTGTCTCGCCCGGCGACAGCTCGTTTTATTTACAACTGCATCCCTGTCACTCTTCACTCGCTGACATAGCTCTGGGGATTTCACTTAGAGAATAAATTGTGACTGGAATCTTGCTGTTTTCTCTACGCCGTAGCACATAGGTGCCATGAATCATTAATTAATAATTTGTCACAAATGTGTCATGTGTCTGGGTTTTTGATGAATATAGTGGATGGCGGCACATTGCTGTACTGTGAATTGTTTTCAGGAGGAGGTTGCTAAATATGACAAGATCTGTGAGGAGGCATATACCAGCTCTAAAGACGAGAAGATCCTACACATCCGCCACTGGCTTGACTCTCCGTGGCCAGGTACATTTTGAGGACTTTATGGATATAAGGCCCACGCCTTATAAAACCAGTTCTCAACCATTTTGACTCCAAGGTCCTCCATTGTGATCAACAGTATTCGAAAGCTCCCTAGTCCTAGTTTAAAACTTGTTTTAGTCTATGGGCACTACTAGTTTTTGTAAATTAATGTAGTAACTAAAATAATTGAATTTCAGAAGTTTTAGAAGCTGAATGTTCTTCAGAGTTCCCACTCTTTTTTTAACCAACAAATATTCCAGTCATTCGTAAAGTATTGGGCAAGCATTAAGGAATAAGAAATATATTGGGTTTTAGTTGATTTTAATGCTTGTTTTGTCTTATTTTAAATCATTTTAAGTCATATTTAGGCCCCCTTGAAAGTTTGTGGAGGCCCACTATTGGGCCCCAGTGCCCCGGAGCCACAGATTCAGACCCTATTGGTGATTTATATGTGCTCTGTTTTGTGTTTAAGACTTCTTCAAACCAGATGGAGAGCCAAAGAGCATGAGCTGCCCTTCCACTGGACTAAGCGAAGAGGTGCTCGGGCACATTGGTGCGGTTGCCAGTTCAGTCCCACTAAAGGACTTTGCCATTCATAGTGGTGAGTTTCAGGTATTTAGATGGGTACACATTTAGTTCAGAAGTCTGTAGCAGTGTTGAATTCACAATTTCCATCCCAAATTATACAAGTATGATTTCTTAAACTGGGGTTGTTTTAGCCCAGTGGGTAAAAATCTAGGCCAGTAACTGAAAGGTTGTAGGTTGAAGCCCTGGAAGAGCTTGATTCCCTAAACTCTCACCATTATACCCTTGAGCAAGGGAATGGATGGGGGCCGGGTCCTCTCAGTCTCCAAAAATACACTATAAAAGCACAGTCCATACAACTATTAGGTTATATTTTGATATATTTGAGTCTTTTGATGTCATATAATAGCAGAAAAATAACTGAAAATATTTTGCTTGACAGTTTGTAATCACTATTGACTTGTTTGGAAAAGATCCTTTCAGAACACAAGAAAGAAAGTCATACAGGTTTCAAAAAAACATGAGGGTTGAAAGAATTTTCACTTTTGCTTGAACTATCACTTTATTACTGTGGTGTCCCAGAGGCTGTTACTAGTTCATCAAATAGATTATATCTTACTGTATGTACTTTTAAGCTTTAACCACTAAGGACAAAACACTGGAAACTGACATCAAAGCTTTGCAGGATGATGGTGGTAATGGTGTAGAACAGATGATCCTTACACTTCTGATATTCTTCTCATGGGTCATAATTTTCTTTCTCTGAGCAGCGGACGCATGGGAGCTATAGTGGATTGATGGAGTTGCACTATGGGACCATTGCACTTAAAGAGCCGACTCCAATCTGGCAGCCTTAAACTCTGCTAAATCACCCTAACTACCATAGCCCTCCAGCTAAACTCTGCTTATTGCCTGCCTCTAAGCACAACTACCTCCGAGCATCAAACCATCCCACCGGCAAACTTATTTCTGACACATAATAATGCTTTATTCCAGTGGGATATTGTGTATGAAAAGCAAGACTACTCTTATGGGTTTGCTTGAACCATGAACCGTGGAAGGAATATAAACACATATGGTACTTAGGTACATAATACCTAAGATTATGTTTTAAAAGTCATAGTTTATATAGTTTAAATAATAGTCAGAGATAGATATTTCACCTAATTTTAATTTGATAAAGTTGGGATTGGTATAAGGTTATTGGTCTGAGATGCATAACATATTTTCTCCTAAAGCCCAAAAAGAACTAAAAATAATGCATGAACAATATTTGCCAGTATTTGTATAAATATATTTACTGTTTAATATGAATTCAAAAAATTCTAGTTTTTCTGTGTAAATAAAAATGCAGCAAACATAATGCTTGTAAGTTAAACTTTTATGCTTTTTTTTTTCTTCTGAGACCATTAAAAAAAAAAGTTACCTCTAAATGTAACCCTAAACTTTTCAAAGCTGCAGTCACCAAGCTCGAAACAGATGTTCAGTCTGTTCTGACTCTGTTTATGTATTTTCTTCTAAACCTTTCTCTTGCTTATCTATCTATCAAACAGGGCCAACATTAAAGTCTGTCTTGACAAACGTTCCTTTTCTAGGAAATTGAATTTATTTTCAAAGTGTCACACAATAAAAGGTACAAGTTTATGACTTTCTATTCTGTATCTGTTAATTCAGGCTTGTCGCGTATCCTTCGAGGCCGAGCAGATATGGTTGCAAAACGCATGGTGGACTGGGCCCTGGCAGAGTACATGGCCTTTGGCTCTTTGCTGAAGGATGGAATTCACGTGAGACTCAGTGGCCAAGATGTGGAAAGAGGAACATTTAGGTAAGACATTCAATCCATTTCCATTGGAAACTACTGTAGCTGCTCCCTTTTGTTCTCTTATATGATTTATGAAGTTCAGCACGTGCAGTTATGAGGGACCACACGTTGTTGTCTTATACTTTCTAAACAGTGTCATTTCACGTATCTGGGGTCCGTTCTTAGTACGTCGCTAACTCAGTTAGCTGGATTTGATTGTTGACGATTTGGCATGATCTTGGATTTTTTGGTTTTTTCGAAGCTCATCCTGGACTTGCTGTCATAGCAAAAGGTTTGTAAGCTTAAACCTGCTCTGGAGCAGGCTTATTTCATGTAAACAGGATTAGATTACATCTTTTTAAGCAGCGTTGATACGTAAAATCCCAGTCCCAGCCACTGCTACTTTATTACAAGAGTTCCTTACCGAACCTGGGGCAATACTAATTTAAAATAATAATATAAAAATGTATTTGAAAATATTTATAAAGATCAGTGGTGGTGACAGGTATTATGGGAGTGGCTTGATGCAGCGCATGAGATGCAGATAACTTGATCTTGACCCTTACGTAACTTTAGAAGATTTTTAGTGCTGTCTCTATGCTGTCTCTAATACAAATCTGCTTCAAAGGTAAAATTAAACAAATTGCTAATTACAAATTGAAACAAAAATGTAACTCCTGTACAAATACTAGAAATCATTAATATAAATGATTGGGAATCATGTAAAAAAATAAAACACTGCACATTTAATTTATCTCATAACTTTTATGTCATTTTGATTGCTTGGCTGTTTCCTTATAAAGGTCCAGAAATTCGTCAAGTTTTTCATCAGGTGTTTTTTTTAATTATATGATGTTGTTAGTTGCTGTCTTGCTGCCAGCCAATCGCTTTGCTGATCGTGGTTTTGAGTATCGATGCATCTGCCCTCTTCAGGGACCACAAGAACGCGCAGTAATCTCAGACAACTTAATCCAGATATTTTGATCCAATCCACAAATTTGTTTGAAGAACCAAATTAGCCAGAGTTCAGTTATCACAATTAGAAGATCTGGCATCTGTCAAATCATGTCAGATGTATTAAGCGAGGTACAAAGAACAGACCCCTGGTCGCTTTGTAGTCTTTAACTGACTAGATTTCTAAAAATAACCAAGTATATATTTTATGCCTTATGGCTCCATTAAAACTAAAATGTGAACACACTGACAAATGACGTCAGCTTGTTGCACACAGATAGAGTCCTCTGGGAATGGCAGAGAGACACCCACATGGTGCCGTCACGGTACTGCTTCTGAAGGAAACCCGATTTATGTCACCCCACAGCAGTACAGACACATACTCCCACGTCTGTTTGTTAGTTGTGCAAGAAATTTTGGCAACCAGTAGACATCAATGAAACTCTGAGACATCATCGCAGCTGAATTTATCACACCACAAACAGCATTATTTACTGGTTCCCTTTATAATTTTTGACTACATTTTCTCTCAATGGGCTCCAATGGACAGTTTTATGCTTTGCTTAGAGCATAATGAAGGGAAATGCGAGTGAAAAGACGTCAGCAAAAGAGCTTCTGTGTGTTATGAGCCTTTTTATCAAAGTAGATTGTCTGCTGGTGCATATATTCTTTTTTCTCATGCAAAGGCTCTGGGAGTGAACATATTGGTGTGCTCCAGTCTGCTGGTTCTGCTTGTTACTCAGGGAGTTAATGGCTATGAGTAATTGATTCAGTCTACTGTGTTTGGGAATGCACTGAGTACTGTGCTCTGGTCCCTTGATTGATGAAACCAACACACAGCTGATGCACTGTTTACTCCCCAGATTCTGTTTTTCCAGAGCTAACCCTCAGGGACAAGAGCCACTTTTGATTTACATTTGTGATTAAATGAGCAGAGCAGACAGACCCCAATTAGCTCGAACACATTCCTTGTGGTTACATTCTCCATTTCACAAGATTATCTAAGAAAGGAGCTCATGTATGTCAAATGTGAATTACCAGTGGGAAATACGTGGTTAGTACTAAATGTTATATAATGTCTGGCCTGTGCAGGACATCATTACTGTGATATTTAAAGGTCTTTAAAGATTGTCTAATCGCACTGGGTCTGATGGCTGGTTTGAACATTGCATCAGAGTAAGCCAGCAAAACGCATCAAATCTCCTGTCTCAAATCCACTGCTGTCCATGATCTCTCACACTGATAGGACATAAAGAGTTATAGTGCCTCTGTTCTGAGGTTTGACATTACGTCTTAAGAAAATATTCCTTAAAATTGTATTCCTTAAGCTTCTTCCAGAATTCACAGAATCTGGGTGTCAGTAGGTTTTATTTACTTTTACATACATTATATACAGACACTACCGTTCAAAAGTTTGGGGTCGATAACATTTTTAAAAAAAAATGTTTTTGAAAGTATCTTATGCTCACCAAGGCTGAATTTGGTACAAAATAGAGTAAAAACAGTAATGTTAAAATTTTTTACAATTAAAAATATTATTTTAAAATGTGATTTATTCCTGTGATGGTAA
Source organism: Paracanthobrama guichenoti (assembly GCA_018749465.1). Taxonomy (NCBI): domain Eukaryota; kingdom Metazoa; phylum Chordata; class Actinopteri; order Cypriniformes; family Gobionidae; genus Paracanthobrama; species Paracanthobrama guichenoti. Next base: position 26,598,836 of record CM031955.1, on the reverse strand, counting down.
AGCTGAATTTTCAGCAGTCATTATTCCAGTCTTCCGTGTCACATGGTCCTTCAGAAATCATTCTAGTGAGCTGAATTGTTGATCAATAAGCATTTTTTACTGTTATCGGTGTTGAAAACAGTTGTGCTGCTTAATTTTTTTTTTTTTTTTTTTCAGGATTCTTTGATGAATAGAAAGTAGAACCATTTGAAATAGAAATGTTTTGTAACAATGTAAAAGTCGCTGCCTTCACTTTTGATCAGTTCAGTGCATCCTTGCTGAATAAAAGGATTGTCTTACAAAAAACCCAATAAATAAATAAATAAAAATATTACTGACCCCAAACTGAGATTACATTAATTTGATCAAAAGTGACACTATGTAAGTGAAGGTACACACACACACACACGGATACAAGTGTGTATGTGTGTGTCATTTTCTGTATATTTTATAAATATATGTGTAAAAAAACAATCAAGCAATAGGTATCTTTTTTTACCCTGTTTACTGCTTCTTGAATTTGTGACCTCATCTTTGCAGTCACCGTCACCATGTCTTGCATGATCAGGAAGTCGATAAGCGCTTCTGCGTTCCGATGAACCACCTGTGGCAAGACCAGGCTCTCTACACAGTGTGCAACAGCTCCCTGTCTGAATATGGGGTTTTGGGTAAGAACCACCTGTGCTTAATTTGCATCTGGTTATCAATCAGAGTGCACAGAAATTTAAATCATCCAAGGTATTACCTGTAAAATTACCATCAGAAATTATCAACCTGTTCAGAGCAAATAGTTTTTTCCCAATTTTCAATGACACATCCCCTTGCAAAAACCATACTCAGAATACTTTGGACATAAAAAAGGATTCTGACACATGTTATTTTGATTAGGTTTTGAACTTGGTTTTGCAATGGCTAGTCCTAATTCCCTGGTGTGCTGGGAGGCTCAGTTTGGCGACTTCCACAACACAGCCCAGTGCATCATTGACCAGTTCATCTCTGCAGGCCAGGCCAAGTGGGTCCGACACAATGGCATTGTTTTACTGTTGCCACATGGGATGGAGGGAATGGTGAGTCTGCTGATGGCATGCTCTATTATATATTATATCAGTGGCATAATATTACATGGAAAATTTGCATGGATAACACTTTATTTCGATTGTCCACTTTAGACATTCTACTACCTATAAGTAACTTTGCAACTGCATGTCATCCACCAGTCATTTGTGTATAAGTAGACTGTTGGTTTAATATCTGCTAACACTTTATTGTGATGCTCCCCTAACAGACTGACTATAAGTAACTTTGCAACTACATACCAACTTACCGTATTCTACTAACCCCTAAACCTAACCTAACCATCTACTGACTCTCTAATGAGCGTTAGTTGACATGCAGTTGCAAATAAATAGTTAGTTGCAAAGTTACTTAGTAGAATGTATAAAGTGGACTATGGAAATAAAGTATGTTGGTAAATATAAAAGCAAGTATCTGTTCCACTTGCATATGTAATTGAAAACACACAAGACAGCATAAATATGATGTATTATTTAACTTGTTTCTTATTTCTGCTTTTGCCCTATTAGACCATATGTTATTTTTAGAGTCAGTTATGTAGAGCATAGCAGTCCTATTGACCACTGAATCTAATTTCCTGCAGGGCTAAAACACAGGGTAATATTTTTTTTTCAATCCTTCTCTTCACTCAAAAGCAGAATAGCTGTACTAGAATCAATAATGATGACTCAAGTTTGGTCTGAGCCAATAAATGAGGCTATAATTCTTTAGCTTAGTGTGGCGTTTGATAGACCTACACTCATTAGCGCTGGTGTGTTTGCACTAATGAGCAGGGCCCGGAGCACTCGTCAGCACGGCCTGAGCGCTTCCTGCAGATGAGCAAGGATGACCCTGATCGTTATCCGGTAAGTGGCCCTTCCGGTCATGCCTCATGCTGATGGCCACAGGTAGTTTGAAACGGACACACTTCACTGATTGCCAATTGGTTTGATGCTTAATATAGTTCTTGTTAATACTGCTTTCCTTTTTAGTCTTAGCAGTATGTCATTCCCAGTGGCAGGGCATCATAGGTAAAGACATGAACGGTACTAATTATAACCCTGATCAGTATTTACAAGACATAATCAACAGGGCTATTGACTAAACCAGCCAAAAGTAAAATCAATTTATGATTGTCCTATTCTTTCAGAGGAAGTCATTTGCAAATTCATCAGTAAAATTAATGGTGATACCATCTTTGTGCAATCTTGTAATCTATATATATAATAGTTAAATGTTTTAAAAGAATGGACATCTTCTGAAATATCACAGGATTATAAAATTTTTGCTGTGACACATTATGGAATTTGTTTTGACATGATATTTAATAGATAATTTTAATGAGCTGTGTTTTATTTACTTAATTTAAGGAATTCACTGGAGACTTTGAGGTCCAGCAGCTCTATGATTGTAATTGGATCGTGGTCAATTGTTCAACACCTGCCAGCTACTTCCATGTGCTTAGAAGGCAAATCTTATTACCATTCAGGAAGCCAGTAAGACCAACCTTTTTCCTTTCTATGTGTCAGTATTAGCATGCACAATATCATTTCTCAGTGTATTTTGTGGATTCATTGTTCGGTCAATATACAGTGGGTACGGAAAGTATTCAGACCCCCTTACATTTTTCACTCTTTGTTATATTGTTATATATATTTTTTTTTTCATTAATGTACACACAGCACCCCATATTGACAGAAAAAACACAGAATTGTTGAGATTTTTGCAGATTTATTAAAAAAGAAAAACTGAAATATCACATGGTTCTAAGTATAATATCACACGGCCAAACTGAGCTATCAGGGGAGAAGAGCCTTGGTGAGAGAGGTAAAGAAGAACCCAAAGATCACTGTGGCTGAGCTCCAGAGATGGAGTCGGGAGATGGGAGAAAGTTCTAGAAAGTCAACCATCACTGCAGCCCTCCACCAGTCAGAGCTTTATGGCAGAGTGGCCCGACGGACGCCTCTCCTCAGTGCAAGACATATGAAAGCCAGCATGGAGTTTGCTAAAAAACACCTGAAGGACTCCAAGATGGTGAGAAATAAGATTCACTGGTCTGATGAGACCAAGATAGAATGTTTTGGCCTTAATTCTAAGCGGTATGTGTGGAGAAAACCAGGCACTGCTCATCACCTGTCCAATACAGTCCCAACAGTGAAGCATGGTGGTGGCAGCATCATGCTGTGGGGGTGTTTTTCAGCTGCAGGGACAGGATGACTGGTTGCAATTGAGGGAAAGATGAATGCGGCCAAGTACAGGGATATCCTGGATGAAAACCTTCTCCAGAGTGCTCAAGACCTCAGACTACGCTGAAGGTTCACCTTCCAACAAGACAATGACCCTAAGCACACAGCTAAAATAATGAAGGAGTGGCTTCACAACAACTCTGTGACTGTTCTTGAATGGCCCAGCCAGAGCCCTGACTTAAACCCAATTGAGCATCTCTGGAGAGACCTGAAAATGGCTGTCCACCAACGTTTACCATCCATCCTGACAGAACTGGAGAGAATCTGCAAGGAGGAATGGCAGAGGATCCCCAAACTTGTTGCATCTTTCCCAAAAAGACTCATGGCTGTATTAGATCAAAAGGGTGCTTCTACTAAATACTGAGCAAAGGTGTCTGAATACTTAGGACCATGTGATATTTCAGTTTTTCTTTTTTAATAAATCTGCAAAACTGTCAACAATTCTGTGTTTTTCTGTCAATATGGGGTGCTGTGTGTAAATTGAGAAAAAAAAAAAGAACTTAAATGATCTGAGCAAAATATAACAAAGAGTGAAAAATGTAAGGGGGTCTGAATACTTTCCGTACCCACTGTATATATTAGAGCTGCACGATTCTGGTTAAATTGAGAATCATGATTTTTGTTGTTGTTTCAAACAGAGATCATGATTCTCCCACAATTCAGAATAGACAACTAAATAAAACATAATTTACTAGAAGTTCTGACAAAATGTTAATTGCTGTAGTCTATTTGAAATGTTTCATTAATTTGAATTAATTATTTTGAAAAGCAGTCTGAATGAATGATTCAGTGACTCACTCATAAATACTTCAATTGTTTCGTCGCCACTTGATGGTGTAATGATGTAATCAATATAATCGTTATTTGAAGCGCCAATTTACTTTCAAAAAAGTGATTTCCTCTTTTTTGATTGCTTCCATAGACATCGGTGTTTGTATCCCAACTGTACTGCTGTGATCATATGAATATTTGTAACAGAAATAATGAAACTGTGTGGTTGAAAAGACTTTGTGAAGCTGTTTCATATCTACAGTATACTGTACGATAATGCTCTGGCTCAGCGGCTGCACGAACACATATTTGAATGTTCTGGTGGGATTTTGTCAAAGGTTTAATAGAAACAGGCGAATCGCTGTCATTTAGGAATCAGACTGCATGGGTGTTTGAATCAAGATCGCAATCTTTTACAAATTAATCGTGCTGCTCTAATATACAGACTATGACACATTAGTATGCACATTTGGTATTATATATTTAGATAGACTTGATATATAAGATTAATGTCACAGCTGCTGTGATGGACTTTATTAACTTAAAGGGATAGTTTACCCAAAAATGAAATTCAAAAACAACTCAAGTTATATTCAAGCTTATTTCTTCTGTTGAACATAAAAGAAGATATTTTGAAGAATGTTGGTAATCAAACAGTTGGACCCATTGACTTCCATAGGGCTGTCAACTGTTTGGTTACAGACATTCTTAAAAATATCTTCTTTTATGTTCAGCAGAAGAAAGACATTTATACAGGTTTGGAACAACTTGAGTGTGAGTAAATTATGACAGAAATTGTATTTTTTGGTGAACTATCCACTTAAGCCTTAACTTTAATGTGAAAGTTTAATGTACGCCCCAATCCTCTTTTGTTTCTGTGCCACTGCAATTGTTTAAAGTGATTCCCTGTTGTGGAGAAATGCAGAGGTTTGTGGAGCATGAGAAAATCTCTTCCCGTGTAAATTAAACTGTGAGCGTCTGGGGAAGATATTGTTTGTTTTGTATGAAAGTGCTCTTAATTTATGGTTTTGCTTGATTTCACAGCTGTGTTATATTACTATTTTTGTTTTCCCCAGCCTAGACTGAAGTTTCAAAAGTTCCTCTATGCAATGAGTCAAATACAGTTTGTCTTTATTTGACTTACCACGTTTTTTATTCAGCTGATCATTTTCACACCGAAGTCTTTACTGAGGCTGCCAGAGGCCCGTTCCAGTTTTGATGAGATGATCACAGGTACAGAAACATTGTATCAAGCTCTTTGAGCTCTGGCCAGCTTTTAGCGATAACGTGTCTGTATCTAATTAATCTATATTGCAGGGTCAAAATTCTTAAGGATAATTCCAGATGATAGTCCTGCATCGAAAAACCCAGAAAAAGTCAAAAGGGTCATCTTCTGCACTGGAAAAGTGTACTATGAGCTGGCAAAAGAGAGAAAACAGCTTCAGTTGGAGGAGGATGTTGCAATTGTCAGATTGGAGCAGGTTACCATTATAGTTTCTTGATTATAAGTATAATGGCACTGCAAAAATTACTTTATTCACAATCAAATACATTCTTTCCTCTTAGATATCACCATTCCCTTTTGACCTCATCAAGGCTGAGGTTGAGAAATACAGCAATGCTGAACTCATATGGTGTCAAGAGGAGCACAAGAACATGGGGTACTATGACTACGTAAGGCCACGTTTCCTCACAGTGCACCAGAAGAATCCAATATGGTGAGTCTTTTTTGGTGTAAAAAATGTTTGGTGTAGCCTAAAACTTACACGCAACAAATTAAAAATATTTACACACTTTTAGGTATGTTGGCCGTGACCCTGCTGCAGCCCCTGCCACAGGAAACAAATTCACTCATCTGACTGAGCTGAAGAGGTTCTTGGACACTGCGTTTAACCTTGAGGCATTCAAGGGCAGGAGTTTTTGATGCGGTTGTGTCAGTTGTGGAAATTAGCCTTTAAAATTAAATATAACTATCAACGCACAATTTATTAGATAAGGTTATTTTCATGTTGCCAAAGTATGTCAAATTATTCAATTACATTGATAAATAGAGCACAAGACAGCAAATAGAAATTTGTGTACTCATTCCGTAGCAGATTTGTACCAGAAATCATTTATCTGTCTTAAGTAATCTGTATTCTTCTTTTTTTTTTTTTTGTCTTCCATAACTGTCACACTTGGCTTCATCCTGAGACATCAGACAGATGGCATGTAGACAAGTAACGATATTCTCTGTAGCCTCCACAAAATATGCTTCCTTTTTAGACTTTCTGGTTCTTGTGGAGTTTAACACTTGTGGGAATGAGGACATTTATAACGTCAACATGTCTGTGACAACTTTGAAATGCTATACACACTGGGAAACAAATATAAGGCGGTAACAAAACAATTACTTAAACTACCAATCTGATAAGCACAAGTATCTGATGCATTATCCTCCAGTGTAATCTTACTCTCAGCAAACAGCTTTTGTAGTGGAATTCATCTATACTAAATCTTGTACAAGGTCATACACTAAAGATCATTCTGGCTGCTTAAACAGTTAAATCTTTATCATTCAAGCTGGACTAAACAGCTGTAAACTGGATTTTACTTAAATCTGTGCTGTAGTAATTCACGTGATAGACACTTGCGAAAGTGAATTTAATGCAAATGTTTAATTTGTAAAAAGTTTGGTTTTAGTAGGCCTATATTATAGACACCGGACATTGCTTAAGGGGGAAAAAAGATCATACATTTAATTCACTGTGATAGATTGTGATGAATGATAGACGTTTTACAGCAATAATGCAATAAACTGCGTGTCACTGACAAACGATGGATGTTTGCTTGGTTTTTATCATTAATCATATACCTGTGTGCACATACATAAGAGGTCTCTCCACAGGCAGTGTGCCATCATTACATACAGCAGCACACCATTAGACTCATCAAAACATGCATGTCAAAAAAATGCAAATATCTAGTTAGTTAGATCACTAATAGATTTAAAGACATTGGCTATGTTTGAAATAGTATAGTATAGTAAATAGTATTCACAATTGCTGCGTTATGTAGTATGTAAGTTACTAATTTTTAAAATAGTATATTATGCATGCTGTAGCCTATTCATTAAATAGCTACTAGCCTTATTTAATTCTGAAAAATGGCACTCACTAACATAATGTGCAGTACACCGTTAAGCTATTGTCCCATTCTTTTAAATAGACTACGCAGTATTCAGTTAAGAAGTATAGTGTTCCATTTCGAAAACGTGGCATGTCGTTCAATACGCGTTCCTCACTGCGTCAATGGCCTCCATGCACCGCGGATCAAGTCTTCCATCACCGCCTATGAGCAAAGAGGAAAACTTCATGATGAGTATTACATCTCTTATCTCTCAGAAAGCAGAGGTTTCCAAATGCTGACGCAAATTACCAAACTCAAGGTCAGTAATGTTGCACGTGTAGACACATTCTCCATTGACAATGAGCTCAACTATATTCCAGTCATCTGTTTTCTCGAGGACACACTGGTGGCCATCGGCTTTTAGGGCAGCTAGAAGAAAAGTTAGGGGAAAAGTATAACGTTAAGTGACCGTTTACGCCAGATTAGAATAGTATTGTTACTACAAACCGTACGTATAACGTTGTTACACGTAACAAAATGAATGAAACTTATTCAAAGCTACTGACACATCTTTAAGGATTACCTTGTAAACCGTCCAGGCGAAATGTTTTGTGATCGACAATACCACACGACTCATATGGACCATGCCGTACGGTTACCACTGAATTAGTTGGCATACTTAGAAATTACTATTCAAATCTATCCGTTAAGCAGCACAAGGCAACGCTGTTGTAGTTTGTGTATACAGCTCTCCATAGTAACCAGTTGGGAGCACCGAAACAAGCAACAGAAGCAGCAAGATACACAAAAAGGCTTTTCACAAATACTTAACTCTGGGTCATTATAAACACCGGGTAAATGCGATGTTATCTTGATTCACGTTTTACACTTCTCGAAATGTCCCTCCTCAAAACCGTTAAAACTACTGTTTATGTGCGTTTCCGTAACAGGCACGCGATTGGTTATCGGTTACTACATACATCTGTTACATACTATCACCCAATAGAGTTCAGGGCAGGGTTTTATAAACCCGGGTAAAAAGCTTCAAAGTTACAAGTGTGAAACGTTCCATAACGTCTTATAACCGTACCAAGCCGGTTATAGAAATATTTAATTTAATTTAGCAATATTTTAAATGCTAAGCCTATTCCTTTTTGTTTAAAGGGTTACATTATGTATAAGCCCAAAATAGTTCACGTTTGTAATCTCAAAATTATTATTGCAGTGTTCTTCTAATTAAAAAATAAATAAAAGATATGGTTCATCTCCAAAATTAGATTAGAAGTTGCATTCTGAAATGTGTTTTGTCTCAACACAACAGTTGCAGGTTGCTATGAATGAAACCATTTTATATGACACATTTTAATGTAGCCTTCTTGGCCCAAGTCATTGCAGTTTGCATGTCTTAATGAAAATGTAGAATACTTATATGCTGTAAAACTGCCAGAATAAACTGTATATTTCATTCATAGTTAGTGGAATTAAATACTCAGTGCACACATCGTTGGCTTTGAATAGTATTTTATAGCATCGTTAGAATACAGTGATATTTGATAAATAGACCGATTTATCTTTTGAAAACTCTAACTTATAAAAATAAATATCTCAGAGTTACACAACATTACAGTTTAAACACTCCACCACCGGTTTAACAAAATACATTCTGATACATCTTTACTTTCACATATTTGCTGTTTCCCCTCCTCATGTATTCCTCCTGTTTCCTCATCCTCATGTATTTATGTTCAACATAAGGTCAAGATGTGACTAACATATTCTAGTACCAATACTAAGGCTATAATTTCTTTATATATGCAGTATATTCTCTATAATCTAGTATAACATGATTGAGTGGTTTAATAGCTAAGCTATTTACTACAGTACATATTTGATCTAGTCATAAAGTGCTAAAATACATTTCTCAAGGCATCACTGTTTTAGAATTTTTAGACCTACTTTACAATTACTATCATGACTGGTTCAACACATAGGATATACAAATTAAATTACACACATTTAAAAACCGTGTTCAATGGAATTTCACAATATAAAAACATAGTATACATTAGACAAACATCAAATATTATTCTTTTTGTTTAATATACTGTATAGACTGACTGTGCAACGTGTCAGTGTCATTTTCAGACATAATATAAGCACATTGTCACATATACAATGATGATTGTACTTTAAAAAAAGCTTTTGCCACTGTACTAGAAACTATTAGTTTCTGCTATTGCATTGGGGAAAAAATCCCTGTCACTATTATTGCATTGAAAATCAATTAAGACAACCCCACAGAATAGACCCACATAACAATGGTCATGCAACATGCTGGTTCGCAATGGATGATATTCTTTACACATTTATGCACACTGGCTTGGTTTTTTTAGGAGCTCAGACTGTGCATTTCAGAATATGGCCCATTGAGAATTCAGTTTATAGAACAATTAACCCACAGCACACTTTAAAAAGCTATAATACCATATAGTATAAATTATAATTCCTGGCACTGGCATTTTGTTTGTATTCTGCAGAACCAAAATAGACTTATAAGTTTTTTTTTTGTTTTTTTTTTTTTTAAAACAGATGGATCTTTGATTTGACATACATTAAACAAATTTGAAATATGAATGTGAGACTCACAAAGATAAAGGTAAATAGCAGCTTCTGGTCCTGTTCCACAGAGTTGTCATTCAGAGTACCTTATCTTGACGGCATCTCTAACCATAAGGTATGGTGACTCTGACATGACCATTAAAAAACTGGTATATATTGTAAACAGCTATAGGCTATCATATCACAAACAAACATACTAAACATACTAAACAAGCAGACCTACGCGATCTCAAAGGCAGCATCATTGAGAATGTCAAGCAATTACTTTAAAAATTCCAGTCTGTTTTCCGACGGCAAGCACCAAGTCAGTGTTGTTTTAGACAAAACAACATTCTTCAAAATACCTTCTTTTGTGTTCCATAGAAGAAAGAAAGTCATACAGATTTGGAACAACATTAGGATGGGTAAAAGATTACTGAATTTAAATTTTTGGGTGGACTATCCCTTTAATGCTGCCTTTGACATTGTCAACTATTATTTATATATATATATATATATATATATTATATATATATATATATATATATATATATATATATATATATATATATATATATATATATATATAAGGCAAGCTCACACTACACGACTTTTGGCTGGATTTTTCTGTCGCAGACAGATTTCCAAGGTCTGCAACAAAACCCTGGATTGCGGCCAAATCGGTGCTCGTTGCGTAGGAGCAAATCAGCAACGTGATCCAAGCTTTTTGCAGACACTGCAAAATTTTCAAAACTGTTTGATATTATCGCCACGTGATTTTGTAGTGTGTGCAATGCAACGACAAAGTGGAACTAATCCAGCCAATCACAGTGCAGATGGTATAAACGGAAAAATCTCATAATCACTTTTGTGAATTTCTCACGTGAATTTATGTGAGAGAACTTTTTTTCTCTGTTGGTTGAGACTGCCTCTTGATCAAATGTCTTGTTCACCTCATCAGTGTTGTGTTGTGTATGCACGCTGCTATGACAAGACGACGACAGATCGACAAGAAACCTTGTTAGTGTGAGCAGCACAGCAATTCATGTAGTCTTACAGTCCTGTAGTGTGAGCTTTCCCTTAGACAGACTAAAAAACTGGGTAGGATTCTTGGGCCGCATTCACACTGCAGGTCAATTCCGATTTGGTGACTATATAAACAAATATTTTTTTGACGTCCCGCTAACATCATCTTTTAAAAGCAACCCGTATCCGATATTTGCATTTACACTATACACTGGTGAAACCGCCCAAGACGTTCTGACCCAGAAAGTGAAGTAAAATGGCACGATTTGCAATGGGCGCAATGGATGCAGACGAAATGATTATTCAATGTTTTGCAATGTTATTTAAATCTTTAAAAGTCAGCAAAACATTGTCTTCATCTTCTATCGTGCCATTAGTGTCATGTGATCACAGTTCGTGTCCACCTGAGGTGTCCATTTGACGTCATTCATCTCCGTCCCTTTTTCAATGACGTATGACTTGCGACCACTTACATGGCAGACGCAAATGCACGTATCCAAATCATATGAGTGAAGCCTGAATCCGATATGAGGATATCGGAATTCATGCTTTTTTTTCCCCTGCTTACACGTTCACATGTCATATCCGATCTGTGCCACATGAGAGGGAAAATCTGAATTGGGTCACTTGAACCATGCAGTGTAAATGGGGCCAAGGAGACCAACCTCAGCTAGTTCATATTTTGAAGGCAGGGGCTACTGTGAATCTGAGCTTCATCTGCTCCTTTTTTAATCTGTATACGCCAAAATAATGCAAAACACCTAAATAGATCTACTTAGTACTATTGTAAAGCGACCACAGCTCCATTGCATTTCTATACTGCTTTTGTTGGCCGTAATATTTGACAATATATATAGGAAATACCCAAAGGGGAATGACTCTTTTGCTATGAGCCTTGCTATATTTTTGAGACTATGATTTTCCCCTGAAATGTTCAATCTTTGTATAGTCACAGTGGTTACTTCCTGTATCTTCCATGCGATTTAAACATAGCTTCTTGCTATGACTTGCTTCCATTCTTCATTACCTTGGGAGTTCCCTCCATCCTTTCTGTGGAATCAGCTGGTTTAGCTTCAGTGTTGCATTTTCGGCATAGATCTTGCATTTCCTTCAGGCATCCCTCAAGAGTCTTCACATACAAATCTGAGCTGGTCTCAGCACTGTCACAGAAGCTTGACACGCAGAAGATGATGTGGTCTGTCTGAGGATTGTAGCAGGCTCCATAGCCGTTAGGGACAACAGGACCATAGCAGCAGAACATCTCCTCAGTGGTAGGAACCTATGTAAAGACAAGTTTTTTTTTTTTTTTTTTTAACGAAAGAGATTCCGAGATTTTTGAACAAAAGATATTGCATGCATACTATAAATCACAAATCCATTTGAGGTCTATCTCTCATTATTTCAAAGTGAACCTGGCTTGTAGAGAGAATGAACTGGATGCTGGTGGCATAGGTTGTATCAGAAAACAGCTCTGGCTTTTCGAGTTGTAGCTCCTTGGCAATCTCTCGCAGCCCCAGCAAGTGATTGTCTATTGCCATCCCGGTGATTGCCTGTTTCCACACAGTGGAAAAGCAATATTTTATTGTAGAGTAGACAGTATGACAATCACAGTTTGATAATCACAGTTAAACATGACTAACTGACAGATTGTGTAACGCAAATTCAGCTGTCCATTTCACTTACTAGAATTGTATAATTGGTCTGGGCTTTAATGGCAGTCCAAAGCATCTCCATTTTCTCAGCATCCTAAATGAATAAAGGAAGACATGGGTTGTTATTCATTGCTAAGCTATTACTGTTATGACAGTCCACACAGCATTGACTACAAATGAGTTAACATTTGCATGAAATGCAGGGCAGTTTGAATGAAGTGCAATGTAAACAAACTAAAGTACATACAGTGATTTTGGAGCTATTGGCCATAGCTTTCACAAATGCTAAGGCCTCAGGTGTGGAGGAGCGAATGTTGTCAACCCGTCCCTCTTGAAAGCGGCGTATTGATGCACTTTCATAGGTGGGCACTAGATGTCCGTGACATCTGAATGCAAAAGGAAAAGACTTAAATCTTCAGATATAAATCTTTCACTCTATAGTACTAATATATCTTCAATTATAGAGAAGGCTGACCTGTAAAATGCAAACTGGAGGGCAACTTGAACATAAGCATCGGGGCTCATTTTCTGTCTCTTGATGAACTCTTTGCCATAACCAGTGAATTTGTTGACATTCATGTCCAGATTTCTTGCAAGCCTATGAAAATTAACAGTTTGAAAGTTTTGTATGCTCACAAAGACTGAATAAAAAAAACAGTATTGTAAAATATTACAATTTAAAATGTTATCTATTTTTTTATATTTTAAAATGTAATTTATCACTGAGAGGGAAAAGCAAAATTTTCAGCAGCTATTATGCAGTGTTCAGTGTCTCATGATCCATCTGAAATTATTCTAATATGCTGATTTGGTGCTCAGGAAACATTTCTTATTATTATCAATGTAGAAAACAGTTGTGCTGCTTAACATTTACATGGGAAACATGCTACTTTTTCAGGAGTCTTTGATAGTACAGAACAGCAACAAAAAAGAACAGCATTTACTGTATTTGAAATGGAAATCTTTCTAACATTATCAATGTCTTCTGTCAATTTTGATCAGTTGAATGCATCTTAAATAAACGCATTCATTTCTTTCAAACTAAAAATCTTACTGACCCCACACTTTTAAACAATGTACTATGTATGAAACCCTAAAGATGCCAAAACATTTCTTGTATTTTACACACTTTTATTTGTCTATTTGAATTGTATTTATTTAAAAGTATTTATTTATAAGTGAAATAAACGTGATGCTCAGGAATAATAAAATTTGAGCTCTTCTAGAGCAGGGGTTTTCAAACTTTATGATGCCAAGGACCCCAAATATGATGAAACTTTTATGAGGGACCCTTCCTAAAATCCATCTCTACATTTTTATGAAAAAACATTTAAACTGTTAGATAAATAGCAAGTGTGACATTATAAATACAACATATTGTTTCCAAATTTAAATTAGCTATACTTAATGTTGAACGTATAAACCTGAAGAAGAACATTTTCAATTAAAAATGATTTGTATAAGCAACTTTCACAATAAATGTATGTAAGCAGCTTACGTACTGCATTTACAACCCCAGTGAGCAAGATAAAGGGGACTATAGTGAGAAAAATACAAAGTAAACATATGCAATTCTGGAAAGTATGTATACGGCAAGAAAGGAGAGTAAAATTTAGAAATGAAACAGTTAGAATGTTTGTTGACTTTGTCCATTTGTCTTTTCTGGGGACCCCTTAAAACCTTCTGGAGGATCCCGCTTGAAAACCCCTGTTCTAGAGTATGCTTTAATAGTATAAACAAAGTCTAGTGTAATTAATAAATGGCAATCTATCAGAATGGTATCTATTAGGTTGTAGAACTTGCTACCCTGGTGTATCACCTGTTTTATTGACTTACTTCTGTAATTTATCTGCTGAGGCCGTGAGGAACGTTTGGATATCTGGCGAGCATTTCCAGCGCAGTCGTCTGGGGGCAGGAAGCTCACTCATGCTGGCCGCTCTCACCAGCTTAGAAGGGCTTCCCCTCCTGTGAGGGAAACGAGTACAGTCCATCACATTGCATCTTCACTAGTTGCTATTCTCAGGCTATGTGGGTATATATCTCAAGTCGTCTCATTAGAGTTTTGAGTCTTTGGCAAATACTACTGTGCTAGTGAGAATAAGCAAAAGGATATTACAGATTCTTTCAGAAGTGGATGTATTCACTGAATTTGCCAGACCAACAGTGCATTCTGGATAATCAAAGAGTTGCTTTGAAATTAATTTCTATAAATAAAACAATAATTTGACTTACATGTATCTCAGTAGATACTCTGTACATTGCACAAGCACTATCCCCTCAAAGGGGGAGTGTTCACATACAACGCCACAGCATCCATCTGCACCTATCACAAACTGAAATCATTACAGTTTAATTTTAGAATTCATCTTCTTAGTCAATTTAGATCCAACCGTGGGCTTTCTACCTGCATGGGCTTGTCGTACCAGCGGTTGCCCCCGGTTTTGTCCGTGCCCCCTCCGTGGAGCATCAGCGAAGCTCGGTTGGTATCAGTCAGTTCAATGCCAGATGGCTCGTCCAAACACACCAGACACAGACAGCGTTCAATCATGTCTAGTGAGTCCCTGTTGGTAGAATCTGCACCCGATTGAGAAGTATTACATTTGATATGTTTGAATTCCATTAACCTGTACAGAATTTCTTGTTTTATCAGGGGAATTTTGAGCAGCTCTCTCACAAGTTGTTTTGTTTTTTTAATATTTGGATGTCAAATTGCAGGTCTAGTAACAGATACAGCTCGTATAGCTGAGGATAAATGATGTCTGACCTTTTATCAGTACACTGCGAGCCTCAGCCCACTGTGTTCTGCCATCTGATGTGAGCAGACCGATAGCAGGCAGACGCTCCTCTTCAATGTCTGCCATCTTTCTGATTCGCTCCAGCTGAGTGTAAAGGTCTTTTTCATTCAGTCGGCGAAAGTTTATCACCACGTCGAGAACAAAAAACTGAAAACACATATGGCAGAAAACTGCATCAAATGTTTGAGACAAACTTTAACATAATTAGAAAGAAAAGCATAACCATAAACCGTACCAGGTGAAGTAATACCTACCTGATTCTTACAAGCCACTATTATATGTTCAGGCTCAGGCATAACCGTACTCTTCTGAGCCACTAAAGAATCAGTTTTTGGCCCTGGCAGACGGTAGGACGTGAAGACCTTGTTGTACTGATCCATACATAGAGGCGTCCCGGCCAGCTGCCCACGAGCGTAGTCTACAGGGAGGGCACGTCTGCAACAAGCAGCATACATCCTTGTTCACAGTACTAGAAGTTAATGTGATTACATGTGAAAACAAGGAGTAAAACTTACCCATCAATAAGCGATTTATACTCTAATATGCCAGAAATTAGATGGGCAGCATATCTGTTGAGAAAAAATATGCAAGAGTTTATAAATACACTACCAGTAATATTGTGAAACGGTCACTTTTTCAATTTAACACATCCTAACTAAATAAATGTATGAATTTCTTTAAAAAAATTATAATAATAATCTGACTGACCCAACAACTGAATATATATACTTAATCAGTTTGGGTCTATTAACACACTCATTAGTTTCATTTTATGTTCTCTAAGAGACTAATTCAAGACTGTTGCTTACCATTATGAAACTACTTGTATCTATCTTTGAATACAAACTATAGAAACAATCTATAGGAAACATTCTTAAGCCTAACGTAGAAGTCTTCCAAGTAAGGGTGGAAGGTACATTCAGTTTACACACTTACTAATCTGTAGATTAAACTATGCTGAATGAGAAATCAAATTTGAGTTAATGAGCCCCTCAATTACACAGCCATATGGAGCTACACAGTTGGATGATGGGATCGTGCAGGTTACAGACCTGACATCTTTGCACAATCCAAATGCCTATACAGTATCATTAACTTAGGTTGACATTGCATTTCCATTTAAGTAAACTGTTATCAATTAAGACATGCAGTGGGTTCATTGTCATCTTAGTTTATAGGAATAAAAATGTCCTGTCCTTTACCTGAGGACGTCACTTTGACCCTTGAAGTTCTGCTTAGGGAAGACCATAACAGGACTGGAGTTGACAGGTAGTGCTAATCTGTTGCTCAAATACATGTCTTTGAGCCAGTAGTCATACACCTTAGACAATGATCAAGAGAGAGTATGAGCAAATAAATAACGTTGAAACAATATTTAGAATGTGCCTGCACACAGCAAAGTCTCTTTTTTTTTTCTTAGCAGTCCTTACCCAATTGGCCTTATGATCGCTTCTCTCCAGTAACTTTTTCTGAAGAAATTCTCCCATCCCACCAGGTGCTCCAAATTTCTCTACAATAGCCTTTGTCTTTCGGAACTGCTCCTCTGGTATGAGGTGACTCGTGCACTTCAGGTACATGTCCAGTGTTTGCTTCAAAGGCGGCACTGGGAGCTTCGGAAGGCCCTAAATTGAGATCATGATCAGAGCTTTATTGCGATTCATTCATTTGTATTTGAGCGTCAGGGACAGCCTCTGCTTAAATAGCATTTGTTTTCTTGATCTTATGGTATTTGTTCTTAAGCTAATGAGTCGCTTGTCTAATTAGCCTTGAAAGAGTCCTAGTAAATCTTTCATGCTCCAGTTGATCCCTGACAAGTATTATATTTACATATTTTTGCCCTGTGTACAACAAGATCACTTCTGCTGTAATTGCATAATATTCAACACCGTATTATCAACATGTAGATTTCCATGTCTGTTTGTAATCATCGTTAAAAGAGAATGTTTGAAAGACATTGTTTAGTTAAGCCACATAATGCAAACATTTTTTACATAAAGATATATGAGTATTTTGCTTACACTTGGATCTCCCGTGTCTCTTGCTTGTTCCCTTTTCAAAACCGGCATCCTCAAAGTTGAAGAATTCAATGAAGAAAGATGAAAAATCCACTGACACTTTTCCCAGATCCCTCTGGAACAGACATACAGGTGTGATAGAAAGCTTGCATTGCAAATAGTTTGCAGTTTTATAATCATAAATATAACTATCCATAAACTGCTATCTGGGGTTTCCCCATCAGCCACATCAGTTAGACAAGGCTGTTAGCAACCTTAAATTATTCAAAATGAATTTGAATTTGAATATTAAATACATATCCAGATTTTCCTCTTGGATGTAAATGAAGTAGAAAGTCTTTCTATTATAGCTTTTTAAGCTCCACTTGGTCCTTGTTTGCGGAGGGGGCTGTAAGCATATTATATATAAATGAATAAATAAAAAACACTTACCAAAATGTCTTACTCTTAGTCGAGTCCCCGGGTGTCTCAAAGGGTTTATCCAGATTCATAGTCCCGACATGTTTTATCAAGAGAAAAGTGCCGTTGATGGTGTCTGTTAACTTGTTTCAGGCGCATACTTGCATCCCATTCATTGCAAGTCGGGAGCCTCTTAGGATGCTCCTTAGGAAAGATGCTGAAGGAGCGGTACCCTTCCCAGACTCCTCCCACTAAACTCCATTCGCTCGATGCCGCATCTGCCAGCCCACCTCATGCTTACTTTAAGTTGAGTCCTTGAACGAAATTTATGACCACCTTTCCAATTCTCTGAGAAGAAAAAATGTCCGCACACGAACGCGCTCGATAATTTAATTAAAACGAAAAGTAGGAAGTCTTATTAAACCTTCTTGCACCATAAGCAATTGTTTTTTTGTTTTGTTTTGTTGTTGTTTTTTAATAAATTGGTTCGATTTACTTAGGTTTTGCAAAAAGCCTCGTGTGCATGAAACGTCTATTGTGGTTAATCGCTTTATATTTATGAATCCGTTTTGTGGGTGGAAGGAATGGGAAGAACAGTTTTTTTAAGCAGCCTTTTCATTATAGCCTATATTTAGTGTAGTAGCTATTTATAATAATGTCCTGCTCATGCGTGTTATGTCAGCATATGTATATTTTCGTTTCTTTTTCGTTTTTTTGCTCTTTTATACAAATAAACGAAAATGTATAGACTACATTTTGAATTTTCTTTTGTTTTTGTTTTCTAACGGTCACTAATAAATCATTTGTCTTTTGTAAGAAAAATGTAAACCAAAACGAAATGAACTCGATGTAGATATGTAAATCTGAACGTGTAGATGCAATGCTGTATGAAAGGAGTCACAGACACACGGCACAACAAGGCGTCTCACAGATTTTCTTTTAATTATGTACATTTGATATGCACATATGTACACCATTATAGGCTATTCCATAATATACAGTAACGCATTCCAGAAATACACCTAAACATTTAATAATTGAAACAGACACTGAAAAGGCAGGATTCACACCAGTTCCATCATTTTTTTCCTATGAAGGTGTCAGGTGAAATTTTGCATATTATTTGTAACAGCACAAATTCGGCGGAATAACTTCAACGAAGGCCCATTTAATACGTACACACGCGTCTTCATGTTTAATATGTTTGCACCATATTTATATCCCTGAATACAACTTAATACAGCGGAATACTATACAATTATAATTTTTTTAAATTATTATTATTTTTATTTATTTTTTTACATTTCTTGTATTGGAGAAAAAATATTGATCTCATCATTTCAGTAAATTCAGTAAATCATTTCAAGATTGTATGCCGTTAACCAATAGTTTTGCTCCGGACAATGAGTAACATGTAAATGAGTGAATGAAAAACATTTATATTCAGCAGGGGTTTTTAAATAGGATTGTAACAGATGAACTAGGACAGACGATTCAGACTATATGTATTCTAGCTCAGACGTCTCTTCTTCAGAGAATGACTTTGATTGTGCAGCAAATGTCCCGTTCTCATCGATGGGCACACAGTTACCGGATGAACTGTAGCCGTGCTTCTTTCTTTGGCGTTCCTCCATTCTGATCGTGTCGTACAGACCCGTGGCTCCCTCCTCCAGTAACATGTTTCTCTCAGAGTGAGATGGTTTCATGAAGCACACGTTGCGTAGGAAAAGCAGGGCCGGTGCGTAAAGCACGTTCGCCAGACCCATGCCCAGATTAAGTTGCACAAAACCTAGATCGTGCACTATTTTACCGGCCACGATGGGGCCCAGCGCGTAGGCAACACAGTAGGAGATGTCTGCAATAGCGTATACACTACCGTACACAGACACGTGACGGACATCTACGAGAAAAGCAAGTGTGGGTAATAAAGCTGTGTCAACCAGTGCAATACCGAAACAAATGCCACACAAGGGGATTATCAGTTGCTCAAAGTTTTTGCAAGCAGGAACAATACAAGAGCTGGCACCAATGATAACCATGCCAAGTGCCCCATAAAACCACTGCAAGTGTGGATACTGTGCTGCCAGCTTGACAGTGATGTAAACACCTAATATGTGAGGGAAAAAGGCAGGTAGCCAGGTGAGCCCAATCTCCCACTGGGATGAATCCATGGTCTCCTCCATCCAATTTGCAATGGTGGGCTCCAGAAAAGCAAGGGGGATGTTACACGTGGTCAAAGCTCCTGCCACAACTGCTATGTAGGGATCAATCATTAGTTTGTAAATTGGGGTGCCAATCGGCATATTCTCTCTAGTCCTACTGGAAAAGGGCTTGAGGACAGTCAGGCATAGTATACCATCTGCCAGACATATACAGGCGAGCACAATGAACGGGACGCGTTTGCCCGCGAACTCGTAGAGTACCCCTCCGAACGGGGGCGCCGCCAGGCTTCCGAACGAGATGAACGCGAGGGCAATGCCCAGCGCGCGACTTCTCTCTGGCTCCTCCGTGTACTTGTCTGCGATCATGGCGATTCCTGAAGTGTCTGCGAACGCCGAGCCGAGCCCTTGCAGACTGCGCGCGACGAACAGAGTCGCGTAGTTCTCTGCAAAGGCAAAAATGCACGTCGAGACAAACATGATACTGAGTCCAATTAAAAGTGGGATGTCATAGCCGACTCGGTCTATGAAAGTTCCGGTCAAAGGATTGACCATGAGCTGCAGAATGGCTTTTGAGGCAAAAAGCACGCCGATCTGCAAGTCAAAGTTCTCGTTTTGCGTGCTGTTGATTGAAGAATTACTCGTTACATGCGCCTGCTCTGATTCGCTCTCTAAGCGCGCTAAGTAATCTGGCACAATTGGCACGATGACCATGTAAAGCATATTGTCTAGCAGAAGTGCCACACATACAATGACTAGAATAATCCTTCTTTGTCGCTCCGGGTCTTGGATCGCAGTTCCTAACTGTTTAGTTCTTTCCCCCATCTCTGATAGTTTAACGGCGGCGGTTTGCGCCAAGCCACCCGATTCCTCCGTAGCCATGATCCACACTTCGGTCGGTTTAAGCAAAATACTCTAACTCTCTTCTACACTGTGCTTTTCTTCCACAAAAAGTCCTCGCACATTGGCTTGTCCAGCACTCCTTGAATAGTGAAGCCTCGGCGCGCGGACCAACTTTTCCTGCTTTACCTTGCAGTCCTTCGTTGCGCGTGCATTTCCTCCCTCGCGACTGCTGTCAGGCAGTGTTGTTTCATCGTATTCGGGTGAGGACGCCAAGTCAAAAACTCACAGTCAGGTCAAAAAATCCGCCTTCTTGTTTTCCCCCCTTATTTACACAGGCATTGTAGTAGGACGCGCGGAGCCCGAATGAGCATGAATAGATTGAATTCACCTGTAGCGCAATGTCATCATTTCTCCTCAGCTGTCTTCTTATTGATGCCACCCAATGCAGATGCGCTTACATGTTGATTCCATTGGAATCGCTCTTCTTTTTTTCCCAAGGATGTGACGCACTGTTTGCTACCCCCTCAAGTGGTTTCCCAACCAGCTGGGTCTTTTATGCTCATTTAACACGTCAAGCCTCTACCCAGTAACGCCAAGTCGTGCTTTGCTTTATAACTTCCAAATACCGAGCGAGCTTCTATAACTGCTTAGGACCACACACTTTAAGTCACCGAGCTCGGCAGATGTGCTGACTGCGAGGAAGATGCCTTCAAGTATTATTTAAGTTGCTCAGTAAGAACTCACTCGCTCGCTGAGAAGTTATTGATCGCCGCCTACGCTTTCATTTGTTTTCATAAACAGACTTTGGAAAGTTATACGCTAATAAACTACTCTCTCTCTCTCTCTCTCTCTCTCTCTCTCTCTCTCTCTCTCTCTCTCTCTCTCTCTCTCTCTCTCACTCACTTTTTAAACAAGTTGTAGTATTCTTCGACCGTGATTTCCTCTCATTTTAAATATGTTTTTAGATTTCTGTTCGACAGAAAGAAAGAAAACATTGAAAAGAAAAATTCCGCACATAATGTGTAATCTACCCCTACACCTAAGTGGAATAATTGCCATGTAATTAAACCATACAATATTAAAATGGGTTTAATTTGTTTGATCACAGGCTTTTTATGATTAGGGACCTCATTGTGTATAAACTTTTAACATAGTTTAGTAAAATTTTTAACATAGTTACAAGGGATATATATATATATATATATATATATATATATATATATATATATATATATATATATATATATATATATATATAACTGCATTGATATATATATATATATAAACCTCATATATATATATATACTATTGATTATATTTATATATATATAAACCTCGCAGTATATATATAAACTGCATTGATTATATATATATATATAAACCTCGCAGTATATATATATAAACTGCATTGATTATATATATATATAAACCTATATATATAGTATATATATAAACTGCATTGATATATATATATATATATACCTCATATTATATATATCCTACTGCATTGCTTGATATATATAGTATATATCTATATACATATATATATATATATTACTGCATATATATATATAAATATATATATATATATATATATATATATATACTATATATATATATATATATATATAAACTGCATTGATTATATATATATATATATATATATATATATTATATATATATATATATATATATATATATATATATATATATATATATATATATATATAAAATATCGGCATATTCTCTCTAGTCCTACTGGAAAAGGGCTTGAGGACAGTCAGGCATAGTATACCATCTGCCAGACATATACATATACGTATATTAGACATATATATATATATATATATATAATATCATCACTGCAGTTTATTACATTTCAGCACCACCGCTGGCTGGACAGCTCCTCATCCTTTACAGCAAAGATTGATCAGCTTCAGCTGTAAACTGTGAAGATTTGTCCGGAAGCTTTCAAGGTTTCAGTGACAGGAATAAGCATTGTCATTTTTTAAAGATTTGTTTTTCCTTGCAGTTGACTGACAGGGATACAATGTTTGCTCTTGTTAACGTAGGACATGAACTGTGATTTTAGTGATGTAACGCCATCTGCTGTGCAAACCCGCCGTCGAACTCAGTTTAGAAGGTTATTGGTGAAGAACAATAGTTGGGTGTTCGTGACATCTAGTGGTTTGTTTGATGTACTGCAACCGATCAAACTTGGATTAGTGTGCAAAATAGTGAATCTGGACTGGACGTGCTGTTTTTTTAGTTCATCACAGACACGTTGTTGGTTGATGGCTTTTCACAGAAACTTAAAAACTTGAAGTTGCAGACAGATAGCAAAACAAAAAAACTAAGAGCTGTTAGAGATAGCCTAGTGTTGTTGTAGTGTTATTGTTAGAGATTTATAATATAAGAATGTAAGGATGAAACCTAAATATTGCTTCCTTTTGTATGTGATAAGTAAGGATATTAACTAAATTTGTAATATCAGATATGTCCCCTAAAAACAAAATTGGTGTGTGTTTGCATTATGAGACAAATAAAGGGGAATAAGCAGCATACAAAGCAACAATTAGGTAATTAAATAATGCTATACTTAACGTTTACCACAAGATGGCCATAGTAGCACATATACATGCAATGTATATTTAATATATACATTACATACACATACATGTACACCGATTAGGCATAACATTATGACATTATGAAGTGAATAACACTGATAATCTCTTCATCACGACACCTGTTAGTGGGTGGGGTATATTAGACATTTTAAGTGAACATTTTGTCCTCAAAGTTGATGTGTTAGAAACAGGAAAAATGGCCAAGCGTAAGGATTTGAGCGAGTTTGACTAGGGTCAAATTGTGATGGCTAGACGACTGGGTCAGAGCATCTCCAAAACTGCAGCTCTTGTGAGGTGTTCCCGGTCTGCAGTGGTCAGTATCTGTCAAAAGTGGTTCAAGGAAGGAACAGTGGGGAACCGGCGACATGTCAGGGTGCCCAAGCTGACCCCTGTCCACCGCCGAAAGCGCCAACAGTGGGTACGTGAGAATCAGAATTGGACCACGGAGCAATGGAAGAAGGTGGCCTGGTCTGATGAATCACGTTTTCTTTTACATTACACGGATGGCCGGGATGCACTATGGGAAGAAGGCAAGCCGGCGGAGGCATTGTGGTGCTTTGGGCAATGTTCTGCTGGGAAACCTTGGGTCCTGCCATCCATGTGGATGTTACTTTGACATGTACTACCTAGTACCTAAGCATTGTTGCAGACCATGTACAGCCTTTCATGGAAACGGTATTCCCTGGTGGCTGTGGCCTCTTTGAGCAGGATAATGCACCCTGCCACAAAGCAAAAATGGTTCAGGAATGGTTTGAGGAGCACAACGAGTTTGAGGTGTTGACTTGGCCTCCAAATTCCCCAGATCTCAATCCAATCGAGCATCTGTGGGATGTGCTGAACAAACAAGTCCGATCCATGGAGGCCCCACCTCGCAACTTACAGGACTTAAAGGATCTGCTGCTAACATCTTGGTGCCAGATACCAGAGCACACCTTCAGGGGTCTAGTGGAGTCCATGCCTCGATGGGTCAGGGCTGTTTTGGCAGCAAAAATTGGACCAACACATTATTAGTAAAAATGATATGCCTGATCTATCTATCTATCTATCTATCTATCTATCTATCTATCTATCTATCTATCTATCTATCTATCTATATCTATCTATCTATCTATCTATCTATCTATCTATATAATATAAAAAAAAAATGTAATTTTTTATTAAGTATTAATAATTTAAAGTATTAGTAATTTAAAATTAAGAATTAAGTATGTTTTTTACTCAAATGCTAGGAAATGCATCGTAAACAAGCCCACACACACAAAGAATTATAATTATCCTTTGCATCACTTGATGTGGTGGATTTATTTGTGGCGAGTAGTGCACTACAAAATGTGCATTTAAATAGTCTGTTACCCCCTGGGAGCTTTTGTTTTCATGTGTTCTCTCTTTCTTCCTATCACTCTCTTTTTCACTGCTAATCCTCCACTGCCTGTCTTTGCAGTCTGTTCATTCACTGGAAATAATATGGTTTTAATTCTTGGCATTGGCTTGGCGTGAAGCACATACGTCATATCCCCAATCCGTCCTTCCCCTCCTCACTGGATTCGTTCCCTGAGGATGAAAGATTTTCTTGCTGTTCCAGCCTGGAGTCCATTCCGATCTGATCTGAAATCATGAGAAACAAGTTCACCATGTAATCCGCTGTGGTAAAAAGTATTAATTCATGATGTCTGTGTTTAAGTTGAAGCAATCATGTTTAAACTCCCATTTTATAGGCTTGAAAGCTTAGTAATAAGTTGAAGGCTATCTTTCATTTGAGTTTTTGGACAGTATTTGCTCTGATTGTTTTATTCTGTTGACAGTCCCTCATGACATCCCCTTAAATTATTTTAGAAAGATTCATTCTGATTCTAGAGCAAGACATTTTTACAAGCTGTCATCTGAGTCTTTTCTGCTCATTTCTGCTCATCTGCTGGGCACGTTCTGAGCAAATTTGATCTTTTTTAAAATACGTTCACAATATGGCAGAAATGGTGTCATTTCTTTGATGTTGGCTACGTTAATTTGTGTTCATACTCTGATTAAGTTGTTTACTGTTTAAATACACATATAAGTTAACAAATTTGGACATCAAACCGTGTCTTGTCATGCCAAGCACCAACATGCTACACGTGAACATGTGAAATTGAAATATGCAAGGAAAAAATGATTAAATGTTTAATCCATGTGCCTGAGTGAATCATAAACAAAAGGATTAAGCTAACCTTGTTGAGAAAATACAATTTCATTAATGGAGGCTGGTTCAGACTGCAGCCAAGCTAGTCACTTGTTAAATTAACCCAAGCTAAGAAATCGTTACACATCATCAGCTCTCTGTTTCTTTCTAAATTAATATACAAAACCATGGAGGGGCCTTTTTTTGAGTAGCTCTGCGTAGGAATCTCAAGGTCTCCAGTTTCCTCTTATCATTATGACGCAGACTTTAGAAATGTTTAATACAAAATACATTTTCTCAAAGGCCTCAGAGTCAAAGCTCAAGTTCCCTTAGTTCTTAATAAAATGTCAATTCATTGTTTCTTAAATAAATTCAGCTCAGTTATAGTAATTCCTTCTCTGGCTGGCTGCTCTAAGATTTGCTTTTATTACATTGTTATTTATATATTTATTACATTGTTATTACATTGTAGTGGCTGAAAGTATTACTGATATTGGTATAATTGACTTCATTGTAACTGTAGCTACTATCTCTTTTTTCATTCAGACATGCTTAAAGTAGTGGACAGTATTGTTATGGTTAACTAAACTTATTAAAAATTGTTCTCTGTAACTGACTAAAGCTAAAATATAAATATTAGATGAAAACAAACTATTACAGTTAGTTGGCAAGACAACATTGAAGTATTAAAATGACAAAAACTGAAATAAAAATAAATTAAAGCTATATAGAAATATTAAAAATGACTGAAAATTACTAAAAACTGAAAATATAAAAATAAATGTATTCAGAATATTAATAAATACTAAAATAACACTGTTAGTGGATTATTTAAATGCTTATTCATTGTTAATATCCAGTTTTTTTCAGGTTAGGTCAAGTTACTACAAAGTCATGTAGGTGATATGTATATATTATTTTTCATGCCACACTAGTTAAAAATGTCTTTAGTGCTTTAAATGACTGAGAACACAGAGCTCTCTAAAGAGCAATGACGCACACATCAGTAATCCAGATTACACTATCCGTAATCCTTTAAAATACAATTTCTTTAAAAATAAAAAAATAAAAATCACCCCCATTTTTTAAAAAAATGTTTTATGTCTACTGTTAATTGTTCACACATTTCATTTAATGTTTATGATCACCTAGTGGCACTAATCCCCAATATCCCAATATATTTGGTGTTAAATGGATCTTGCTTTCATCATTTCTTTTATCTGATGTTATATTGAGTATCATTGTTTGTGAAAACGCTTCCAGCGTGAACTGACAATTCAGTTGATATGACAGACTGCTTCCCATACACATTTGCGTAATGATTGCATAATCTGCTTCAAATGTTCTTTAATCAACTAAAAAATACATGGCTCCTGGCAGCCGGTTTGACCTTTCACCCTGCTCTTGAACCTTTGGATATCTGATCGTAAGCTTGTGACTGATTACTCTGGATTGCAGTGCAGCGGCTCAGACACTCTTGCTGTCAGTATGCGTTACATGCCATAAATTGAATACAAATCAGAATTGGAGAGAACTGTTTGTATCTCAAGGCGACGTCGCATTTGTGACTTATTTCACTTGTCTTGTTCGGAAAGCATATCCACTTGGATTTGATAAAGCTGTGGACCGTTCATGTTGATGTATGGGAGATTGATATCTTGAGACTGTTTTGAAGAGGTTTTCCTTTCTGCTTGGTACAAATATTCCAAGTATGAAAATATATTTCAAAAGTTTGGAAAAAAAGCAGTTCTCTATCCCTTCTAAATGTAATCTGTCTTGACAGTGGAATGCCACGCTTGCACTAGAGTTATGCATTGGTTTACCTTTGATCGCAATACCGATCTAAATTTTCTCAATATGCAGTAGGCCTATAACATTACAATATTTCATGGACGCAAGCCAAGACAATTAGTCTATATAGCCTACATGACAACACACACGCACACACTTAACAATTTTTGATAATCCGATATGCTATAGTACTCATAAAGCAACACTAGATGAGTTTACATGGAGCACTGTAATCGGTTTAAAAGTCCAATCCGAATGAAACTGCTCCATTTAAACACCTCAATCGGAATAAAAATACCCAAACCGAATGAAATTGTAATCGGTTTGAGAGGGGTCAGATAAACATTTTCATGAACCGATCAAACGAAAAATTCCACCATGTAAATGACCTGATCCGATTATTGTGAGCAGTGCCGGCCCATGGGGTTGTGGGGCCCTAGGCGAGATCATAAAAATAGAACCCAATGGAGCAGGGGCGATTCTAGGATCTTAATTTTAGGGGGGCTCAGCCCCCAATAAGAGTATGAAAAAAAGGTGAATTTTAGTTTAGTGTCCAATTCTCACTGTTAACTAGCTTATTAGCATGCATATTGCTAGAATATCGACAGTTTATTAGTATTTATAAAGCACATATTAATGCCTTATTCTGCATAACCATATTGTACATCTCTTAATCGTACCCAGAAATACAGTAGGCAGGATTTTAAAGTCACCAAGGTCCCAAATGTGACAGGAAAGCCAATTAACTAGTGTATTAAATTAATTCATAAATGCACACATTCAAAACTAAATTCATAACTAAAGCTGAGCTTTTTTAATTTACAAATGGAAGGCTACAAATGGAATTATATTAATTTACAACATGTACACAGTCATCATTAATCTTATGCCTACGTTAAGAATCACATTACATAAGCCTATTTTCAGTTAAAAATGGCGAAATTAGACAAATGTTTGTTAGTTTGCCTGTTATTTTTGTAATTTAACATTTCTGACCTAAAGTAGCTGTCAAATATGAAATGTTTAGTTTAGTTACTTGCATTTCTCGCACTTGACTGTGCTAACTGAAGCAGAAATGCTAAAATTATTTTATTTAAAAGACTTTTATTTTGGAGGCGATTAATCGATTGTCCAGCACTAATTTTAATTATCTTGCATTCAGAAATCCAGACAACAACAACTCAAACTAAACACATAGTTTATTAATTTTGGGCACTTATCTGCATACAGTCCGCCTACTCTAACTTGATTGGTTTTCTCAAATATTTTGACATTGACGAGCGGTGACAGACCAATGAGTCTCAGATAAACGCACACACCTTGTCCTCTGCTTTAGACATGCGCTCTGCTCGATGCCACTGAGGATGGAAGAACGCGCTGTTTAAAACGATGACGAATCACTAAAGCCCCCCTAAAAAGGGCCTAGTGACGCCCATGCACTGGAGTAAAAACTATTACAATTTTACGAGTGAAGAGAAAGCACATAGAATTTCAATATTTAAGTGTGTAAATGTGTATTAACATTTAATAATGAGTAACATTTAACATACATGTGTAAAAATATTTAAACAGATTTAAACAAATGCAAGTAGGCCTATATCAAATCGGTCCTACACGTCCCGCCCGAGCTAGATTCAAACCGATGTAGATTTACGAACCTACACTTCACCTAAAATGCCTGTAGGTGACACACCACCTTCATTACCAACTATAATATGTAACACAAGCAATAAATAATGTGCTATTTATAGCAGTCAATACTTTGAGCTTATCGTTCTTCCTGTGCGCTTCTCTTTTCATTAGGCAAATTAGTGTAAGGTGCTACTGTGCATGTTTCTTATGTTTTCGGATTTAATTTATCCGAGTCATATTCATTGAAATTAATTGCCTTTCCAATCTTATATGCGATGGAAAAAGCGAGAAGAACGAGTTCGACGAAGGGCGGATTCGAACCTAGATTAATTTCCATCAAAAGTGTCAGATTTTTGTTTTATTCGTTTTACGACCTACGCCACTGCTGCGTACATATTGTAGATGGCTTTTATCATTTTGGCTCTGCCATTACAGTAGATGGTTTATTTGCATTTAGTGCAAATAGACACTTCGATTATAGTTTTGCGGCAGCTGTGGTGGGCACCCCAGATGAGACTGCGGTCACGCCATCTGCGCTTTGGAGAAAGACGGTCGCGCCATCTACGCTGAAAACATATTGCGCCTACATGAGGTTGCGTGGTAGGCTAAAGGTGTGGGCGCTTGGTGTCAGTAGAAATGTTAAAAAAATTCATAAAAACATAAATAAAATTTATTGTTTTCTGCAAAATGATTGTTAATAATGCATTACTAGCATTATTAATCGTTTAAGTATTTACTCTTGCATATCTATTGTTAATACATTTCATTAATTTTATTACACTGTGTCATCATTGTGTTGATGATCAAAGACTCTACTAGTTGTCCAGTCTCACAAATCCTTCAGATAAATCAGCTGACCAACTCCCTCTAGTTTACATTAATTCTGAATTACTGAACACCTCTTTTGGGAGTGTTCTTATATTGTTAAGATAGTATTCTTAGCTGGTGCCCCATATCAAAAGGGGGGAGGGATCATCTGATACACTCATAACC
The DNA here is from genome assembly GCA_018749465.1 of Paracanthobrama guichenoti. Taxonomy (NCBI): domain Eukaryota; kingdom Metazoa; phylum Chordata; class Actinopteri; order Cypriniformes; family Gobionidae; genus Paracanthobrama; species Paracanthobrama guichenoti. Next base: position 26,568,991 of record CM031955.1, on the reverse strand, counting down.
ACACCTTAAGTGACACGTGATCTAAAAATCACTACGTCATTTTGTTCATCAGCACAAAGATTTCACCTAAAAGACTGCAAGGTAAATTACTTTAACAGGAAACTAAATTTCTCAGTTTGGTCAGTTACTGTTTGCTTAGCAGGTGGTTCCTCCCAAGCCTGATTCATAGTTTCTTCACTCAGCTCTGTGGTACCATTTAAGAATAGGATTTGTTGCAGCTGAATTGTTTGCACTAAATAGAGTTGCTGTTTAAGCTTTGGACCATTTTATAGTGGCATAGTTCTGGTAAGGGTTTCCTCATCCAGGAAACTATAGTGTTAGCAGAGGTTGTGATTATTAATTATAACCAATTGCTACTACTAAGTATAGTAAAGGGCTCATGTACCTTGTAAGTCTATCAAAATTTGAGAGTTCTGTGTGAACTTAGATAAGTGTCAGATAAGGGTAGTTCCTTCTGACCACTCATAGCCATGAGCAAGAGTCCGTATTACTAGTCAGGGTGTGACTTACAGTGCCCCTTTGACTTCAAACTATTAACTTTTGTGTTAAATACTGAGAATAGCTAGTTTGCTAGTATCTGTCGAAAATGGCAGAATTAACCCTACCTGAACAGCTGGTTGTAGACCTGACCAGTACTGTGAATCCAGGTTACATAGAGATGATTAAGGGCTTAGATTATGAGGAAATCTGCCTCAAAACAACACAGCTAACTGCTGAAGCAGCAGGCCAGGCCATAAAAGGTGCCTCACTAATCAAACTCCTCTCTAGCTTAGCACTAAATTGGGCTTTTCAGTTAACCCAAGCAATAGACAGAGTATCCCTTGCTAATGAACAGATGAGAGGTAGGGACATGACGATCCAAGAGCTAAAGAGTGAGCTGGCTGATATGCGTCATGCAATTTACCATTTAAAGGTGGAAGCTAGTAGGTTGTCTGCAGAGAAAGAAGAATTGCAGTGTGTTATGGACAGCCAAGAAGAGAAAATTAAAAGGTTAAAAGAAGAAAATCTAGACCTAGAAGCTGAGCTTGAACAGGTCAAGAATGAGTGTTCAGTCTCTGTTCCTGATCTGCAAACAGAGTTGGCTCAGGCTCAAATTAAGAGTAGTGAGTATGAGTGAGAAACAGGCCAAGGATGAGTTAAAGTCAGCCTTGTCTGAAAATACTTGTTTGAAAAGGGACTTAGAGATAGAACACAAACTGTTTACTGATACCCGTAAAGAGTCACAGTTGTTTAAGCGACAGCTGTATGATTCAAAACAGGTTCAGGTTGAACTCAGAGAGGACTTGGATAGGGCAGACGATAAATTATTAGAAGTCCAGAACAGTCATGACAGAATTGCTGCCAGAGCCCGAGGGTGGTATTGCAGAGTAGAGGCTAGAGGAAATAGGAAAACGAATGGAGCAGTTAGACATAAAGAGGGACATGCCCCATGAACCTGAACCACCAAGTGTGCGCTTCAGCTCATTCAGCCCAGCAGTGAAAGACCCCTTACTTGATAACCCCTCACAGAGACGGCACTATCAGGCCTATTGTGATGCCCAAGCCCCGCTGCTAGTCCCAGCCATCCTTACGGAGTAGATTCTGACTCTCCAGTATGGGGAAAAACTAGTCGCCCCATCCCTGACTTTCCTAGTACTGCACCATCCAGAGACAGCAGGCTGCGTCAGCTTAGGGAATTAGCATGCAATATTGAAGTGCTTAATCCTGATACCCCTGGAAGCAACATAGAGTTAAAGATGTAAACTATGCACTCTCATACATCCCTGAGGCCACTATGGCAGATAAACTCCTCATTCTGAGGAAAACAACAGTGCGAACTGTCCATGGTTTCATGGAGAGACAAAGTCCAGCCATTGCTGGTAACTACAATGAACTGTGTAGGGCTCTGAGAGCCGCATACACAATATATCAAAACCCATCTGTCTCCAGGTTTTCTGCTGTACACACTAAGCAAAATCGCTATGAATCACCCAGAGAGTATTATGAACTCTTACGCAGAGTATATTTTGCCGGTTCTGATTCTCCTAGGGCAGAAGAGGATGTGATGTTTAAAAGTCTGTTTGTGAGTAATTTGTATCCAACAATTAGGAAATCCCTTTTACTGCTGGTAGATGTTGATCACATGACTGCAGCAGAGTTAAGACAGCTTGCAATGAGAGCCTGGGAGAGTGAGAAGTTACACACAGACAAGAAAGACAGGGACCCAGGAACTCCGAAATGACAGAGAGCCTCCTCTTGAACTAGAAGTTTCAGAGCTTCCCCAAAGTTTCCCCTCCCGGGCCAAAGTTCGGTGAGTTCCAACAGGACACACAGGGCCATAAATCCTCAGGCAATGGAGGATACAAGAGTAGCAGAGATACACACAGGGAAGAAAGGTACAGGAGGTTCCGAGATAAATCAAGGGACAGTCACAAACAGGGCAGTCAGAAGAAAAAGGAGTTCAAAGTTACTGAAGAAAGGGATCTTGATAACTTCAACTTGCTTTTAAGCAAATTCAGAAAATACTTGCTAAAATCCTCAAAGACCTTAAGTCAGAGGAGCACACATCCCAGAAAGAAAAGGACCCTCCTTCCAAGCAATGACTAGGCCGGGACCCCTCTCCCCCAAAGTATACTTGATAGGGTGGGGGGAAGAGCCAAGGGGAACCATGCAACAGATTGTGGGGCCTAACCAATCAGATGTCAGCAGACTTAACCCCAGTCTCTGTCAGTTCCTTGGTGACTTGACACAGAGAGGCAGGGCCAGAAGAATTTACATTTCTGTGTACATTGAAGGTGTATTAGCATGTGATGCCCTGCTAGACACTGGCTCAGAAATTTCTTTGGTGTCACCTGTGTTGTTTAAAAAACTCACCCAAGTAACCAACTCACTTGGTAAGTGGCTTAAGGTAGAGAGTTGTCAGATCAAGATAACTAGTTACAGGATCAGGCCCCTGTTAACCAGCGGGTGTGGGTGGAGTTAACCTTTGGTGAGATGAAGATAGTTCACCCTCTCTACGCTGTTGGGTCTTTGACACAGAGCAGCTTCTTATTGGCCAGGATTTGTTGAATAGGCTCACACCATTAATTGACTATCATAGCTGTCAATTGTGGGCACAAGTCAGAGTCCCACGGCCCATCGAAGAGACTAGCTCTAGTCAGAAGCTATGTAAGGCAGTGGAGGTAGGGAGGACATCTGACTCTAGTCAGCTGACACTGAAGGATATCCACCTTAATGAAGACGCTCCTGCTGTGAGGGAAATGCAAATCATCAACCCCCAGTCAGCAGACACAGCTCATGAGAACAGGATACCACTAGAGCTGTTAGAAACCTTGCATAATTCCCATGGTAGAGAAGAAACAACAATTTTGGCTTGCTAGTTGCCCCCAAACAACAGTTAAGACTGTTGGAGTTTGCTCTGTCTCCCTTAAGCCTGGTACCTGACCTGACACACTCAGTATACATTGGTTCTGATGTGTTAGTGAGATTAGGGGTGCAGTTAGACAAAGTCAACAACGTGCTGTAGTCCAGAGCCAGTATTGGCCCTAATGTACTATCATGTAATCCTAACAACATGCGTTCTGGTCAGACAATTCCCCAAGCATGTCAGGTTATGAATGAGTTTGACACAGTGGTCCCTGCCCAAACTGCAGAGGTCCCAGTCAGACTAGTCATAAAAAGGGGTCAAGAAATGAACCAGACAGTACTAGCCTTCTTCCAGCCCTCTGCTAAGTTTTGCAGTTTGGGAATCAAAATTTGTGGTAACCCACAACTTGAACTGTAAAACTCCTCAACTTGCCTACTTGTACAAAATCCGTTTGCAGCTCCTTCCTGCCTGCATGCGGCTGCTCTCGCCGATCGGATGCATCCAGCCGCAGCCGATGTCGAACATTCCTTAGGGAATACATGACAATGGAGCACATGGCAGGACCACATGACAAACAGGAACACATGACAAAACCAGGAAACATGAACAAGACCGAAAACATGACTGTGAAATAAACTTGAAAATACAAGACATGAAGCATGAACAAAGAAACCGTTACACTGTCTTGTCGAGTCGGTTATGTCTTAAGTGATCGTAAGTAGTTGGGAAAGAAATCGGATGTGTGTCAGTCCGTGTATTAGGTCTTAAAGTGACAGCAGCCTAATACAGTATAACCTAATATAACAACTGAAAAAAAGGAGAAAAATCACTGCTTTTGACTGAAGACCTTTTAACTTAAGATTTAGTGTACATAGTTTTGGTTGCAGAAATACAAATATGCATAAGAAGAGCTGAGATTGCATATAATTATTCAAAACATTGATCTATTGATCTTTAAACTATTGATCTTTAGTGGAAAAGTTTTTAAACTTTAGATTTTGAAACTAGGGCAACTTCCTCAACATCAATCAAATGGAATAATATTTGGTAACATTTTCTTTAAAGCCTATATATAATGCATTATAAAAGTATTACTAATGCATTAATTACTCCTAATGCACCTTATAATGCATTGTATGGTCTCATGAATAATTATAACCTCAGTTATAATACTTAATAAAGTATATAACACATGACAAACAACCAATTTTAGGCGTACCAAGGAATCAATAAATGTTATAATGCATTTTAACTTTGGTTACAAGTATTTATGAAAATATACAATACACTATAATGTACATAATGAATACATTTATAATTCATTATATATAAAGGCTTTAAGTGTTACCAATATTTAATTAATCTGTTGATTATCGTATTGTTTTCTTTTAAATTAATAAATAAATACACTGGGTTTTTTTTACACTGTTTTTTTATTTTTATTATACATTCAATTTTGCAAATTCTTCCTCAGCAAGCCTCTGTCTCGCTCTTAGTATTTTCCGGGCATGCAGTGCTGCTGCGTGTGAAAAAAAGGCTGGCACTGCTGCTTCCTGTGGGGTCCTGACATGCACAAGTGGCTCAGGGATCTTTCGTTTTTGTCTGCTTTGTCCTGTTGAAGGAACAGACATAATCATGTAATGCTGACCAGATTTAATTATTCTTGGAGAAAATCTAAAGACATATTACTTCTATTTCAATATGAGGGTCAAATTAATTGAAAATTATACATTACTCGTCCCAGGTTAAATTATTAGTGTTTAATTGTTTAAATTAAGTAAAATTGAGAGAAAGGAGGGACTAACCAATGCTCTCTTTTGGGTCAGCTGGGATCTGGGGTTCATCTGGGGTCCCAGAATGCTCAGATACACCTTTTGTGATCCTGGAGAGCATGGGTGCTCCCTGGGTGAAAGAGACAGGCACTGGTGCATTCTGCAAATTCTCCCTCAGATTCTCAGCAAGTCTCCGTCTTGCTCTTAGTATTTTCCGGGCGGGCAATGCTGCTGACTCGGCTGGCACTGCTGCTTCCTGTGGGGTCCTGACATGCACAGGTGCACCCATTGGGGAACTGTTGGGTAAAGGTGCATCCAGTGGGGACTTGGTAGACATGGGTGCTATCTGTAAGGAAGAGGCTTGAGGATTCTGCTGCAGCTGCTCCTCCTTCAGCAACTCAGGGATCTTCTGAGTTTTCATCTTCTCAAATGCATCAATGAAGACCGGAGATGAGGGGTATGAAGTTTCTCCTTCCTCCACTGTTCCACACCCCCGCCATGAGGTAGGGTCATACGCATGCTCCTCAGATATGGAGTCGGAAACCTCCATTATGGCCCACCACCGCCTCGCAGCAAGGGCATGATGAGCTCATCTGATAGTTCAGTAGATGGGGACTGCTCTACGCTCTTATGAAAATAAGTGGACATTGTTGAAGATGGTCAAAAGATGATCGTAAGAAGAACAATACTGCCTTTGTGCAACCTATCTCTGTGAAACACTTAAAGAAAAACAAACTGAAGTGATGAGTTGAGTAAACAAATATGGTAACATATATGATAAAAGAGGCAAGGGAGGATGAAAGCCTCTTTAAAATGTATTCAAAATGAACAATAAAGCTGAAAAGTTAAGTTTGGTTTTTATAAATTTATCTACTAATGTGCATAACTCAGATGCATATAAAGTATATATCAATTATCTATCATGTCGCTAGTCCAAGCGTAATTTATTGGCCGAACAAATAGAAGAGGATAACAATACAGGCTCCACTCATTAAACTGACCAATAAGAATAGATGTAAATACATTTTGTTTGCTTCTGTCAAAAATGTGTCTTTTAAAGACATAAGAAAGGCGAAATGAAAAGCTTGTTTTGCGTTTGTAACCATCAGTAATGGTCAGACTCAGAGGTAACATTAAGGCCAATCAGCTAACAGTATCACTTCAGTTACACATCAGTTAATATTTGTTGGTGAATAAAATATAATGAATCTCAAAACGAGAGAGACTGAATGACAGGTCCATATAAACATTTCTCATAATAAAGGAGTGGTTGATGGAGTTTCTCGAGAAGATGTGCATAATTATCAACAATTAGGCTATATAAAAAAAATAAATAAAAAAAACATCAAACCCAATTTTCATTAGTTTGATCATTATTGATTTATATATCAAACATCTCATTAAACTGCATCGAGTCAACAACATACCACTGTTTAAGCAGATTCTTAGAGTTATGAAATATCAATTACAATTCAGATCCCCAAACCCCTGTTTAAAAAGAGTACTTACCTTCACTCGCCGACTCGCTACAAAGGGCTTGATGCCTCTGCACTCAAGGTTAATCACAGATGGAACGATGGAATTCGATGGAACCGCACTGTCCATTGTCAAGAGTCTGTGAATGATGGGAGACATGGGCTGCTTCGTTGGATTAAAACTGAACTTGCAATACAAATAGCCTACAAAGAGTGACTAACCATGTTTAATTAATAATTGTTCATACACATACATCTCCGTGGTACTATTGTACTGATGTTCATCACAAACAATTTTTTATTGTTTATAGGTAGGCTAAAATAGCCTATTATTTTTTAAAACCTTTACAGCTGTTTAAACGGGAGTTAGCGAAGCTGCAGATCATAGCATAGGATATACAATCAATCAAACTTAGTCAACAAATATTACAATTAAAGCATATATTTATATTAGAAATATGCTTTTCTGATACGACATGTTTTTATTTATTTATTTATGTTGTTCTATTTAAGAATGACCCATTAGCAGAACACAAAGACTAGTGACATGTAAAGCCATTTAATTCATTGTAATTTATAAAATCAAAAGAAACATCCTTGAGCCTCAGATACTTTATTTTGTAAAGTGACTTTTTTTAAACAGGAAGTTTCTGTCTAACGTGCTGTCAGTCTAATCTGGCGCAAGAGCTTTTTCAGGGGTCATATAAAGTCTGAGTAGGCTAACTTAGTCCGGGAGAAAATGTCCGCTGTTATTCCTCGTATCGAGCAGCTGTCATCGAGAGTGGTGCGTGTTTTGGGCTGTTACCATAGACTGTAAAAACTATTTCTATCTAAGGTTAACATTAACACCTCCCTTTGTGTTCAACAGAGGAACGAAAGTCATACAGGTTTAGATTGGATTAACGCAAGGATGAGTAAATTACAGATTTTTCTTTTTTGTGAAGTACCATATTGCTTTTTATATTTTTTGAATAAATACATTGAGTGACTAAATGTGTGTGTAGTGTAAATTATTAGGCCTACATATGTTAATGTAGTCTTATAAAATGGACAACAACCAGAGGTCAGCCCTACAGGTAAGGTAAAATGTAAAAAGCGCTAGTAATAAACTGAATATTCAGATCTACAGAAATATTGTAACCTGTGACTAGCCTATGACGAACTATAAAGAGATCTAAAAAGACCACTTCATCTATCTATCTTACTATACAGTTATAATATTGTTTTATATTAAATTTATATATATATATATATATATATATATATATATATATACGCTCACCCAAAGGATTATTAGGAACACCATACTAATACTGTGTTTGACCCCTTTCACCTTCAGAACTGCCTTAATTCTACGTGGCATTGATTCAAGAAGGTGCTGAAAGCATTCTTTAGAAATGTTGGCCCATATTGATAGGATAGCATCTTGCAGTTGATGGAGACACACCCCTAAATGCACTGAAGCAACTGCCATGTGATTGGTTGATTAGATAATTGCATTAATGAGAAATTGAACAGGTGTTCCTAATAATCTTTTAGGTGAGTGTAGATGACAGCATGTGTGAAGTGAAGAACCAGTTTGGACGTGGTAAGTACGTTTCTGCAACATTGCAAGGAGATGTAACGTGATAAAAACTTCGTGTCTGCAACGTTGTGAACAAAACGTATTTATAACGTGAAAAAAACGACATCTGGTGTATTAAATACGTAGGATAAAAACGTTATCACGACCTTGTCACAACATGAAACAACGTTGCTGTGTTTGCTGGGAGAACACATTACATAATTGTTGTTAATAAATGAACTATCTGGACATTTAACACTTATTTAATAACATTACAGATTAATCTGAATAATCAAGGTATGTGCAACTTTAGTGTATAAGACAGCAGGCTAACCGGGTAGGTAACAATATAAATCATAATGTGATTTTGTAGAAATTGTAATCAGGTGCTAGAAAAAGAGTACAAATTAAAACGTCTTTACATAAAAGACTCGATCATGGAACAATGCACAGCACAAACGGAGTTGAGCTTCTTGAGTCTGTTTTTGGAGCGTTTTGATTGGTGGATTAAAAGCTCACCACAACTGGCTAAACAGAACATCCTCCTCCTCCTCAAAAAAAAAAGAAGATATTTATGAATCTTAACCTGCCAGGAAGGTCTCAAAAATACCACACAAATGCAAAGCACTCCACGCACGTGTGACAATTCGCAAATGCAGATGCAACGATCCATAAATGCATGTAACATCTTTCATAAATGTGTGATGGAAATTAATTCAAGAACTTGATATATACACGTGCTCAAAATTATTCATACCCTTGGTAAATATGACCAAAGAAGGCTGTGAAAATAAATCTGTGTTGTTAATCCTTTTGATCTTTTGTTTTTTTTAAATTATAAAATTCTAGCCTTTCATTAGAGAATAAGAATTTTAAATGGGGGAAAATCTTGTTATGAAATAAATGTTTTTTTCTAATACACATTGCTCACAATTAATCATATCCTTTTATTCAATACTTTTTGCAACCTCTTTTTGCCAAGATAGCAGCTCTGAGTCATCTTCTATAATGTCTGATGAGTTTGAAGAACACCTGACAAGAGATCAAAGACCATTCCTCCATACAGAATCTCTCCAGATCCTTCAGATTGCCAGATCCATGTTGGTGCTTCTCCTCTTCAGTTCACCCCACTCATCTTCTATAGTATTAAGGTCAGGGACTGGGATGGCCATGGCAGAATCTTTTGGATCTCTGTCCTGTTGGAAGATCCAACCACGGCCCATTATAAGATTTCTAGCTGGGACAGTCAGGTTTTAATTTTTTATCTGTTGGTATTTGCTAGAATCCATGTATCTGAACAAAATGTCCAGGATCTCTGGAAGAAAGATAGGCCCACAACATTAAAGATACAGCAGAGCATTTCATTTTACACATGGGGTACCTTTTTATCCCTGTGTGCACCAAACCCATCTTGAGTGTTTGCTTTTTTTCTTCATTTGACCACAGAACGTTTGAAAAGTAACTAACACTACTGGAACTTCAGGCGGGACCTGGTTCTGTAGTCAGGTGGGAAAAAAAAGCTTTTGTCAGCAAACACTCAAGATGGGGTTAGTTAAATCGCTGGGTTAGTCCATTTTCAACCCAACTTGGGTTGTTTTTGACCCAGCATTTTTTAGAGTGTATGTTTTTCGTTGACTTAAAGGGGTCATGAATTGAGAAATCAACTTTCCCTTGAGCTTTTGATATATAAAAGGTCAAGTTAATATAAGAATATCCTGTAAGTTTCAGAGCTGAAAACTTCCTTGTTAGTCAAAGAAAAGCTTTTATTGACACCAGGCCCAGCAAATGATAAATCTCAGAATATGTCAGGCTGTGACGTCAGAGTGTGGTGAAACACCGCCTCAACAGAATAAGAATGCCTGATTCTGTAGCCACGCCCACTGACTCGTGCCATTGACATGACACAGTCCTAAGTGGAGCTAAACCGGATCCAACTAAGCAATAAACATGCTGCATAACCTTCATTCGGATTCCAATATTATGAATGCATGGATGAACTTTATTTTTAATGAATATCCAGCTCACGTGGGGAAGACATTGCGCGTTTGTTCCTTCATTTCTGATCACGGATTCGTTTAAGCAAGAGACTCGTTAAAGAGAGTTTAAGCTCTTGCTCTAAACAGGATAAGAGATTACATGAATGAATGAAGCAACACACTAATGTGAGTAAAAATGGATCTACTGATTAGTGTGTCTAACAGAACATACCTTAGCACACTGTCAAAGGCTGAAGAATCCTTTATTTGTGGTTCTTGATGTGCGTCTTGTGTTCACTCTCTTGACTTGATATTTGAAGGAAAAATACAATCGCGGAAGTTTTGATCATGCTGTCTGCAACGTACTTGGCGTGTGTGTGATGCACGGTCCGCGCTTATATCCACCGATTGGGCAGACCAAGTAATAAAAAAAATAACATTCCAGTCAATCGCAGGTGGATGAGAGATAAATCATTGTGTTTGTTTGATAGACCTTTTGCACGCCCTGTGGGCGAATCATAAAAAAATAAACTTTGCAGGACAGTGGGTCCCCAGGAGCAAGGTTGAAGACCTCTGCACTACACAGTTATCTATTATTTGTTATTGAGCGCTACACTGACACAATCATTGTGGTATAGAAAAGTGTATCTTTTATATGCATCCTTATGTTTTAATAGTTGTTGATACTGTTCAGGCATTTCTGAAATATCATATATAACTATAATTGTATTTCATTCTGTCAGCATATTATATACTTTTTCAAGTGTATTTACAAAGATGTTAAGTAAGTAGGTAAAATGGGTGTCCCATATTTGTATTTGTATACATGGTAGTCTGAAATTCTTTAAATTCTGGCTAAAAATATGCACATTGTATGCAATTTCATACTTTAGGTTGCAAAATTACATTACATTATTATGCTATTGACTCGTGATATTCAGTCTACATATGTAGTAATTGATACTACGTTTATGCACACTTTAAAAAGTGAAACTAAATATTTTTAATTTAAATGTCAAATGCATTTTTATGTTGCCTGACAAAATGTTTTTTTCTTACAGTGTACAATATAGCTCCATAAAGAAATTATTTGGCATGAATTCATTTTTTATTTTTAGATGCCGGAATGATTCATGTTGAAATGGAGACAGAATATGCAGAAGGGAAAACAGGATCACCAGTCAGAACATTTCCAATTGCAGTAAGTCTCGTGCATAATCTTTTCTTTTGACTAATCTTGTGCACTGGGAATGTGATTTCATGAAAAGCACCGTTGTTTCTGGGATTAGAAAATGTTGCTCGCCTAATTCTGTCTCATAAGCTGGATGTAGACTTTATCTCATAGCATTTCCTTATGTGGAAAATAAAGTAGACTTTACTTTCTGTGTGTGCCAAACTGTGCATTTTGGTTAACATGAACATATTGTATTATCATACTGTAGAAATGTTAAAAGTATTGAACTCTTAAAGGTAGCAGTAATTAAATTTCTGTTTATTTTTTTTTTTGTAGTCACCACATTCACTAATTGTGACATTTAAAAAGGCAGAAGTACAGTGTAAGAGCACTTGCACTGTATACAATCAAAAATCTGAACAGTTCACCTTCACCGAATATGATTCCAGTTTAACCCTTATTGAATGACAGCCACAAATTCTCTTCTTACATGTGCTTTGTAATGATACAGATAAAACTGGAACCATTTCTGTAACATTTCCATTAGGAGCAGCTTATGTGCTTTGTCAAAATATCAGTTAAGAAATTTTTATTACATCTTGAAATCTCCCATATTAAAAATAACAGACCAAACTATACCACAAACACAGACTTCACAATCATGTCCACAGACAGTCCACAAAAATACAGCAAGGATGACATAAGCACACAAAGACAATAAGCATGTGTCATACCTGTTAGAAACTACCAGGACATAAACTGTTATTATCGTATGCTTAGTTTATTTGGACTTGTTCTCAATAGCAAGAGTCTCAATCTTTTGACCAGTGAGCAACTGCCAGATTCCTCCCCTGTAGTTCTCATTTCGAGGGCGTAAACAAAGACGTTGAAAGTAGGTGATGTCTTAGCCAAAATGGGTGCAATCTGTAAGAAAACATCCAAATCAGATTCATACACATACTGTAAATAATTTAACAGAAATGTTATTTATCAGTTCATGTGTTTATGCTACTGTCTGTATGTTCACAGAGGATTTTATTTGATCAAAACAGCAATATTATCAAATATTATTACAATTTAAAATAACCTAATTTCTAATGTAATTTACTTTAAATTGTAATTAATTGCTGTGATGTCAAAGCTGAAATTTTAGCAAGAAACATTTCTTATAAAGTTGTTACAGGTTATGCTTAATATTTTTGTAGAAACGTGATGCATATTTTCAGAATTCTTTGAATATAAGTTTAAAAAAACAAAATGTATTTTAAGTATAAATCTCTTGTATAATATTACATGCCTTTACTGTCCCTTTTGATCAATTTAATGCATCCTTGCTGAATAAAGGTATTCATTTCTTTATTTTTTTATTTTTATTTATTTGTTTATGTGAGATTTACTGGTTATCTGATATCATTATAGTCACTCCAGTCCTTTCTTCTGAGGAGCACAAAAGAACATATTTTGATGAATATATTGTATAATTTTCATTTTTTGTATATGTTGAAAGTCAGTGGGTTTCAGTGTTGTATTGGAACCCAATCACTTTTAATTTTATAGACAAAAACAGTTGAAACAGAATATACTTCAAAATATTGACTTTTGTGCTCCCTAGAAGACAGATTATTCATTTTGGGGTGAACACTTCTTTGGTTGTCTGATATGCTTCCTCACCATTCTCAGTTTAGGAGAGACAAGGGTTGCGTTCTCCACAGCAGCATAGAAAGCCAGGATACCATAGGGACCCCAGCAAAACAGCATGGTCTTCAGAGGAGTGCTACAGTTGAACTGCACATAGAGACAAAGCAGGAGATTTAGTCTTCAGTTGGATTTCTTAGTCACATGCTGCAGATTAAAGGGTTAGTTCAACCAAAAATTACATTTTTGTCATTACTTACCCAGTGGATCATGTTGCTCCCTGTAAGACCTTCAGAACACAAATTAAGATATTTTTTAAGAAATTCAAGATTTCTGACCCTCCATAGACTGCAAAGTTATTACCACTTTCAAGGCCCAGAAAGGTAGTGAAGACATTGTTAAAATAGTCCATGTGACTACAGAGGTTCAACCTTAATTTTATAAAGTGACAAGAATACTTTTTGTGTGCAAAAAAACAAAGTTATAAAACACTGTAGCACTTCTGGATTCTACGCAAGAGCTGGCCAATACTGAGCCCCATTCTGACATAGAACCCAGAAGCTCTGCACTGTGTTTACAATGTCAGTGTCAGAGACTGACATGGAAGAAAATAAATTGTTGAATAAAGTCGTTATTTTTGCTTATTTTGCACACAAAAAGTATTCTCGTCACTTCATAACATCAAGGTTGAACCACTGTAGACACATGGACTATTTTAACAATCTCTTTACTACCTTTCTGGGCCTTGAAAGTGGTAATAACTTTGCAGTTTATGCGGGGGTCAGAAAGCTCTTAGATTTCATCAAAAATATCTTAATTTGTGTTCTGAAGATGAACGACGGTCTTACAGGTTTAGAACGACATGAAGGTGAGTAATTAATGACAGAATTTACATTAATTAATTAACTTAAAAGATTGTAAAATGCTATGGTAAAACCTGTTAATTGGTTAACAGTTAGTTTCTTACTATATACATTGTAACTATACATTGTAACATTGTAATCTATATTACAAAGCTTACCTGGAAGATTCTTTTGTGTTTCTCGGGAGTTAGGAAAGCATAAGTCTGAGTTGTAGTTTAGATTAGTTAGTTCACCAGTCCTTATTTTAAGTTTTGTATGTTTATATCTTTGTTTGTTTTTGTTACTTTCTGTTGCCAATACATTTTATATTTTTATTACCATGGCCTTTGTGATTTGGTTTTGCTTCCTTCCTGAATGGCTCTTTTGTTGGTCCCTATTTTGGGTCGTAACATAAATCCCCATAAACCTGGGGGCTCGTCCGGGATCTAAACCCAGGACCTGTCGCACCTCAAGTGAGAATCATACCCTTAGACTCTGTATTTCATGTAACTTTACAGTAAAATATTGTTACATTTACAGTTTTTTTTCGTTTTGTTTTTTAGTGTCGTGTGTTACTATGATGCTGTTTAGAATGTGTGAATGACACTGTGCACCTTTTAAATATTGGTGTTTCCCTCTCAGCTGCTTGTGATGAGCTTTCATCATGTGACTTTCTCATCTCTTTTTGGTGGATGTCAGTGTATTACGAAGGTATAAAACAGATATTAGTACTTTATTAACATTAATATCAGAAATTAGGTTTCTTTTACTGTAAATTTAAGTTCTGTAAAACATAAAATGTTGCTTCCTTATTTTTTTACGCAAAATTTATGGCAACCACAACTACTGTTTTTTTTTACTGTAATTTTTTTTACAGTGTACAAGTGAACACACACACACACACACACACACACACACACACACACACACACACACACACACACACACACACAAACAAAATAGTTGATTAGAACTGACATAAGCTAAATTTGGCATGAAGGCTTAACAAAGACTTATAATACTATATTTACAAACTAGAATACAGTTCAGTAGTACAGTAGTAGAATACAGAAGTAGGCCTAAATTAATGTAATACTGTGCCAGTGTTATTTTAGTTAGTTAGTTTAGTATTTTAGTATATACTGTTTCAGTTTTTATTTTTATTTTCATTTTATTTTTAGTAATTTTGGCATTTTGGCAAAAATGTTAACGTTAATAACCCTGTTCTGTGCTGGTCTTAACTGTCTGTAAGGAAATCACCTTCTTCTGCTATCATTTTGGTATTGTTGTCCATGCAATTTTTTAGCGTTACATAATAGTTCTGTCCTGGAGAAGGGTTTAGTAGCTGTTGCAGAGATGCCTTTGTGCTCCCAGGCAAAACGTTTCTTTGACCCACTCAGTCACCGTTAATAATGGTCTTATGCAATGTGAGGGGAAATGTAAACTGTTCTTTTCATGCACCCTTTGGCCTCACATGTCAAATTCTAATATCATGCAGAGGATACTTTACCTTAGCCTGGCCAGTCTTCTTGAATTTCCTATCAATGGACTGATAGGAAGATAGCACGACAAACATCTGAATGCCCATGTTGAAGATGGCCATGGGGATCAAGTAAGACACGTAGTTCCTGAGGACAGATAAAAATTACAGGCCTTCAAGTGTCTTATTTCAGATTTACAAGGAAATGAGACGTCCCCATGACCCTAATATTTCTTTTATACAAAGTTGGGACACTGTACAAATTGTGAATAAAAAAGGAATGCAATAATTTACAAATCTCATAAACTTATATTTTATTCACAATAGAATATAGATAACATATCAAATGTTGAAAGTGAGACATTTTGAAATGCCATGCCAAATATTGGCTCATTTTGGATTTCATGAGAGCTACACATTCCAAAAAAGTTGGGACAGGTAGCAATAAGAGGCCGGAAAAGTTAAATGTACATATAAGGAACAGCTGGAGGACCAATTTGCAACTTATTAGGTCAATTGGCAACATGATTGGGTATAAAAAGAGCCTCTCAGAGTGGCAGTGTCTCTCAGAAGTCAAGATGGGCAGAGGATCACCAATTCCCCCAATGCTGCGGCCAAAAATAGTGGAGCAATATCAGAAAATTGTAAAGAGTTTGAATTTATCATCATCTACAGTGCACAATATCATCCAAAGATTCAGAGAATCTGGAACAATCTCTTTGCGTAAGGGTCAAGGCCGGAAAACCATACTGGATGCCCATGATCTTCGGGCCCTTAGACGGCACTGACACATACAGGAATGCTACTGTAATGGAAATCACAACATGGGCTCGGGAATACTTCCAGAAAATAGTCGGTGAACACAATCCACCGTGCCATTCGCCGTTGCTGGCTAAAACTCTATAGGTCAAAAAATAAGCCATATCTAAACATAATCCAGAAGCGCAGATGTTTTCTCTGGGCCAAGGCTCATTTAAAATTAAATTTTAAGTTCTGAAGTTTGAAGAACTGCGACACCATGTCATCCGGACTAAAGAGAACAAGGACAACCCAAGTTGTTCTCAGCGCTCAGTTCAGAAGCCTGCATCTCTGATGGTATGGGGTTGCATGAGTGCGTGTGGCATGGGCAGCTTACACATCTGGAAAGGCACCATCAATGCTGAAAGGTATATCCAAGTTCTAGAACAACATATGCTCCCATCCAGACGTCGTCTCTTTCAGGGAAGATCTTGCATTTTCCAACATGACAATGCCAGACCACATACTGCATCAATTACAACATCATGGCTGCGTAGAAGAAGGATCCGGGTACTGAAATGGCCAGCCTGCAGTCCAGATCTTTCACCCATAGAAAACATTTGGCGCATCATAAAGAGGAAGATGCCACAAAGAAGACCTAAGACAGTTGAGCAACTAGAAGCCTGTATTAGACAAGAATGGGACAACATTCCTATTCCTAAACTTGAGCAACTTGTCTCCTCAGTCCCCAGGCGTTTGCAGACTGTTATAAAAAGAAGAGGGGATGCCACACAGTGGGAAACATGGCCTTGTCCCAACTTTTTTGAGATGTGTTGATGCCATGAAATTTAAAATCAATTTATTTTTCCCTTAAAATGATACATTTTCTCAGTTTAAACATTTGATATGTCATCTATGTTGTATTCTGAATAAAATATTGAAATTTGAAACTTCCACATCATTGCATTCTATTTTTATTCACAATTTGTACAGTGTCCCAACTTTTTTGGAATCGGGTTTGTATATTGTATTTGTAAAGCAATACAATATGTGAGCAATGTTGTATGTTATAACATGTACTGATTAACTGTGCATCTTACCTATCACCCTTGCTGTAGTCCAGGGTGCAGCAGGTCCTCAGAGGCTCATAGTCATACTCTCCCCAGCCAATCAAAGGCATGGCAGACCAGAAGGCAGTAAAGAGCCAGATGAAGATAACCAGGGTGATGGAGCTGCTCCACTGCAGCTTTGTCCCTAATGAAATAAGGGGATCAAACATTGTGCTGTGTACTAATAGTTTTATTTAATGACCCTAAACTTTTTTTTTAAAGAAATCAGTTACTATATTTATACACACATACACTACCATTCAAAAGTTTTGGATCAGTAAGTTTAATTTAAAAAAAAAAAATTAAGTAGGCAGTAATTTGTGGCTGTTCGAACGCATTTGACCACATGAGCATCTACGTTACAAAAGTAATCTGGTCGAATGCATTTTTGACTACCTCTGGAAGTGATTGAAAGTGGAAAAGCTCAAAACACTGTGATGACGCATTTTAACGGTCATCAATAGTAAATCCTGCAACGTTTTTTGTATTTTAATTTTTTAAAAACTGTATGTACATTTATAACACTAATAGTTTGTATTATATTACTTTTGCATCAAATTACAAAAAAACAACTGCTGCTGTGAGGGTGTTTCTAATACAGCATCTATTTCAGTATAAAAATAACATCTTTCTCTCTTTTCACTGCCGTTATCAATCTCACTATTTTTTCCCTCTTTTTGAAAGTTGTGAAATCACTATTGTTGCATTTTTCTTTTGCTATTTGAGAAAATGGGGCACAAAAAATATATTTAATGTATTCTCTCATTCACCACTATAAAAGTTAGCCCAACTATGACAACTTCCGCTCTGAGAAACCCGGAAATGTGAAAATGGTCTATTCCCTGAGGTTCTGAAAAGAATATAATTTGGTGAAGCCTATGTGCACTATAAGTACCTTCAGCTGGTGGTCTTTGCAACATGGGTGGTCTGAACTAGAACAAAGACTGTCAAATATCCTGCTGAAGTGCAGGTTCTTTATGAAGAGGCATCTCATTGTTTTTTTACTAAGGTTCTCTGTTCCTGTTACTCACTTGTGCAGTACTGGTGGTATCTGTCCCAAGCAATGGCTGCAATAAAGTGGATGCTGGCAAGAGCAGTCACAAAGCCCTGGAAGCCATGGGTCTGGCATCCATCTGATCCATAAGGCCAGTATCTGGAGTTTCAAGATCATCACATATAAAAAAAAATAAAGTTCGCTGGTTGAAATTAAAATGATTTAATAATGTGTAATGTATTTTTATCAGTGACCGATTCTTAAACTTTAACATTCATCTCTCCTATCTTGAATATTTGTTCATTGTTTGTATCAGTACATTTGGAAATCCAACATATTTGTATTTTGGTAGCTGGTTTCTGGTTCAAAACGGCTGGGAGGTATTCCAGAAAGCAGGTTATGTGACATACCCAGGTATGTTTAAGAGTAAGCAAGCGGATAACCTCAACTTTCGGTTCCAAAAACGGAGGTAACTTTCAGGGTATGTAAGTAGCCATAGCAACTCACTCTCTGAACATAACCTGCTCCGGAGTAGGTTATGTTCCAGGGTTAGTTTGCTTAAGAGGTATTCAGATGTGTTTTATATAATTAATGTCTTGTGTGTTAACCAGGAGCATACTCTGAGTTGTCTGAACTTACTCCCGGACTCGTTTTTGGAACCAGCATACCTCGAGTAAGCAAGGTTTGGGTTAATCAACCGAGAGTTCAAGGTATATGTGACGGTAAATTAACCTTACTTTCTGGAATACCCCCCTGGTTGTTTCTGGTCTAAAATGGTCTACCAGCTTGCACCAGCTAATGAACAACCTGAACCAGTTTGAAACCAGTTTAAGGTGGATTTTCAAAAAAAGACAATTCCTGCTTTCCTGGTCTGAGCTAGTGCTGGTAATGCAGCTGAAAACCCTCTAAAACCAGCCCGACAAGGCCGGGAGACCAGCTAAGAAGCAAAGTCATATTAGGCTGGATTATGCTATTATTTATTTTCAGGGATGTGATTAAAAGTCATTTAATCCCACAGAGAATTAAAAAAAGCCCTGCAACCTCAACTATTCCTCTAACTTAACAGCTGCACTTTAGTCATTTATTACGAAAAAATGACATCACAGCTGTATTTACACACTGGCGGCGCACCTTCGCCTCCAGGGGTTCCGACAACATCATCATCAACACACAAATGCGCGCGTGCTCACCTCAGAAAGCTTGAGAAGGCAGCGATAGTGGCGTTCATAGAAATACCCATATCTGCCATGGCCAGACTGAACACGAGAAAATTACTTGGGGTCCGTAATTCTCTTATTTTAAGAAAAGCAACAACGGTGACAGCATTCAGGAAGAACCCGAGGAGACCTTCAGAGGACACAGAAAAACGTGTGAACAATCAGAGCCTTCTCGAGACCCCATAACAGCGTGGTTACGAAACAGCAATAAGCTATGCATTAAGTGGCAGCCTTCAGTTAGTTAGTTATATCTACATTGATGTTGCAACCCGTTCCTAGGTGAAGCGCATCATATCAACGCTGTACACATCCACAAAGTAAGATTTGCATGCGATCCTCTCTTTTTTAACCTGAACATGATTCTTCTTACCCTCCACGAGCAGACAAGATCCCAGGGAGAACACATCGAAATCGGAGAATCCCTCCGGTAATGGATACGACGTTACCATTTTGAACGCAATTTTGACACCAAAGTGTGCAGAATCACAGTCCGCTCGCGCGCGCGATGTGCCTCGGTGTGTTCAAACGGAGCCTTCTTTTAAAGGAGCATTTCACGTGAAAAAGCATGAACGTAATTATGTAAAGCTCTCTCTCTGCTTCAATCCGCACAAGAATGTCTTAATGAACATAACAACTCCTACCACTGACCCCTAATACGTATTTACACAAGGCATCAGTAAAGCGCCCATTCAGTTACACAACAACCCTTTGTGTGTCGGACGCTTGAGCGCACTGATGATACGACCGGGGTGGATGTGAACCAGTTTAGCCTGTGCCAGTTCAGTGGGTTGTGTTCTGTTCGCTGGATGAACAACAGGTGTCGTCAAACTGGCACTCCAGACACTGATAGACATCGTGTATTTGACTGTTTGCATATGGATGATGGGAGTAACTGTTTTTACAGTGACTTTTCTCAAATGCACACTGTCACATTGGCTGTTAGGAGAAAATCAATGGGTATTGAATAGATCTTTAGACGCAAGAGGGAGAGAGAAAATGTCATCGTCTTCACAAATAGAAAAATAGTGGTTCTGAGAAATTATTTTGGGGTCATTGCATCCTATACAGTCATAATCATAAGCTGTGTCCCGTGCTGAAATAGAAACATCTAGAATATTTTGTTTAGACAATAACCACTCTGAATTCTGCTCTATTAAAAGCCGCTTTGTTTCCAGATTGCGTTATTCATACTTGAGTGGAAGCCAAATGATAAACAAGTTACAAAGAGTTACACTGATACACTAACCTACTTTTTTTGTTTTGAAAATGTACATTCATTGGTGTTTTATCACATGAAGTCCGGTGTAATTCCACATAAAATATATTTTTTGAGCAAAATCCTAATTCAAGGCTTACAGTTCACAAACAAAACCCATATTGTTCAGCAAAGATTATAATGTTGTGAAACCAGGGGAATATCATTTACATGTTAAAAAAATATTATTGAGTCATATGACAGTATAAAAGCAAACATAATTTTTTTAAAGGTTTGTATAAGTAAATTTGTCCCACTCAAGTTTGCACTCCACATAAACTGAATGTTAGAAAAACACTTTACAACAATAAGGTTTCATTTGTTAACATTAGTTAACGAACGATTAACAGTATTTAATTTCTACATTTACTAATACGTTATTAAGCTCAAAAGTTATTTCTGTTGAACTGTGAACTAACGTGACAGTGAATTGTATTTTTATTAACATTAACAAAGGTTAATAAATACTGTAAAACTATATTGCTCATATTTCATGGTAACAAATGCATTAAATGAGACCTTATTGTAAAGTTTCTTTTAAACAATTTCTTCTTTTTTTTTCTTAAATTAGGGTATGTCTATATATACCATAGATCAGCAATATTACGCATTTTGTATCAAAAGATTTTGTTTGAAAGGACTAAAAAAAATAGTTGGTCTTCGAAATAGCAGTCCTGTGACCGTTCGACTAGACCTCTCTAAGCTGTGATTTTCGCACATTATGATCATATGTTTCTCACACACAGGTCCTCCATTCAATAACTTGTGAAAGACAGGTTTGTACTTTTCAGTGCAGGGATTAGCATAGTACTGGACCATAATTCTCAGGAGGTTTACTTTACTCACTGCAGCTTTTAGCTTTTAATGAATTCTCCAGCTGAAACTATACTTTATAGACCTTTAGGGGAATAATGTGACCTTGGTAGGTGTGTGAGAGAGGTTTAGGCAAGGAAATGTTAACACCTTTTATATTTATACTAATTGAGTTGTTCCACATTTGCACTTTCCAGAAAATAAATTATTCAAAATAAATAAATAAATAAACACTTCGCTGGATTTCTTTTCTTAAGCTCATGGCAGTTGAGAAATTCGGTTTTATATTTACAACTTGGCACTCATCAGAACAGATGATCTGGTGCCAAGGTTCAATGTTGTATTTACAAACCATAAACAAATAGGCTTATGGGAAAAAATAACTCTTGTGGGCCAAGAATTACAGAAAACTAGACATGCCATACCTGTTTTATACCAAGGAAAGATTTACATGTAAACCTTGAAACAAAATACATGGAAAGTTTGAACTCCTTGGCATTTAGTCTTTATTCTAAAAACTCTAGATTTCTAAACAATATTATTATTTATTTCCAGCACTTATTTACTGTTTTGTGCTTATGCTATTAATATATTTTCTGTTTTATTTTTATTTATTTACATTGGATTGTTTCTGTCTATTAAGCATAGTTGTATTTACAAACCTTACAATAGGCTGTTAGGAAGAACAAGCTGCCTGTGATCCAAGGCCTAACAGGATTACATGAAGAAAATACATTTTTAAGATCCTGTTGGATACGCCACTGAACAATAGCTGTGCACAAAGTTGTTACTCTGAGAGAACTCTCATGCTGGTGACAACATATGTAACTCTAATAGACATCAGAAGAGGTTCTGTGTATTTGAATTCAGTCCTAGCATTGGTCAAAATGACTCTTTCAGAAGCACTTGTTACACAAGTATGGATTCTCACTACTGCTTGAGTGTGTGTGTGTGTGTGTGTGTGTGTGTGTGTGTGTGTGTGTGTGTGTGTGTGTGTGTGTGTGTGTGTGTGTGTGTGTGTGTGTGTATATGTGTATATAAAGGATTATTAGGAACACCTGTTCAATTTCTCATTAATGCAATTATCTAATCAACCAATCACACGGCAGTTGCTTCAATGCATTTAGGGGTGTGGTCCTGGTCAAGACAATCTCCTGAACTCCAAACTGAATGTCAGAATGGGAAAGAAAGGTGATTTAAGCAATTTTGAGCATGGCATGGTTGTTGGTGCCAGACGGGCCGGTCTGAGTATTTCACAATCTGCTCAGTTACTGGGATTTTCACGCACAACCATTTCTAGGGTTTACAAAGAATGGTGTGAAAAGGGAAAAACATCCAGTATGCGGCATTCCTGTGGACGAAAATGCCTTGTTGATGCTAGACGTCAGAGAAGAATGGGCCGACTGATTCAAGCTGATAGAAGAGCAACTTTGACTGAAATAACCACTCGTTACAACTGAGGTGTGCAGCAAAGCATTTGTGAAGCCACAACACGCACAACCTTGAGGCAGATGGGCTACAACAGCAGAAGACCCCACCGGGTACCACTCATCTCCACTACAAATAGGAAAAAGAGGCTACAATTTGCACAAGCTCACCAAAATTGGACAGTTGAAGACTGGAAAAATGTTGCCTGGTCTGATGAGTCTCGATTTCTGTTGAGACATTCAGATGGTATAGTCAGAATTTGGCGTAAACAGAATGAGAACATGGATCCATCATGCCACAGTTACCACTGTGCAGGCTGCTGCTTGTGGTGGTGTAATGGTGTGGGGGATGTTTTCTTGGCACACTTTAGGCCCCTTAGTGCCAATTGGGCATTGTTTAAATGCCACAGCCTACCTGAGTATTGTTTCTGACCATGTCCATCCCTTTATGACCACCATGTACCCATTCTCTGATGGCTACTTCCAGCAGGATAATGCACCATGTCACAAAGCTCGAATCATTTCAAATTGGTTTCTTGAACATGACAATGAGTTCACTGTACTAAAATGGCCCCCACAGTCACCAGATCTCAACCCAATAGAGCATCTTTGGGATGTGGTGGAACGGGAGCTTCGTGCCCTGGATGTGCATCCCACAAATCTCCATCAACTGCAAGATGCTATCCTATCAATATGGGCCTAAAGAATGCTTTCAGCACCTTGTTGAATCAATGCCACGTAGAATTAAGGCAGTTCTGAAGGCGAAAGGGGGTCAAACACAGTATTAGTATGGTGTTCCTAATAATCCTTTAGGTGAGTGTGTATATATATATATATATATATATATATATATATATATATATATATATATATATATATATATATATATTTGAGAGGTGCTGGTCATATAATTAGAATATCATCAAAAGTTGATTTATTTCACTAATTCCGTTCAAAAAGTGAAACTTGTATATTATATTCATTCATTACACACAGACTGATATATTTCAAATGATTACTACTTTAAATTTTGATGATTATAACTGACAATTAAGGAAAATCCCAAATTTTTGGGTCTGGCATATTGCATCTTCCTCTTCACAATACCCCATAGATTTTCTATGGGGTTAAGGTCAGGTGAGTTTGCTGGCCAATTAAGAACAGGGATACCATGGTCCTTAAACCAGGTACTGGTTGCTTTGGCACTGTGTGCAGGTGCTAAGTCCTGTTGGAAAATGAAATCTGCATTTCCATAAAGTTGGTCAGCAGAAAACAGCAGCTTGGACCTCAGAAAACACAGTGAACCAACACCAGCAGATGACATGGCACCCCAAACCATCACTGACTGTGGAATCTTTACACTGGACCTCAAGCAATGTGGATTGTGTGCCTCTCCTCTCTTCCTCCAGACTCTGGGACCCTGGTTTCCAAAGGAAATGCAAAATTTAATTTCAGAGAACATAACTTTGGAGCACTCAGCAGCAGTCCAGTCCTTTCTGTCATTAGCCCAGGCGAGACGCTTCTGACGCTGTCTGTTGTTCAAGTGTCTTGACTCAAGGAATGCGACAGCTGAAACCCATGTCTTGCATACGTCTGTGCGTAGCGGTTCTTGAAGCACTGACTCCAGCTGCAATCCACTCTTTGTGAATCTCTCCCACATTTTTGAATGGGTTTTGTTTCACAATCCTCTCCAGGGTGCAGTTATCCATATTGCCTGTACACTTTTTTTTCTAACATCTTTTCCTTCCCTTCTCCTCTCTATTAATGTGCTTGGACACAGAGCTCTGTGAACAGTCAGCCTCTTTTGCAATGACCTTTTGTGTCTTGCCCTCCTTGTGCAAGGTGTCAATGGTTGTCTTTTGGACAACTGTCAGGTCAGCAGTCTTCTCCATGATTGTGTGTAGCCTACAGAACTAGACTGAGAGACCATTTAAAGGCCTTTGCAGGTGTTTTGTGTTCATTAGCTGATTAGAGTGTGGCACCAGGTGTCTTCAATATTCAACCTTTTCACAATATTCACACTTTCTGAGATACTGAATTTGGGATTTTCCTTAGTTGTCAGTTATAATCATCACAAATAAAAGAAATAAACATTTGAAATATATCAGTCTGTGTGTAAAGAATGAATATGATATACAAGTTTCACTTTTTGAATGGAATTAGTGAAATAAATCAACTTTTTGATGATATTCTAATTATATGACCAGCACCTGTATATGAGTAGGCTATATGAGATGGAAACTCGAGTCTGCGACTTGGACTCGAGTCGCACTTAAGTCGCAAAAAAAAAAAAAGACTTGCGACTTGACTTGGACTCACGAACAACCCGACACTTGACTCGAGACATTGGACTGGAGATGGACTTGAAGACTGAGACTTGTGGAAAAAATGCAAGTCTTTTGGCACGGCTTTCCCGATCACGTTCTCTATTTACTACCCCACATGATGAAACGCCACCTTTCACTATTCATTCATTCACAAATATGTGCTGCAGCAGCGAATATCACAAAACATTTCTAAACACACCAAGGCAGCGAGCGTGTGACGCATCTGAAGGCATGCAAATTCATCACCCATTAGAAAACTGCTGTTAAATAAATTAGCAACAATATAATCAAGCCTTACCTTACGAAACTTTGTCATTTAATTTGAAAAGCAATCAATTGATCCGAAGGGAAGCTGCGGTGTTCACAGCAGCAGAGGCTTGCTTGCGGTCCATTTTCAAGAAGTACACATTTCACACAAGTAGTAGGCCCTACACACAAGTAGGACATTTCCATGTCCTTTTCATGTTTTTCCCCAAAGTAATTTTATTTGCTAACAATATGCATATAATACAGATTTACCAAGTTAATTTCCACCTGGATTGCACGAACACTTTCATACTCAATTTATGACCTATCTGACTCCTTTCCACAAACGAGACACGCAGATGGAAATGTTCTTCTTTGTGTCTACTGTAACGCTTGTCTACAGGTTTTGTTATCGTCGGCGCTCACTGGAAGACTACATTATCCAGCATTGCTTGAGATCTACAGCAAACTACGGCAACTCAAATAGCTCAAAACACACAGCACCTTTTTCCCCCTTGTGGTGGTTCTAAATAGTATAATTTTGTACAAAGCTTGAAAGTAAAGTAATGATTTAAGTAGTATTTTGTGTGCTTTATTATGCAATTTTAAAGTAAAAGTAATCTGTTTTGATAGTTCAATGCACTGTTAATTATAACTAGCTGAAAAAAAAATGCTAAAAACAGAACAAAGACTTGACTTGAGACTTGACTTGAACCTCAGAGACTTGAGACTTGACTTGGACCTCAAAGACTTGAGACTTGACTTGGACCACGGGGACTTGAATTGTTGCACTGAACTAATCTATAATCTATATATATATATATATATATATATATATATATATATATATATATATATATATATATATATATATATTCAATGCAACAATTCACTGTACAGCCAGAACAGACCAGTTTCTGTATCATCAGCTCTTAAACATTCTAGAAGTGAATTAGTAAAATAACAGATTCCAACGTTTAACTGTCAGGTAGATGATGATTGAAAAGAGAGCTACAGTAGATGGGGTATGGGCATTAAACATCGATGTCATGGCCAATTCGGAAAGATTTCCTCCCTATAATTAACATCATGTATCTCTATGCAGCCTATCAGATTCCAGGATTCATAGGCATCTAAATGAAAACAACGCGCATGCTTTCGCTAATCCTCGTCTGTCCTTTTTTATCTGCTGGACTCGTAGCAGTCAGATCATTATGGGAGATCGGAGCAGAGGGACGATGACATGCTGGTTATTTTTTCCTTAATTGCAAGTGGATGGTTCTTCATTAAAACTACGTTCTTACTAGTGTTTTGTTGACACTAGACGCAAAATGTCTCTTACTGTCTTTTTGGGTCTCCTACTGGCATCTGGTGGCTTT
This sequence comes from Paracanthobrama guichenoti, assembly GCA_018749465.1. Lineage (NCBI taxonomy): Eukaryota > Metazoa > Chordata > Actinopteri > Cypriniformes > Gobionidae > Paracanthobrama > Paracanthobrama guichenoti. The sequence continues at coordinate 26,542,222 of CM031955.1, read as the reverse complement.
CCATTTGTTCGGAGCACTTGTCCTTCCCAGTGCAGCTGCTTTTATCATAACCTCAGTGATGGTTCCAGAGCTAGGTTCGTGTGTATTTTATTTTCTCAACTTTATGGAATGAATGCAATGCGTTTTTTTTTTTTCACTTGAAATGTGGTGCACTGGTACATTTTGAGTTTTGCGCATTCCACATCATGAATGTATTTTACGCATAAACAATTGTACTAGTATTTTACACATAAATAATGTATTTTGCACGCAAAATGTACTTATATTTTTGTATTAATTCGAGTTTTAAAAGATGACATATTAAATCAGTTCACGTTTTTATTTCGCAATATGAGTACATTTTGACGCAATTATGATTATTGTTAAAAAAAAAATAAAAAAAAGTGGTTGTCAGACTCGGCCAAAGGCTGCTGCTTAAAGATTCGCGTGCGTATGCTTTAAAATCCCTTATTATAAGTCTTTACTCTTGTTTCTAATGCGTTTTGCAGGAGCGTGATTTGCAACGATCCAGAGATTTCCCTCGTGCCCGCCACGTTCCCAGGGGACACCTCGAAACTTCGGATCGAAAAGACTGCCATCAAGAGGATCCCGAGCGAGGCTTTTAGCTACCTCTCTAATTTAGAATTCCTTTGGATGTCTTTTAACGTTTTATCCTCTCTCAACTCGGACAGTTTCCGTGGTTTGTACAGTTTAGAGGAACTAAGGCTAGATGGAAATTCGCTCACTTCGTTTCCGTGGGAATCCCTCATGGACATGCCCAGTCTGAGGCTACTCGACATACACAACAACCAGCTGTCCTCAGTACCTTCTGGGGCTGCTCTCTACATGAAAAATTTAACCTACCTGGACCTATCCAGTAATAATCTGCTGACAGTGCCACCTGAGGTCCTCAACACTTGGTTGACGGTCAAACCCGTCCAGGGAGCAGAAAGTTCAAAAATGATTCTTGGTAAGTTTTTTCTTCGTCTTCTTTTCTTACTTTTATATATTGGCGTTATTATATATATATATATATATATATATATATATATATATATATATATATATATATATATATATATATATATTATATATATATATAATTTTAAAAATAATTATATAGGCTATTTAAATAGTGATTATATTTTAAAATATGTAATATATTTCTAAATATGTAATTATTTTTAAATATATAGCCTACTGTAATAATCCCAATATATAACACTGTAAAAACTATTTTTCAAAGTTGTAAAGAAAGATTATTGGAGTACGTTTTACAAGAAAGATACTAATTCAGTCTTACTACATCAAAATTTCACATTTTTAATGTGTTTCTTGCCGTTTATCTTAAATTATTTGTGAAATTTACTAGCTGACAGTTACTAGCAATTTCTGAGTGAAGTAAATCCTACACCAATGTTTTCAGTACATAAAAAGCTGCATAAAATTTGCATAAAAATACATTAAAACACCTGCAGCAGATGCAACAAATCCCAATTACAATTATAACTTATTACGATTATAACGGTTTTCTTAACTTAAGTGGTTTTTGATCATTTCTTCTGCCCCAGGACTCCATGACAACCCATGGTTGTGTGATTGTCGATTATATGACCTGGTCCAGTTCCAGAAGTCTCCCAGTCTGTCAGTGGCCTTCATTGACACAAGGCTCAGGTGTGCTGATCCAGAGAGCCTCTCTGGAGTTCTGTTTAGTGATGCAGAGCTCAGACGCTGCCAGGGGCCTCGGGTCCACACCGCCGTAGCACGTGTGAGGAGCGCAGTGGGCAACAATGTCTTGTTGCGATGCGGAACCATTGGGGTTCCCATCCCTGAGCTGGCCTGGAGAAGAGCAGATGGAAAGCCACTGAATGGGACAGGTGAGTCAGCACGATGGCATGCGGTTAAGCAGTATTAGCTAAGGGTGCTAATGCACTGTGATTACATAGAGAGCTGGCGCAGACACAACAATGCACTGTGATTACACAATACCAATTAGTTTGTGCAAATGTACTCAAGTGTTCTGCTTTTTTCCCTTCAAATTTACAGTTCAACTGGAGAGTTCAAAGGAGGGAATAGTTTGGTCTATTTTAAGCGTGCCTGCCGTGTCCTATCGTGACACAGGAAAATACATCTGCAAAGCCACAAATTATGCAGGGAGTGCAGAGGCCGTCATCTCTTTGATCATAAGCGATGCACCCAAAGCAGAGAATCTGACTGTGGATCCAAAAACCAAAGTGAAGTCCAAGAAGCCAAACCCTATAGTCAAGGCAGCCTATCAAGAAAAACACATTGTCACGTACGTTTCCCCAACACCCAACAAAGTGCTACCACTCGGTGCCACAGTGAGCTACACAGGCCCATATCCAGGTATGGAGAGCGACAATGCCGCTAACAGTCGGACAAATACCCAAACAGCCAGTCCCGACGGGTTCCTGGAAACCAACCTGAGCAACTTGGCTGCAAACACGTCCTCACTTCAGCAAGACCCTGACAGGGTCGTGCGCTCTGTGAAAGTGATTGGCGATACGGATTACACTGTGTGTCTGAACTGGAGGGCACCGACCGCCAAGAACACAACCGCTTTTAGCGTCCTCTACGCTGTGTTTGGGGAGAGGGATATGCGCAGAATTAACGTGAGTCCAGGTAACAACCGGATCCTCATCGAGGGACTGGTTCCAAAAACCAAATACATCGCCTGTGTGTGCGTCAAGGGGCTGATCCCCAAAAAGGAGCAGTGTGTAATCTTCTCAACAGATGCAGCGGCTAGCGCTAATGGAACCCAAAAGCTCATTAATGTAGTAGTAATCACGGTTGCCTGCGTGATAGCTGTGCCTCTGACTGTGATCGTGTGCTGCGGGGCGCTTAAGAGGAAAATAAAGAAGTTTCTGGGCAAAAAGTCCAAAGACATTCAAGACTCGTATGTGACGTTTGAGACTCTGTCTCCCAGTACCAAGGCCAAAGGCTTGGAGGGGGAATATCTCACCAGACTGAACGCAGAGGAGTCCAACAGACTGCTGTCGGCCAGGTCCAGCCTAGACTCGGAGTCCACCGCCAAGATTGAGGGACAGCCGAATGAATACTTCTGCTGACAATATCCCTCAGCCACAATTCCGCCACGCAGCCACCAGAGTATCCAGGCCCAGCCACAGTACCTGAGTGCACATAATCTGTACCAGCAGTACATGACTGGCCGTCTGTGAAGAAGATTCAGGATACTTTGCATAAGTAACAAAGTGCACAAGTAAAGAATCTTGTTGTCTTGTTGCTCTTTGTTACTGTGCTTTTGGACTTGGTTTATAAACTAAGCCATTTGGCTGGTGGTGGAGTTGTGACTGAGCAATCCCAGGAACATGCATTCATGGACTTTTACCCCTTCAGATAGTGCTAGAAGGAACTGATTCAAAGGGAAATGTTCATATGAATTCTTGTATATTTGTGTATATGAAGAAAAACAACAAAAAAAACAAAAACAAACCTATTTATATGTGATAGTAGTATTATGTAAGGAATTTGGGATTTGTATCCACATAAACTCTTAAAAATAAAGGTTCCAAAAGGGGGATTTTGCAATGATGTAGAAGAATCATTTCTGGTTCCCTACTGTAAAAGATTATATGATCAATAAATTGTCACATTTCAGCATTTGTTTTTACATTGTTTTAACTCATCAAAATAAGTTATGCAAGATTCAACTCAGTTTAATGTTATTTAAGTTGCAATGACTTAAACATCCAAGTTGACTGTACTTAATTTAAGGCAGCAACTTTTTTTTTTTTTCTTCTTGTGTACTACATTTAAAAATATAAAGAACCTTTTGTGGAATGGAAATGTTTCATATATATTAAAGGTTCTTCATGGAACCATTGATTTAAATAAAGAACCTTTATTTATTATTTAGAGTGTAGTTACTTTTCTAACAGAATGATGAGTCTAGAGTAACATATGCAAATAATTTGGGATTTTCATATGCACCAACATAGTCATCATTGTTTATGTGACATTATTTCTGTTTACCATGTGAAACTTGTGCTACCTGAACCATTCAAAACTTTTTTGTCCCAGGTTTCTACCCCTTTATGCTTCAAAATAAATTTTGTACATACATTTAAAGTGTTACAGTATTTTTTAACAACAATAATAGGCCAGCCTTACAATTAAGTTCCAATCAGTCTCTCACAGGGTAAGTCAAGGATTACTGATAATAGGCTTTACTCAACTGTACCTGCAGTCATGTCGTGCACAGACATAGAGTGGATGTAACGTTTATAGGAGACCATGGATGCCTCAGTTATATTTCGTTTCATTGTTTTCCTTCTTTTATTAAGTCATATCAGCTCAGAATGTTTTCCAGGATGCTCCTGTGGGACTGACCATTATGGAAGGTTAGTTTCAGTTCCTTTCATCGCACACAGTGTATCAGCAGTGTCATCGAGCAAAGATGATTGTTGTTCTGCTGAGGATAGGGATAGCACACTGTGAGAGCTAGGCTGGAAATATGAATATATGGGTGATTAGAAGAGCTATTCTGCCCCAGAAAAAATATTTTAAAAATGTATTTAAACCTCAGTGTTAAAATTCCACATATTTTATTTAATATTAAAATGTCTATGTGTATTTCTTCATAACAAAGAATTGCTGTCCCTGATAGTAGCCTACTGTCATTACCAGCACACCAACCATTTTGGAATGCAACTTTCTCCAAAAAGCTAGGTCACGATGAGAAAGGGAGAATATTGCTGCTAGGACAGCTTAATGTCATTATTTTGAACATTTTAGTAGTCAGTTGTCAAGATGTTGTAAAACAGTCGAACATCAACGTACAATTAAAAGTATTGAACGTTTTTCTCTAGGTCACTCACATGCATGGGAATTGCATTAACCAGGGTTCCTGAGGATATACCGGAAGATTTGACTAAAATCCGAATAGAGAAATCACAGCTAAATGAACTTCCAAAGGCAGCGTTTTCCCATATTAAGTTTCTCAAGCATCTCTGGCTGAATTTCAATGACATCGCCATCATTAATATCAAAAGTCTGGAAGGTTTGGGCAACTTGACGGAGCTCCGGTTGCAGGGTAACAAACTGCGTTCAGTACCATGGACAGCGTTTGAGGAAACGCCCAACCTCAAGATTCTGGATCTGAAGCACAACCGCATCGACGCCCTCCCTGAATACGCGCTAAAGTTTTTACCAGGTCTCACCTATTTAGATCTGTCCTCTAATCACCTCTCAGTCATTTCAAAAGACGTCTTTCTGAACTGGCCTCTCTACCACGCAGAAAACAATCATGAAAAACCAGCGTCCAACGTTGTTCTGGCGCTTCACGACAACCCGTGGCTGTGCGACTGTCGCCTGGGAGGCTTCATTGAGTTTATCAAATCGTTGAGTCCGCCGTTCATTTTAATGAACTCATATTTGCCATGCTCTGGCCCAGAATTCAAGGCAGGGAAATTTTTCCATGAGGTCGATTTAAAGACGTGTGTGAAGCCAGTGGTCAGCTCCCCAGTCAACAACATCACCGTGCCTTTGGGTGGGAACATCACGCTAACATGCTTTGCCACGGCCAGACCTGAACCTGCCATTCGGTGGACATACGGTCTTAAGATACTAAGAGGATTTCGTGGTAAGAGATATTCTCGTAAAACATGTTTACATACGTTTATCTTTACTTAAATAGGTCTTTCTTTAAAAATCAGGTACTTAACCCTAGATTAGGCTACTGTACAGATGTATTATTACACCTTTGCAAATGATATATGTAATAACATCACGTTTTGTATGTTACAAAAATTACATGCGTTTAGACCTCATCTACTACAATTCATTTTTTAAAAATTTAAAATAAGAATATATTAATTTTCTGGTAAATATTCACTCAAAAGAGTATATGAAAAAGTGTTTTTAAAGATTAAATTCTGCATATATAATATAATAGTGTAAGTCTTGGACAACTGTCAAAAATCCAAACTAGTTTATACCTTTTCACATTATGCAATTGTGATACCTAAGGTGCAAGCTTCTAAAAATCACAAATTATGCATTAAAAATTAGGAAAATATAGTTTGACATAGTCAAATGACTAATATGAGTAATAATAAAAATAATAATAATTATTATTATTTACAACATAAATTATTATCCAATCATTTTATCCAATAATGTTGTTTATTAAATAATAATTTATAAATGACAAATTAATATTATTAATAATTATTGCTGTTATTATTATACTGTAAAAATACACAAAAATACATACCCTATGTATTCCTAAATTTCACATACTTTTTTATTATTATTTTTTTCCAGAGATTCAGAGCCGTGTGGATGAAGACACTGTCAGGTCTCAGCTGATCATTCCTTCGCTCCATCTGGCCGACAGAGGACTCTACACCTGCTTTGCCAACAATTTCATCGGCAATTCCTCCATCAGTATTTTACTAGATGTCAAATCTCCAGAAGGCTCACTGTCTCATTCCTCAGACCTCCCTGTTGCCATCGCTGAGGAAAATGTATACATCGATATCCGTATTGCCAAGCAAACAGTGTATGGCATTACAATTGAGTGGCGTGCTGTGACAGACAATCCAGCAGAAACCTGGTTCACCATTCATTTTGGCCGCTATGACACACTAAAGAAAGAGCAGATATACATTGGACCAGGTATTAACACATATTCTGTCACAGACCTGCTACCAGTCACAAAGTATGAAATCTGTGTTACTCTAAAGAACCAGGCTCCTCGGAACGGCCAGTGCATCGTGTTCGTGACAGGTAGTGATTTCAATGAAATGGAACAGAGAGAAAAGCTCATTCATATTATCGTCATTGTACTTGCCATGGTGCTCGCTGTGCCTGCTGGAATGTATGCCTGCACAACCGATGCCAAGTTCAACTGCTTTGAGCGTTGCACGGAGATGTGGAGAAACAGGAGACATACGGAGGGCTCACACACGTCTGACGAGAGGCAGGGAACGTTTGACAGTCTCCAAGCTGCCAGTGATGAGGGCCTCTGCAAGGAGTCCAGCAAGGAGAGGAAGGCCCGACGAAGGTCTGCTGAAAAGATACTGAAAACAAAGAATGATCGAAGACCAACAGCCGAGCTTTACTGACATTATACACACTGAAAGACATCCACAGACTGATTTATACCCATGAAAGGAGCAGGAAAGCCTGCATTGTAATTACATTGTGACATTCATCCAGCTTGAGTGGTCGACAGGAGATCTGAGTAAAGTTAATATTCTCATTATGGATGCCACTACCTTCAGAAGAGAGTCTCCACTGATCATGAATTCAGGGATCAGCTGCTGCTGGACAGGATTTTACAGACAAACTGGCAAAAACAAAAGGAAGCCATTAAATGTCACTGAATCACACTTCTGTCCACCTTATTTTGCACCACATAAGTAAGCTATTTTCTTTGAATGTGCGACACTTCCGATTCTTTAGCCAGTAAGCGGTAAAACTGTTTGTGCTGCATACCAGCGTTTATGATTATGATAATAAATTTAAAATAACAAATACTAGTTTGCAATATAAAGCAGCTTTTGTATAGGTAAAATAACTGGAAGTGTCTGACACTGGAAGCCTTGTACGTTCAAGTTACAAATAGCAGAAAAAAATTAAGGTTCTTTATTGGCATCTATGGTTCCATGAAGAACCTTTAACATCCATTGAATCTTTAAATTCTAAAAATGTTCCTTTAAGAACTGTTCGCTAAAGCAAAAATGGTGGTTCTATGGCATTGCTGCAAAAAAAAAAAAACTTTTGGAATCTTTATTTTTAAGAGTACAATTACATCAATCAGGCATAACATTATGACCACTGACAGGTGAAGTGAATAACACTGATTATCTCTTCATCACGACACCTGTTAGTGAGTGGGATATATTATGCAGCAAGTGAACATTTTGTCCTCAAAGTTGATGTGTTTGAAGCAGGAAAAAAGGGCAAGCGTAAGGATTTGAGCGAGTTTGACTAGGGTCAAATTGTGATGGCTAGACGACTGGGTCAGAGCATCTCTAAAACTGCAGCTCTTGTGAGGTGTTCCCGGTCTGCAGCGATCAGTATCTATCAAAAGTGCTCCAAGGAAGGAACAGTGGGGAACCGGCGACAGGGTCATGGGCGGCCAAGGCTCATTGATGCATGTGGGGAGTGAAGGCTGGTCAAACAGACTAGCTACTGTAGCTCAGATTACTCAAGAAGTTAATCCTGGTTCTGATAGAAAGGAGTCAGAATACACAGTGCATCGCAGTTGGCGCAGACCAGTCAGGGTGCCCATTCTGACCCGTCCACTGCCGAAAGTGCCAACAGTGGGCGTGTGTCGCTTACCTGGGGAGCACAACAGTGAGTTTGAGGTGTTGACTTGGCCTCCAAATTCCCCAGATCTCAATCCAATCGAGCATCTGTGGGATGTGCTGAACAAACAAGTCCGATCCATGGAGACCCCACCTTGCAACTTAAAGGATCTGCTGCTAACATCTTGGTGCCAGATACCACAGCACACCTTCAGGGGTCTAGTGGAGTCCATGCCTTGACGGGTCAGGGCTGTTTTGGCAGCAAAAGCGGGACCAACACAATATTAGGTCATAATGTTATGCCTGATCGGTGTGTATATTCATAAGGGAACAGACCTTTTATCACCTCAATGCACTTTATAGAAGCAACTAGTGATGCTCAAAGTATAGAATATATTCATAATAACTGTACATAAAATTGTTCATCTTTTTGGGGATATTTCTATTTTTAAACTATGTGAATTATTTTAAGTTGAGGTGCATTTGTTAAATTTGTTGGCATGTTTTAAGTGACAGATTTATTTTAATGCACATGGTATGAACATAGGGGTATAAAAGCAGATTAGGATTTTCAATGCCTGTTTCACATCATGTGAATCCAACAGCAGACAGAATGCTTATCTTTTAAAATGGACACGCGCGTCCTTCAGCAAGCCCGTTGACAATGAAAATTAAACAGACTGACACAAGCTGCAAGAAATTGACTTTAATCTGAATGCTTAACTATTGAACGAGTTGCTGTCTCGGGGAATAAATGTTCTGAAGATTGTTTTGGTTTTGCTCCTAAAGTATTATATTTTGTCCCCTTTTTAAAAAAGAGTGATTGATGCAATCTTTGTAAGCAAATATATAAAGGGAAATGTGTTACTGAGCTTATACCATGTTTCTGTAGTTGACTGAAATATGTATACAAATGTATATCACAAATGGACTGTGCAATTCAAGGCAGTCAATTTGTAAAGATGCCTGGAACAAGAAATAATTCTGTTCCACCATCGGTTACCACTGCTGAATCGTGCTGTTCTGCACTAATCCCAGCTCATTGACAGTTACGTTTTTTTTTTTCTTTTCATTGTGGTGCTGCTAAACCAGGATTAAAACGTACATGACCAACCATGAGTCGTCAGACTCGCCACATCACTAAAGTGCAGTGCAGAGCTCCATGTACGGTATGGTTAGCTACCCATGCTGAGAAATTTGTTTGTGGAACTTTTTGTAAACGGTTCTAATAGAAATTCAGCTAGGACCAGAAAGTGCTTAAAGCGATTTCTACAGCTCTCTGCTATTAATGTCAGTGATAAACTTTGAGTGTTCTGACTTTATGTCCAGAGCTCTGTGACCTTAGCCAGCCCAGTGCTCCAAAATAAACTAGTCAAGTCCCAAATAAAATGTATGCATCTTGGTTAGAATGTTCCGTTTTTCTTTTATCCTTGTCCATCAGTGCACTTTGCAAGTTTGTAATCCTCTCTAAAAAACCCAGTAATCCTACTTGCTTTCTACAGGCAACTATAATTCCATGTCATTTGTGCTTTTACTCCCAGTGCTGCTTTTACTATCTGGAAACAGACTTTCCTCATCACAGTACTTTGGTCAATTTTATCACATTCTTTTCTAAAGCACATGAGACAAATGTTGAAAAGCATTCACCTATGTATGCGTTTGTGTCCTTGAATATATAAACACTGTGTTTAGAGATTTAGAAAAGCCAGAGAAAGCAAACGCATAATTTGTCTTATAAATCTTAATGTGATCACCAAATCTGAACTTGATGTTAAGCCCCAAAAGAACAAGCACGTGCTAAAATAACCAAACCACCGCTGCACGTGGTTAGTTTCTGAAATATTTGAGTTAACTGTCTGTCACATTACTCATAAAATAACATGTGTATTTGAAAAAAATCTTTATTTTAAATAAACAGAAAAAAGATTTGTCACCAACTCCAACATCAGCCCATATGGTGAAATGTGGCATTAAAGGAAATCATATTTTTTCCCAAATCCTATATTACACAGAAGAAAAAAAACAACAAACACAAGGGTACAAGATAACATTCAGCAGTTTCATATCACAGGACCACTTCAAAAAAAAAAAAAAAAAAAAAATGCCTCCAAATGAAACACCACACATTTAAATGAAATATCCATTTATTTACAAAAGGTTGAATATAAACAGAGATCAGAGATTATTTTACATTTAATACTGAACTGCATGAAGCCTGACAATGTACATTAAAGTGATGAAACATTGCACAACATGATAATGTAACTGGTTTTCCTCACTGAAGTATAATTGTATAATATTGGATTTGTTTGTGGTTTATGAAACCAGCAAATTAATGTATAGAATTTGGATTTGTTTGAAAGATATTGTATTAGACTGCAGATAAAATGCAGTTTATTTGCTGGTCTCAGCAACGATACGGTTTTAAAAATAAAAGGGAAAAAAACTATTGTTCACGTCACAGACATATTTCATTTTTCCTGCCAGTTATCCACAGTTAAAAAATGCTTTTTGTTTTATTTCTGGATGAAAAGTATCCACAGATGGAGAAATGTCAGAGAAGCATTAAGTAAATGTGAATCAATTCTTTCTCATCCAGAAGAGGGCAGTACACAGTGTCATAGCATGCTGATTAGCAGGGTGTTAGTCTTGGCAAGTGACACTTTTCCCCATTTCCACGGTTCAACCTGCAATCCCAGCTGAACTCTGCATGCATTCGGTATGTAGCAGAGTTGTCCTGCTGAGATCGTGTCCTTGCTCAAATCTTGCCTGAAATCTTCTTTGTCAGAAGAAACAGGACAGAGAATTAGCAGAGGGACATGTCTTCTCTCAATTGAACATGTATTTCTACACCATAATCAGTATCGGTTTGCCATGTTTTTCTGCTCCAGTCTAAGTTTGAGCTCAGAAACCAGTGCCGTGTTGACAGGATTGTCTTTGTCTTTACCCCTATGAGATCTCCTCTTCATCTTGGAGGCCACCGAGGCGGATACTGTAGGTACCGTCCACTCGCGGTCACTGTATCTATAGTGACTTGGCAAAGGCGGGGGCATGACGGGGGCGTTAGGAGGCGCCGGAGGTGCTCGATGATGAGAACACACTTTGATGTTATTGTTACAGTTGAGATTGTCTGCTGTAGGGATCTCTCGTTCCAGTCTGAACGGTTGCTGGAAGTCATCTTGTCTCCGGGGTTTACGCCTCCTGCGTATGATGCGACGGGAGGGTAGGATCTTGTTGGACTTGACGTTTCTCACGTATATAATAGTAGAGATCAAGACTGTCACAAAAACCATGATCAAAATGACACCACTGATCAAGCCTAGGAAATACATGGGATTTTCCCTACTTTTCAATAAAAAGGACGTCAAAGGTCCCCTGAGTTGAGTCTGTAAAAGAGCACAAAAAGAAATCAAGTCCATAGGACTCAAAGATGATATACTGTAGGCTTCTCTGTGTTTGGACAGAGACACATGGTAAAAGTGAGGCAGATAAACAATTCCCAGAGAGGCCAGTAGCAGTCAACAAAGCATTCTTGTGTGAAATAGTACTATAGTATATAGTACTATACTACTCCGACTAAATACAGCGTGACTGCATGGCATCTTGACAGCTGAGAACAGATTAAAAGCAATTGATTTGGTGTTTATTTAAATTATTTAGAAAATTTGCTGAAGATTAAATTAATTTGAATGTTACAACAGAGTCTGGTTGCACAGTAAGACAAGATCAGAAGGGTTGAATGGGGCACCCAGAATTAAGACCATGCAGCCTCATTGTCATAATCTCAAAAACATCTACTGCACGATGTACCCTGAATGGAGAAACGGGCGATTGTTTGGAGCCAGATAAGCATAGAATTTTTTATTTTGAAAAATATGTATTTTAACTGTGCTTGTGTACTCTTTTACAGACATTTTACCTGCCTTTAAACAACAATAAAATCATTGAAGCAAAAAAAAAAAAAGCAAAAAAATTTAAGTATTGGTGTCGGTGTCAAAGTGTCTCATGGTCAGGGCCTCCTAATAATCTTTCTGATCTTGCCCCTTGGCTGGACCCGGGACTTTTTCACAGATTTCCAGAAAATTATGGTGGATATGAAAATGGTCAGACAGATGGCGAGGACTACAATGCTCAAACAAATGCTGAAAACAGTCCAGGGCCGAGTTCTCAGACTCAAGAAGTAAGAAATCAATCTGGATTTGATCTGCAAAGCACACAATAACAAAAACTTATACTAGGTTTATATGAGGTTTTCTCACAATACAGATAAAATAGTGAGAGTGCAGATTAAATATTTCTATGTGCATTTTTCAGTATTTTTCTACCATGCATTGAAGAGATATATTTTTAAATTCTGGCTTACATGTGCAATAACGTGACTGTCAAAATGCATAAATGAGAATCAAAGAGTTGTTTTGAATGGCAATACTAAAAATCTTGCTTTCACTTCCCAGCAAGCAATTTTGCATTTAAAAGATGTCTAATAGCTGTCCAAACACAGCGCTGACGTCTAGGCTAAAACAAGGCAACATTTGGGCTGTCAGTGAAAATTTAATAGACGTCTAAGATGCCAAGAATGGACTAGTCATCTTGAACATGAACATGTCAAATAAATGAAACCAAACACCTCGTAATCGCTGTTGACTTTGCTTACACGATGTAATATCATACATCTCGCAAGTTATTTTGGCAAAAACGACATAACCAAATTCAAGGTTATTTTGCTAAGAACTTCTATGAGTAACCCACTTCTAGCCTGGATTATATCGGGTCTATAGTTAACGGAGATGGTGAAATTACTTTTCTATTGCTTGCTGGGTTTATAAATGAATAGGATTCACAGTAAAAAAAAGGCACTAATAAAGAACCACTTACTGCTTCTGTGATGTCAATCTTTATCACTGTGGTGGTGCTGAAGGATGGTGAACCTCTGTCTTTGGCCTGAACAACCACAGACCAGGTACAGTCTTTCTGATTGGTGATATTCTGGACTATGTCCATGGACTTGATGTACGGCTTCAGCTTTATTTCTCCTGTGTCCGCATCAATGTCAAATATGTTGTCTGGGTCGGCTTTCATAATGGAGTATTCAATGACATTGTTTGGCTCTTCTGCATCTTCATCAGTCGCCTACAATCATCAAACACAATCAACTGACAATTACACAAGTGCTCTATTAGAAGAACAACATTTCAAAGAGTCTTTAAAATAGCTCCTAACCTCTATTTTCACTGGTGCACCAATCACCATGGTTTTCTCTAGGGAGTTTTCATTAAATGCTGGCGAATGGTCATTGAGGTCTATAATGGTGACGAAGACTTCTGCAAGGCTGTATTTTCCTTCAGTGTCTTCGGCCTTCACATAGAAGTTATACTTGGATTTGACCTCGGCATCCAGACTGGCCCAGGGCTGAGTGTAGATGATTCCAGAATCAGCCTGAATGAAAAAGCTTCATAAAAAAAAAAAATCAGGATTACACAGAGCTAGTTGTACAGGGGATGTTAACATGATTTAAAGCTTTGAGAACACACACTCTCCTTTTAAAACTGTTATGTACACTTCTTGTTATGATGTCAACAGGATAAAACAACATATCCTTATATACAGCCTACTGTATACATTATCATTAAAGGACAGGGTTGTTAAGATTATTTAAATGTTTTTGAAAGAAGTCTCTCATGCTCACCATAAAAATAACTAATATAACTATTTTAACTAAAATAAAAATAAAATAACTGTTTCCATCCATTCTATTTTAATTATATTTTAAGATATTTATTCCTGTGATAGCAAAGCTGAATTTTCAGTCAGTCTTCAGAGTCACATGATCCTTTAGATATCATTCTGATATGTTGATTTGGTTCTTAAGAAACATTTTATATTATTATCAATGTTGAAAACAGTTTGTCCAAACCCTGTAAGATGGAGGAGTGTTCGGAAAATCTGTCTGGATATTTTTATTATTTTAAATATTGAATTCCATTTGGTGCAGCTAATGTGCAGAAATGACACACTGCACCTTTAAATGGGGCTGTTGCATGAAAAGGAGAACAGTCTATTTACTGCTCAAATCCCATTAGTGGATTAACCAAGATGGAGGGCCAGGTAGCTCTATGTTTGCAGTGATATTGAGTTTTGCAGTTCTAGTCATCAACTCTGTATAGAGAAAAATTGTTGTCATTTGCCAAAAATGTGCCGTTCATAAAATGTGATGAATGAAAGTGCATACGAAAGACTGAATAGTGACAATTTAGAGGTGTTGTTGTCAGGTAAATAAAAGCAGGCATAAGCTGCTATTAACAGGCTGTGTGGTCTGTCTGGCAGAAACCAAAACGAATAGATCCCACGCTCACTCAGCCTTTCCAATGAGAGAGTTCACACAGCAGGAAACAGCTTATCGCAAAGATTTACCATGCCTGTTCTGCCAACAAGCCATCATTTACACATTTATATGGGTTATATTGATATGCTTTAACCTCTATAAAATCTAACAAATATGATACTACCAGAGATCATGAATCTGTCTCTGGGTTTAAGAAGACTGAGGCAGATTTTTTTAATTTAAGAGCTGAGAACAGCGGGAGGACTGTCCCAAGATGGCAAGAATATTTCAGCTATTTGAGGGCTGCCTTTGGAATCTAATAAAAGAAAAGAAAATCGGATCCAGTTGGGTACAGCTAGTCCTGAGTACAGCTAGAAAGCAAGTCTTACAACAACAATAAAAGTTATTGGAAATAGAATGGTCTAGGTTTAGTATCTGTAGGCTGTGTGTGATGAATCGAGGTGAGCTCACATCCCTCCTGCTCTCCCATTCGCTAAATAGTCTGTGTTTTGGCATTAATGATGTTGCATAAGCAACTGTTTTTTTTTTCATGTGGCTTATTCCAGTCGGCTGGCATTTTGTCAGTAGGATCTCAGGCATTAAAAAGACCACACACGCACTGAAAAGGAGGGAAAACCACATTAAATGGGGGGTAGGGTACTCACAGGTCCGCTCCTGAGCCATAGATGGAATATTTGACCACACCCCAAAGACCAGAATCAGGATCTGTGGCCTGCAGAGAGCATAAGCAGCAAACGTCATCGACTGGCATCTGTTCCCATACATAACTGAGATGCCAACATCTACGTAACAGAACAGATGACGTTTTGAGCCAAAAGGCAAAACATTAGGAGCGATATGGGATTTGTTAATCAGGCTACGTCATTATTTCCCTTGTACTCATGGTTGTAGCATGTCCTCTGAGGTCAAAATCCGGCAGGTCATTTAGCAAATTGTAGTCCACAAACAGGATAACTCCTATGTGGCGAGCACCTGCTTACACAGGGTGAGGGTTTATCTCAATAGGGTTCAGTCTCTCTATCCACTGATGAAGGGCAGAGTGGGACAAGTTTACATCCTGACAGAAATTAGTTTAGCATCGTACCAGCATAATGGTTAGATTTGGAGAATAACTCAGGGGCATAGTCAGGAAAACATTCTTTTTTATACTTCTGTTCCTAAGTCTCTTTTTTATCATACAGTAAATCTGTCAAATGTAGTGTATTCCTGTGCTGGCAAAGCTGAATTTTCAGCAAGCCAGTCTTCAGTCTCACATGATCCTTCAGAAATCATTCTAATATGCTGATTTGGTGTAACATTTCTTCTTTCTTATTATTATTAGTTGAATACAGTTGTGCTGCTTAATAATTTTATGTTTTTCTGTAATACATGAATAGAAAACTTATAAGAACAGTGTTTATTTTAAATACTATTTATTGTAAAATTATAAATGTCTTTACAGTCACTTTTGATAAATATAATGCATCCTTGCTGCATAAAAATATAGATTTCTTTATAAAAAAAAAAAAAAAAAAAAAAATAAAAAAAATATATATATATATATATATATATATATATATATATATATATATATATATATATATATATATATATATATATATATATATATATATTACTTATTCCATACTTTTGAATGGTAGTGTATTTCACCTTGTTTTTAGATTCACTATGATGTGTTTGTTCATATAAAATAAAAATAAAAATACAACTATTTAAAATGAGCATGATCAGTATCATAGTTTCAGTATCATAGTAGTTGTACCATTTTGTTTGAGTATTCTGACACACAAAAAGAGATTGTTTCCGCCACCTGAATGCTATAATAATGTGACCACATCATGATGATATTTTTGTCTATTAAAACACAAATCTGGGGTTTTAACGTTACACAACTGAATGAAAATGATAGCCATCTGGCAGCTTACCACGGCACGTAATAGACTGTTTAGCAAGCATTCACATACTGAGCATGATTTGGGATTCTGATCCAACCCCTCAAACGTTATATTTAGATTAATAATGCGTATAATGCGTCTTTTTTTCCATAAACAGAGCACAGTCTGGAGAGGATGACAAACATGTTAATCTTTTTGTGCTTATAATGTCTAGAGTGTTCTGTACTCACTGTCACAGACACAACATTGGATCCTCCGGGTGAATTTTCTGGAATCCGGGCAATGTAAAAATCAGAAGTGAATTTTGGAGCGTTATCATTGGTGTCTAGCAGATGAATGATTATGTCTGCCGTGGCACTGAATCTCTCAGGTGTGTCAATCTCTACAGCGAGGAGCTGGAAACAATGAGCATAACACATTTCTGCAACTGGTAGCATATTATTGATTATAATAGTTTAGGGTAATTCTCAGGCCATTCGTGTCCCCATTAATGGTACAATTAACAAAATCATTTGATAGATTTAAGTTCAGTTAGCATTTAACACAAAATGACACTTTTACAGTATTAAAAAAATATTTGACTGATATGAAAATATTTGTTAATACATTGATATTTCAGATAATTTGGCTCACTTTTGTTTAAGCCTGTTCTAACACTGTTGCTCTTTAAACATGTTCCTGAAAAACAGGACCATTTCCTGAGAAAGACCCTGTGAAATTCTTTATTGTATTGCACTTTAAATTCAAATTTAAGTAGAACATCCACTGTTTCCCTGAAACATAAATGTCTGTATAACATATGCTGCAAATTTGTTGGTTCATTATTTGTCCATATACTCAGGATTGAGCACATACTGTATAATAGACTTTTCTTAAACAGTTCCCATAAATTTCTATTTACCTTAAATGTCAGGAATTGTGATTTTTCAAAATCCATTGCAGCAGAATCCTCTACAAGGACGGTGACTTGGGCTTCATTCAGAACGGTTTGAGGGACCACTCGTAACATGCGGCCTGGGCCCACCAGTCTAAGGTGGAATTTTGCATTTGATCCCTGAAAACAAGCATATAGTTTAAACACATTTTGTAACACAAAACTTTCACGCAGAGCTAATATAGAGAACTACCAATAAGCCATTTTAAATGGATGGCAAACAATGATTGTTAGACAATGAATTATGCATATCAATGTGATATATTATTGCGTAATATGACAACAGCTTGAAAGGGACCCACATGCTTGTTTGGGTGCTTTCCTGTCTTTTATGTAACAGATAATAATGTTCTACTATGACTGAACAGTGCTCATAAAAAAACATGGAAGTAATGCATTAAACTAATGGTGTCTTATCCTGTTGATTTTTAAATAATGGTTGATCTGCACTACAAAACTACTCTAACTCTCAATCAGCTTTTATTAAATTCTCTTAAAACGAAGAACAGATAGCCAGATTTTCTTTCTAATGTCTGAAACAAATAGTACCCACCTGGTCGGAGTCGTTGACTGTGATTTTCAAGCCCCTCAGGAACTCTCCCTCAGGAGGATGCTCATACATAGTTAACTCGAACACATTCTGCGGTCCATTCTCTCCAAAAAATGTGGGTGGATGGTTGTTCAGATCCACTACCTTAATGGTCACTGTGGTGACTGCAAAGTCCAAGCGTTTTCCTTCTGGACTAACCTCTGAAGCCTGAGAAAGCAAGAAATGACTTATTACATGAATTGTTGCATTCATTGGCTCGAGATACTCTTGTTATATTTACAAGCATATTTAAAAGAGATGTAACTAAATAGCATGGACAGAGATACATTTTAGTAATGGAATTGGAAATTGGCTTAAGCTCCGTTTCCAGTCAGAGATCAGGGGGAAGCAATGTCCAGTAACCAAACATTTGATAGCTGAAAAAAATCGAACTTGGGATACAATAGAATAGAAATAGAGATTTTAACCTTGACTTTAATATTAAAGACTTCCCTCCTCAGGTCTGCTGGGTACACCTTCAGAGTGATACATCCACTGGTTTTATTGATGGAAAAAACCCCATCTGCCCCTGAATAAATTGGTTGGAAATTTGTTAAGTGAAACGTCATAACGAAAATCCTTTCCAGCCATGAAAATAAGTGCAAAACAAATGCATTTCCATATTAACCAATAATACTTACCAGAGTCTATTGAATAGATGATTGGATTTGGATTATCCATGTCTCCATCTTTGGCAAAAACTGTAAATATCTCAGATCCCTGTTAAAAGATCCCTGTAATTAGATCTTAGAAAAGGAGCAGTATAGTTTGCACAATTAATTAAATAATTGATCCTTACAATGGAACTGAATCAACACTGAACTCTGTTTAGAACTCTGAACTCTTTTTAGAGCTGCTTTACAGCAGAATTTAAAAAAATATGTTTGCATCATTGAATCTTTATTTTTCTGTTGATCACTGTAAAGCTGCATTGAAACAATCTGTATTGTATAAAGCTCTGTAAAAATAAAGGTGACTTGGCACAAATAAATTAGCAGTAAAAATGAGCAGATAAAGTAGGGAGAAGATTTTGGAATGCATTTTAGCAAGCTATGTTCAACTGTAATGTTTCCTTAATATTTCATAGGGGATACGCTATATTGTCTTGACAGCATCTACCATAGAGCATTATTATTTATTTTTGATAAAAATTGAGAAATTCATACTTTATAAATTTACACAAATATTTTAAGCAGCACAACTGTTTCCAACATCAGCATATTTAGAATACTTTATGTAACATTTTTAAAATATATTAAAATAGAAAACAGTTCTTTTAAATTATAATAATATTTCACAATATTCCACGTTTTTCTGTATCTGTGATCAAATAAATGCATTCTAGGAGAGCATAAGAGACTTAAAAAACATATAAAAAAATTACTGACCCCAAACTTTAGTGTGCCTATCTATATATTATAATTATTAGGATTGAATCGCTTTAAATCACACTGAAGCACAATGGATTCGTAAGAAATCATGGTGTAGTGTTACGATGGATACTCACAGGCGAAGAGACCTCATAGACATAACCAAAGTAAGGAGTTCCAACAAACACAGGAGGAGTGTCTTGAGTGTCAATCACATTTATCGTCAGAGTGGCAGATGATGACATCACTTGTTGCTTGCCCTTGTAAACGCCACCTCCATCCTGAAAACAAAAGTTTATATTTCATTATGATGCAAGAAATAATAATAGCCAAAGGATTAAAATGATGCCTGGTAGAGCAGATAAAGGTTGAACAAAACCAAACCACCCCCTCTCACCTTTGCCACAACAGTGATGAAATGTGTGCGGGATTTCTCATAATCGAGGGCTTCGCCTGGTTTTATCCGCAGCACGCCACTATGGTGGTCGATGGCAAACTTTGTGCTCGGTTCACTGCTCTGGATTTAAGAGCAAACATAGAGATTCTAATGTAACTCTATATGGATTCCCAAATGTCTATGAGCTTGTGATAAAATAGTCAATTATTAATAGTATGAAGCAACAGGGATAAAATATCCATACTGTGCTCTAATGGGAAACATAAAAACCTGACCAGACTGAAGAAGTTTAGAAACAGTAGGCCTGTACTCTAAACCACATTTAAAGGGGTCATATGATGCTTTTTAACGTTTTCCTTTTCCTTTATCTGTTTGTGCATGTACAAGATCTGCTCGATCTGATCCAGACCTGCCGAAAATGCCTTGATCGAAGGCCAAACATCTATGTCACAGTATGAAATATTAGCATAATGCCTAGGCATATGCAAAGAAAGAAGGTGAGGTTTCAGTGAATTGAAGTTGTCATCATGTCGCAGAGACGCTGTGTTTTTAGATGAGAAAGCAAAACCCCTTTTACTTTCATAGGTTAATCAGGGGTTAAGATTTATTTATAAAGCTGTACAACCCAAAAGTTTGCAAGAGTACAACACCGGCTATATACAAACACTATTTACCACTGTGAAACTTTCTTCTCAAGTCATGCTTGCAAAGTTGGTTCCGTTCAATTGGCTTAATTATCCGCATTTTGCAGAATCCGACTCTGATACTCTGGAACTGATACGGTAAAAACTGCCGACATTATTATTATTAACTGTATGTATACAAATGCTTCAAAAAACCTTGGAAGCTGAAGCTCGCTGTAATGGTAAGGGCCATTACATTTTTATACATATTTGAGATGTTCGGCCAGTCACATCACACTGGATCTACTGTCCAATCAGAGCACTCTGAGCTTTTTGTAGAAATTAGCACGTTTCAAACAGAATGAAAATAGAGGTACTGCAATGTACAGTATGTGAAAAAATGTTTTATGAACATAAAAGCATGTTAACTTGTTCTATTACACCCAACAAACAAGATAATGAACTTTTAAAAATAGCATCATATGACCCCTTTAAATGCAATTTCAAATGTGCTTATAGATTCATTTGAATTATGACCCATTTATATGGATATTCTATAAGACATTGCAGTAATGAACAAAAGGGTGAAAACAGTACAATCCTGTACTTTCATTTGATCTTCAGTTCATGTTTGATCTTTCAACTGGATGCCAGATGTTACCTGGAGGAAGTAAGTGACTGATCCCCCAGAGCCGATGTCTCGGTCCACCGCCTGCACTTTGTAAATGCTGCTCCCAGATGTAGTGTTCTGTGCAAACACACATATTCAGTTTTCAATCAAGCCTGTTTATACAGATTATATTTAAATCCAAATAATTTTTGATTGCCAGGTATTTTACAATACATATTCTATATGCTTTTAGTAAAGAATAATTAAGTACAGATTCTCTGAGACAAGATTCCTCACCTCTGGCACATCTAAGATGGAAGGCATGTTCTGAAACTGTGGTCTCTCATCATTGGCGTCCGTGACAATAACTGAAACCTTTTCAACTACCTGACATGACACCAGAGAATTAGAAAGACAATCACTGCCAAACTTACTCATCACATATACTGGATAAGACTCAACAATACTTACTTTATTAAGGCCATCTGAGATGCTGACAAAGAATTCAATATCATCTTGTGCCTGTGATAATAAACAGATGAAGTGTCACTGTAATGTTCTCAGCACATTTAAAACTTGATAAGTGTTTTGAAATATATACCTCTCTGTCGAGTTCCTCTATTAGGGTTACTGCTCCAGATTTGGGATGCACACGAAAATATTCTTTGTATCCGGGTTCAAAGGTCATTCCATACTTTACTGGCTGGCCTTCGGGGTCAGTTCCATTAAGAACGTAAATCTGTGTTCCTGTAATTTACAAATGTAAGCAACAGTTGTTTCTTGACAAAACTTTCTGTTCAAGTCAAGTCAAATTCATGTCAAAATGAAGCAGTGGATCACAACCATTGGTATGTGGCTTAAAATGATTTAAAATAAGACAAAACAAGGTAATTGAGATAATTCTTATTTCACTTCACTTCTCAATTGTTTTTCTTTTTTTTTTCTTTGAGGAACCAGGGTCCCACTGTCTTGAAAAACATGGATATGTGAGGAAGCCTATTTTAAAAGTGTGATTTCTAGACCTGGAAAAGTCTCCATCTAAATTTTTATAATGATTATACATTTTTTCTCATTATGCAAAGCTCTAAAATATTTTATTGGATAGAAATGGTGTGCACCCAGCTCAAGACACATGGTCTTTGGAATACGGCAGCCATGTTAATGCCGTTTACAATTAGACAGAGGAGACATCAATAGAAGAAATCAAACAGTCTTCTAATCAGATGGTACAAAAGTTTGAACTTACCTTTTGGCATATCCTCTGACAGATTGAACATTGCCATATTACCATTGTTACTGTTGGGCCCATTATCATAGAAATAGGGTGCGTAGTCAGTCTGTGCTATAAACAGCAATAATCAGATATCAGATTAACCTACCTCAATTAACAGTGTAACGTAACCAGACTTGTGATGACAAGTACAACAACTGTACCTATCACAATATTTGTCATTTTACTGACATCAGGTTGATCACACACTGCATAATGTAATAATACTAATGACGCTCTCTATCCACTTGTCTAGGATTACAGGTGTCTTACGTCATCAATGCCCCATTATCCCCTGCTTTACCAAATCTATTTCACTATATAAATTCATTTTTAAGTGAATTTATATCTAAATTTAGATGTAGTTTTCTTTCAGGCAAGTCTATATTTGCTCACCTCCTACTTTGAAGCAGGAATAAAGGTGATGCAAATGAGAGAGGAACATCAAAGAAGTACATAACAGTAGTCACGATTATATACATCAGTCAACAGTATAACATAACCAACTAAAGGGATGTTTAATCGCCAGAGACACATCCGGGTTCAAAGGTTTTCACAAATACATACCAAAGCAGAAATGCACTAGCAGAAGAAATGATGAAAACTGTATTTCCATAGCATTCTTCATCCTAATAAAGCAAAGCATTTACAGCAGGCCAGACAGCGCACTAGTGAAGAGAGCTACGGCAGAGTCCTTCTAAGGGTGTTTATTTCAGATTGAGTAGAGCTAAGACAGGTGCTAAGAGCCTAATCCAATGACACGCCTTAACCCTGGGCACATTTTTAGAAGCCCTGTCTTTTTGCAGCATGACAACTAATGGCCACTAGAGGGCTTCTATCTTCTTAGATGTAGTACTACTGAAATCCCACATTTGAATGCTAGATCTCTGTCACAAAGGAACCATTTAATACTGGACAGAATATTATGAAAAGAGTCGTCTGATTTTAAAGCTTAAATTGTGTTTTAAAAACTAAACAACAACAAAAATTAAGTCATTTTACTGATTGCACACACACATATTTATATTATATTTATATATGTGTGTGTCTGGTAAAATGTCCCCACAAAGATGGCTATATCCAAAATCCTTGTCCTTGTGGGGACATATTTTGGTCCCCATTAGGAAAACAGCCTATAAATCATACTAAGTGATGTTTTTGAAAATGTACAAATACAGAAACCTTTCTGTAATGGGTAGGTTTAGGGGTAAGGTTAGTGTAAGGGGATAGAATATACAGTTGTACAGTATAAAAATCATTATGTCTATCTATGGACAGTAACCATAAAACATGGAAACCAGGTGTGTGTGTGTGTGTGTATAAAATGTTAAATTATGTAATCTATTACTCATCAGCATTAGCAAATGCCTCCATCTCACTCTTTCATGACCTTTATCATCAGAGCTTTTAAACACTGAATTATGCTTCATTTAACACTAAACAAAGTCTTTGAAAAGTTCCCTAGTTTCTCCAGGTCAAGAGCTCATGTGGATTATTTAGTAGAAAACATAAAATAAAAAAAACATTTATATGCACACAAATATAGTGTTCATTATTATAAATTTAAGTCAGTTATAGATGGGTATGGGTGAAAGTGGCTTTGAATGGTATTACTGACTTTGAATCACAATGCAAGTTCTAATAATGTTTCAGAATCCAGTTGCCATATAGAATTGAAACTGTTTCGTATTACTTTTCGCTCAGATGAGCAGCTGTGTGGATCACAAAACGAAACACCTGCCAATTTACCTTCATCTACATTTGTGAGTGTGGCTTTGCTTTCAGGATTAATTTGTTTGGAGCAGGCAGATGGCAGGCAAGCAGATTAACCTACAATAATCCTTCATCATCATGTAGTGTTCAGGGCCAGTCTACAGGGACACACAAACCAGAAGCATCTCTGCATGTGCACCATATAAAAAGACAGGACTCATATTGCACATATTGATTACCTTAATATGAACATGAAAATGCTGCCTTGATAATGTTTATGATTATCATATTTGTTGCAGTGCTCTTGCTTTGTCTACACAACGAAATTACAAATAATTATGACACATTTGATGTAAACGAGAAAAAGGAAACTTCAGCATTTCCGTTCATATTTTTCAATCAGAGAGAAAAACAAAACAAAACAGAAAAGTAGGTCAAAAATCCAGTTTATTGTAAGATTAACCCTGGAAATTTCTTGTATATTGTGATCATGTGCGTCAGTCATACATCAGCAGTGTGGATTATGTGAGAGAATAGAAACCTTGAATGACAGGCAGATTTGCCATTTATGCACAATATTATCATCTTCTTAAATCTGTTTCTGACGTGACTATAAAGGTCTTAGATATCGCTTTTATTGCGATTATCCTGGCATGGTCTAAAACAGGACATTAAAAAAAAAAAAAGAAAAAGAAAAAGTTCACAATGGAAAGAAACCTCAGATGACATCCAGGGTCTGCCATAGTGAATTTAAATGATAGCAGTTATATTTTATACAAAATAGACAACAAATTATAATTACTATAGTAAATATCATGTTAACAACTAGCATTTTAGAATCCAGAAATCGTATGTGCTATAACAAGGTCACCAGGGACATCTATCCACTGGGACAGATTAGCCATTTCATCAGAATCCCAGTTTCAATAATTATGTGTAACTATTAAAATTGTAAAGATCTGAAATCTTCAGTCCACATGTTTGAATGTTATGACTTGGATTACAAATAAGCTTTGGACTGGATGCAAAGTCTGGGTCATCAACATTTTTGCGTCATTTTAATCTTCTCACAAACTTCAGTTCATTTGAAAATATATTATTATGTTTTATACCTCAGAGTTTAAGCTTTTACATGGTCTACCAACCCAATCATTTTATCTCGTGTTTCTCCTATTTCCGAAGTATTTTCAGAGATGTAAACACATATGGGGTTCTGTTTTTTTAAGCTATGAATAAAGCATTCATTATGGAGAGGATATCGTTGCAGACACACACTGCAGAAAGTCAAATAGCTATTTTTATTATGTTTTAATGAACAAATACAATTATTTGATCTAGACCGTTCTAGTCTGTTTAATGTCCATTCATTCCCTAAATATGCTTTCCTGTAAAAAGAGCTTTCCTGTAGCTCAAACAATAAGAGCGTGGCGCTAGCAAGGTCATGGGTTCGATTCCCAGGGAAAGCAAAAACTGACAAAATGTAGAAATGTGTACCTTGAATGCGATGTAAGTCGCCTTGGATAAAAGCGTCTGCCAAATGCATAAATGTAAATAGACAATTGTTTACCAGTATAAATTCACTTTATATATATATATATATATATATATATATATATATATATATATATATATATATATATATATATATATATATAATATAACCTTTGCTGGAAGAAAAAATGGAAATAACCATTTATGAGGTAAAATTAGACCAGCTTTAAGTCAAAATGAAATTACACTGTGTTAAATGTGCAACCCAAATTGCTGGGTTAAAATGTGTAACCCAACTACTTTACTTTATCCCAGCATGTGTTCTTTCCAATATTTACCCAGCGCTGGGTTGCCATTTAGGTTGTTTTTAACCCAGCCATTTTTAGAGTTATAAACCTCATTTACACCATTTAAATGAGACAACAACAGTGCCTCAACTACACAGATCTGGCATAGTGGTTTGATGAGAATTAGCCTGGCAGTATGTATAGCTTTTGGAATCAGTAGGCTATATGATATGCTTAGGCTATGTATAGCCTACAAATGGGCCATTCAACAACAAAATAGCTTAGAATGTGAATATTTTAGTCATTGTAGTAAAGTTAATTGACAAATATTGTGAGTAGGCTAACACTGTACATCACCGCCCCCACATGGTTACATGACGATATTGCAGAATGTTTAGAGGTTCTCCCACGTGGTACTACAAGATATTTCAAGAGTCTATACTTAAGTGAACCCTGAGGGGTCATTTGGTGCAAAATCAGCAGCACATCGAACACGAAGAGTCAAACACAAAAGTGCACTGAAAAAACGCATCATAGTAATCATAAATCCTAGCCCTACACCAACCTGCACAGTAGGTTACTGCAAGTTACTACAATAAAACTCATAACCGATTGCCAACACTGTCATCTAAATATAAAACTGAACCTGTCCCGTTCTAATAAAAGATCCCATCATAATTTGTTATGATTTACAGTTTAACAATAACTGTAACATGTTTTCCGCCAAAAGTTTCCTCAAAGTGATTTTTAAAGGGACACGGAGGTGCGTCGTAATTCAAACAGTTGGTTCGCCCCATTATTCATTCACTGAGTGTAGGGGTCTTAGATATCCCCACTCCCCACTGCAAAAGGGGGGCGAAGGAATCCACGTAGGAGTGTCCCAGGGCCCTCCTCAAACAGAAAAGCCCTTGTGAACACTCACACTGGGGGTTCTTATTTGACCATGTGACCGTGTATCCAAGTATAGTCCAAACTTGGAGACCCCGCCGAGTAATGGGCACGTTTTCCAGCATGCTGCACCGGAGAAAAACGCAAATGGAAATACATTTATAAAAGTCTTCCTTCAGTGTCGTGAGAGTCTGGAAATGACTTTGGGAGCCTTCAACTTATGAGTTCCAACAAAAATGCTATCCATTGAATGGTCTCCTTTTGTTCGTGGGAATACGATGATCAGGGTATGAAGAACGGATTATCAATCATTAACTTATTAGTGTAATTAGCGTTTTCACTCACGTAGATAAGTGCAGTATTTTGGAGTCTTCACAGGAACAATGTGTACCAGGCGCGATCATTCTGCATTCTCCAGACGAACAACTGGAGATTTGTTTAGTCACAGTCAGTAAGGTAAGATTTTTTCCACCAGTCCAGTCATGTCGATGGTATATTTATTTGACCACAGTCGCGGTGTAGTAAACTTTCACTACTGCTCTAAAGTTCTGTAAATACTTTAACCGCAACAGTCTGTCTGTGTTATTCTTCTTGCAAGAATTGTAGCCATATGACAAAATGTATTTTGTCATTTGTATTGTCATTTTGTCAAATCACAGCTTGATAGAAAACTGTGATGTAGAACACTTTAACCAATCTATTCTTAAAGCTAATCTAAAATACGTATGATTTCAGTCATAAAATACAAAATACACAATTGTTTATCTGTCTAAATATTTCTTGAAAACAAAAACAAAAACGTTTATATGTATGAAGAGTTCCGATGCAAAAGCCTCTAAAAGCCACTTTGGTCAAAAATGAGATAACAATACCGAGTGAATGCTCTCCGCATATAGTACACATTCATAAAATACTTTCGCTTCAAACCCACTAAATCCCAGCCTCAGCCCATTCAGAAGTACCGGTACTTGGGTAGAAACTTATACATGGAAGTCTGACAAAAATGCTTATTTTAAAGAAAGACGTCAGACGGACTTAGAGGCTTTTGCATTTGAAGTCTTCTATATATATATATATATATATATATATATATATATATATATATATATATATATATATAATACAATGCAACTATCATGTTATCATGTTCAAAACAGCAAGTGAAAGACTGGTGTGTCCTTACTATGTGTGTGTGCGTGTGTGAGAGAGAAGCGATTTGGCGCCACTTCTCTTTAATCAGAAAGAGCTTTAAGTGTACACACACAAGGAATTCGTCTTGGTGACAGAAGCTTCCAGTGCAGAAGAACGTATAGATAGTACAGACATACATATGAATTAGGCAATACAAATGAAATAGAACACAAATTTTATGAATGTACAGATGTTATTTACAGATGTACAGTTCTGAGAGACAATGTACAGTTATGCAGTCATGACTGTTCGTTGTAGTCTTCTGATGTCTAATTTGGTAGCTGAACCGAACCAGAGAGTTATAGATGAACACAGGGCAGACTTGATGACGGCTGAGCTGCTCCTGTGGCAGGTTGAACTTCCTCAGCTGGCGAAGGAAGTATAACCTCTGCAGTCTGTCGAAGTGTTGCATGATGTAGTGCAGTCCCACGATGACTGCATCACCCACAGACCTGTTTGCTTGGTAACAAACTGAAGGGGATCCTTCAGATAGGCCAACACCAGTCTTTCAAACGACTTCATGACCACAGATGTGAGAGCGACAGGTCTGTAGTCATTGTGATTTGGGTTTTTGTGGGGACCGGAATGACAGTGGAGCGTTTGAAGCAGCTGAACTTCACACTGCTCCAGCGATCTGTTGAAGATCTGCGTGAAGATAGGGGCCAGTTGTTTAGCGCAGGCTTTAAAACAGGCAGGTGAAACATCATCTGGGCCTGAAGCTTTCCTAGTCTTCTGTTTTTCTGAAGACCCGGCTCACGTCCTCCACACAGACCATACACGCAGGTTGAATGGCAGGAGGGGGGTTGCAGGAGGCGTTGGTGTATGTGTGAAGTGCAGATCAGAGTGGGTGTGGGGTGTGAGACTGGGAGGTCTCATTTAATGTTTACATTTTGTGATATGTCCGTGACAAATGCACCCCCTGTTCCCGTTCCCCTCCTCCACTGCTGCTACAGCTGCAACTTGTGGGCCCAGGCAGCACAAGTGAGCCTGTCACTGGTGATAGTGGATTTATCTCGTATAGAAGAACTCCAGCTAAACACTGCCTATCTCCCAGAAGGCTCTATCACGCACTGCTGAACCGCAAAGCGCTCAGTAATGAAACAAGACAAAAACACAAGGATGAAACATGCTCCCTGGCCCCAGACTGCACACACCTCTCTGATACCCATGCTAACTCACTTCCTGTGTCATGTTTTCTGACAGAAAATGACACTAGATTATATCCATGTAATACTCTTGGATAAAAACTGGTGCTATCCCAAAGGTTTAAAATGATTGACCATATGTCATAGACCAGTCTGAAAATTTAAAAAGCTCATGGTGTGACTATTCCATCTCTAGGGAAAAAGTATTTTAAAAACAAAGACAACTAAACTGAAATACTGCTACAGTAAGTCTATTTAAGCATTTTTTCCTAACACATCTATAAGGCTGTAAGAGAAGCCATTAAATGTAATTTGTATGGGAATGATGAACAGAGTGATGTCCGTTTCTGCTTGAGCAGATCATCAGATTTGTCAAATGCTCCGGTGGTTTTTGAATATGTAAAGATTTCAGCTCAACCGCCGTGCTTGACAGTTTGACGGCTATGGCATAATAAGCCCACATAATTGGTTTATATTTACTTAGACTGCACACTATCATTCCTTGACGGCTCGAAAATTGTGTCATATCCTAAATGCTACTCTTTGTGCAGACAAATTGCATGGCATTTACCTATGACAGTTTTCCCACTGGCACACGTCTTACTTCACAACTGCAATATTGCACTCTCTCTCCTTGCGTTTTTAGCACGGTTTAGGAAAATGTCACATTCATAAAAGCCGTTGTCTGGTCGGTTTATTTGCACAGATGTATTCTTGATGTGTTTCAGATTAGCCCCTGTCAACTGGTGTTGTTTGCCTTGCTGTGAAGGTAACACATAGCACTGCTGCTGGTAAATGACTGTCCTGAACAGAACTATGGCAGGTTATGGCAGCTCACCCACTTACAGCCATTCAGTGGGCTTTTCTGGGGTCAAACATGCCCTAAAGCTACTGGGTTTATTGCAATGGAACACCCCAATTTATTTAGTGGTGTAATGGTGTTGTTCTTTTACAATTTCCTTTAGGAAATGGTTTCTTTACATTAGAAGTTATCATACTTAGTACAAATAAAGAGTCTGTTATACATACATTAATACTGTCATAAAGCCTATATAAACCTCAAACACAAACTATTTCTGTTTTAAATCTAGTGATACAACTTTGATGAGGACAGAATAAGACTAAATCCTTATCACCTCCAAACAAAGGTTTAATTAGACAGGTAAAGCAAAACTACCCCCATAACACACAGTACAGTGAACAAATGGCTTGTGGAATTCAGAGGTCCTGAACCCTTGGTGAAAGGGGGCAGCTGAGAATTTCAGTGTAGTTACTGTCAGCTTTTCTAAGATGGATGGAAAAGTAGTTTAAATAAATGCTATAGAGTACAACAACAGATCATTTTAAACCATTATTACAAACCGTATACTTGACTCTTTTCTCAGAAAATAAAAATGGTTCATTGTCCACATCTGGCTTCCAAGATTTAATAAAGGCATTTAAGTCTTGCTGCAATAGGAAGTGTCATTTCCTTTTGACTGTGGGTTGCCTAGAGGCAGAAGTTCAGAACCAAAGCTATTGAATTATGATTTAGTTTCCTTTGTGCTTGTGGATCACTCCATTCTCATTCGGATAGATTACCTTTTCGTCACAATAAATGTTGTTCTTTTAAACTTTCTATTCATTAAAGAATCATGAAAAAAGTATCACAGTCACCATAAAAATATTAAGCAGTAACTGTTTTCAACATTAATAAAAATACAAAAAGATTCCTGAGCCCCAAATCAGCTTATTAGAATGATTTCTGAAGGATGTGACACTGAAGACTGGAGTAATGATGATGAACATGTAACTTTGCCTCACAGGAATAAATGACATTTTAAAATATATTAAAATACAAAACAGTAATTTTAAATTGTAAAAATATTTCACAATATTACTGTTTTTAAGTTTTTTTATTTATTTTTACAATGTCTTGGTGACTTAAAGTAGCCAACCCAAAACTTTGAATAATGCTTTAAATAATAATAATCATCAGCATTAAAAAAAAGTTATAGTAGTACTACTTTTTGATGATTCATGCTGATCCACAGTAAGCAGTAAACAAAAGAGAGACATTGTGCTCTGTGGACCTCATCATCATCTCTCATCACTCCACATTAGTGGAATTACTGGACAGGTGATGACAGTGCAGGCTGCTTGTTTGGGAACAACGCTGAAATAGTCTGTCTCCTGTGCCAAATGGTATAAATCAGTCACCACTTGGAATCAATACATAGGGCTGTTGTGTTAGTGAGCTTTATGTCTGTGTGGAAATGGTGCCAAAACTCTTGTCTTTGATTTTGTTTATTGCAGATGAATTGTAGTCCCAGGTTCTGACATGAGATGAACCCAAAACAGTTGGCAGCAGCGACTATTTAGCAGTCTGTGGAGACATTTCCTAAATAGAAGTTAATTTGAGAATGAGGAACAAGTATGCAGTCATCCTTATCTGCATTGTGGCACTTGTCATCATTGAGAAAGAAAACAACATTATTTCAAGGTGAGAATGCTTGGATTCATTGAAAATACTTATTCATTTTGAGGTGCCCAAAAATAATATTTATTTATTTAAGTGATTTTTTTATTAGGTTTGTAAAAATGACATTTTATTTTAATATTTGTAGGGTCTCAGACAAGCTGACACTCCGACGGAGCCCACTGACGCCGGAGCCTCCAGTGCCCTACAATGCCCTGGTAGTGATGGAGGACAACAGTTCCTATCCGGAGGGCATTTATTCTGAGAATGGCACTCAGGCAGGCAGAAAGCACATTCTCTTGATGGCCACCACACGTACAGGATCCTCCTTTGTGGGCGAGTTCTTCAACCAACAGGGTGGCAACATGTTTTACCTCTTTGAGCCACTCTGGCACGTGGAGAGGATGCTATCGATTGGCACAAGTGGCACAAATGCCAGCACTTCTGTTTGGGTGTACAGGGATGTCCTGAAGCATCTCTTCTTGTGTAACTTCTCCATGTTGGAGAACTTCATTAGCCCTCCTCCACGGGATCACGTCACCCCTGCCTTGTTCCGCAGAGAGTCCAGTATGGCCCTGTGCGAGGAGCAAATCTGCACTCCGGTCGTAAAAGAAATTTTTGAGAGGTACCACTGCAAGACGAGGCGTTGCGGACCGCTCAATCTGACCTTGGCATCTGAGGTCTGCCTAGGAAAACAGCACAGAGTGATCAAAACAGTGAGGGTCCGGCAGCTAGACACACTTCGTTCTCTAGTAGAGGACCCTCGGTTGGATATCAAATTCATTCAGTTGGTGAGAGACCCTCGAGCCATCCTGGCATCAAGGATGGTGGCCTTTGCCGGTAAGTACCAGAACTGGAAAAGTTGGGCTGTGACAGGGGATGTGCCTATAGAGGATGAGGAGGTCAAACGTCTCGAAGGAAACTGTAACAACATCCGCATCTCCGCCGAGTTAGGCTTGAGTCAGCCTAAATGGCTGAAAAACCGTTATATGCTAGTACGTTATGAGGATATCGCCAGGTACCCCATGCGGAAAGCAGCAGAAATGTACAATTTCACAGGGATTCCGATGACGACACAAGCACGGGACTGGATCCTGAGGAATACGCATGCATCAACGGAGGCAAGTGGCGTGTATTCCACCCAAAAAAACTCATCAGAACAGGTGGAGAAATGGCGGCGTAGTATACCATTCAAACTGGCACAAGTTGTACAGAAAGTTTGTGGACCGACCATGAAACTCTTTGGGTATAGGTTTGTAGACAGTGAACAGAAACTATTAAACAAATCTTTTAGTTTGCTTGAAGAAAAACATTTTATTTAGTCATAAGGGGCTTTGGCACCGGAGGAACCTTTTCATAGTTTCTAGAACTAATGGCGGAAGTACCTGCTTTTTGGCGTGTTCGCACAGCAGGAACTGGGAATGATTTTAGTTCTAGGAACGCCTTTTGGAACTAAATAAGCTCCTACTTCAGAGTAGGGTCTAACTCAGCACATTAGGACACTACCTGTGACACACCAGCACATTTTTAAAAAAGCCGCCTACACACAGAAACATGATTATGTATTTCTGCTCAGCTAGCGACATGAGGCATCAACCACAGATAAAACGCTAATACTTTTTCATATATTGTCTACTTTCTTTGTATAACAGTTCTATCTAATAGCGTATTAGTCAGGACCGTTAAACAGATCGTAAACTAATGAAGACGGGATGGGAGCACAGTGTGATCAGGCTCTGGCATTCTCAGCATTGTCAAAATAAAAGTCACAACAAGCACGGCTTGCGTCACTTCAGAGTTCCTACTGGTGGTGTGAATGCAACTGGGCTGTGTCCAAAAACGGGCCCTATACCCTTAAATAGGGCACTATTTAAGGAGGCAGCCATTTGTAGTGGTGTCCGAAACCATAGCGGGCATTATCGAGTGCACTCATTCAATCCCACAATGCACCGCAATAACGAGCGTACAACCAATGTACGCTCAACGACGTGAAAGAGACGTGTGTTGAATGAATTTCCAGATCTGACCAGAAGATGGAGCTCGCAGCTGAGTCATCCATCCATCCATTTTCCAAACCTCTGGTCCAACATGGCTACAGCGTAATATAATGCAGGTATAAATTCCTTTTTACTTGATTATTAAATTGTTTAATTAAGGTTTATAGAAGATAGTTTCCATGACAGAATTTAAGATAAATCTTTTCATCTTACTACTGGAGCTGCCAGTTTTCTAAGTTACAAATGATAATTAAACAGCAAGCACAAACAAAATTGGCAGCCCTTCTAGCACACTCACCGAATTCACTCGCTAGTTTTTATTCACTCCCTCAAGTGGACTATATTAGTGGAGTAATGTAGGGAACAGTAAATGAGGGTATAGGGAACGATTTCGAACACAGCCCAAGAAAATGGCCCTAGGGGAACTCGGGGAACAACCCTGGTGGCTAGTTCTTAGTGTGAAGAGGGCTATAGATGATTTTTTTTTTTTGATGCATTCATTGTTAAAGGAAAACCAAGCGTGTGGACAACCAAGAAATGTGACAAGGTTTTCTTTTTATACTGTATGTGGACTAAAAACTATGCATAGAAGAGACACACTGGCACACTGTAACACACTGGGACATTGCTTACACTGAGGTACTTGTGGCATGCATCACCAGACTTATTTGAACATATACCCTCTTGAAAAAGCTAACTGAGGTTATGAGTTATTGATTTTAGATGTCTCAATTTGAAGAACAAAGTTTGATGAGGACAAAAATCTTTAATACTCATTAGATGAGACATGATCTGCCTGTGAATGTGTGTATATATTTGTGTGTGTTTGGGAACAGCATTTATTTTTATCTGAAAAGAAACTACAGTATCATTATTTCACAAAAAGGGAAGCAAGCGGACAAATTATTTATGTGTGGTCAGCAAGAGTTTTAATTAAAATTTCTTTGTTGACACATTAAAGGCCAAATTTGGCTTTGTAAAAATTTGTCCTCTCTCATTACTGTAGAATGTAAAAAAAAAAATTCTAAATGTATATGGATATTACTAGATATTAACTGTGAAGAAACGTCCACTGAGTGGAGAGACAGTCAATATAAAAAGCAGCTTTTGACAGCCAGCTGTGATCCTGGAGCACAGTAGTGGCATTATTCTCTCTCTCTCTCTCTCTCTCTCTCTCTCTCTCTCTCTCTCTCTCTCTCTCTCTCTCTCTCTCTCTCTCTCTCTCTCTCTCTCTCTCTCTCTCTCTCTCTCTCTCTCTCTCTCTCTCCCTCTCAAAAAAAAAAAAAGTTGACATTTAATTACATTTATTTGTAATATTTTAAAGATAAAAACCAAATAAAATCTGAAGAGTAAAGGCTGGAAAATAAAAATTGACATTTAAAGTTTATGCTTAGAAACTTTTTATTCCTAAAAAAAGAAAGCAAAACACTACGGAGAACACCAACATATACCAAGAGCATTTGTTCTTTGGCCATGTAGGCATAGTAAACAAGAGAAAAGGCAGAAAATGAATTAACCATTCATAACCACTTTGCAACCTCTAGTCTTCTCTATGAGTGTGAATTAATGTTAGAGTTTAAGAAATGTAAGCATAGCATTCTTTAGTTTCAACTAAAACCTTAAAGCCAAAAGCTATTTCAAACATCACGTTTTATTGGTAACACTTTACAATAAGGTTCCATTAGTTAACATTAGTTAACTACTTTATTTTTATTTTTATTTATTGTAGGACAGGACATAATAAGACAAAATATAGGAGACAACACCATAAAGAAAGTAGGTTTTATATATGATTATGTGAGGTATAGGCACTAGGTTGTGTTGTGCATGTGTTTATCTCAGTCTTGCATGTATCTTAATATATATGTTAAGCAGAATGTTTGAGTGAGAAGAGAAAGAAGAGAGAGAAAGAAGAGGGAAAATAAATCAAATAAAGGAATAATAAATATATACAGGAAATATACATATAATATATTATAATATAGTAATAAGATGGGAAAAAATTAAATGATGGAGGAGAGAGGGAAAAAAGATTCTATATTCAATGTAGACTGAGACTGGTATGTATTAGGATTTCGTTTTGGTTCGCGCTCTTACCCTCCCGTGGAGAGCAGGCCCATTACACAGTTTCCTTCAAAACTTCTCCCTGAGGGCGGAATCAGTTTATTAGGAGTTAGTCTGTAGTTAACTGCTTTAGTTAACATGAACTAAAATTGAACAATACTTCTACAGCGTTTATTAATCTTAATGTTAATTTCAACATTTTCTAATACATTATAAAAGTTGTATTAGTTAATGCACTGTGAACTAACATGAACAAACTATGAACAACTGTATTTATAACTAATAAAGTTGAATAAATGTAACAAATGTACTGCTCATTGTTAGTTCATGTTAGTTAATACATTAACTAATTTGAACAAATGAGAACTTATTGTAAAGTGTTACCATTTTATTGTTAGAATGGCAAATGTGAATTATTGTTAGGAAACATATGGAGTCATAGTTTTGCATGACAGCATGACATAAATATGAACTCTACAAGGACATTCCTTGAATATAAGTAAGAGCTTGGAAGCAGTTATGTTTTCTCTGCACACGTAACTTTACAATCTTATCTTAAAACAGATTTACTGAGAACCAAATATCCACATCACCCTTAAACTATTCCCTGACCCTTCCTGGCCATGGGAAACTAGTGTAAGCTTAGATGCATTAAAAAAATGCAGTAGTTCTTTGAAATGAGGTAAAGAATCTTAATGCTTTAAGCTGCATTTACACTGCAAGCAAGCAGAATACAAATTCATACATTGTTCTCAAATAGTTCCTTTAAAAAAAAAAACACAGCCTACCAAAACACAAATTTGTCATATTTGTAGCAGAATGTCCACTATGTTTCTGTTTAATTGTACTGCTGCTATCTGTGTGCAACAATACATAATTTAAGATCTGCTATTGCAGTCACTGGCAGTAGCCTATAATATAAATGTGCATTCAAGAGCCTAGCATCTGTTAAACAATGAGAGAGAGAACAGAGTGTCTGTCTACACACTGGTATTTCACTAACTATGGGTTTACTGTGATACATCAGTGTCTCTTGGAATCAGAATCCCTGATTTAATGAGTCCATGGGGAAATTTTGCATTGACAAAACATCGAAGCTACCGCTCTGCTTCAGTGTATGTGCTGTGGTCGTCATTTAGCCTATCGTGAAGGCTGATTTCCACAAGAACAAACTGAAAAATCAGTTCTCTGAGAGTAAGAGTTTGTGATGCACATATGTTGAAAATAAAGTAGTATTTCTGCTTCTATAGTTCGCGCTGAAGACCTAAATTCCATGGTTTTCCTCCCCACAAATCAATATCAGACCACAGCTCCGATGTTCATAATTGCTTTAAAAGGCATGGAGGCCTGTGAATACAAATGTCAGAGTAATTTCCTTTTTAAGTATGTTTTGTTTAACTCTTCATTGATTTAGGGAGATATGTCTAACTGCAGAACCACAGCGCTATACATGACAGCAGCGCTAGACTTTAAAGCCGGGTTCACACTGTACGATTTTGGCCAAGACTTGGCCATCTAAGACAAAATTTGAGAATCCTAAAAGATTCCTTTGATCCAGGCTGAAATCTGTAGTCGTTGATCGCTAGTTTGAAATGTTAGCTGACAGTTGATTAATGCCTGCCACAGACTGTACAATTTCAGCAGTTCTATAAAATCATTACAAATCAAACTGCATGACATGGATCTGATAAACTTGGGGACGACATGTACGTAGACTGTACGACGATGACACCTATTGAATCGTAGGCTACGACGCAAGTTAGTATAGAAGAATACAATTCATCAGCATGCGCTAGTGGTAAACAAATAAAGGCAGATGAAGCACACTGTGGTTTTTATGTGTGCTGAAAAAAAAAAAAAGACTAAAATGCAAAAGAAGAGAATACGCACGCGCTCATAGCTCGGGAAAAGAGGCTAACTTGGCATGCCAATTTTGCAAAAGAAGCTTGAGGTGAGTTGTTTTAAGTTTTAGTGGCATGTTGCATTGATCAATACGCCATTTCATGTTGCTTTTTTTTATTAGCTTGTCAGTGGACGTAGGTCATAGCAGCAAACACACTGTGAGATCATGCTAAATTTCTGACACTGTCTATCTTTGGTCGCATGGCCGTCTTTGAACCTCTCTCGTGTATGATGTAAGACCACCGTTTAGGAGCCACAATTACAGAAATCGCCACGATTGGTCATCTTTCATCGAGGACAGCCCAAAATCATACAATGTGTACCAGTCATCATGACCATTGCGATCAAATTTTACCTCCAATGAAATTCTGGCAGTGTCAGAAGTTCTGACACACAATCCTGCAGTGTGACCAAAAACCAATAGGAGCACAGAACCTGATGACGCAATGTATGAGACAACAACGAACAAACTTGCTCCACACACACGTTCTTCTTTCAGTTTTCTTTTCTAAGAAAAGCCATGATCAAAATGAACACGACTGTTATATTTTGAGAGTTTTTGTTTGCTAGCCACCATTTCTATCCCACATGTGAATGCAGCGCAGTCATCAAACATCAGATTTATAATGTAAAACTCCAGACGAGACTTCTTGCGTGCCTTCGTTTACCACATCTTGACTGCCATAAAGTCTGGCATTAATGACAACATGTGAGACACCTAGAGTGTGACATGGCTCACAGCGCGATCATGTTCGTACAGTCCGACAAGCATAACAGTCGTTAAGGACTATTATAAATCGTATAGTGTGAACTCA
Source organism: Paracanthobrama guichenoti (assembly GCA_018749465.1). Classification (NCBI taxonomy): domain Eukaryota; kingdom Metazoa; phylum Chordata; class Actinopteri; order Cypriniformes; family Gobionidae; genus Paracanthobrama; species Paracanthobrama guichenoti. The sequence continues at coordinate 26,503,964 of CM031955.1, read as the reverse complement.
GCTTAACCCGCCTCAACCACTAACCCTAACTTCACACCGGTTTGAAACTGCTGGTCTGGCTCTGCAGTTGGTTAGTATTGGATTTAGGACTACTATGAGAGCGTTGTGCAGGCAGGGTAACAGGAAATCAATCTTAATGTGTATGTGTTCCACTCTCAGGATGTGCCACACCTTCTAAGTAGAGCTCTGTCCACACTAGGGCTCAGATGGGCGTTGAACAGGCCTTTCATAGTGTCTTTCCAAAGCTTCCAGTCTATAAAGCACACAGCGCTGCCTGTTTATGGCTCAGAGCCCTGCTGGCCTGCTAGAGTTTGAGCTGACTAATCATATGCAACACAGAGGGATTATTCCACCAACTCAAATTTATTCATTGATGCCTCGCAAATAACAAAAATAACGTCTGAAACCGGACAAAAAGGTTACTTATTATGAGAAAAAAAAGAGAATGTTTATGGAAAAAAAATCCCTTTCAGGGTTTTTCTGAGTTGTTGCTTGGTCGTGCAGCCTTGGGCCTCACTTCTGATGTTTATCTTTAGTGTCTGGTTGAAGTCTACACTGGAAAAGTAGGGGGAAATAAGTGACTTAACCACAGAGTTAGAGAGAGAGTTTTGACTTTTCTGCTTATGCCAATAATTACCATCATCAAACACAGGTCCCGGAAAGCCCTCCCTAATAATCAACTTTCCATTCTTTATGATTTAGTACTTACATTTCTTAACATTACATTTTTTTTTAAAACTGGTGCACTGTATCCCTATTCATATACATACATTCAATACATCACAAGTTATAAAATATTAACAAAATAAATGGGCATACTGTGTCTTATTTAAGGACATACTGTGGCATAATGGGCATACCGTGTCTTACATCTGTAGATTATACAATAGTTATATAAATAATACTGATTAAATTAAATATATATAAAAACTTTTCCTAGTGATTGCAGTCAGATTATTGAACTTTTTTCCCCCATTCTGAGTTTATAAAATAATTTACCTGAACCAGTTGTTTGAGATTGCTCAAACTTTTGGGTCAGTATTTTTTTTTTTTTAAGAAATTAATACTTTTATTCAACGTGGATGCATTAAATTGATCAAAAGTGTCAGTAAAGACATACTGTTACAAAAGATTTCCACTTCAAATATGTAATCATTAAAAAAAAAAAAATGTATCAAGGGTTCCACACAAATATTTAGCAGCGCAAGAAATGATTCTGACGACCAAATTAACATTGAATGATTTTTGTAATATCTGATAATTACATGATGATGTTCAAAAGACCTAAACAACGAAGGTGTTTGATTATAATGGGTAACAAAATAAGCTTTTTTGTTTGTTTGTTTGTTTTTGGACAGTTTTAGGAAAACCTGAAGCCTCAACATGTTCGATGCTATTCATATGCCTGGTGTCCTGTTGTTTAAGCTCTGTGACAGTAGAGGGCAGTGTGCACTAGACAATAGAGCAGCTCTATAACAGACAGGTCAGCTGCTCAAAATGACCCCTCGCTCTTTTAAACCCTGTCCTCAAAGCATCAAAGCTATTCTTACTTTAAATTTTAAAAGTTAAGATACTCTCATGCCATCATTAAGCTCAAATCACACTAAGAGAATTGTCTTACGTCATGAACGAGATACATTTTCAAGGAATAATGAATATGACAAACACACCGCTCCTATGTTCAATACAGTAGGTTTGGAAAAAGTGTGTGCACAAGAGCGTAACTGCCTGCTGACTTTCAGTAGAGCGGATGTGAAGAATCCGCTCATCAAAGGGTGTGAGGTCCAGCACTAATCCGCAGTTAATGGCGGACAGGGGTGTACAGCCCTGTCGTTCTGTTCCTAATGGGCACACCGCTTTAATAACCAGCACCCACCAGCTATACTGACCTCAAGCTGCAGGAAGCATATAGAAAATAGACAGGGGTTCTACAGATTATACAAATACTTGTTGTGAGATACAAATACAATGATCAGCATGAAAACTAAAAATGTCATTATTTTAGAAAATAAAGAAAATACTGACATTTTTAGTTTTCATGTTGATTTTAATTTCATTTGTAGTCTTTTTGGTAACACTTTACAATAAGGTCACATTTGTTAACATTAATGTATTAACTAACATTAAAAATGAGCAATACATTTTTACAGTATTTATTCATCTTAGCTTTATTTAATAAAAATACAACTGTTCATCGTTTGTTCATGTTAGTTCACAGTGCGTGTTAACAGATACGTTTGATTTAATAATGTATTGCCAAATATTAAAATTAACATTAAGATTAATAAATGCTGTAGAATTATTGTTCATTCTTAGTCCATGTTAACTAATCTAGTTAACTAATGTTAAAATGAAACCATATTGCAAAGTGTTACCATAATTTCATTTTTTTATTATTATTTTTAAAATTAGGTTTCATATATTTTTATTTCAATCTCAGTTTTAGTTTATTATTCAATGCAACATTTCTAATTTTCATTTAGTTGAAGTTTTTATTTAATTAATACACACACATATACATATATACATACACACACACACACACACACACACACACACACACACACACACACACACACACACACACACACACACACACACACACACACACACACACACACATCAGTCAAACTAAAAATTATTCAGACACCAGATATAATTTTTTATCATGGGTGCAGGACACTATAGTTAATGTATGTAAGTGAGGATAGCAAAATAAAGTAAACTGTGACATATTATACCCACAAATTCTTCATACAGTGGACTACCAGTAAAATGTATACAATTTGGGACCAACATTATTCAGACACTTTGGCCTGACCATGTTTTGCTTAAGCGTTTTTTCTTTAATTGCTAATGCGACCTTTTACACCACAGACTGAACAAAATTAAGCATTGCTTGGTAACTGGTTGACCTAAACTGGTATTATCTAATTGTGTACTTAAATTGAACAGCTGACAGCTGATTGGTTTATTGTAATCCATTACATAGCTTTCTACCAAAGTTATCTGACATTATCAAGATGAATTTTTTGTTCTCTATGTATATATATAGTATACGTAGTAAAAACATAGTCTTTATAATTTAAGTTAGTAAGATATTTATATAAAAGACAGTATACAGTTCGATGACATTTGCAGACGTTACATTTGTAAACTCTCATTGCAAACATCTAGTCATTTGTTTGAGAGGCTGAAATGATGTCAGTAATGATCAAAGGAAGCTTGAGACCACAGACCATAAAAGACCTGACAAGCATTTCGGTGGTCTGTGGTTGTCTTTTAAAACGAATAAAATGGGGTCAAGCTTCGGTACCACCGTCACAATGAAAAAACATTCAAACAATGTCCTCTTCCATAACCGTCACTCGTCTTTTCTTGAAAGAGCTGTCTCTCTCTTATTATTTGGCATGTTAGCTCTAAACATTGTAGCTTTCTATGAGCACTTTCATGTCTGATCTTTAATGAGTGATTTCATTCCAAAGGAAACAGCCTCTATCAGCGAGTGGGAACGTTTTGTGCACAGGGACGTTTTGTGTGGGCTCATTTTTTTTTAAACGCTTTCTTTTGCATTTGAGGTCACTGATACATAAATTACTTGCACTACTGCTTTAAAATGTTTACAACTTGGGCAGAAGTCAGTCTCTTTGAATGTGTGGCAGTGACCCTGTCCTTCTCATTATTACTGCAAACAATCAAAATACACAGATACAAATCAGCTCACATTTCCATCCCAGAATGAGCTGGCAGTGCAAACACAGATGGTTCATGTCCTCTTCTGAGATAATATGTTTTTTTGATTATTTTCTTTGCGGCATATCTTTAAACGGCCAGTTCTGATAAAGGTAAGTGGGGCGAGGGGTGGGAGATCCGTCAAGGTGGCCTGTAGATTCTTTGGGAACCAATTCCAAGCTAAAAGCGAGAGGTTTGGTCACATGTGTGCTGATAGGAGGAACATCAGCGCTTCCCCAAGCAACCCTGTCCCACCTCTAAATCCTCCCACTGAAAGACATATGCAGGGAAGACACTTATGAATATTTCAAAGAGATTAGAGACCAAGCGTTGAGAGGTCAAGCATGTCCTCAAATCAGAACAGCCCACAATCTGGGGGCAGTGAACTATGGATGAGATTTATTTGTATTTTTAAAAGATGGCATTTGATTTAATCTTATGATGTAAGAGCAAATAACTAAACATTTGCTCAGATATATTTCAAGCATTTATGCAAACTTTAAAATCTGAATCCGATTTACAGCTGCTCACTTCTTCCAAAAGATTGTATGACAAGCAACCCATCTTCAAAAACAGCATTAGTACAACCAAAACTTTGTCATTTATTATGTAAGATCCTGAGATTGATATCGTCTTCATTACATGCTAATCTTTATTGAGCCGTCTTTTCATGAATACTGGTTGGACTGACACTTGTGTCTATGGCTGTGTTCTTTTAATTAAGCAAACTGGGAGAGGTAAAGGAGATGCTTGGCAGCTTGTCAGGAAAATGGCATGTCAGGTCTACTACGGTCCCTCACAGGAGTGGCATGCTGTCCATCATCTATATCAGTTCTTGCTGTGGACCTTTCCCTTTGGATTCCACTGTAATGTGAGATGGTGGACATCTGGCTGAATGAGGAAGAGCTTTACACAGTTCTCTGATAATATAAAACCCCTATCATTTACACAAGGTTTCTTCTGCCATTGTGCTGCAAAACCTGCAGCTCGTAAATCTAAATTTGTACTGGGAGTTGTACTGTAAATTAGTAAAATACACACACAAAAAAAGGTACAGTGGTGTCACTGGGGCAGTACCCTAAGGTACAAAAGTGAAAAGGTACATATTTGTACCTTACTCACCCCTAAATGGTACATATTAGTAAGTTAAAAGGTACGTATCAGTACTTTAAGAGTGCGTATTAGTACCTTAAAAGGTACATATTAGTACCTTAGTGTACTGCCTAGTGACAGTGTGTATATATATATATATATATATATATATATATATATATATATATATATATATATATATATATATATACATATACACATACATACATACATGCATACATACATACATACACACACACACACACACATGGAAGAAGAGGATTTTAAAAAATTGTAAGACACTTAAACATCTATAGTAGGTAATTTTGGGTGTCATTTGTCATTTTAGAAGTGTTTATTAATTTATTTTTTAAATATGTCTATATAGTTGTAGCACACAAAGAGAACATTCTTGTTGTCCTCGTCTATAATTTTAAAACAACTTATCGCATTTGTCTATTAAACTTTATTTGGTACATCAAGTTAAACTAAATGAAAATGAAAAATGTTGCCTTGGCAAATAGCAATCATATCCCTTTTTCCCACGTAAAATGTAGCTTATGCATTCAGCAATAAATAAATAAATACAGTAATTAATTACAAAATAGGTGTTTGTAAGAATTTTTTTTTATTAAATATGTCTCTCTCTCTCTCTCTCTCTCTCTCTCTCTCTCTCTCTCTCTCTCTATATATATATATATATATATATATATTTATTTATTTATTATTGTTTTATTTAAGTTAGCATTTATTTTATTTACAGCAACAGCTTTTTTTATGTTTTTAAATTACTTGATCACAGTTGCCTTACAGTCATGCGTTTATTCTTCAATCCAATCACTTTTATTCAAGAGTTTTATACTTTTAGATTTTGCTGATTCTTGTCTAATCTTGCCATATCTTTCTGTTTGAGCAAAATAATGAAAATCACCCCAAAAGACAAACTAATAATGTCCTAATGGGAATAGATAATAAGAAAAAGGCTCTATAAGGGAAATTCCAGCAATCCTTGTCTAAACTAAAAGGAAAACGCACATGGGTACCATCACTTTTCCCTTTTTCAAAACGTTCCAGAGGACTTCTAAAGGTTGGTGGCACGTCGTGAGGTCAACACTTTGCCCACATAAATAATGGAGAGTTTATTCGTCACTGACACACTATCCAAAGGCGCCTCGTAAACGCAGACCCATCAGTCACTCTCCTAGGAGAACCTTCTCGAATGACCTAAACTATGATTAGTAATTTCTGGATTATTTGTTCTACTTATGCAATATTCATGTTCTCTGTAACAGATATCATGACATTTTTTTTCCTCTGTGTGAGAGGGAATCCTCAGAAAGAGGACATCGATTAGCCCACTAAAATAAACATTGCATTTTTAATTGTTTTAGCATTGCCTAATGCATCATTCAACACAATCTGGAGTAGTACGCAAAGCTCTTTCCCTCACGATTTAGCACACACTGAGAACATCCTTGTTGTACTCATCTATAATGCATGCAAAACAACTTATCGCAGAAATTATGATGGGGTTCCCACACTTTTTGAAGAAAATCAAATATATAATCAAATACATAAATATATAAAGCAAATATAGCTCTTCATTAGAAGAAGACTTTTTCTTATATACGAATAACAGGGTTATTCTAAATATCCAAATAACTAGATGCACTGTGCAAACAGATGAACAATAAATAAATAAATAAATACTCTTGGGACATTTTTTCTTTCCTTTTCTGTCACTGATAATAACATGTTGCTGTTGTTGTCCCCAACCTAATTGGTGTGTACATTGACATGAAGGTTATTAGTGGTCCTAAGGGATTGATAATGGGAAAATCAGAAGTTTAGTTCCCCTTTCCACCCATCACAGGGAATGTCAGTGCACAAGTTGTAAAGTTTCCTGACATGTACGAAAGCACACTCCACCAAGTCCATTTCCAAATGTCGCAGGCTTTGATATCCAGCTCAGTGAAACTTGTGACTGTTTTAATTAAGAAAGAAATACAATGAAATGACAGAGTAAGAAGAGGAAATCTCCTTCAACTAATGCCTTTGTTTTTTTCCCCCTCTTTCACAGTGCGCCAGTTTCAAAAGCACCTGCCAAGTTAAATGATTTCTTTCTGTGACATTAAGCAAGAATACAGCAATGCAGTAAGATATACAGCGAATTACGCCTTCAAAAACAAGCAGCCTCTTTGACCTTGAAGACTCGAATGTGCCTTGCTGACGATTCGAAACAACACAAATAGACATTTGTATTCATTCTGATACCATCTCAATAACTACCGTAAGCAAAAAGCTCCATCTATTCCCATCAGTGAGACAGTGGAGCCAGGACAGGGGCTAGACCAGGACTGAGGGAAAATATCCGAGCACTTCCACTGTTTATACTGCCTCGGGTTATAAACGGCACTGGCAGGAATTACTGTAAGGCTGCTAACTGTGTTTTTGCTCCTATAAACAATACGTCAGATGTTCACATATATCCCCCAGTTTTTTCACAGGTTCCGGTCTACAGGATCAACTTTCTACACAGTCAGCAATAGACTTTTTTTTATGGTAATCAATCAAATTCCAATGACAGCAGGCCCGGGCAACTGGCCATTTTTAGCTTCTGATGATGCCGCAACAACGACAGAGGAAAGATGGCTTTTTGTGTAGCAATGGCCCACTTTGAAGCTAGAGTATTGTTACAGCTTTTAATAAAAACTGTTTCTTACAAAAAATATTTTGTATTTAATTACAGTATTTATTTAATGCTGAATGCATAAGCCACATTTTAAGTGGGAAAAGGGGATATGAAAATTTAAAGTAGACCTATTTAATACAAAAAGTTTCTTACAAAAACCTCTTTTGTAATTAATTACAGTATTTATTTATTTATTGCTGAACGCATAAGCTACATTTTACGTGGGAAAAAGAGATATGAAATATTTTAACTAGACCTAGGTCTATTTTTTATTTTTTTATGCATAAGCTACATTTTAAGTGGGAAAACAGGATATAAAATTTATATATCGGTGTTCACATGCCAATAAATATGTCAGGTTGGGACAAGTTTCTTTGTTATATGAATTGCTTTGTTTAATAATAATTATTTTACTGTTTAAAGTTTGTTGACAAGCCTGTAATAGGCTTTATAATAGCAAGTTCCATTGTAACATCTTACCCAATATAGTGTGACAACATGCCTTGCTATTGGGTCAAAAGGTCACAGTGTGTTCAGTGAACTGTATCTTTTCTTCCTGGCCAAAAGCAGTTGAAATATTCAATAACTTTTTGTAGTCATGACTTTAAGGTACGTGTCTACACAGAAATGGACGTTTAAATATAAACCCACCCGCGTATAAATAAAGTGTGACAATAGCTTCAGTCTACCCTATTACTTGTTTCAATGCTGCTTAACTAATACTACTATACATAATTTTTTTCAGAGGGCATGTTATGAAAACAAATATTGTATAACACAAGCTCTCTTTCAAAATCAGGATCTTGTTTCTCCCGCCACAGACAGTCCTAGACTTTGAGTGTACACGTCCACTTTTCCCAGAATGATTGATGGCAGCCACTTACTCGCGGTGAATAGTCTCCAGTCAAACTTTCATTCTTAATACCAGTGTCAACAGTGCATCTCTAGCTCCCGACCTGCCACTTTAGCCCTGAGGAGACACCTGACCAGATTCCAGCCACCCCACATATAAACAGTGTAATCTCTCAGTCTCCGACACAGCAAATAAACACAGCACACAAGCAAAGCTCAGCAACTTAATATCCTACTTCCTTCCTTTGTGTAGACTTGACAGCTTGTAGTGGAGCTCAGGGAAAAGAGAGAAAAAGAAGACATATTTTTTACAGGTAACAAGACTAAAGTGACCGTCTCATTGAAGTTGAAGCAAGGTTAAGTGCACTGAGGTTCAGCTCTGGCAGAGGAAATGTGCACTAAATCCAAATATATATCTGTATGAATATGAATATCAATTTGTTGATGTTTTCTGTCACTCAAACCAAACATATGGAAATATACAAAACCAACCCAAGCAATAAGACAAGCCATGTTAAATAAAGCACTCTGTATAATGATTTATGGTGAAGATGTTAGACATAAATATATATATATATATATATATATATATATATATATATATATATATATATATATATATATATATATATATATATATATATATAAATAATTGAATAATATAATAATTGAACAGTTCTTTTAATTCTATGCATTTCATAAGTTGTGTTGCATATATATATATATATATATATATATATATATATATATATATATATATATATATATATATATAAAAAAGCAACGCATAACTTATGAAATGCATAGAATTAAAAGAACTGTTCAATTTAATACATACATAACTAAATTAAATAAATAAATAAAAATATCTGTATAATATGACATAAGAACGATGCACATTTATCATTTTAACTATAAATTTAGCATAAAAATATTTAATCCTGAAAAGTCCTGTATGTGCCAAATAGTTTGGTTGCTGTAGTGTATTTACACCACCTGATGGCAGTATTTCCTGTCACACCACACATTTCCTTTTGCCAAAACACTGGCCCAAATTCTTGCTTAAATTTGAATATTCACTGGATAGTGCATTTTTTAGGCAGTATATATGACAATGAACCGATCAAGGATCAAGTAAAAACATATCCATTACAAATAAATTAACAAATAATGTATTAGCAAAGGCTCATCTGACCCTGAACAAAAACAAAACTTGTCCTGTTAATAACTGACCTGAAAAGTATACAACACAGCACTTTTCTGCTAGAATCACCATCTCTTAAAATCATATATGAATCAGTTTAGGACTGTGGGTACTTGTCTAAGATACTGAGGTATGGTTTCAGTAGTTAATTAAAAATAATAAATGTATTTGCAAATAAGCATATTTGGTAAGATAAACAGTATCATTCACTATATGATTTTATTGTTTTGAAGCTTAAGTGAATGAGCAGAACTACATATATAGTACTTGTTAAAAAAAAAAAAAAAAAAAAGATACAACCCTCCATACAGCCTTAAGGGGCAGCAAAAGACTGTGCTTTGCTCATTTTTTTGTCTAACCAGGAGTTACCGTCCGGTAACCAGATCACACTAATCGGCCTTTAGCGTCAAAGGCTGAAGTTCAGTGCATGTTTTCGGTTAGCATGCTGAAATCAGCTCTGATGTTGTAAATGTACATTACTGTTTTGTTTTTTTTAAAGAAAGAAATGTATCTTACAAATAAGCTGAAAACCTTTTTCATTAATAATTGTAGTGCATCACAGAGCAAGCTGTAAGCATGTTCATGTCTTGAATTGAATGCCAAAATTACAGGGATTTTTAGAATTAAATAAGACACATTTACAATACTTTATATATACAATATACATTTACAATACTTTATAATATGGACTTTATTTCAACTGTCATTACATTTCTGTTAGTGACATCCTTTGTAAAAAATATTGTGTATAAACGCTATGCGTTATTGATCCAGACTTTATACAGTACACAAAAGCAAGAGACAAGCTCAACTTTAAAAAGCAATGAAATAAATTCCACACTTTATAAAAATAGACCATAATAATACACCATGTTTCTTTTCCTTTTTTCCTGGGTTTTTTCCTTTAGTCACATTAAAGAATTGGAAAATTACTGGATATAAAACAACTCAAACCAGACAAACTAATTCTATGTGTAAAAGTGTTCAAGATTAAAAAAACTGTACACACAACACACACACACAATCATTTTATATATCTAGAGAAGAGATTTTAGCGTTTGATCAGCAAACTCAATTAAACAGAGGAGTTTTGAACTGGAGTGGCGCGTGTGGGCTGTACAAAGACAAAAAGAAGGCCTCCGGTTCAAGGCTATCATGTGAATTGTTTTTCATATGAAAAATGCAATGAGTCAAAAGTTTTGTGATAAGTGACAAAGCAGGCGGTGCCTTGAATTCCACTGTGGGATGCAACACAATTTAATAAAGAAAGAAGGTCTTGAGAGGAAAAGTGTGACGTGAAGGTTAGCCGGAGGTCTCGCGCTAGATGAAAGTGGGAACTCTCTCTCCCACTGCTGTCAGCACTTTTTAATGTGAACTTTGCGATTGATTGGCGGGCCCTGCCAGGTTCCTCTCCGAACTTTCCCCGCCATCCCGTCTCCTACAGTCATACCCTCAACACTTCAATCCAGTGGCCCACACTTAACCAAATGAACACACAAACTCTTTTCTATATTCCACAAGAATTAGTACCATACTTTCACATACACAAGTACCTGTCAAAAACTAAATGTGTACAAAAATGGCATAATGCAAAAAGTTACAATTGGCAGTGTAATGTGAGAGTAAGGAAGAATATGTAAACATTTTTAAACGGAAATTAGAGCCTGAAGTTTAAATAAATAATAAATAATATAATTTATCATTTAAAAATATATAATATAAATTCTTGCATTAAATCCCTATCAATTCCTACTAAATTTATCAGCCACAAGAAGCACATCGTTCATAAACGGTGTGTCTAAAATGGCCACTCTTATCTAAGACACTGCATATTACAGGAGTCAAGTTGAGCGCTTTGTCTCTACGGCAATACAGAAAAAAAAAAGCCCTCATGCTCATTTCACATAAAGGTCAGAAATTCAATCACACAACCCCAAAGCATTTCAATAGTAAAGTATGTATGGGTTCGCTAGACTTTTAATGATTTTATGGGTCAAACTAAATCATTTTTCAACAAGCTGTTTGCGGTTATCTATTAACCCAAAACCCAGGGAGAGTCAAGGAATCCAAGATATAAAAGGTAAATCATGAGCCTAATGTGCTAATTTTAAGTGTTTTCTATATATAAAAAAAAAAAACCAGTGCAACCTTGTACAGTACGTATAAGAGATAAAATAGACATAACAGTTTTAGATCCATTCTGATTTATTAACGTGATCCAGACATATTTCCAGGGCAGACTCATAATTCAAAGCCTATCTGTATAGCCTCCAAAGCAATCCTCCATGTAAAGTAATGATTTAATTGTTAATTTCATCTAGATTGCTGCTTAAAAGTGTAAACAACAACCATATTTCAAAAACATTCTGGCAAAAGAATAATCTATAGTAGGCCTATATATTTAGTTCTGTGCGTCACTTCTCTTGACAGCATTCCAAAATAAGAAAATGAATAAGTCAGTCACTGTTTCTTGTTATAAATTATAAATGAAATAATGTCATACAATTCTACTCTGTGAATAGAGCTAAGGAAAGAAAAACAAGGGCAATGGCTCAACTTGGCTTGAATCATAGAGTATATGGCCTTAATGCACTGCCACAGATTTCATTAGTCAGTCTGAGCATGATGGTGGCGCTATACGTCAGAGAATGAGAGCCAGAGAGACTTTGCTTTGACTTTTTGCACTTAAGGCCAAATCAAAGCTGTTCTTCAAAGCCAGAGTGAAAAGTTTCATTCATTTGAACCACCTGAGAAACAAAAAAGACACAGAAAGCGACTAAGACGAAACTTTCTCTCAGAATAATCCTAATGTGTTACCGTGGTTGAAATGTTCTACAGATTGCTATATTACGGTAGGCTTACCCTGTTCTGAAGACAGCCAGTCTCCTACCTGCCTGTGAATGCAGGGACAATCGGTTTGGTATGTGGAGCAGAGGTGGGTCCAGACATGCACACATGAACACAAGTACACACATACAAACATAACCCACACACATACGCACACGCGCCACGATCCAGCGGACAGGAGAAGTAAGCAAGCTGGTAGAACTCCTGGGGCTTGTGAATCCAAGCTGAACTTTGGAGCAGCCTCTTAACAGATGGCATGAGTGGGTAAACTCACTGGCTGGTCCCGCACAAGCACCCTGCTTTTACAGGGACTGCCGCTTTCTAATCAGATTAAATCTGTTCATTGTTGGGGTCAGTATCTGCTTGAAATCAAACTCCCCGATGCACTGCCGTACTGTACAGTGTTTCAGTATATTACAGGGAATGAATGAAAAGGATTTGACCCCACGGCTACTGTTAGACTCGCTGCTAGAGTCTAAACTGATTTTGACATGGATACGCTCTTATGGTAGCATACAGTCTGTTTAGTTAAAACAGTGCTTAAATAACAGTGCTTACTTTTAGGGTTATAACCCAACCAATCTGTAAGGCAATAGGTGGGATGCAGCCCATTAAAACTTTACATGTCTATTACATTTGCAAGCAAAATTAAACTGTTCAACATTAAAATCCTCCAAACATTAAGCCAAAATCAGTATATAAAACACCAGAGGGTCTGAAATACCACCAGAGGCAAAATTCAATAAAAAATTAGATTTTTTTTTTTTTTTTTGTTAGAGAATGAAAGGCAAAAATAACAGCAACACTTTACAATAAGGTTCCATTTGTTAGCATTATTTAACATGAACTAACAATGAAAAATACGCTTAGTTATTTTCAACATGTACTAATACATTATAAAAATCAAAAGTTGTATCTTTTAATCTCATTTAATGCTCCCGAGTTACCATTAATTAACCATGCTCATTGTTAATGGTAGTTAATGCATTAACTAGTATTAACAAATGGGACATTATTGTAAAGTGTTAAAACTAGGGAGTAGTGTTTCAGAGGGAAAACCTCTTCATTTATAGATTTGCCTAATGCTGAACGTATTGGAAATGTTTTACATTTTTTAACTACGCTAGATAAATGTCTACTGTTGGAAACATTTGTCAATGTATACACCTGGCTGCACAGAATAGATGATTAGGAGATGAATGAGAGGAATACTGCCAAAAAGAAAGGGAGAAAAAAAGATTAAACTTATATCAAAAAGTTAGTTTTACAAAATATCTTTCTTTTTAAGATTTTTCCCCTGACTTTATATTGTCCATCTATAAAAGATGATGAAAAGAAATGATGAAGACATTCTTTCTACACCGCTTTAAATTTAACTTATGTGGGGGAATAGTATAGCTGTTCTTAAATATGAAAAAACTTTAAATAACATCCACTACATTACATGAGCTTGGCATTTACAATCACTTCTTTTTGTTTGTTATTTGGATAAATGTTCTAATTCTTAGGGTAGGGAGGGAAAAAGCAAAATCCTTGCACAGATATAATTGTGCAATGTGTTAATGCAGTATGTTTGGATTAGACAGAAAGTGATAGAAGCAGTCTTTTCTGCTGAGATGTGTCAGACTCTCTTTAACAGGGGATTGGTGTCAACACAGTTCAAATGCTACCGCACAAACCCCAAAAAGCTTACTTTCTGTCACAATAGATTGGTGTACAACATTCTAGCACATTATACATTTTCAATAAGGACCAAATATGCATTAGACTGAGGGGGAAAAAAAACATTCAGTGCAATCCAAGGCTAAAATTAGGATGCTTTGGGTTGCATAGTAAATACTATGATTAACATATTCCTAATTATTTTCTCACTTCATCATTACTCGTTGACAATTAACATTTGCCATGACTTGAGGCTGAATTAATCTAAACTTTGATACCCTCATGAAATAGACACTCCATTTTATATTTTGCATAGTGTTCAGGGCACATATCAAATATACAAAACTACTTTTTAATGTTCTAAGGCTATAATTACCGACTTCAATTATAAACCATTGGAAGCAATTTGATTTGATAACTGATTGTTTGTTGAACATGATGGAAAAACAGGGGAAAACGGGAAAAGGAACTAAAAACTAATTAAAACAATTATGAACGTACAATTATGGGTGTGACTTGATGCACGGATGACGGTAGCTTACAGGAGAGTTTACAGAACTAGCACAATCCATTTCTATTTCACAATTTCTAAGAACAAGCGGGCACTCTATACTTTCAACCTGGTGACCTACATCATGTGCCCAAGATCAGTAACTTCCCAAATCCATGTGACTTTGGACTAACTGTCCTTCTCGCAGCTCCCTGAACATGTCACATGATACAAACAATGGATTTTCCTCAACAACAAAAAAAAAGACACTTGACCCAAACGAGAAAAGGCTACCTTAAAAGTTTTATAATTGAAAGTTAATTAAAAACAAAAATACAATTTCCTTCTGGCAGTGAATATAGCAAATGGACCACGCTAGAGTCATCAATTAATCAGAGTTTGTAAAGGAGGGCAGCGATGAGAGAAAAGAAAAGGCATTCCTACACATTGCCGTGATTTTGGCCTCAGTGGAAAGCACTGGGCAAACAGCAGAAACTAGCTGCTTGTGAAGGGTAATGGGACATTGAATGCCAGAGGACAAAGGCGGAAGTGGCTTCAGAGAGAAAGATGAAGTAATCTCGGAAACAACTAGACACACTCCACTTGAAATTTTGCCTCAAACAAGATTAAAGTGAAGTTATTCTACACAAGTATGGCAGGGATATCCATCTTCTGCTCAGAGACAAACTAAAAACAACTGAGCAAAATGTGAAAAATGCCATTTTAGGTGTTTTTTCCATGTTGAAAAAAAATAGGCAAAATGGGCAATCATGAAATGATCGTCATCATTGACAATATATCTGTAGTATAAATTTGACAATATATGGTACAATACTACACTGTATAAATGGTAAGTAAGTTTTACAAGAAAATACTATTTCAGTCTTTTTACTTCAAAATTTAATGTTTTGTTCAATGTTACTTGCCGACTTTTGAAATGAGCAATTTTCTGATTGAAATGGTTTACACCAATTATTTTCAGTGTATTCGAGATTCAGTCAACAATTGTTTATAGCAGCTTTCCATGATGGGACGTCGAACATTTACTAATAAATAAATGTATCTTGCTGGATATTTTTAGTTTTGAAAAATTCACACTTTGTTTACTCTCAAAATCTTACAAAACACTGCATACTATTATTTACTGGTAAAAGTACACTAAAGTTTGCTTTCACTTTTTCACTAAATGGCCCTCTGCAATTTAGGAACAGTGTGAACGTGAATGTGAATTGCAGTCCCCTGTCAAAAGGCATCTGCCCAAGCCATTTAAAAATTCAACACCGTTAAATCCATTAAATGAGGATAACATAGAGTTTTTGTTTCAGACCTGTTGCATAAAGAATCCCCTCCCTGCTGCCTAAAGCCCTACTGAGAAAGACAGCCTTTTAATGAGGGGGGGATAATCCAACAAAACACCCCCACTAATGAGCTATCATCATGCAAAAATGCCAGCTTGATACACATTAATTGGATTCCCACTTTTTTAACCAATTAATTGACCTGCATTGTCATGTGGCTTGGCTGCAGTGGGTTCCTAAGAGAGAGAGCCTCTGTTTAGTCTCAGTGACTCCAATGGCTATAGGGCCTGTGAATAGAAGTAGGTTTTAGTGAGATCAGCTCTCTCATTAAAGGCTTATGACATTTGTTTGAGCCAATCCCTTTGTTGAGAAAACAGTTTGTGCTGCTCAGTTAAAGTCTCAGCTGTGGCCGGGGCTGCCTGGGATTGTGATGGTCAGTTTTAGCAACAGCAGGGTCTGCATGGCTGCTCTCAGATCTCTTCACCTGCGGGGAATTCTAGCGGTGAGGCCGGAATAATCCTGTGCACTTGTTGATCAAATGCAACGAGAATGCAGATGGATTTTAAAATGTTTAATAAAAAAAAAAGTGAAAGAAATAAAAATAATACTTAAAATATTTCTGAGGGAAAAACCAAGAGGTACCAGTCGTGAAAGGAAACTTGAAAAGGCTTTTTGATTTGGACCATAAAGGCAATCGTGTCCTCCTTCAGCGGCTCTGGGTTATAACCTCTGAAAATGACTTACATACAGTGAATGGAATGCAAAGTGTTTTAGTCAATGATCTCCTCAGGGAAACAATATCCCTTAGACTGCTCCTACTCACCAGTGTAAATGAAACGCCTGTGGATTAAACAGTAACCATGAGTAAATGAGTTCAAAGAGACCATCATATTTTGAATTTAATATTACTTCCCCAAGGAAATGCTTGAAGCTATGCACAATGAAAATATTTGAACTTGTTTTCAGGGAAAACAATTCAGATGAGGCACAGATCTTACTTAAAGAGATAAAAAAAATGTCTTCAATGAATCACCCTCATGTCGTTCCAAACCTGTAAGACTTTTGCTCATCTTCGTAAGACAAATGAAGATAATTTAAATTAAATCTGAGTGATTTCTGTCCCTCCATTGACAGTCTACGCAACTACCACTTTGTCGCCTGAAAAAGTTCATAAAGAGATCGTAAAACGAATCCATATTTTCTGAAGAGACTTGATTAATTTATGCTGTATGATGAACATATCGAATTTAGGCTATTATTCACATATAAACATTGATCAGTGAACATAAACAGAAGCTTATCTGAACTTGCTTAACGTGTGAGAACGAACCTCATTGGTTCTTGCGGAAGCTCAAACGTGCTGTGTAACACACAAGAATGAACCTCATAGGTTCTTGTGGAAGCTCAAACGTGCTGTGTAACACACAAGAATGAACCTCACTGGTTCTTGCAGAAGCTCAAACATGCTGCGAAACATGATAATGAACCTCACTGGTTCATGCAGAAGCTCAAACATGCTGCGTAACACGAGAATTAACCTCATTGGCTTTTGAGGAAGCTCAAATGTGCTGCATAACTCAAGAATGAACCTCATTGGTTTGACCTTCCGCAAGAACGTGCTGCATAAAGGTCCTTTCACACTGGATGCAACTTTGATGTGCAAATAATTTGTGCAATGGGTTTATTTTTTGATAAGCCGTTTGTGTAATGAGGTTCTTGAGGAAGCTCAAACGTGATGCGTAACACGATAATGAACCTCACTGGTTCTTGAGGAAGCTCAAACATACTGCGTAACACAAGAATGAACCTCATTGGTTCTTGAAGCTCAAACACGCTGCGTAACACATGAGAATGAACCTTATTGGTTCTTGAGGAAGCTCAAACATGCTGCATAACATGAGAATGAACCTCACTGGTTATCTGAACTTGCTTAACGTGTGAGAACGAACCTCATTGGTTCTTGCGGAAGCTCAAACGTGCTGTGTAACACACAAGAATAAACCTCATTGGTTCTTACGGAAGTTCAAACGTGCTGCGTAACATGAGAATGAACCTCACTGGTTCTTGATGCAGCTCAAACATGCTGCGTAACGCACAAGAATGAATCTCATTGGTTCTAGAGGAAGCTCAAACATGCTGAGTAACATGAGAATGAAGCTCATTGGTTCTTGAGGAAGCTCAAACGTGCTGTGTAACACACAAGAATGAACCTCATTGGTTCTTGAGGAAGCTCAAACGCTGTGATGCGTAACAAGACTGTGCTTTTATTTACTATTTAATGAACCTACAAACTTATTCTGTTCTTGAGGAAGCTCAAACTTATTTCAGGACATGATCCTCTGTGGCCAACACATGAAGAATGACAAGCCTCGTAGAACAAAGAAACATTGGTATCCGTAACAGACTGAGGAAAAAGGGCATTCAGACCTGCTCTTGATTCTTCTATCAAACATCCTTGGATAATAAGATGGACGATCTTAGAGCAGATAAGTTTTACCATGAGAATGATCATCTGCATTGGATCTTGAGGAAGCTCAACTCTTGCTTGGTAACACTGAGAATGAAGCTCATTGGTCCTCTGAGAGAATTCTTCTCAAACATGCTGGAGTAACACATGAGAATGGAAGCTCATTGTCCTGCTCACCTCATCTGGAACATTTAACAAAGCCCATTCAAAGTTTTCTGCGTTGGTACGACCGTAACAGACATGAGAATGGCCTTCAACCGCCTCAACATGGCATTCATTTGATAACAAAGCAGCAAAAAGTGCCAAACTTTCACCAGCACGCCTCCTAACGAGCACAAGACATGAACTGCTACTCATATGGTTCCAGCTAGATGGAAGCTCAAACAGCTCCTGCTGAGGCGGGAAGTCACCCCACTGAGAATGCTAAGCTCTGGGCGATGTGGTTGGGACATGTTCCGAGCCCAGTTCAGCTGAAACAGTTCACAGACGTGGCGCTTTGTGTCATCACCACGCTTACAGAGCAAGAATGAACAACTCAATTGGTTCTTCTCAAATGAGAAAAGCTGGACAATTCAACTGCCACTGCAGTGACGCACGCACTGCTGCTTACAACGCCGGTCTCCATTCAGGGAATATGAATGAATACAGACCTGCTATGCTCTCAGGTTCAGTTAAAGCCGCAAAAGCTCAAAACGTGGAGTCTCATGTCCAACTCAACACGATAATGAACTGCTCCATTGGTTCTTGAGGAAGTCAAACATACTCGCATTGAAGACAAGAATGAACCTCATTGGTTCTTGAAGCTCAAACACGCTGCATAACACATGAGAATGGGCCTTATTGGTTTCTCCGAGCTGAAGCACAAACATATTGTGGTCCCCAAAAAGAATGAATCCCTCATTGGTTCTTGAGGAAGCTCAAACATGCAGTGTAACACATGAGAATGAACCTTCTTATGGACCCTCTTGCCTTCTTGAGGAAGCTCAAACATGCTGCATAACACAAGAATGAACCTCACTGGTTCTTGAGGAAGCTCAAACATGCCATGCAATAACACAAGAATGAACTCTCACTGGTTCTTGAGGAAG
Source organism: Paracanthobrama guichenoti (assembly GCA_018749465.1). Classification (NCBI taxonomy): domain Eukaryota; kingdom Metazoa; phylum Chordata; class Actinopteri; order Cypriniformes; family Gobionidae; genus Paracanthobrama; species Paracanthobrama guichenoti. The sequence goes on along the minus strand of CM031955.1, from coordinate 26,484,540 downwards.
CTCAAACATCCACCTCCACCTCGTGAACACAGAATGAACCTCATTGGTTCTTGAGGAAGCTCAAACTTGATACTGTCCTGGGCCTCATTTCCAACACATGAGAATGAAGCTCATTGGTCCTTGAGGAAGCTTCAAACATGCTGCATCAACACATAGAGAATGAAGCTCATACCTGGTTCTTACAGAAGTTCAAACGAAAAAGCCAGGCAAAGACTGTAACCACCAGCTGAGAATGAATCCTGAAAACTCACTGGTTCTTGATGCAGCTCAAACATGCTGCGCGTATGGGAACACACCAGAATGAATCTCATTGGTTCTAGAGGAAGCTCAAACATGCTCTCCTGTCTCACAGGAGAATGAACCTCATTGGTTCTTGAGGACTCTAATCACCCTGCAAGCTCATTTCATGCTCAAAAGCCACACGCCAAAATGAACCTCATTGGTTTTCTGGAAGCTCAAACGCGTGCTTCACTTCAGGATAAACATCGATACAACATTGCAGAATGAACCTCATAAACCTGGTTCTTGAGGAAGCTCAAACATGCTACAGTGTAACACAAAGAGAATGAACCTTATTGGTTCTTGAGGAAGCTCAAACATGCTATATATAACATATAGAATGAACCTCACTGGTTCTCGAGGAAGCTCAGTTTTTAATTTTTTTTTATATCCTATTTCTAATTTCTTCCTTGTGTTTATAATGTGAAAAACACACAAGAATGAACTTCATTGGTTCTTGAGGAAGCTCAAACGTGCTGTGTCAAACACTGTGTAACATGAATGAACCTCATTTGTTCTTGCAAAAGCTCAAGACAAGAATGAACCTCATTGGTTCTTGAAGGCTCAAACACAGTGAGAATGAACCTCATTGGTTCTTGAGGAAGTTCTTGAGGAAGCTCAAGCATGGCGTAACACGAGAATGAACCTCACTGGTTCTGAAGCTGAGGAAGCTCAAACGTGCTGTGTAACACATGAGAATGAAGCTCATTGGCTGGTTCTTGAGGAAGCTCAAACATGCTGTGTAACACATGAACCTTATTGAGAATGAACTGCATAACACTTAGAATGGTTCTCTGAGGAAGAAGCTGCTCGAGAATGAACGTCACTGCTGTGAGGAAGCTAACTGAGAATGAACCTCATTGGTTCTTGAGGAAGCTCAAACATGCTGCGTAACACATGAGAATGAAGCTCATTGTTCCTTGAGGAAGCTCACCTCACTGGTTCACATGCTGCGTAACACAAGAATGAACCTCATTGGTCCTTGAGGAAGCTCAAACATGCTGTGTAACACATGAGAATGAACGCTCATTGGTTCTTGAGGAAGTTCAAACGTGCTGTGTGACAAGAGAATGAACCTCACTGGTTCTTGAGGAAGCTCAAACATGCTGCATAGCACAAGAGAATGAACCTTATTGGTTCTTGAGGAAGCTCAAACATGCTGAATAACACTGAGAATGAACAACACTGTGTAACTATGCGACACAGAATGAATCTCATTGGTTCTTGAGGAAGCTCAAACATGCTGCGTAACATGAGAATGAACCTCATTGGTTCTTGAAGCTCAAACGCCAGAATGCATTGCTTGAGGAACATGCGAGAATAAACCTCACTGGTTCTTGAGGAAGCTCAAACATGCTGTGTAACACATGAGAATGAAGCTCATTGGTTCTTGAGGAAGCTCAAACATGCTGTGTAACACATGAGAATGAAGCTCATTGGTTCTTGAGAAGCTCAAACATGCTCAAACGAACCTCACTGGTTCTCGAGGAAGGCGTAACACAAGAATGAACCTTATTTATTCTTGAGGAAGCTCAAACTTGCTGCGAACACACATGAGAATGAAGCTCATTGTTCCTTGAGGAAGCTCAAACAGAATGAACCTCATTGGTCCTTGAGGAAGCTCAAACATGCTGCATAACACATGAGAATGACGCCAATGACGGAAGTTCTCATTGCGTGACAAGAGAATGACCTCACTGGTTCTTGAGGCATCAAACGTGCTGTGTAAACACACAAGAATGAATCTCATTGGTTCTAGAGGAAGCTCAAACATGCTGAGTAACATGAGAATGAAGTTCATTGGTTCTTGAAGCTCAAACGTGCTGCTTCACACGAGAATGAACCTCACTGGTTCTTGAGGAAGCTCAAACATGCAGTGTAACACATGAGAATGAACCTTATTGGTTCTTGAGGAAGCTCAAACATGCTGCATAACATGAGAATGAACCTCATTGGTTCTTGAGGAAGCTCAAACGTGCTGTGTAACACAAGAACGAACCTCACTGGTTCTTGAGGAAGCTCAAACATGCTGCGTAACACGAGAATGAACCTCATTGGTTCTTGAGGAAGCTCAAACTTGCTGCGTAACACATGAGAATGAAGCTCATTGGTCCTTGAGGAAGCTCAAACATGCTGCATAACACATGAGAATGAAGATCATTGGTTCTTACAGAAGTTCAAATGTGCTGCGTAACACGAGAATGAACCTCACTGGTTCTTGATGCAGCTCAAACATGCTGCGTAACACACAAGAATGAATCTCATTGGTTCTAGAGGAAGCTCAAACATGCTGCGTAACACATGAGAATGAAGATCATTGGTTCTTACGGAAGTTCAAACGTGCTGCGTAACACGAGAATGAACCTCACTGGTTCTTGATGCAGCTCAAACATGCTGCGAGTAACATAAGAATGAAGCTCATTGGTTCTTGAGGAAGCTCAAACGTGCTGCGTAACATGAGAATGAACCTCATTGGTTCTTGAGGAAGCTCAAGTGTGATGCGAAACACACGAGAATGAACCTCATTGGTTTTCAAGGAAGCTCAAACGTGCTGCGTAACACGAGAATGAACCTCATTGGTTCTTGAGGAAGCTCAAACATGCTGTGTAACACAAGAGAATGAACCTTATTGGTTCTTGAGGAAGCTCAAACATGCTGCATAACACGAGAATGAACCTCACTGGTTCTCGAGGAAGCTCAAGCGTTATGCGAAACACACAAGAATGAACTTCATTGGTTCTTGAGGAAGCTCAAACGTGCTGTGTAACATGAGAATGAACCTCATTTGTTCTTGCAGAAGCTCAAACGTGCTGCGTAACACGAGAATGAACCTCATTGGTTCTTGAGGAAGCTCAAGCGTGCTGCGTAACACGAGAATAAACCTCACTGGTTCTTGAGGAAGCCCAAACGTGCTGTGTAACACATGAGAATGAAGCTCATTGGCTCTTGAGGAAGCTCAAACATGCTGTGTAACACACGAGAATGAACCTTATTGGTTCTCGAGGAAGCTCAAACGTGCTGTGTAACACAAGAATGAACCTTATTTATTCTTGAGGAAGCTCAAACTTGCTGCGTAACACATGAGAATGAAGCTCATTGTTCCTTGAGGAAGCTCAAACATGCTGCGTAACACAAGAATGAACCTTATTGGTCCTTGAGGAAGCTCAAACATGCTGCATAACACATGAGAATGACGCTCATTGGTTCTTACGGAAGTTCAAACGTGCTGCGTGACAAGAGAATGACCTCACTGGTTCTTGAGGCAGCTCAAACGTGCTGTGTAACACACAAGAATGAATCTCATTGGTTCTAGAGGAAGCTCAAACATGCTGAGTAACATGAGAATGAAGTTCATTGGTTCTTGAAGCTCAAACGTGCTGCTTCACACGAGAATGAACCTCACTGGTTCTTGAGGCAGCTCAAACATGCTGCGTAACACACAAGAATGAATCTCATTTGTTCTAGAGGAAGCTCAAACATGCTGAGTAACATGAGAATGGAGCTCATTGGTTCTTGAGGAAGCTCAAACGTGCTGCGTAACACGAGAATGAACCTTATTTGTTCTTGAGAAAGCTCAAACTTGCTGCGTAACACATGAGAATGAAGCTCATTGGTCCTTGAGGAAGCTCAAACATGCTGCGTAACACGAGAATGAACCTCATTGGTTCTTGAGGAAGCTCAAACTTGCTGCGTAACACATGAGAATGAAGCTCATTGGTCCTTGAGGTAGTTCAAACATGCTGCATAACACATGAGAATGACGCTCATTGGTTCTTACAGAAGTTCAAACATGCTGCGTAACAAGAAAATGAACGTCACTGGTTCTTGAGGCAGCTCAAACGTGCTGCGTAACACACAAGAATGAATCTCATTGGTTCTAGAGGAAGCTCAAACATGCTGCGTAACACGAGAATGAACCTCATTGGTTCTTGAGGAAGCTCAAACTTGCTGCGTAACACATGAGAATGAAGCTCATTGGTCCTTGAGGTAGCTCAAACGTGATGCGTACACACGATAATGAACCTCATTGGTTCTTGAGGAAGCTCAAACGTGATGTGTAACACGATAATGAACCTCATTGGTTCTTGAGGAAGCTCAAACATACTGCGTAAGACAAGAATGAACCTCATTGGTTCTTGAGGAAGCTCAAACTTGCTGCCATAACACATGAAAATGAAGCTCATTGGTTCTTACGGAAGTTCAAACATGCTGCGTAACATGAGAATGAAGCTCATTGGTTCTTGAGGAAGCTCAAACGTGCTGCTTCACACGAGAATTAACCTCACTGGTTCTTGAGACAGCTCAAACATGCTGCGTAACACAAGAATGAATCTCATTGGTTCTAGAGGAAGCTCAAACATGCTGAGAAACATGAGAATGAAGCTCATTGGTTCTTGAGGAAGCTCAAACGTGCTGCGTAACATGAGAATGAACCTCATTGGTTCTTGAGGAAGCTCAAGCGTGATGCGAAATACACGAGAATGAACCTCATTGGTTCTTGAGGAAGCTCAAACGTGCTGCGTAACATGAGAATGAACCTCATTGGTTCTTGAGGAAGCTCAAGCGTAATGCGAAACACATGAGAATGAACCTCATTGGTTCTCGAGGAAGCTCAAACGTGCTGCGTAACACGAGAATGAACCTCAATGGTTCTTGAGGAAGCTCAAACATGCTGTGTAACACACGAGAATGAACCTTATTGGTTCTTGAGGAAGCTCAAACATGCTGCATAACACGAGAATGAACCTCACTGCTTCTCGAGGAAGCTCAAGCGTGATGCGAAACACACAAGAATGAACCTCATTGGTTCTTGAGGAAGCTCAAACGTGCTGCGTAACACGAGAATGAACCTCATTGGTTCTTGAGGAAGCTCAAACGTGCTACGTAACATGAGAATGAACCTCATTTGTTCTTGCAGAAGCTCAAACGTGCTGCGTAACACGAGAATGAACCTCATTGGTTCTTGTGGAAGCTCAAATGTGCTGCGTAACACAAGAATGAACCTCATTGGTTCTTGAGGAAGCTCAAGCGTGCTGCGTAACACGAGAATGAACCTCACTGGTTCTTGAGGAAGCTCAAACGTGCTGCGTAACACGAGAATGAACCTCATTGGTTCTTGAGGAAGCTCAAGCGTGCTGCGTAACACGAGAATGAACCTCACCGGTTCTTGAGGAAGCTCAAACGTGCTGCGTAACACGAGAATGAACCTCACTGGTTCTTGAGGAAGCTCAAGCGTGTTGCGTAACATGCGAATGAACCTCACTGGTTCTTGCGGAAGCTCAAACGTGCTGCGCAACACATGAGAATGAACGTCATTGGTTCTCGCACGTCAAGCTAGCATGCTTGAGCTTCTGTTTACCATATCTGATGTGTGAGCTGATGAATGTTTATGTGAATAAAAGACTAAATTAAATCTGTTCATTTAAAAAGTGATTGTGTTTCTTCACAAATGTTTTACTAAACTGCTCAATTCATTTAGATTAGTATTTCACTTATGAACCTTAAGAAGCTTCAAAGTGGTAGTTACTTAGACTGTCAATGGAGGGACAGCAATCTCTCAGATTTCATTAAAATATCTTCATTTGTGTTTTGAAGATGAACGAAAGTCTTATGAGTTTGGAACAACATAAGGGTAAGTAAATTATGACAGAATTTTCATTTTTGGGTGAACTAACTCTTTAAACTGAACTGCCACACAAATAAAAAAAAAATTCTGAATTCAAATGTAAACATAGCATTCTGGGAAAGCTACAAGAACACATGACAAGCCCTGGCTTGCAAAAAAAGCCAATGCCATTCAGTTCACCGGAATGGATGAGGCATCTCCATTAACTGAGGTTGATGACGGCTAATTCTGAGTGCACTGATTTAAGGGGAATTGACCTGAGGTCTCGGGGTCAGGATGTAGTGTCATATTGATCCAGCCCTGATCTGCATGTAAGAGGCTGATCTACGGCTTGGCCACAGTGGCATACTTGCAAATGCAGTATGCAGCGGGGGTCGAGGGCAATTATCTTTATCAACAGCTTAACACAGCCGAAACCTTTAATGTGAAAAAAAAATCAGATGTCCTCTGAGAACTGCTCGAATACCATCGCAAGCATCCTAATTCAGTTCATTGATTAAAACCTTAAATAAACAGAAAAAAAGAGAAAAAAAGTAAAACATTCTATGAAAAACATCAATGCAAGCACATTAGACAACAGCGGCCTTGGGAAAATATACAAGGTATCTGCTCTAATCTATCACTGTGAGAGTGCTGGTAATAGCAGACATTAGTAGAAGATCATTACCCTCCATTGTGCATTCACTTAACTATACTAGACAGAGGTTACAGTGTAAGGTGGGCAAATGGAATGGCAGATGTTGTTTACTGGACCGATGGAATGAGAAGAAATGGAAGAAACACGTCAGAGCTGTAGGATTCAAGGCAGTAGTCATTTGTAAGTTTACCTTCAAGTATTCAAATGTTACTTTAGAATTAGTGGACAAGTAAAATAAAATGTTTGTTTTGATTTTAAAACATTTGATTTTAAATGCAATTTGATTATATATATGTGTGTGTGTGTGTGTGTGTGTGTGTGTGTGTGTGTGTGTGTGTGTGTGTGTATATATATATGTATATATATATATGTGTATATATATATGTGTATATATATATATATATATATATATATATATATATATATATATATATATATATATATATATATATATATATATATATATATATATATATATATATATATATATATATATATACACACACACACATACATACACACACACACACATATATATATATATATATATATTAGGGATGTAACGGTACACAAAACTGATGGTTCGATGCACGTACCTAGGTTTTGAAGTCACTGCTCGGCACGGGTTCGGTACAGCAGTTTTACAAAATTGCTTTTTATTTAGTTTTATTCAACAGTGGTTTACTGAAAAAAATTGTGTCTGTCCTGAATGAATTCAATTATAACTAAAAGTTTCTTAAAGATAATGCTGTAAACTATATAGGAAGCCCTTACTTACACATTGCTATAATATCAAAGGTTAATATGTTTTTTAAGTGTGTTCCGCACTTAAAACAGCGCCCAAACTATTAGCCTAAATTCAGTTGCTATTTATTTTTAGATATAATAATGAACACTCATAAGCTTCACATAAGGCAGTTTTTGCATTAACTTCTAAATCTAATATATTTTTTCTCCAATTCATTGTTGAAATAATAATTTATACACAGTGGCTGTTATTTTCATGACAGATTTATTTAAACATACATTAAATAAACAAGACATCACTAACAGGTTAAGTATAAAATAATGAATATATAGGCTAATATAGTGCATATATTTAGTGAAAGAGTTGATTTCTCTAGTGAACTAACAGCTGTGGATACTGAATGACTTCTGAGGTAAATGTGATGCTACGTGACATTGTTTACAAGCTGTTTTGTCTTTCCGCGGTTGAAACACCAATTGAGCAATTACACGACATGATATATTTCAGTAAGTTGTAATGTATCCTCAACAACATACCTTAAGAGGTATTAACTAATGTTTATTCTTTAGGAAGAGATGATCGCGTTCACTCGCGCACCACGTCGGCACTTGAACTGACGCGCCTATACAGTGATCAGTCACGTCACATTAAAGAGCGTCAAAATGGCATTTATCGTTTGAATTTCGTAATAAAATGGACTGAATACTTAATATGTTCGTGTGGGAACTCGGATTGAAGTGTGTTCGGCGCTTAAAACAAGCCGACTGTTAACTGTTAAAGATTGCATTCGGAACCGTTCAGTACACACGTGCACCGAACCAAAAGCTCTGTACCGAAAATGGTTTGGTACGAATACGTGTACCATTACACCCCCAATATACAGGTGCTGGTCATATAATTAGAATATCATCAAAAAGTTTATTTATTTCACTAATTCCATTCAAAAAGTGAAACTTGTATATTATATTCATTCATTACACAGAGACTGATATATTTCAAATGTTTATTTCTTTTAATTTTGATGATTATAACTAATAGTTATAATCATCTATTCCTGATAACTAAGGAAAATCCCAAATTCATTATCTCAGAAAATGTGAATGTGACCTGCAAAGGCCTTTAAATGGTCTCTCAGTCTAGTTCTGTAGGCTACACAATCATGGAGAAGACTGATGACTTGACAGTTGTCCAAAAGACGACGATTGACACCTTGCACAAGGAGGGCAAGACACAAAAGGTCATTGCAAAAGAGGCTGACTGTTCACAGAGCTCTGTGTCCAAGCACATTAATAGAGAGGAGAAGGGAAGGAAAAGATGTGGTAGAAAAAAAAGTGTACAAGCAATAGGGATAACTGCACCCTGGAGAGGATTGTGAAACAAAACCCATTCAAAAATGTGGGAGAGATTCACAAAGAGTGGACTGCAGCTGGAGTCAGTGCTTCAAGAACCGCTACGCACAGACGTATGCAAGACATGGGTTTCAGCTGTCGCATTCCTTGTGTCAAGACACTTGAACAACAGACAGCGTCAGAAGCGTCTCGTCTGGGCTAAAGACAAAAAGGACTGGACTGCTGCTGAGTGCTCCAAAGTTCTCTGATGAAAGTCAATTTTGCATTTCCTTTGGAAACCAGGGTCCCAGAGTCTGGAGGAAGAGAGGAGAGGCACACAATCCACGTTGCTTGAGGTCCAGTGTAAAGTTTCCACAGTCAGTGATGGTTTGGGGTGCCATGTCATCTGCTGGTGTTGGTCCACTGTGTTTTCTGAGGTCCAAGGTCAACGCAGCCGTATACCAGGAAGTTTTAGAGCACTTCATGCTTCCTGCTGCTGACCAACTTTATGGAGATGCAGATTTCATTTTCCAACAGGACTTAGCACCTGCACACAGTGCCAAAGCAACCAGTACCTGGTTTAAGGACCATGGTATCCCTGTTCTTAATTGGCCAGCAAACTCGCCTGACCTTAACCTCATAGAAAATCTATGGGGTATTGTGAAGAGAAAGATGCGATATGCCAGCCCCAACAATGCAGAAGAGCTGAAGGCCACTATCAGAGCAGCCTGGGCTCTCATAACACCTGAGCAGTGCCACAGACTGATCGACTCCATGCCACACCGCATTGCTGCAGTAATTCAGGCAAAAGGAGCCCTAGCTAAGTATTGAGTGCTGTACGTGCTCATACTTTTCAGTTGGCCACGATTTCTAAAAATCCTTTCTTTGTATTGGTCTTAAGTAATACTCTAATTTTCTGAGATACTGAATTTGGGATTTTCCTTAGTTATCAGTTATAATCATCAAAATTTAAAGTAGTAATCATTTGAAATATATCAGTCTCTGTGTAATGAATGAATATAATATACAAGTTTCACTTTTTGAATGGAATTAGTGAAATAAATCAACTTTTTGATGATATTCTAATTATATGACCAGCACCTGGATATACACACACACACACACACACACACACACACATATTTGTGCGCATGATTTACTAATTTGTTCCCTCGATTTATAAATCATGCAGACGATTTACTACTTTGTTCCCTTGACTTGCTAAACCGTCCACAAGATTTAGCAAATCGAGGAAACAAATAACTAAATCATGCGTACGATTTATAAAAATCGAGGGAACGAATAATAAATCGCGTGCACGATTTAGCCTATTTTTTTCCTGCATGCCATGTGTGGGGCTCTGTAACATATATACTGTACACTCACCATCCACTTTATTACTGTAGGTAAGCCTACACCTGTTTAACTGCTTGTTAACGCAAATATCTAATCAGCCAATCATATGGCAGCAACTCAATGCATTTAGGCATATAGACATGGTCAAGACAATCTGCTGAAGTTTAAAATGAGCATCAGAATGAGGAAGAAAGGTAATTCGAACTTGGCATGGTTGTTGGTGCTAGTTGGGCTGGGAAATTATTCAGTGAGCAGCAGTTCTGTGGCTGAAAATGCCTTGCTTATGCCAGAGGAGAATGGCCAGACTAGTTCAAGCTGATAGAAAGGCAACAGTAACTCAAATAAGCACTTGTTACAACTGAGGTCTGCTGAATCAGACCTAATCGCGTCAAACCTTGAAGCAGTTGGGCTACAGTAGCAGAACACAACGGGTGCCACTCCTGTCAGCTAAGAACAGGAAATGAGGCTATAATTCACATAGGCTCACCAACATTGGACAATAGAATAGAAAAGGATAGCCTAGTCTGATGAGTCTCGATTTCTCCTGCGATATTCAGATGGTAGGGTCCGAATTTGGTGTAAACAATTCGTATAGTGGATGTACAGCCGACAAATCTGCAGAAACTGCATGATGATATCATGTTAAAGGGTACATCTAATGTAAATCTTGAGTACATATAGAGTAGTATTGCATCCTTCATATCTCTGAAGAGTCTTTAGTGTTATCATATTTATAAAAGACAGATACACTGTACTGATTCAGGTTCGGTTCACGAAAACAGCCGAACTCGTGGAGGTGTGCCGTGGGTGGACACAATCACAACCACATACACACACATACAATACATCATGGCATTATTCCTGGATAACTTTCGATTCGTATAGTTCGTGTTGTTTACATTATATGCACTTACTTACTGACTGCACACAAAACACAGACATTTGATGCAGTTTCACTCTGTTGCTGCTTCGGGAAAACAAACTGTATCCACTGTTTCCTTAACGCTGGGTTATTTGGGAAGCTAAACAACCTTATCTTTCCCTCACAACCAAAAACACACTTTAATGACATTATTGATTTTGTGGTCTAAAAACAAAATGACAGCGCTGCCGACAGCTTTAGGAACCCGAACAAAGCACGTTGATGGACGTGATGTGTGCATGCGCTCATCTGGGAGAAACGCCCATACAAGGAATTCAGCCCTTTATGATGTCATACAGGGACATACTCGAAAAAAACTTAACAAAACTTTGAATCCTGAAGGAGTGTATTTGGCACAGAAATACTCTGTCATACATCCAACTCATTTTTGTTTAAATTTTGGCCATGACAATCCAACTCTTTACTAGTGTAAATAAGTCAGAATGCATGAAATCGCATTAGACCCCCATTTAATATGGACCAAAATCTCTGATGAATGTTTCCAGCACCTAGTTGAATATACGCCACAAAGAATTAAGGCAGTTCTGAAGGCAAAGGGGTTCCAACCCGGTACTGTAAGGAGTACCTAATAAAGTGGCCGGTGAGTGTGAGTGTGTGTGTATTAGCATATCAGATTATATTTTTATATAATATATTACAATACATTTCAATATTATCATTATTATTAAACTTTTCTTCAAATAGAGGTTTTTAAAACAATAATTTGTATCCGTTAAATGATTCTGTAGTTTTCCATTTTTTTCTTTAAGTGAGAGTAGTTTTCTTCTCTTAGTTCTTTAGTTTTCTTTATGCTTTAGTAGATATTGAAATATGCAAGTGGTACAGAAAAGGTATCTTGTTCCAAAACTTGTAAGAAATGTGTTCAAACTGATTTCAAAAGAAACCTCATAAAATCTCTGTCCTATGCCACTAAAAGGTCACCTCACCATGCCTGTACAAATGAGTTTCTCTGAGTCATTACATTTGCTTTAACTGTGGGTCAGAGGCAAAAAGGTCAAACCTTGAGATGCTTAAGTTTAATTATGACCAACGACTGCACTGCGTTTAATTACTAGACCTATCACAGAGGACATTAATAAAACTCAAAATGTTAGTATGCTTAATCATTGAGGATTCAATTATTTACATGTGAGTGTCCATTATGTCAGGTGAAAAAAAAACACTAAGGCATTAAATGTCATATACAAGTAATCAAGCAGAACTTCATTAATGCGTATAATGAATTGAGCATGTATTCTTGTCATCTTTTTGCTACCTTTACTTTTATGCTCTGACAGACACGTTTGGCAGTAATTGTTGTCCAATTTTTCTTGGGGTCATGAATTAATCTACATGTCTTTATGCCTGTCACAAACTAATAAATGCTCAACTAACTGACTTTTACAGCTTCCTAGCGAATTAACATGGCAATAACTGCGTTGACATGCTACCTATAACTCATTTTCCCAGATTTTTAACAACTATTTTTATTGGAACACCACAAAAAGTAAATTATAGCAAAAGAAAACATTCACAGAGAGGAACAACTGACAAAGTGTTAAAGGACAGTTCACCCAAAATGTTATATTATCATCATTTACTAACCCTCATGTAATTCCAAACCTGACTTATGCTTTTCTATGGAACACATACATACATATACATACATATACATATATATGTGTGTGTATATGTGTGTGTGTGTGTATGTATATGTGTATGTATATATATGTGTGTATATATATGTGTGTATATATATATGTGTATGTATGTATGTATGTATGTGTTCCATAGAAAGCGCATATAAAAGAATATATATGTGTGTATGTATGTATATGTGTATATATATATATATATATATATATATATATATATATATATATAATAAGAGAGAGAGAGAAAGATGAAACATTATTAATTAAATCTTTTTTTTTTTTTTTTTTTTTTATGTCTTAAAATAGCTTGAATGTAGCTAAACCCTTGCTTCATTTAGTATACGTGGATCTATGAATATGCAAATTAGCCCACCTCCACTAACTCACACCAACTCAGACATCAAAAAGAACTTCAAATTTTGATTCGTCTGACCACAGAACAGTTTTCCACTTTGCCACAGTCCATTTGAAATGAGCCTTAGCCCAGAGAAAACACCTGCGCTTCTGGATCATGTTTAGATATGGCTTCTTTTTTGACCTACAGAGTTTTAGGCGGCAACGGCGAATAGCACGGTGGATTGTGTTCACCGACAATGTTTTCTGGAAGTATTCCTGAGCCCATGTTGTGATTTCCATTACAGTAGCATTCCTGTATGTGTCAGTGCCGCCTAAGGGCCCGAAGATCACGGGCATCCAATATGGTTTTCCGGCCTTGACCCTCACGCACAGAGATTGTTCCAGATTCTCTGAATCTTTGGATGATATTATGCACTGTAGATGATGATAACTTCAAACTCTTTGCAATTTTTCATAGACTAACAAGGAAGTTTTCAGCTCTAAAACTTACAGGATATTCTTATATTACCATTACCTTTTATATATCAAAGGCTGAATGAAAAGTTGATTTCTCAATTCATGACCCCTTTAAAGCATATTAAAAACTCCACATAGACATATAAACAACATTAAAAACTTGATTTTCACCACAGGAGGTCTTTAAAATAGAATGGTGTTCTCTGTGAAAATTGTGTGAAAATACATCAAATCTTCTAAACACAAAAGTGCGAGAGGAAGTTTAGAGGATTTCCAGTGGAACAGAATGTGTCTGTGAGTTACAGTGTAAATAAAACAAAGGCAGGACTGGAAAATAGCTAAGAGCTTAGCTCATTCTGTACAGCAGGGGCAACAAAATAAGCAATAAAGAGGTAAGAATAAAATAGAATAAGAACAAAAAAAGAAGATAAGGAAGAGAAGAGAGGAAAAAAGACAGGAAGAGAAGATTAAGAGCACGGAATAATTTCAAAGTAATATTTTCACAAAATGCATTCTGTAATTTCACCCCCAACACATAGCTTAACACTTAACACATAGCATTGTTTTAAACAAAGCACTTTGATCTTCAACAATAATGAAGCCTCTTGGCTTTTCAGAGGCCTTCAAAATGTTCTTTAGATGTAGGCCCACCATAATACAGTAAGGGTCAAAGGTGATGTCCTGCCCATTATCGCTCTTCACATGGTTAAAAAAGCACAGGAGCAAACTAGCAACATAGGACCAAATGAAGCCATACATTGCTAAAAAGATGTAGCCATTCACAACTAGCGCTCCGCTGGGGCACATTCACGGTTACACACAAATTCAGTGTTCATATTTCACACATACACATGCCTTGGCTATTGCCACATTGCACTGACTCCTTCAAAACTCTTAGTCTTTGTTGCTGATGGTTAATGAACAGATTAGTGGTGAGGGGCAGATAGGAGGAGGAGAGGTCAAGACTAAACCCTTTAACAGAAGGGATAATCAGTGACAGGTGGGTCCACACTTCTCCAGCCACCCCTCTCAAATACCCCTCGACCTCTGCATCGACGGCACTGTCACTCTTCACGTCGTGCCTCAGCTAAGAATCAAGGGGAGCTTGAGGAGTTAACATTTTTTTAAGCACTAAATTGGATACTTGTTGGCAATGTGCCTTTCTTTTGTGCGTATTGTCTGGGGCCATATTTACAAAACGGCGCGGCTGGATCTTCTGAAGCAGATTGCGCTCAATGGGACTCCCCTGGAAGATTGGAGGAGACACTCGAGAACAGGCACACAATGAGAACCAGGGTGCCAAAGGAACGGGAGGTGGGGCGGGGGTGGCAGAGAGTCCGGCATTTGCGCCCGTTTTCATTCATTTCTTTAATATTCCACCGCAGGTTCTGCTTCAGAGAGATGCCCATTGTGAAGCGCTGAATGGGAGACTTTAGGAGTGTCTCTGCCTCCATTAATTAGGGCTCACTGACGCTTCCGCTCCCTGAGAGTCCGCCTCATTATGATTTCCTCACATTCTTTAACACAACTTAACCCCATTCCTCAGCTCTCACATCAAAGAAGAGAAGAGGACCCACAGTCGTGCGCTGGTTTGGCTGCAGTTGTATACTGTGCATGTTTTAGCCTTGGTGACCGGATTATTTGGAGAGAAAACAAGAATACAGTCACATGAAGTAATTCAAAAAACAGCTTCTATTAAAAACAGACCTGTACACTCCCAATTGTACTTTCATTTTGACTTACATCCAAGTTGATGAACAACAGAAAAGTAAAATGATCATCACATAAATATCAGAAACAAATGCAAGGGATAAATCCGCAGATCTAATCGCAAAAAGAAGCCAAAATCATAAAATACCAAATATCATAAAAGAAAACAAATGATGTCTTATTCTACTATGGAGAAGAAAACTCCACAATATTTATGCTACAATTTTGAGCTATTTAGCTATCAACATTAAATTACAAAAATCAGCAGCCCTGATCAAAATTATTTTTTTGTTGTTGACATATATTGAATTGTGTTTAATAACACTACTAATAACAGCTTATCTAAATTGCAGCTTAAATATTGTGCATTTGATGTACTTATATAGATATTGTACTTATATAGACAAATCTAATTTGCAGCCAGGGCGTCTAGCAACTCCCCGTTGGCTTGCGAGCTGGAAAAACCAAACTCTAGTCAGGCCAATCACATCATGTATAGAGTCGGTGGGCGGGCTTAACATAATGACGGCAGAGTTGTGGCGGTTTCGCGTGCTACTTGAAAACAAAGAAGCTAGCGAACAGATGTCTTTCGAATTGGCTTTGGCCGCGTCTCTGGAAGACTTGGAGTTAAGCTTTTCTTTGCTTTTCTGGCAAAATACAGCAAAATTTTAATCTCTCAACTAGCTCCGCTTCACCTTCGTTGCTCTGGTTGGTTGTAGTGCAACTACTTAAGTGCAACCAACATCTTGATGTCTGGCTTGTCAGGCTAGATATTTTTCAGATCTGGATTGAAAAAAATTCTGAGAATGCCATGAATGACCAATCAGCCTAGCAACATTATAAGAATAATTTTTTTTTTAATAAAGTGTAATAATTTATGAAATTGCTTATTTTATATAATAAAATGCTTTTCCGTTGCTTTTTCCAGTTTCTAGTAAAACTGGTGCAGAATGTGAAATGCCGCTCTTTGCAAGGATGAGCAGAAAGAATCAATGAATGCATTCATGTGATTAATTCTGATTATGTGCTGATCGGCCTCAAATATGACACAGGTGAAATGACCCAGATATCTGGAATATCATTTTTTTTTTTTTACCATCCCGAATCTCTCACACACACACACACACACACACACACACACACACACACACACACACACACACACACACACACACACACACACACACACACACACACACAAAGACGTAAACACACACTCTCCGACGGACACTCAGAAGAACTGACTGCAAAGAATAATGACAATTCATGACCTCGGGATCAAGCAATGACACACCATCTGTATGGTTATTAATGTGACAGTGCAAGTGTCACTTCCCATGGATAGCCCAGTGATACCAGGTTAATTCTGTTTACAAAGGGCTAAATGTTACATTATTTTCAGAGGGGGAAAATCAATACCTGCCCTTTCTTTTGTTATAGCGTCTTTTTGAAAATCGATAAGGCTCACTACAAAGACATTTTTGAGATGCTAGTGGGATACAGGTCATTGAAAATTGAATATATATGTAGAGTGATAAATTTCATCACAGTGAGGTGATGGCATGAAGACATAATCAGCTGAAGTAGCTGTGAGGAAAAAGACTTTACAGCGACATGACAGGATGACTTTAAGCGTTTCGAGAGTGAAAAGTTTGAAAGTGGAAAGCTGTTTTGTATATTTTTAAAGCTATGTTTTATGTTTTAACATTCAGCAACAAGTCACAAATGGGTTTTGAGTGAGGGGAGCAGTTTACTGACAAAAAACTCGATACCATTTGTGCACCACAGTGAAGATAAAACAACATCTAGTAGTGCTTGTCGCTCTATACGGCCATTTTCTTCACAAAAACACGCAGAGCGTCGAAGCATTGACCTTAAAGGCAGCTTTCCTTTTGCCAGGGTGCACATAAACGTGCAAACATGACCCGGGGTGTTTTTCAGCACTCTACCCCAGGCTTCCATTTGCAGTGGAATTCACTTTGCCTCATTAGTTGCACACTTTCTTAGTTTTTAACAATGCCTTTGCTTGAGTCCTCCCAGCAGAAATCTTCTCTCCCATTCTCTGTCGATATTTTGCAGACCCGGGAGCAGTTTGGGAGAGCGAAGGTTTTTCCTCTCCCCCTCTACCCCTCTCCTAACTGGTTTAAGACTTGTAATTATCTCTTGCTGGGGGAGGCTGTAAATTGGATTAAAGTGGTGAGTCTCAGCTGAGTGAATTACCTCCATCTCCCCACTTGGTGGGCCAGGCCTGATAAACGTGCAGGGGGAACGGATTTGGATTCAGCCTTCGCATTCATGGCTTCCTCGTGGAAAGAAATGAAATTTTCCGACAGAAGGGGCCGGCGTGCCGGTGGTATCTGTTCGCGTCGTGTTTCATCTGCTTCTGCTCTTCCAGAAATGCAATTACCTGCGTTATCGGTGGCTAAATGGTCACAGCTTGGCACAGAAGTCTGTCTACCTGCTCAAGCTACCTAACTGTACTATTTTACATGGCACTCTTCTACTGCCAGTGGGTATCCACAGTTAAACTTCTTAGTTTGACGATGAAAAGACGATGAAGACATCTTATGACCTCTGTTAATATAAATATAAAAACAAACCACCAACAAAGAAAGCCAATAATTTTAAAGCGCACATTCAAACAGTTCAAATCAAACAGTTCCCTTAATAACTTCTCTTTTTAAATGGAAAAGTTCCATTTTCAGCGGCCATTACCCTAGGCTTCAGTGTCACACACACGATCTTTAAGAAATCATTCTAATACAGTAATACTGGTTTGGTAAAAGTTAAGCTCCTTAAAGAAGTATGGAAATATATATATTTTCAGGATCCTTTGATGAACAGAAAGTTTGAAGAACAGCATTAATTAGAATTTTTTGGTGACATTATAAATGTCTTACCATCTTTTGTTGATCAATATATTATGTCCTTGCTGAACAAAAGTATTCATTTCTTTCCAAAAAAGCCCCCAAACTTTTGAAGGGTAGTATATAAAAATAAAAACCAGTATAAAAATATCTATTTTCTAAACATGCTATTAAATAATGATTGGTTTTGCACACATTATTTAAATAGGCTTTTAATAAGGAAGTCTTAATGACAGCTATACATAAATTAATTTGACAAATAAATATTTGCAAATGCAAATACTTGTTTCTACTGTAAAAGTGACTTTTGATGCATTAGGAGGAAAATGAGAAAACAATTCAGAAAAAAAAATGACTGAGGTCAATAGCGGCTTTTCATTTTCTCCAGCCCTACAAAAGAGAAGGATTTTATTCTAATTCCTTACAGAGTTACTGGCCAGTTTTGATATAACAAGTTGCTGGAATCTACTAAGTGAAATTCTCATGGCAAAGTTTGTTAATTCCCATCAGGGGAGAATGAATAATGCTGATAGAGGGCAAGCTCATTTTTAAAGAAAGAATAGGTGATTTGGTTGGAGTAGTGGGACCTGGGAGTGAGTGATAGGTCACTCTCTGTGATTGTAAAATTGTAATCCTGGTGTGAAATGCCTTTAAGTCTTTAAGGACAGCATGGACTCTGGAGCGTGAAATAGTAAATCTATGTTTCTGAGTGCTGTGAGCTACCTCCAGTATAGCTGCAAGAGTCACTCACGGTCTTTGTCAGCTGCTCCATTTACATCGACCTGCCTATTCGCATGCCCAAGAAATGTAGCAATTTTGCTAAATTATTCAATACCTGTAAGCTAAAGCTTTGGTCAGTTTTACATACACAGTCGGTGTAAGAGGAATTTAAAAACAATGTAATGCTGAATTTCAAACAGTATTACGTCGCTGTCTTCATGATAAATCACCTTTTATTTCAAGTTACACATTATTAGAGGGTCTGTGCCAGCAGAGGGAGCAACATATTAATATCCACCATATCAAGCATTACTATACCAAGAAACCTCTTTTTGACTCCAGTATCACTTCAAGTCTATTTTATTAAATAATGATTAATCAAGTCAAGTTTAATGATATCAGTAAGTCAGTAAGACTTTTTAGACCGTAAAATTATGGCAGTGACATACATTCTATATATATACATACACACACACACACAGTATATATTACGGGTGTAACAATAGATTGTGTCACTCACAATATATCGGAATACAAAAATGCAACAATATGTATCGTGGATAGTGACAATCTATATTGTGTATAGTTCACTCAAAATAAAAATGACTGTGTATGACAAAATTCAAGGTTTTAGTTTTTCAAATTGTCAAGTTTACAGAGTTTTTGTGTCAGTACTACATTAAACTACTATATATAATGTTGAATATAATGTATAATAATGCAGTGGGGAACATTTGTGGGTCCTGATAATGCCAAATGTCTTGTGTTACCAGTAAAAAGTGGCCGACGTTACAGTATTTTAAATATATCTAGTCAGTGACAGAGTGCAAGCATATTCGTCTAAAATAATTCTGTATTTTCACCTTCAGAATCATGAATATTTTTTATTCTGGTGTCACCATTGTCCTGTGCATTGGGTTACCAGCACCAAATCCAAGCCTATTCATTTACACACCCAATATAACACCAAATTTAGCATTTACCATATGTCTTTTACCTATGAGTATCACAATAATACTGTATTGTGAGTTCAGTATCGTGATATATATTGAATCGTGACATGAGGGTATTGCTACACCCCTAGTGTATGAATGTACGTGTGTGTGTGTGTGTGTGTGTGTGTGTGTGTGTGTGTGTGTGTGTGTGTGTGTGTGTGTGTGTGTTTGTGTACATCGTTAGGGTTTTAAAAAACTACAATATAACAAATCTTCAACTCCTAATGTGAGGAGAAGAGAAAAGCGGGAGAGGGAGATAAAGACTTCTAGCAACTAACTTTTAGGGTTTTTTTGCAAAGCCGATTACTCTTATTTGATATTTCATGCTACATTGAAGGATAAGTACTGCTCTAGGGTAGAGACACTAGCGAGCAATTCATTTCAAGAGTCTCATACCCACACACAGACTAATAGAAAGGGCTTTCTGCAGAAATATTTGCCTCTTTGACACGTACAGTGGCAAGAGACTGAAAAAAATCAAAGAGATTATGAGTGTTTTTCCCTCTCACTTAAAATGTCAATGTTTTTCAAAGCAAAGGATCAGTGGTTCGTATGTATTTCAAAGGGCATATACGCTTCATAATACCCAAAGCCATTATATCCTCTACCATAAACTATTCAGAATGTTTTCTTTAAATAAAACTGCTTGTCCATTTATCAGGGGAAAGAGATATGATCCTTGTTATCAGATCTACATGATTGTCAACAATGATTAGCTACTAGCAATCTCATAAGATCAATTAATCATTGTATAATTTTGTGATATTTAAGACAGAGATAGTATGAGAAGGTATTTTTTTTCTTCAAAGCTAAAGAAATTCATGGTTCAGAATGATTCTCTTTTGAAGTCGGTCAGCTCTCCATCCCTTCTCAGCTGTTGAAATATATGTTGGGGAGTGTTAATTGTGGGAGATTCTTTGCCACAGTGGGAGCTTTGCCCTGTCACTCAACATGTTTGTGTAAGATACAAGCTGTTTGGAAACCTCCTCTGTGCTAATTCATTTATTATTACCTTGGTGAAATATGGCCAAAGAAAATGTGAGGGCCGCTCTCAACATCATACCAGAGATTTTCTTCTGTTTAAATTAGTGTAATGAGTAATATAAATCAGATGCTCTCTGGGAAAACCAAAATCAGAATTTAAACTGAAAACACAACAATCACTCTGAACAAATCGGAATTACATTAAATTACATAGGGGCTTATACATTGCTTTTGAATATTTTTTAATATGATAAGACAGGGCTAGTTGTCACATGGGGAAGTTATATCTCAGTATATAACGTTTTAAAAGTTAAAAGTCCAAATGCATTAAAGCTTGCTTTCAATGATTCTGTATTTTTAAGTATTATATTAAATTACAATATTTTTTTTCTTTTTTTTTTCTTTTGTACATTACTTTTTCACCATTGTTGTTTCTCATTTACTGATTTAATTTTGCTGAAAAACCTTTAAAAGACTGGCTCCATTGTGACAACTTACCCCATATTGTGTAACAACATGCTCCGCTATGCCCATCTCAAAGTGTGTTCACTGAAAAGCATCTTTTCTCCCCAGGAAAGTAAGATTGAAAAAACTGTTTAATAGCATTTTTATAGTAAAGACATTAAGGTATATTTAAGCCTTTAAGCCAATACAGAAAAAAAAAATGCAATGTAACAAATCGGTTAATATGTAAAAAAATAAAAGTGTATTTATAAAAACAATAAATAAGATAAAATGTACAGTATATATATATATATATTATTATTATTATTATTATTATTATTATTATTATATATATATATATATATATATATATATGTATATATATATACATATACACACACATACACACACATACACACACACACACACACACACACACACATATATAATATGAGGTTAGCAACATAATATTTATAGAAATATTTCAGAATAATGAGTGGAAAAAAGCATTTCTACACAACTTGCCCTGAGTTTGCTAACTTCATACATTTAAGAATAAGCATGACTATAATGGATGGCAATGCCTTGTGCTAAAAGTCCGTCACAGGAATTGTGCGCGACCAGCAAATGAGTGCATGTTTTCCCGCTGCTTAGAAGACAGTGGTGGTAAAGCTCTTTCATCTTTAATTTCCTGCTGTGTCATCTATAGGGACAGATCAAACAGGGGACAAAGTGTCCCTCCATGCTCTTCTATTACAGATAATCACCCCCCTTCCTCTGCTCTTATCTCCTCACTTCCTCTCCCTTTAGCCCCCTCCTGAGGACCCTCCCGCAAGGTGGAGGGAAAATTTTGATAAAAGATAATTACATCCCCCTCCTGCAAACATTTAGGGAGATCTGTCAATAGCTAGCAGTTGGGGTTTATTGCAAGTGCAAGAAAGGCAATTTGCCCCCAAACACCACAGGAATCTGGAATTCTGAGACACTAGAAATACAGGATTTGGATCCATGTACAGACAGTAGGAGTGGCACAAGAGGAGAGATGAGGAGAGCATGCTGGGTAGGAAAGAGCATGTTGTTCATCACTAACTGGGATAATGAAAGACATAATGAAGCAGAGGGTAGCCAAAATGTCTCTTCCTCGCTCTCTCACTTTCCCGCCGAAGCCCTCAATCCCACTCTGTCACATGGCAGTCCTCCCTCTCTGCTTGTTTTTGATCTTGAAATGCTCGTAAAGGTAATGACAACAAATTAAGGATGAAGGTGAGTGATCACAATGTGGCCAGCCCTCCCCAGCTGGCCCTTTCACATGTGATATGAGATGTCTCTGTGACTTGTACTCCAAAAACGCCTGATGCACTCCTGCATTAGGTCACTCTTGGTGAGAAATATTGCCGGCCAACATCTGCAGCTCATTAATTTTTTTATTTTTTAAAATAAACTTTTATTTTCATCTCACAAATAAAATTACTCAGTTACCTTTAATCTTTTCAATATTAACTTTTCCACCTTTTGTGTACCCTCACTGCCCCATCAACAGGCCAAACGGATTCTGCGTGTGGAGAATTCAGGAGGAATTTGCTTCTTTTTTTTTTTTTAAGCTACATAAAACATTGTAGCACTCTCAGCTCCATTAAACACATTTTACTCTGTTTAAGGGACTCCGTACAGTTCTAAATTGTAGTAAAGTTCAGTGATAAGTGGAAAAAGAAGGATGTTCAATGTAACCTTAATATCAAAATAAACAAACAACAAGACAAAATTTAAGTGGCAGCCCCTAAAGGACGAATACCACAAACATAATAAAACATAAAACAACATAAATAGTCCAGGCCTGGTCCTCATTTTATCTTTCTGGTGCTCCTCTGTGAGACACAAGCAATCGCGTCACTGGCCTTGCTCCGTTCCCACGGCTCTCGGCCCTGCCCTGCTTGCCACATACCCCATTGCCCATTGCAATTTCTTGGTCCGGTTCCCAAAATGCACTGCCATCCGATCCTGCCGCAGTGCCTGGTGGTGGTGCTGGATATCGCTCAGTGGACAGCGCCCTAGCTCCTCCAACCCCTGGTGGATGGAGACAGCCCCTCCATGTTCGGGCAGCCAGTAGCGAGTCCCCTGATTGTTGACATCATGCTGGACAGCAGCACGCTCCGGCCTCAGCCAAACGGCAGACCCTCCACAACCCAGGCGGACGGCAGCAAGGTAAGGCAAGGTATCATCTGAATGAGACTCATCAGACCAGGCAACATTTTTACAATCTTCTATTGTCCAATGTTGGTGAGCCTGTGCAAATTATAGCTTCCGTTTTCCTGTTCTTAGCTGACAGGAGTGGCACACAATGTGGTCTTCTGCTGCTGTAGCCCATCTGCTTCAAGTTTTGGGATGTTGTGATGCTCTTCTGCAGATCACAGTTCTAATGAGAGGTTACTGTTGCCTTTCTATCATCTCGAAACAGTCTGGCCATTCTGCTCTTTTTTGGACCATTCTCTGTAAACCCTTGAGATGGTTGTGCATGAAAATCCCAGTAGATCAGCAGTTTCTGAAATACTCAGCCCATCCAGCACCAACAACCATGCCACGTTCAAAGTCACCTAAATCACCTTTCTTCCCCATTCTGATGCTCAGTTTAAACTTCAGCAGATGAGTCTCGACCATGTCCACATGCCTAAATGCATTGAGTTGCTGCCATATGATTGGCTGATTAGATATTTGCATTAATGAGCAGTTAAACAGGCGTACCAAATAAAGTGGATACACACACACACACACACACACACACATATTAGGGGTGGGAGAAAAAGAATGTATGCATTGCGATTCTCTCTCCAACAATTCTGGATTGATTCTGAGAATTTTAACCACAAATGCGTGATGACACGTGTTTTAGAAACACCCATATTCTGCATGCTTCCAATTCCTCACACACACACCACTCGAACCTTCCATGAAATAATATTTCATAAAGTTTGGAAAGGTTGAAGCGAATTACAATGACATTCGGGCTTCATTGCACAGGATATGCGCAGAAATGTGCGCTTGGCTTGATGTTACACTTGCAGTGAGTGGTCTCCCGGCTGTATTGTCCTTACAAATTGTCTATGAAGGCATCATTTATGTTATTTGGAATGCAGTGGGCAGTGGACTGCTTTCAGTTTCAAATGCTCACGTGCACTTTGTGAAGAGCGCTCGCGCATAAGGCTGTGTGCGACTCCATGTAAGTGGTTAAATGTACTTGCATCTCAAAATGCTTTTATGACGCAAAATTAATGTAATGCGTAGAGCTCCTGCTGTCTATGATGTCATCAGTAATAAACAACAGTAAAGACGAGAAAGAGAAAACTCACTCACTGCTCTTGAATGGAAAATGTTCAAATACTAAAATCACTTGGTTTATTGTTTGTAATATGCTATTTTTTCCCCTTTATTATTTACTACTTGCTTTCATACTTATTAATTAATTAATAATAATAAAAAAAAATTGGACTCGGATCATGACTCCCAGAATCAGAATTGGATTGTGATTTTTTATTTTATATATATATATATATATATATATATATATATATATATATATATATATATATATATATATATATATATATATATATATATATATATATATATATATATATATATATATATATATATATATATATATATATATATATATATATATATATATATATATATATATATATATATATATATATATATATATATATATACGCACGCACGCACGCACGCACGCGCACACACGCACACACACGCACACACGCACACACGCACACACGCACACACGCACACACGCACACACGCACACACACACACACACACACACACACACACACACACACACACCTAAAGGATTATTAGGAACACCATACTAATATTGTGTTTGACCCCCTTTCGCCTTCAGAACTGCCTTAATTCTACGTGGCATTGATTCCACAAGGTGCTGAAAGCATTGTTTAGAAATGTTGGCCCATATTGATAGGATAGCATCTTGCAGTTCATGGAGATTTGTGGGATGCACATCAAGGGCACGAAGCTCCCGTTCCACCACATCCCAAAGATGCTCTATTGGGTTGAGATCTGATGACTGTGGGGGCCATTTTAGTACAGTGAACTCATTGTCATGTTCAAGAAACCAATTTGAAATGATTCGAGCTTTGTGACATGGTGCATTATCCTGCTGGAAGCCATCAGAGAATGGGTACATGGTGCTCATAAAGGGATGGACATGGTCAGAAACAATGCTCAGGTAGGCCGTGGCATTTAAACGATGCCCAATTGGCACTAAGGGGCCTAAAGTGTGCCAAGAAAACATCCCCCACACCATTACACCACCACCACCAGCCTGCACAGTGGTAACAAGGCATGATGGATCCATGTTCTCATTCTGTTTACGCCAAATTCTGACTACCATCTGAATGTCTCAACAGAAATCGAGACTCATCAGACCAGGCAACATTTTTCCAGTCTTCAACTGTCCAATTTTGGTGAGCTCGTGCAAATTGTAGCCTCTTTTTCCTATTTGTAGTGGAGATGAGTGGTACCCGGTGGGGTCTTCTGCTGTTGTAGCCCATCCGCCTCAAGGTTGTGCGTGTTGTGGCTTCACAAATGCTTTGTTGCATACCTCAGTTGTAACGAGTGGTTATTTCAGTCAAAGTTGCTCTTCTATCAGCTTGAATCAGTCGGCCCATTCTCCTCTGACCTCTAGCATCAACAAGGCATTTTTGCCCACAGGACTGCCGCATACTGGATGTTTTTCCCTTTTCACACCATTCTTTGAAAACTCTAGAAATGGTTGTGCGTGAAAATCCCAGTAACTGAGCAGATTGTGAAATACTCAGAACGGCCCGTCTGGCACCAACAACCATGCCACACTCAAAATTGCTTAAATCACCTTTCTTTCCCATTCTGACATTCAGTTTGGAGTTCAGGAGATTGTCTTGACCAGGACCACACCCCTAAATGCATTGAAGCAACTGCCATGTGATTGGTTGATTAGATAATTGCATTAATGAGAAATTGAACAGGTGTTCCTAATAATCCTTTAGGTGAGTGTATATATTTATATTAGGGCTGCACAATTATGACAAAAATCACAATTACACATCACGTTCGATTATTCCTTTTAAATTGTAATTGTGATTATTAATTACGATTATCACAGTTTACATTGAATGATGTTTTGAATAGCTTTATACCATTGTTTGAAGCATTCTTCCTGAAACATTTTCCTTGTTTTTCTATATCATTAAGCCTCAAATGTCAACTATATATTGGTTTGATTTCTTTTTTAATTAAATAAAAACGTAAAAATATGAATGGCATTAATGTTATACTAAAACTAAAATAAAAAAAAAAAGATAAAACCCTTAACCTGTAGAAAGAAGAAAAACACAAATATTATTACAGAATAATGTAAGTGGATTTTTTTTTGTAATTGCGCCTTTTAACAATTACATAATTGTGGCATCCGTAATTGTAATCACAATTAGAAATGTAATTAATCGTGCAGCCCTAATATATACATATATCTCTGTATAACTGTGTAGGTCATTGATTCATATGCAGTTAAAATGTATGGAATGGGTGCAGATTGTGTTGGTCTAATATAAAATAAATTTCACACAAAGGAAGCTGGTCAATTATGATTACAGCTCAAAAAATGAAGATGATAATTACGTTCATATTAACCTTCATGTGTAATCACTGCATTCAACATCTTGGCCACTGAAAAGCTCTTCACCTTTAGAGTCGTTCGCTGTTTACGCTTCACAATGTCTGTGTTATCAGTTCTCCTCATCAAAAGATTTTTATGGGCCATCCAAATGATTCATGTCAATCAAACATCTGCTAAACTGTCCACATGTCACAGACAACACCTGTTGACCTCTGAGTGACCTCCACAGGTACATATCACAGCATCCCTTGGGTCACACCAGACAGACATTGCCAGCACGCACCCCAAAAACACTCACACTTAACGATACATCTAGAAAACTACTCTACTTAGACTTCATTTCCTTCCATCCCCCCATCTTTTTCACCCTCCTTCAATAAAGCACCCAAAAATCTTGCACAGGGGACAGAGAGGTGAAATTTCTCTCATCCAAATGGATTGCAATTTCCCTCCATTTAGCACCTGAAGGTAATTAGCTTGAAGAGATTGCAGAGTGAGCAACACGTTCATGGAACATTAACTCTTGCACATTCTCCAGTTGCAGGGAATTAATAGGAAAGATTAAAGTTTAAAGAGAGCAAATGCCATTACCGCACAAACCACCTCTCAGTGGCTATAAGCAGCTCTCGCTAAGCCAAACTCTCCACTTCTCCTCCCTTTTCTCAAAATAAGTTGACATTAAGACTGCAGAGAATAACATAATATCTGCCTAAATGACTGTGTGTGTATGTGCACGTGCGAGTGTGTGTGTGCAAGAGAACAGGTCCAATAGCCTGCAGCCTCATTTTTCCTCCCTAACAGCTTTTTGCATGCTTTCTCAGTTCTAGGACACATTTTGCTAATTAGCACCTTGGCATTCGTTAATCTGGCCAGCATGCTGAGTAAATGTACATGCAAATCCAATTTCATAAAGGTCTTCATGGTAAATTATCAAGCCCAGTAACACAGATCTTCTTAATTAAACTCTTTATTCTATATCTCCTGCTCTTTTTATATGTTTCACGCATGTCCGCGGTGGTCCGCATTAAACTGTTGCGCACTAAAAGAGCTTAAATTCCCATTTTATCGAATCCATGTTCACAAATCACATATCAATACTTTTCATTGCCTGGAGATAAACACACTACACTACTTGCTCACGCATCCGTCAATCCCTTGATCATAAGAGGAGTTTTTTTTGGGGGGTGGTTTTGTGGGGGCTGGCTATTGGCAATGAATTTTTAGAGGCCATCTCACTCAGAGATTCAATCATAGCCTGAAAAATTCAAGAGTGGGAAAAAAATGAAATTGAGACATGGTAGAATTTATTGCCCAGAAAATTCCATTCTACTATCTGATTTGAAAAGTCCAGTCCTCCTAGCTTCAGAAAATCTATTTTCCACATTTTAATACCCCACGTAACAGTCTTCATAATTCATTCGAGTGTGTTAAGCGCAGTTTTATTAGATCTGAAACAAATTTTGGTGGGGGATCCTATAGGTCATTAACCATGGAGTAATTTTATCCTTGTTTCCCTAATGATGCCATAATGGTGAGTGAATTTCTTAACTAAAGACCAAAGAACATTTTGAAGGTCAGCTTCATCTGCAAGCTCCTTCAAGCGCTTCTCGGAGAGATTGGAAAAGTCTGAGATTTTTGAAGAGTCATTAATAACGCTAAAGCTGAAAGCCTATTTGCGTTCTCGCTTTCTACCTTTT
Organism: Paracanthobrama guichenoti; assembly: GCA_018749465.1. NCBI lineage: Eukaryota > Metazoa > Chordata > Actinopteri > Cypriniformes > Gobionidae > Paracanthobrama > Paracanthobrama guichenoti. The sequence continues at coordinate 26,456,070 of CM031955.1, read as the reverse complement.
AATTTCATACTCTTTTTTTCTCCTCCCGCTCTCTCTTTCTCTCTCCTTCCTCTCCTCTGTTCTCACAGTTGCCCTCATGCAGAAAAAATGGAGTGCTGAGTGTGGGGGCAAAAATGGCAGCCCAGTGACATACAGATCCCAGATGTGATGCCGCAATAATTTAAATTTTATGCCTTTGTTATCACTTTAATCATTTTCTTTATTCGTTTTGTTTCACTGGTCAGAGAGAGACACCTGATAGGATAAAATACCAAGGGAACAATTTTTATTTGGAATGTGGTACAGAGTCTAATTAGAATTTGAATTTTGCTGAGCCTTGAAATGGCCGGTGCTTTATCCTGATCGCCTTAGATATTGTTCCAAGTCAATCATTTGTCACTGCACAGCATGCTGGGAAGGTTCTGCTAATCAACTCTATTTCTTCCACCATTTTCTTTTTGCTGCACTGGCATTTTTGTCATTTAGGCTTTATAAGAGTGGCTATAGAACACATTCATGTTCTAAGGTTCCTCGTAGCTACACGTCTCAACGTGCTTTTTCATAGGGTTTTTGCATACTTTTGTACTGAACATAGAAGACAAAATGATTTGAAAGTTTTCAAATGACTTTTTAGGAAAATTAGGAAAGCTTCATTATTCAATTTCTTCAGTAAATTTTAAGAACTTTTGATTTGACTTTTCAATGTGCAAGTACCAACATATGAATGCAGTAATGAGATGCTGGCCAATTTTTCTTATTGCTTATTCAAAAAAAAGTTATTTAGGTGTAAAATGTATTTAACAAATTATAAAATAATAAAAGCCATTTGAATTAGAAACAAAACCTATTTTGCACACCATTAGTAGGCTATTATAATAACATCCATTATAGACCCAAATTATATGCCACTCAATCACCATTATTGGTTACATCCAAATACTCGCTTATCTGATGTGGTGCAAAGTCTCAAGAGCCATAAATGTCTTTTAAGGGCGAGAGAGTGTCCAATGCTGTCGGTTGGTGGTTTTTGTCACTTCTTGTCTGATCTAATATGTGCCTTGGGAGGCAGAGAGCCTCCAGCAGAAGTGTACAAGCATTTTGTTCCCCAGGTACAAGAGGGTCTGGGACAGAAATTGGAGCTGACAAGCGTTAACGTTTAGAAATTTGCCAATAAATGGCTCTCATGTGGAGATATTCTGGGCAATGGTGGTGAACCTAGCGTACGTCTTAGTTGTAGAAAACAGGATGTAAACTAGAATGAGAGATGAGAAGTAAAAACCTTGTGCAATCATTCAAACGCATTACACTTCTGTAATACAATGTGTGCAAAGGAGAGTCTTCCTCAAATGATCTGATCCTGATTACACAGAAAGTGAAGATGGCGTTACTATAAAGTCTTTGTATACAATACATTCCGGCATTAATTTAGGATTAGATATTCTGTATTGATTAATCAGGGCCTGTGCATTTATATTTCATTGCAAATTTAAATTCCCAGGCTTTTCTTTTAACAGCATCAGACATTTTTCCATTTCACCTGCAGGTTTAATTGAAGAGTTGTAAAGGCCACTTTGAAGGAGTGGAAAAAATAAAATCCATCTGACAAGATGATCGATTACCTGTAAGACTACCTGACATAGAAATTAAGGTTTTTTAATGACGAGCTGCCTCCTCTTGCACATGAAATTCAAATTCTCTTCAAAGGCTCCCTAGCAGCCATCACCTGTCTCCAGCGCACGCGTCCCCCAAACGGAGCTACTTTGTCTCTGTCACCACTGAGAGGACATTGTTTTCACCAACAAGCGTTTGTATTAACCAATCTCACACTGCATCCAGGACACATCTCATTGAGTCCTGCATCATTGGTGGGTTGAGGAGAAACAGAAAAAAAAAGAATCCGACAAACAGCGGTGGTCCATCAACACAGCTTTTGTTAGGGCTCTTGTTCAGGAGAAATACTGTGCAAACAACTGCACATATTTATATGTGAAACCAAAATGGTTTTGAGAAGCCAACTTAAAAGAATGCAGGCAAATACAGTAAATTAGATGAAAAAATTATAAGACAACATAAAAGTGTTTGATATATATATATACACACATACATATACATATACACATATACACACACACAGTGTTGGGCAAAGTTACTTTTAAAAGTAATGTGTTACAATATTGAGCTGCTCCCTAAAAGAAGTAGAAATTGCTTAGTTACTTTTTATGGAAAGTAATGCATTCCATGACTTTTGTGTTACTTTTCTCACCTGAGCTGGACTTGGTGTTTTTTGTTTTTTTATAATGAAAAAAAAAGTTACTTTTGGCAAATGTAAAGGCCCTTTCACACCAAAAGTGAAATGACAAGGAGAAGAAAGTTCAAACACTCTTACTTCAGCAATAATAATTAAAAAAAGAAACACAAATGTGATGTTTAACTAAAGTAATTTTTGCTTATTAGTATAGTTGAATTGGATCATCGAAAGTCAGTAAAATCATTAAAGTGAGGTTAAATTTAACTATTGCAGTTTGCTTAATAATATGCATTTCATTGTTTTTATTCAATTTCAGGAATACTCAATGCGTTATTGTGCAAGTGAGAAGTAAATGCATGCTCAAATTTAGCTCAGATTCATGTTTACACAGAGCACACAACACCTCTGCACCTTATTCCCGATTTCACTCAGGAGAGGTGTCTGTCAATAAACTGAGACTAACTTATATATAATAAAAAAACTGGTCTCATAGACAACTAGACAAACGTTTATTGCAAAACACCATCTCTTTAATGATAAACACTTCCAAATGAAGTTGATGCTTAAAGTTCTTGCCGAGTAACAACACTGCTGTCTTGTTTTGAAGAAGATGTTCATTCAAATATTTAATGCATTTAATTACAGGTCGCCAGCTGTGTTCAATGATTTAAGTTTATGGGTTTGAAACCTGTTAATTATGAAGTCAAATGCATAAAGCAATCTCCGGTGGACTATATTGGATGCAGACAGTTAAATTTACTTTAGTGAATTTTCTGCAGAGTATACTGCTCCCCTCTCCATGCTCGGTGAAATGAAGGTATTCAGTCACAGCACATATGCCATAATGCTAATGTTAATTAAAAAAGCTAATCACTGTGATTCTTCAGAGAAGAGTAGCTCAGGACATCTTATCTATTGTAGAAACTCACTCTTAAACTTTAACCGTGTTCAATTTCAGGATAACCAAGGTTGTGCACAAACAAATATGTCACATGCAAAACAAAACAAGGCTGCTTGCAGTCTTACTTATGCGGTATACAGCCCATGTATGAAGACATACGCGCAAAATATGTGCATTTGCATAAAGAGATGAAACATGATGCCAAAAAAAACTACTTAAGCTCCAACAAGATCAATACCCTCACATAATGACTAAGACTGTAATAGTGGGGACTGCTGAAATCACCTTTTTCCCCCCAGTTTTTCGTTTGCTTGAAAGCTAAGAGCCAGGTTTATAATTGAGCTCCGCACCATCCAAATAAACTCTGGGGTAATTTTATCCATTTAACTGGTCCAAAATCAGCTCTACAAAAAAATCTGTCCTCCTTATTTCAACCAATATCAAAGAAATAATCTAATCTAACTACTGCCCAGCACCTAAGGACAAATTGTGTGTGTTCCACTCAAAGGATTTATTCTCATTAAGCAGGGCAACAGTGAAGAGTGACGGGCAGCCGAGCGTTCCAGCCCCATGGGTCTCTGTGCCAGTCTTGCCTCCTGCCCTCCATAAATGTGCCCAGCTTCAGCTCATGCCATCTTATCATATAGCCTGTGTCTACCTGAAGTTTCAAAACAGAATACCAGCATATTTATCCCTGAAGGCCAGCCAATCGTCTTCATTACATTTCTAAGAGTTTGGTTGAATGTATTGGCTAAGACTAATGGCCACTCACTACCTAAAAAAAAAAGTCAAGTAGGTCCCGATATGGTCCTTTTTCTCTTGTTCTGCTTGCATTATTGGGCAAATTGACTCATGACTGGCGGTTGGTAACAGGCTTCTAGGAATATAATGTTCCCCATTTTTCTTTCTTTCGTCCCTCTCTCTCTTTCTCTAACACAGACTTTCTCTTCGCCTGCTCCTTTCCAGCTGAATAACTGGGGACTGGACGAGGAGTGATGATTCCGAAAAGTAATTCCATTAAATGTTTTTTAAAAGCCGCAGGAGCTGTGGTATCATGGCCATTATTGATGATATCATTATTATGTATAGGATCTTGCCGTGAATAATAACCCATTATCTTTCATTTCTCCTGTTTTTGTCACTGCAAGTGGAAAGGTTAGGTAATTTATTTTAATGTGCAAAGTGTCAGCTACCACTGCTGCCATGCACTGGTCCCCGACAGATTCCACACTTACAGGCCTGATTGTTTTTTCCAAATCAGCCCTTATTTCTGGCAAAAGTGCTCCCCATAAATTACCCTCACATTCTATTTCAGCAGTCCTGCTCTCTACTTTTGCAGCTTGCGTTTTCGACTTTTCGAAAAGTGTTGTCCCTTGCAAGATGACCAATGAGTGGTAAGATTAAGAATATGCGAAAGTCATGCTAAACAAATCAAATGTGACAAATATATATATAGAAATATAGCATATTTAACTCTGAATTTAACGTGCAAAAATTCTAAATTATCACAATAATTAGTGTAGTTAATGCACAAATATACTTTGTACAATGCCATGGAAAATATATGACAATAACTTAATACATAAAAGCAGGTTGCATATCACGGTGAGAAATGGTCTTGCAAATTCCTAATACTCAAGTGGTATTTTTGGCACAGGGCTGTAGAACAATGGAAAAGACAGGAAAATGGGCTTTTGTGCACATATACAGTGGGGAGGGGGGACCAGCACGCTTGACTGCATTTAAATTTATACAAACTCTCTGCCATTGACAGTGATAAATGTTACACTCTATTCTACAATATGTTTAATGCATAGGTCTGTGGAGTTAAGTTTTCTTGGCTTGTATGATGCCGAGGTCGCCATACCACTGTATGTTACATCAGATTCGCTTCCATTAAAATGCCAAGTGGCACAGTGAAGACAACAACAGAAAATGACAAGGAATTTGTTTACCTGTCCCACTCCTTCCCTCCCTGTCCCTCCCTCCCCCAAGCTTTCTTTCACTTTGTCCTTCTCATTCTCATGCAGGCTGAATCCTCCTAATACACCATTGGCTGTTGTAGACATATAAATGCTGTTTTTGGTGTACTTCTACCAACATTTAGTGATTTGAATTAAAGCTCAGTTACAACCGAAGGAAAATGAGCACATTTACTCTAGCTTCTTTCAGTGTTTTTTACTCATGTGCAGTACTCTGTGTAGGTCTTTAGAAATGGCCTGTGCAACAAAACCTAAACTGAGGGAGCATGTGCTAATCATCATCATCTATCCACCCTCATATTGCTTGAAGCACAACTGTTTTCCCCTGTACAACACAAATGGAGTGAATTTTTATAGAACTATATTTTGATCCTAAATGTGAGATTCAGTTGCAATTTTGCTTGATTTGTTAAAAATTAAATAAATAAAATGAAAACAGACTGTTTATATTTTACATACACTATCATTCAAAATGTAAGTTTTTTTATAGAAAAAATATTTTTATTCAGCAAATAGACTTCAAATTGATCAAAGGTGACAGTAAAGAACTTTCTAAGTTCAAACTTTTTCTTTTAAACTTTCTATTCACCAAAGAATCCTGAAAAATCATGTATCAGTTTCCACAAAAATATGAAGCTGTTTTTAACAGTAATAATAAGAAGAAATGTTTCTTGAGCACCAAATCAGCATATTAAAATAATTTCAGAAGGATCATGTGACACTGAAAATTGGAGTAATGACTGCTAAAAATTCTGAATTAAAATTGCATTTATATTCAAATAGAAAACAGGTCTTTTAAATATAATTGTTATTGCCGTATACATTTAAAGTGTCATGTTGTTGAATTAACATCTTACACATTTTTAATGTAGGTTTATGGAAAAGTCACTGTTTAAAACAAATCTTGCATGCTTTGTCATTTTGACAAATCATAATTGAGGAAATGTTACTAAAAAGTATTTTTGCTGATATGATGATTTAGGGTAAAGAATTATAAATTGATTTAAGCTGATTTCATATTTTGTCCTACATCTGAAGCATTGCATTTTAATGTAGAAGTAGAAAAGTAGAAGTAATAGTAGTATTGTCAAAATCAATATAACACAATATTTCACACTACTTTACTTTTACTATATTTTTATCATATAAATGCAGCCTGAAAGATCCTTCTTTCAAAAACATCAAATAAATCTCACTGACTCCCTGGTACAGATAGAGTATAATATAAACTATACTATTTTTTATTTGATGCATTTTAAATTGTATGTATAAGACTAAACAAAAACTGTACAACTTGATTAATGCACCTTACACTAACTAAAGAAATGCATTGTTAACAATTGTGGGTTTCTTTCCCTTTTGTCATGTCTTATCTCAACAAGGGCTCCAAGCCAGGACTGCCACCGATGGTGACCCTGTCGAAACCACAAAATGTGAAAATCTTGGCTTATCAGGCAGGACAAGGCATGATGAAGAAGGGTGTAGTCATTTAGAGGGATGGTCAAGCCTGTAGCATGGTATATATTTGTTCCAGCACCATGAGATCGGTGGGCCTGGACTCACTGTAATCAGCCATGCGCTTGAGAGAGACTCTATTCTCAGTGATGCAGGCTGCTGGGACTGAGGGAGACATCAGTGTATGTGTGTCCTTATAGGCTTTGATTACAGAGAGGAAGCCACATTGCATGCCTGACCTGTCTGGTTCAGCTCCCTGTAGGCCTGCTACTGCTGCACACTGGACAGGGAGAGGAAGAGGTGATAACATATCAGATTGCCCCGGTGTCCATTTTAAGCACACATGCACGTTTGATATACAGCAGGATTCTTGTAGACATACTTGTATACGAGTTATGAGCCCCATTGATTAAATATTCTGATGTGAAATGGAAAAAGCTGAGTGCTTGCACGACCTCCAAACTCATGCATTATAAACCAAGCTTGACATCCAACTACATCATTATCTTAGTGCTCCTGACCCCATTTTAAAGATGTAACCATGCTGTAAAAGAAGTAACCCAACTCCAGTGTCACACAGAGAAGAACATAACTCTGGTAGAGAGAAGCTGTTAATCACAGCTTTCAATTATTTGCACATCTGCAGCTTACACTAATGTGATTTTGGCTATAAAACAAATTAAACAATACTACTTATACTAATGTACATTAAAATGCAATACTTCAGATGTGCAACAAAATATGGAATCAATTCATAATTCTTTACCCTAAATCATCATATCAGCATTTTTTATTTTTTTTATTTTAGCAATTTCCTCAATTATGATTTCTCCAAAATGACAAAGCATGTGAGATTTGTTTTAAACAATGACTTTTCCATAAACCTACATAAAAAATGCTGTTAGCTGTTAATTCAGCAAAATGACACTTTACGATGTTCTGAAATGTCAACTTCTGGGAACATTGCACTGTGAACGTCAAGCTCCATAATGCACGGACACTTTTTCATCAAACCATGAACTCCATTTTCAACACTGCAGCCTACAGACCATAATAGACCCACAAGCAAACAAGCTAGAGAGAGAAACCCGCACAATCATGATATTCTTTCATTTTATGAGCCATACAATAGCTTGAGCCGAGAAGGCCTTCCAGCTTACTGGGACCACAGTAAAGACTGTGATATGTAAACAAACAGGCCGGAACTTGGTCTGATTTACAGTGCTCCCGGCCTTGCTAGCGATTCCCTCACACCAAACAGGCCGAGCAGCCAGGTATTTCTGCACCGACAGTTTGAGCACTTTCGATTTTATACCTCAGCAATTTTTATAGCGTCTTTAGGTGTGCATAACACACGCTTCAGTATATCCTTAGGAGAGAGAGCCAGGAACGGATGTTGGCAACGTGGTAGTGGCGGAGGGAGTGGGGTTGGGGGGTGTGAAATCAAAAATAACAATAACACAACAGAAGATTTTTGAAGACTTAGACTTGAATGCTGGGTCATGTGCCCCTTGCCACCTCTGTAATTGGAGGACAGCCGAGAGGCAGCTAATATCCTGAGCCGACTCTCGATCTGCGTCCTCGCCTCCCCCCTCCAGATTAAGTCTGGTAGAGTAACCAAGCCTCGAAGGGCCCGGGCAGCTGTGCAGGACTGTTGTAACTGATACTGAGCTGCTCTAATTAAAGGTTCCGATTGAAAGAGCGATGTTTAATATACAGCACCTCCTCTCATCTCTTCTCTCCCCTACTGCTGCAATGGGCAGGGATGAGTGAAGGGGTGCACCGCCAGATCTCTTCACTCACCCCACTGCGTCTACCAGCACCTCTGGGTGGGATTCAGAGGAGAAGGGGCTTTTGAGTGCCAGGACTGCACCATATTGTTTCTAGCAAGTCATGAATGAAAGGTTCTGGTAGTTTTTGGAAACAAAAGTTAGAGCACTTGATCATTTCTGCTGAATTCTCACATTAAAATTCCCAAACAAAACTAAAATTTCATCAAACCAAGAGTTCGATTGGTGGGAGAAGGGGCTTTTTGAGAGCCAGAATTTAGAATTTTGTTTCTAGCAAGTCATAAACTAAAGGTTAGGATAGTTTTTGAAAACAAAAGATTCCATGCTTGATCATTTCCGCTGAATTCTCAGATCAGAATTTCAAAACAAAACTAAAATTTCAACAAACCAAGTGTTCACATGTGGTTGTTTCTGATTGTTGTAATGCTGGAATGCATTAATCCACCACCACCAAAAAAGAAAAAAAATGATTGGCTTAATCATATAGTTCTCACTAAAATGCGCAAGATTTAAAAATTGTTCTAAGCCATATTTCACAGCCGACATTCCGGTGGGTTACTGCTCTTGTCTTTCGCTTTGTGAACAAGGTTAGCTCTTTCAATTGGTCTATATTGTCCCCCATTACTCATTTTCTGGGTAGCAAATCACATGTGACAGTTAGATTTTGACAGTGCAGAAACCTAGCCTTGGTCATTAGTGTTAATATTATGTTTCTTTGGCGATCCCTCATCATTTTTGGGCCTCATTGACTATTTTTCTTTATAAGATATTAAGTATTCAAAGCTCATTTACATCCTTATTTTTCAATTTGCTGCCGCAGTAGTTTAATTTATTCCATATAATTTCTTTTTCTGAGAGGGACATTAATCATTGCCTGTATGTTTTAGTGCCTCTGGGCATTTTTTAAATCAATAAAATAAGGAAATAAAAGCATTACTGTGACAAGGTATGAAACAAAAAACACATTTTAATACCAACCAATGTAATTTCTTAATTGATAACTGACTGATTCAGTGATCGATTGATCCCAGATCACCCTCAACTGTTTTCATCCTATATTTATGTAGTATATAGTTTATGTAATTATGGTCATTCATATATTTTAACATGGCTAGTCCTGCATAGTCCTGTGCACAGAGGAGGTGGAGCTGTGGCAACGACTTAACTGTCCTTTACAAATTGTTTTACACTTCACTAGAGCAAAAGATCCAGAGGCTAAATTACTGCCCAGACACAATGTTAATATCCTCTCTTAATATCTTCTCTTCATCTGTGGCTTTGATCAAACAATATAGAGAAAACCTTCCCACGTTATGAGCATTTTCTTGGTAGGACGGACAATCAGACAAGTCAAACAGCGAAGCACAACTACTCAATAATAGCACTGTATTTAAAAATGTGCACATCATGTATCATTATTACTCTTTGTCAGCTGGAGATTCAAATGACAGCACTTTGAACCCTAAGAATAATGTGTTTACAAACTTAATAATCAGTCAGTTCATGCTTATAATGGCATGATAAATACCACACGGTTATTCAAGAGTGCAGCGTTTTTGCTGACATCCCAACGAGTTAGCGTGATCCTTCCAACGTTCATTTAGAGAGCTTCATCTTAAAGCAGCCTAAAAATGAATTATACACATGTGGATGCGAGCCATCCTGTAATGCTCCTGGTAGTTCTGTATTACTGGTCTGTTGAACTTTTGGCCTAAACACCCGCATGCTCTTTCTTCTTTGCCTTTCTTGTTGTTTCTTCATCCTTTTACATTCATTTTATGCTTGGCTATTCCTTGGGCTATCAGTGTATTAATGCTAGGGCTTAAGGGAAACCGCTTCTGGAAGATAAGCCCCGCAGTCGACATCTGGGTGCTCGCGGTTCATACATCACTTCATCCCAAACACCCTGACCAACGGCCACCAAAATCACCACCAACATCATTTCCGAATAAAAAAACAAACAAACAAAAAAAACACCATCCTTGCAGACTTGTAGTGAAATTCTAGACTAATAATTTGGCTGAAACACAACTTGATATGAAACATCTTAATTTGCCTTAGTGCTGCGGGCAAACCTTGACCTTCGCAGTTTGTGAGAGCCGAGTTGACAGAGCTGGGGGCTGAGGTGTATTTGGATACATAATGCAGCAGAGCCATAATACTTTGTGCATGGCCGGTTGCAGGCTGTCTATTCATGAGGAGAAGACCCTCTGTCTCACTCCATAAACCCCAGAGAGTAAGAGGACGGGTGTGGGGGCACAATGTCACTTGTAAATCCCAAATTAAACTCAACTGCCCAAAGCTTCATCGCATAAAAACAGCCCCCCGCCCCGCCACCAACAACCCACCCCAGACCCAGGTGCACAGACATTCTTGACAAAGACGGGACAGTCTCGCTAATGTCAACTGTGTCAGGTTGCGAAAAAGTCCATTTGCTGCGGCCTTGGACCCTTTTGCTCCATCCATTGCATCCATTTCATGCCACACGGACATTGCCAGTCCAGCTTCAATCATGCTAGAATTTTTAATTCTGATAAAAAAAGTATAACAGACTTTGTGTTACATGCCTGAGTACTACATACTTTAAACGTTCACCTAAAAGTGAACATTTATTTGGCCATTGTCATTGTATGCACAAAAAATTACACACATTTTTTTTTAATGATTTTAAAGGTAAAGACATGCGACAGTAGAAACCTGTTAATTGTTTAACCGTAAGTTTCCCTACTATATACAGTGAATAATTGTAATAGATCTAACCTTACATTTAATAATTTAAATAAATTTGTATACTTTACAGTGAAAAAACGTGTACAGTGACATTTCCAGAATTCCCAGCATTACACTTCACATTTGATGTATTTTGATGTATTGAAATACATCATTGTGTTTTCTCATCAGTTATGTACATTAGGGTTTTTATGTTATGTACATCAAATGTTGTTTAATTAATGTTTATTCCATCATTTTAGTGTCGTGTGTTACCATTATGGTGTTCAGTATTTGTGTGAATGGCACTGTGCACATTCTATATATATATTAGTATTTACCTTCATAGCTTGTGGAAAAGCTGCTTGTGATGTGACTTTCCCATCACCACCTGTTTTTGGTGGTTGTCAGTGTATTACACTGACAGATATTAGCATAGGTTGGTATATTAACATTATATCAATTAATAAAACTACTTCTGTGTTCTAGAGAAAGAATAAAAATCATACAGTTTTGGAGTAAATTATACATTTTGGTGAACAATCCCTTCCAGTCTGAAAAAAAGGACATTTCAAAATTGCATGCAGGCCGGTTTGAGCTGGCTAAGGGAAAGAACCTCCTTGAAGGCAATCTGTTCATTAAGATAATGTGTTAGTTCCAATTAAACTAACATTAAAATGGTCCTCATAAAGAGTTTAAGTCAGCGTTTTTCTTAACTTGCTCCTTTAATTACATCGTTCCTCTGCTGTCATTAAGGGTATTAAAAATTCATTAACAAGAATAGTACAGAAGCCCGCCAACAAATCAGCTAAACTCTCATCTCATGTTGTCAAAAGATTATGGCTACTTTATTTGTGAGACTTTACTCCTCATAAAAGGTTACTTGTGTATCAACAGGTTGGTTTAGTAACCTTATTTCCATAAATGTGTTGAGATATTCCAAATAGCATGTTTAATGGAAAAGAAACACATTTAAATGATGTATGTGAAATAGTGATTCAAAGTTTTATGTGATGCAAGTGTCATTTATTACATTTACATTTATTTGCAACATCGAAATTTTCCTCTAATGCGTTTCGACTGCAGCCTGTAATGTTTGCGACAGTTATATTTCTCTGCTCTAATTTGTTTTCATCAGATGTGTTTATGGCTATGTGAATGTACTTTAAAGCTTTCTTACCAAACCATGCTGAAGAAAATGACTGAATCCCGAATAACATAAGGTTACATGTTTTTTATAAGAACGGGAATCACACCAATTATTACAGAGAGTGTACACCATTTTGAAACCTGTGGACGCTAATACGAACCCTCCTGTCTCTTGTTTTTTCACTTTTTGATGAGCGATATTATTCATGTCCAATTGCCACATTTGCACTGATGTTTGTTTGATAGATTGTGTTGAGACAATTTGTTTACTTTGGGGTCATGGATGAAAAATTAGTGCTGAGGATATAAATTTAATCTTGTAGCTTCAGTGGTTTTGGTAGAGTGAAACAGGGATGCTACAATAAATGCTCCAGTGTCCTCAGAATAATGTGTAGGTTGAATCGGCAGCAGGTGTACAATCTTTGGCAATGGCACAGTCGTGATCATTGTTTTGGCAAGAACAGTTTGATTAATTGCATAAATACATGTTAATCAGGACCTATCAAAGCACATGATGAATTTCCCTAGATTAATCATTTTCAGTATGCACAAGTGTGATTTTAGGACAAAAGTAGATAAAATATCAGGATTGTTGGGGTGCAAAAGACCACTAGAAAATGCTTCCATTTGGATTTTTACAAATAAATATACAGTTGTGGTCAGAATTATTGGCAACTCTGGTAAATATGATCAAAGATGACTTTAAAAATAAATTTGTATTGTTTATCCTTTTGATCTTTCATTAAATAAATAAATAAAAATTCACAAAATTCTAACCTTTCATTGAAGTAAACGAATTGAAAGTGGGGGGTAAATCACATTATGGAATAAATGCTTTTCTCCAAAACACGTTGGCCATAATTATTGGCACCCTTTTATTAAATACGTTTTGCAACCTCCTTTTGCCAAGATAACTGCTCTGAGTTTTCTCCTATATTTTCTAGATTTTCTTGAAATATCTGTTGGTATTTGCTAGAATCCATGATACCATGTATCGGAACAAGATGTCCAGGACCTCCAGCAAAAAAATAGGCTCACAACATTAAAGATCCAGAGGTATATTTAACCGTGGGCATTGGGGTACTTTTTATCCCTGTTTGCACCAAATCTATCTGGTGGGTTTGCTGTCAAAAAGCTCTTTTTTGTTTCACAGAATCTGGTCCCTTTTGAAGTTCCAGTCGTGTCTGACAGTTGAATATACTGGAGTTTGTTTCTGGATGAGCAAGAAGGATTTTTCTTGAAACCCTCCCAAATAACATGTGGTGATGTAGGGGTTGTTAGATTTTTTTTTAAGGCTTTCTGACCCTAAGACTCAACTAATCTCTGCAATTCTCCATCTGTGATCCTTAGAGAGTCTTTGGCCACTCAAACTGTCCTCCTCACCATGCATTAAGACAATATAGACACACATCCTCTTCTAGGCAGATTCATGCATCTTTAGTTGGTTGGAACTTCTTAATTATTGCCCGGATTTTTTTATGATTTAGCTATTTTATTTTATTTTCTTTCTCTTTCTATTTTGTGAAGCTCAACAATTTTTTGCTACACATCAGAACCAGGGGTGCCAATAATTCTGACCACAACTGTATATATTTTTTATAGTTTATAAAAGTTGAAACGGAGATTCTGAAGATCATGAGAACTTGAAGTGAAAAATAAATATTAATTTATGTTAGTAGAACTTGAGCTGCATGGAGTCGACTGATAATGATTTGAGAATAATCCAAAGAGCAACATGAGCCACAATGGAAGCACAAACATTTGCACGTTTGTACAAGTTCACACAGTCAATGTCACAAATTTGCTTATTTGATTAGTGACCTAAAAATAGTGCAGAATCTGAAAACAAAATGTTTGGTTTCAATTGTTCAAAATCTCAGTTTTTGAATGCTAGGTTTTCAATGTTGTCTCAGACTTATGGACTGAATATACCACAGGATTGTGTAAAGTAGACATGATCTCACATGGACATAAACCAGTGTTCTCCATTGACAAATACTGAAATCCCAGTGTTGATTGATCATAAATCACATGGACATTTAAATGTCACACAAATATCCTTTCTACAACAAACCAAATAAGACAGTAATAGAAACCAAAGTAGCCTTGTTAATTGCACTTTAACACCATTGACAACAGTATCTTTACAATTCATCTTGCCATCTCTTATCTTCTATTCAGTCTACACACTTAGGGTGAAACACCAAGCACTGCAAATCAGACATTAAAGGTCTAGTGACTCTGGTGCCACTACCCCCAATGTTAGCATTTAGTCATCTAATCTCAAAATAACAATAATGGTGATTAATGGTGGAGGCCTGTCTCAGGGATGGAACACACAGCATTGATGCCACTCATGGTTTCTGAGCATGCTGATTTGACTCTGATGTGAATTAGAGTAGAAAGAGAGGGCTCCCTGCCGTGTCTGTGCATAGAACTAATTCTGTCACTAATATATACACACGTACACACACACACACACACACAGTGTTAATGGCCTTTTCACAAGGGTGCCAAAAAATGCTAATAATTGCGATAATGGGCTTCTTTTTATCACTAACCAATGCACCAATGCGTATCATAATGTTTGTGTCAAAGAAGCTGTATAGTGACTGAGCAGAGTTGTGGCACGAATTAGCCTTAATAATGGCAACAAAGCCTGACTAAGTTTGAGGACTTTCCTGCACCTGAAACAATGATCTACAGAACATAAAATCTGTAAGGTATTTCAGTTTTTTTTTTTTTAACATGACAGTTAATGGTCCATCACAAATGACCTACCATATAATAACCCCAAAACAGAAAACAAAACTGGCCTGACATGTAGGGTTGGGTATCGTTTTAAATGGATTGATTCCGATTCTGCTTATCCATTCCGATTCTTTTTGATTCCCAGTTTTCAAACATATTTATTCTGTCTTTTGGCAAAACATTTTGTTGCAGATGATTTCCACAAACACATTTTCCAATGGTGTTGTGGTAACATAAATACCACAGCAAAAACTAATAAATAATACCAAATAATATAAATTTCAAACATTAAAAAAGACAAGTATACAGTACTAAAATAAGAACACAAACAAATTAGCAATTGCACAAATAAATACAAAATTCAGGTACAGAAATTGGAATCAAATGTAAAATAACAATGCATAGTTTTAAAAATAAACTATAGATTAATCCCTATTAAATTTATAAAAGTTCAATATCAGTGAATGACTTTCTTTTTCTTTTGTTCTTGATTAACGTTAGACACAAAGTGACAGCAGCTGCAGTCTAACACCGTGTCCTAACTACACGTGACGCAATAAAAGGTATCTTTTCCATGTTAATTCGAGTTTTTGTCCTAACCAGCCGCGATGGCGACACACAATGATTCCATTTTAGAAACAATTTAGATTTCTGCGACATCGCGGCTGGAACAACAACACAAAACATGGCAATGATAATCTCAGGTAATGGTTATGTGCTTTATTTAAATTTAAAAGAGTGTAATATGACTTTGAATATCATTTAGTGCTCCCAGCTTTGTAACGTAGTCGTATTAAAAGCAACAATGGAACACCTCAGATCTTGAAATTAAACAAATGGAAACAAGAACATTCAAACTGTGAACAAACAAGTATATTCTATGACAATGATTGTTTTAGTAACTCAGTGTGTATTTGATTGATTTGTCGCATCTCATAGTTGCGTCGTGTCTGGTGTGGACGGACAAGTTGCTTGGTCGCTGGAATCTTATCGCATAGCATGTAGTTAGGACACGGTGTAAGACCTCATGCAGGATCCATTATACTGTTACTGGGGATGCACCGAAATGAAAATTCTGGGCTGAAACCGAAAATTCAGGATGCACTTAGCTGAAAAATTAAACCAAAAATAGATAATAAATGAATTAGTCAAACTTATTTAATAATCAACACTTAAATAGCTATAACTAAGTTGTACACACATTTAAATTGCACATAAGGCATTTTTATATCAACTTTTTAATAACTAAATTGTTTTACTCCAGTTTCTACTCTCAGACATTGTATATCCTACAAGCTGTTTGGTTTATTGACAACAACACTTCGTTAGCCGAAATTTCGGTGCATCACTTAAAGTCCTCATGAAATCAAAATGGACCCTATTTACTTTGTTAGCACACATTACAGGTCTTAGGGTGAACAATTAATCCGTGCAAGTTAATACACAGAAAAAAATAGTTTGTCGCGGTAATCTTTAATCAAAATCTGAAAAGTAACTTCCGGTCTGGAAACGGCGTTCCTTCTCAGATGATGTCAGTTTGACGGCTTCGGTTTGAAAATGTGTAACCACTCCCCTCCAACCGTTAGTCTGCTATGAGCGCGAGATGGAGAGGAGGAGCGCTGAAGTGAAACCCTGCCCTCTGTTCAATATTCCCTTTCACTTGGAAATACGTCACAGCACTGAAGAAAACTCACTTGCTACTTCTGGTTCACTGGGACTTTAACTGTTACACATGTTTTCCTTCTCAACTGTTTACATTTCAAAACAAAGTCAAAACCAACTGTGTTAAAGAGGATATTTTGACATCATTTTGTGTGTATTTGTGTGTTCAACGAGAACTCAACTCAGTATCGTGAACTATATGAGAGGCTTTGGATGTGTGTGCAAAGAAAACAGCGTGCATGTGCCGAATTGAAAAAAAAAAAAAATCTCTTTTTTCCATCTTCTTGCGCTTGAAAATGCTTTGAAGTCACATTAAAATGCCCATGCAGGAATCAATAAGCAGAATCAAAATTGATTTTATTACAAGTATCCGATTCCTGATTTGTAATCGATTTTTGACCCTACTATACTCAGCAAACCAGACCTATTTTACACAATCATATGTTATAGAACATACAGTATGTTTTTGCTGATAAAATAAAGTATATTAAAAATATAATACATAATAATATAATTAAATAATAATAAAATAAAATTTTCTGTAGCTAGAAATGGAGCTCTTTATTGGCTTTACTAACTGAAAGCTGAGGAAAAACATAACATATATGCATTATTAATATTCCGATACAGCCGATTGTAAATTATATCTGTGTGGTGTCACCTTTGTATCAGAAGCCATTAAAATATTTATACACACCTAATTAATTGGCTTTGCAGTTTTTCTATTGCAACACTGTAAATTAAGACCTGGATTAGATTAAAATATTCATACTGGGCACAGGTGTAGGTGTATGAAGATATGGACTTCGGAAACACAAAGTGCCAATCAAATCCCTTTTATTTATAGATGGATAATCCTCTGTACTGTGTGAAAGCTCAAAGCCAAATCATGATGAGCAAATTTTTTTTTTTTTTTTTTTTTGGTGGGGATAATTGCTCAGGTACAGAGTTTTTTCTTTCTTTCCGTGAGCGCAGTTAACATGTTATTGAATCGCATTATCTTCTCTAGTGGGGTCTCATTACTCACAGAAAGTAATCTGTAATGACGGGCTATCATCAATGAGCTGAAGCACATTGTGCCATTGATTGCATTCGGCCAAACTACTGAAAAAATACACAGTCCCTGTGAGAAGTCCTCACGAGCGGCTCCAGATTCATGAACTGAACTCTTTAACCATCATGTATTTTGTCTCACTGCTTACTGAGGGATGAATGTCTTATTGATCCGAGCTCTTGGGCTTTGACCAGCCTGTGTATTCGGGGGTGGGTGGGGGGTGCTGCTTTGGTGCTGCCTGTTTACATAAAAGCATGGTGTGATTGTATTCAGTTTAGGCAGCTACTGCAGATGGCCTGCAAATCCATCAGATTTGACAGAGCCATTATACATTCACTTTTTACAAGTTTTGTCAGCTTATGTACACCCAGATATCACTATATAACTAAAAACACATTCATAAGGGGCCCCCGGGCAGCAGTAGCAGGTCTATTAAACTGCCTCTGGGGTTTTCTAATGTGCTTATGTTTTATTTTTTTTTATTGGTTTGTGAAAATACTATTCACCTCCCAGTCTAAACTGAGATTACATAGGTATTTTCAATTAAGCACATTAGAATGTAAAACAGGCCCTGCCATTTGTCACTGTCAGGATATTTTACAGAAGATGGAGAAGGAGGAGACCCCAGAGGAAATGAAGAATTTCAAGACATGAAATCTGAAAGTGTTTTAAATACAGTAGCCAAGGCAATATAAAGCAACAATCTCATAACCAACTATTCTATTTGAAATGTTCCATATAGTTTCATCAAAGGGGTCATATTGGATTCGGCAAATAATTTTTCCTCAAAGAAAGACCTTCCTGTTTGGACACTTCTACCTTCTTGTTGTGACCTTTTGGATCATGAGAAACATTCATTCCGGCATATCTAAAGTTTTCACTATAGTATTTGTATAAAAGAGGCAGATAAGAAGATGCAAGTAATCACTTTTTGATAAGGCTAGAAAATAATGACAAATAATAAAACGCAATTTAGAACAAAAATGTATTTTAATACAAAGGTTTAGTAATATATGGATCAAGGAATTTATTACTAGTATTGACAAAGCGTATATACTACCATTCAAAAGTTTGGAAGTAAGAAATTATTACTTTTATTCAGCAAGTCTGCATTAAACTGCAGTAAAGTGACAGTAAAGACCCTTGTTCTTTTGACCCTTTATTCATTAAAGAATCCTGAAAAAAAAAAAAAAAAAAAAAATGTAATCGCCGTTTTCACAAAAATATATTAAGCAGAACAACTGTTTTCAACATTGGTAATAATGTTTCTTGTGCACCAAATCAGCATATTACAATAATAAAATAAATACACTGAAGACTGAGTTGTCTTAAGAAAATTGAGTTGTCATCACATGAATAAATGACATTTTAAATCTAATAGAAAACAGCTATTTTAAGTTTTTACTGTATTCTTGATCAAATAAAATGCAGAATGGGTGAGCATAAGAGACGTCTTTCAAAAACATTAAAAAAGCTTACAGGACCCAAACTTCTGAACAGTGGTGTATAAAACAAAATAAAATGATGAGACTTGGAATAGTGATACAAAAATATTTATTGTGAATCTGAATCTGTAAAAGACATTGCTGAGGCTATATGAGAAATACATGGAATATAATGATTTTATTGAAAAAATATTACAAGAATAACACCCTACTGAGTCCATTTGACCCCTTTTATGCATTTGAAGGTTAAATCCATAATTCCTACTTTTCAGTAAGCAAACTCGTCTACATCTTAGAAGACAGGCTTCAGTTCCCGTTAGAGAAATGGCTATTTAAATGATCTGAGTGGTGACAGGCCTTCTGGGAAAAGAGGACGGATTGTGTTGAGCAAACAGGCCCCAGAGCTCAATGCTGTCCCTGGAGTCTGTGTCAGACCCTGAGGCAAGACGCTGCAATTGTTTCAGCATGGCTTTATTCCTCAAAACATATTGTTTTTGTGGCAGCAGAGAAAAAAAATGATAATTTGAGGGACTGTGAACGTATTGCCGTGTGTGTTGGACTACGGGGTGGTTGGGAAGCGTTTGATTATTCATATTAGCATGAGCCCTAGAAGGTGAAATACTTTTCCACTTTTGCTTATTCACTGTGACTGATAATCTTTGCTAATCCTTTCCTCCACTTCAAGTATCCTCTCGCCACAATCTGCAGCACCAAAGCAAACACTGGAATGACCCTCTATTGAAGGATAGAGGGATCCAACAAACCAGCTACAAAGCCAGGAATATGTGCCAAGAACCTAATACAATATATTCATCTATTTTAACCGTATGCATTTTGTTCCCTCTGTTACATTAAAAATTTCCGCTTCAAGGACGGTATTAATGTTCAGCCATGCCCACAGGGACCAGGCGGCATGTTGCACTGGGACGTTTTCAAGGCTGGAACGTCCCAGCATGCCGTTTGATGGTGTCACGAGGTTAGATAGGCAACGCTGTGGGCACGGGTTTAAGCTGTATTCCAGCGACTGTTTAAAAGGCGACCCCCAGCTCTTTTTTGACTTAACCTTTTTTGGAAAGCACTGGACAAAAGCCATCGTTTCCTCTGAGATATCCTGTTAAAGCTATTCTGAAGCCGGCCGACCGTGGGCCTCCCTCAAAGAGACGGGTAACATTATTCAGCTTCCTCCTTCTGATCCTCGGCCTACAACAAACCATGTAATCCACAGCTCAGTGGCCAAAGAGAAAGAGTGGGCACAGAATGTCCCTGTCACATGCTGCAGATGGGACCGGTTGAGGAGCAACAGCAAAGGGTTCTCCTCCACAGGTTTGGGTCTGAGAATGAAAGAGAACGTTTTTTGCCATTTTAAGCGATTAAAATCAGTTGCATGTATTTGCGTTTACTAATAAAATATCTTAAAATATAAAAAAATAAAATACCTGAAAAGACAAATTAAATGTCTATATTTATTCTTTTTTCCCCAATATGTAACTATGAAATAAAAAAATAAAAAAAATCTCTTTTAAACCTTCTCAAGGGTCTCTGGCAAGCCCCGTCGGTCACCTGAAAATGACAAAGGTCTTTGTTTGCCGTGATCCGGTGGGCTGGAGCCCCACAGACACAACATAGGGCCTGCATTAGCAGCAGCCTGAAACAGGCTGGCCTGAGCCCTCAGCATAATTAACACCCCCAACAGTGTTATTAAATGGAATTGCCATCAATGGAGATAGTGACTAACCTAAAGAAAGAAGGGGAAGAAAATTCAAAATGCATATCTCAGGGGCAAACATGATAGGATTACAAAATGAGCAGCTTGCAAACTGTCTTGGCTTTGATGAAGAAAACATTTAATTATCCCCCAGTGGAAGAGATCCCCTATTGTTTAAAGCTAATTTGTCCCTTTTGGCTACTTCCTCGGCCCAAAGGCCTGTCAGTCTCATATTTCTATTCTGCTCCTGCTCTCTCGCTAATGTTTTTTTTTTTTTTTTTTTTTACTGTTAAAACTATTAGACTTATTCAACAAATGCATTTTAGATTAAAAGAATAACCACATGATTCAAGACAAATACTAACAATCAACAAGAAGGTTTCTCCTTTCTTACTATATAAAGCACACAAGTACATAAACATTAAAGTTCCTATGATAGCAGGGGCATAATTTCATTTGTTTAAGTGCTACTTCAAGATCACGGACCTCAAGAGGAGATGAAAGAGACAGAGCCGCTCCCCCGAAAGGGATCAAGCAGGTCAATTTCCCTTCACTTTGTCCCAGCCAAGGGTTTGTATTCCCTTCTCTACAAAGGCCACCATTGGGCTGGACTATGGGCTTAGCCACTGAGAGTTAGCCCCGTTTCTTGACCACTTGATATCTTTGAATAATAGAAGGTAATAAGTGTCCTCAAAGCACGCCTCCCTTCTCTAAGAGAAACAAGAGCAAATACTCCCTAAACTGACAAAAGAGCATCCAAACAGAAATGGATACAGAAAAAGTCCTCCGACTATCAACACAAATCATCTCCAAGAAAAACACACTTTAGAGAAGGAGCAAATGTCTGCTTTTGTGGTAAAGCAAGATTAAAAGTACATGAGAGAATGAAGAGAAAAAGTTTATAGTATTTCTCAACAACTAAAAAGACAGAACCTACCTTAACCAATTAAATAGCCAATATATTTGGTCTACGAGCACACTCTGCTCTCTGCTCCCCATTACACTGGCTTTATTTTCTGATCATTTCTCATCACGATTTAACAATACATTCACATTAGCTTTGACAGTGAGCTCAGTTCACATTTAAATGCAATTTAAAAGAGGCACATATTTGCATAGTGAATTAAAATTAAGAGCTAATTATGCAAATAAATTATGGAGAGGAGCAAGGGGTTGGTTTGCACTTCGGTTTTTATCCCAATTTAGGAGACAATAGTCACTTGATAGTCCGAACGACATTGTACACATTTTGCTGGAGACCCAAACAATGGTGTTAAATATTCAAGTGGTATTTAATTACCAAAAATTAGGAGCTTATAATTTACAAGGGCTGCTTCTTAAGTACAGCAAGACAAATTCCCTCCCAGAGGACTAAGGTTTTGTTCATATATCTCCCCAATTCATTTAGCATCATAAGAGGATAACTGTGAAAAACGCAGGCTTCCTCTGAACAAATGAAACCATGTTGACACAGTGTGTTTTAATTGAACAAGATGAGATGAACAGCCAATAATTTTATTTTAACTGTTTTGATGATAATGTTGATCTTGCATCCATCATGAAGGTTTTCATTATTTTAAAATTTGCTAGACTGTGAGTTGGTTTTGCAATCTGTTAGTGAAACAAGACCCCACAGCCTTAACAAAGGGAAGCTCTGTGAATGGATTGAAACTCCACATCACTACACCTGACCATGCTGACAGAATACAATTTTAAGCTTAAGCAATAGATAAAACTAATGTGGGAAAAGATTTGAGGATGCTTTTGATACTTTTTGTCACGTTATGTGTAATGACGAATCAATGTTTTCTTCGGTTGTTTTTGCATTTGTTATGCAATTGCAATTTGACTGAATACAAGATTAGTGGTGGCCAAAGCTTTACAAATGAAATTATGTAAATATGTATTTTTAAAATACATTTCAACTATGTGATGACAGCAAGTCTATAATTATTCAGATCACAATCTCAAAACAGGAGCAAATATTAGGGTGTATCATCGTGTCTGTACATTAAAGCTTGTCATGAATGAAAAAACATTTGCATTCTCGAGCAAATAATTAACAGCTTTTAACTGACTTCTCTTCTAGAATATAAAAGCTTTTAAATATTGAGCATAAAATATAATACACTAGCAGTCCAAATGCAACAGAACTCAAGAGACATCCCAATGGCATGGAGAAAATGTTCAGCCTCCAGTAGGGGTCCTCCCACTAACAGCGAGCAGTGGAGGTGCCTGCTTTAAAGTAGAGACCAACAGCAGTCAAGTCTCTCTGTTTGTGTCATGTATGAATTCATATTGTATATTTCCTCTCTTTAATTAGTAGGATTTTAATACCATGCTATTAGGAGGCAGGAGCCACAGATTCTGAGCTGGTAGATAACTTTTATGTCTGAAAGGTCTGTTGGCACGAAGGTATAATTAAAAATCATACAGTTAAGGATAAGTGCAGTCAGAAAGAGACAGGTTGAGTTTAAAATTAAATTGTCCAATTTAAGATTAAGAAGCAAATAAAAGTGATTATCCCACACTGTGTAATGGTCAAAAAAGTATGTGTGTGTGTGTGTGTGCGCATATACACACACATATACATATACACACATACATACATATATATATATATATATATATATATATACATATACACACACACACACACACACACACACACACACACACACACACACACACACACACACCCGTATGTATACATGTCTGTATGTATATGTATGTGTGACCCTGGACCACAAAACCAGTCATAAGTCGCACGGGTATATTTGTGGCAATAGCCAACAATACATTGCATGGGCCAAAATTATTGATTTTTCTTTTATTATGATATTAAGTTTATGTTCCATGAAGATATTTTGTAAATTTCCAACCATAAATATATAAAAAATATATTAGTAGTAGTAATATGCGTTGCTAAGGACTTAATTAGGACAACTTTAAAGGTGATTTTCTCAATATTAATAGATGAGTGAATATTGATGGGGCAACACAATTTGAAACTGAACTGTAAAAAAAAAGTTTACTTTAGTTGTACATTTTTTTTTTTTTAAATTGCTAGTTTTGATATTAATGATTTGAAGCAAGAGTGGTTTGTACCCACATATATATATATATATATATATATATATATATATATATATATATATATATATATATATAATATAATATATGCATGTGTGGGTGTGTGTATGTAAATATATATGTATGTGTATGTGTGTGTATGTAAATATATATGTATATATATATATATATATATATATATATATATATATATATATATATATATATATATATATATATATATATATATATATATATATATATATATATATATATATATATATATATAGAGAGAGAGAGAGAGAGAGAGAGAGAGAGAGAGAGAGAGAGAGAGAGAGAGAGAGAGAGAGTGGGATTAAATTATCAGTTTGTACAAATAATTTCAAATATATTATCTAAATGATGTGCATACTTCAAAACAACTAAAGCAAAAAGTTGATCAAATGAAAGTATTTTTAATACTGCACAAAATATATATTGTAGAATTATATCTTTTCAGGAACTGTGTGATGATTTACTGGCTGGCTGGCTTAACATTTTTATCCTAAGCAGTGCAATACAAAAAGCCAATAGGAGTCCTGAATCTCGAATCACATGCATCTTTACTATTCATACCGGTAATTGACTACGGTCTGATGGAAAAGCTCCACAAACTTGATAAATGAATACTATTGTATCATTTTGTGGAACTGTGATTCTTCGGTATCTTGCTTTATTTCCACCTTTACTGTGATCTATGTGCTGTCAAAAAGCTCTGATTATAAACATCTTTGCTCTGCATCATTGTTAACATGGCTCGTTCCTTGGCTAATTTCATAGGTTTACTTTCAGAAATGAATCCTCTTAATCAAACTCCCTCGTACTAACTCTATCAAAGGGAAATGTTTCCGTTTATGAAACAAATTGCCTGATAATGAGGATAATCTTGCAAATATAAAAAAGGGAGAGTGGGGGAAAAAGAAAAGCTTGTGCTGTTCTGCCACAAGGGTTGAGTTAATTTAAAACATTTATAGAAGGAAATGAGCGTCTCCATCAAACAGCCTTCCCCATTTACATCTCTTGCATATAAGTCAATTTGCGAGTGCCCTGTCTCATAAATCAATGCCAGCGGATTGCTGTGTTTATACCAACAGACACTGGTGCACACTTGAGGTACCTGGGAAAGACTGTTCATATTGATCATTTAAAACAGAATCGATACAAATTTTGTGAGCAATTACACACGTCTCATGAAGACTGGTAACAATAAAAGTTATACAATGCCCATTGTCACACACATTTAATAAAGAGCACTTTGACTATGCAGCCTGTATGAATCAGTGTTTGATGCGAGAGATATAAATGTTAAAAGAAGGTGTAAGCAGAGTTCAGTCAACAAGTGCTTCCTTTGTTGAAGTACACCCTGCAGACACAGCAGGTGCAAAGCGGTCATGAGAGAGCTAGCGAAAACACACCACCTCACACAGGGAACTGGAAAATAATTTGCCGTCTTAGTCATAGAAGAGAAAAGTGCTGCAGGCTTTCTCTGTCAATTCCACTCCTTTGGGTCAAACAAACAGCCTTCCCAGAGCCAGCTCAAAGGCTAGTGTCTGGTCAGCCAAGCTGAAAATGTCTGTTGTCCTGTGCTGCAATGTAGCATTTCATCTACCAGCTGTTTGCTCTTTGTCAGTGACAAAGAGTTGTAGTATGAGGAAGCATCATATTTATTGAGCAGATAACCCCAGTGTTCTCACAGGCCTTTCATCCTGCCACAACAGAGCGGCTTTGTTACTTTTTCATCAATTCAGATTCACAAATGTGTGTTGTAGAAGAAACAATCCCGGAGGGGGTGGAAGGACAGCACAAAAAAAGGAAGTGAAAAGAAAAAAAAAAGTTATGTATTGTGAGCAGTGAACCAAAGGTTCTTGTTCAGAGTATGAAAGCGGCGAAAAGAAAACTCTGTGACACTTGTGTGATCTTAAGAGCAATTAAAGGTTTCATACAGATAGCTTTTACCTATCAAAATGAACATGTGAAGTTAAGGCAACGGGGTCTTTTAAAAGCATGTTGTGCCAAAAGACATTTTTATGCTGGCACTGTACATTCTTGTTGACAAACAATTGTCACCATATACAAATACTTTCAAAGATATTTTCTGAGTGGGACATATATACGTATATACTTCAAAACTGAAGAAAACTCTGAAAAAAAATGTATGCTGTTTAATTAATTATTTTAGCATTTCACAATCTCTCAGGTCTTGAATTTGTATATATAAGTTTTTTTTTTTTGTATCCTAAGCACTGCAAAACAAAAATGTAAAAGTCCCGAATCTAGATTAACATGCATTTTTACTATCCATACTATTCATAATTGACTACAGTTTGATGGAAACTTGAATGAATAAACTTTTTATGCTGTTACTGCACATTTTTTTGCAGAATGCAGAATTTATGTGAAACTGGACACATGCAAGATTACAAACTGGTATGAATTCCAAATTTATAGAATGAGTGTGTCAGATTAATTTACAGATCAAACAAAACAATGTCTTGTGAGGCTCAATGTAACAACAATGTTAAATAATGATTTGAGTATTAAAGCATCTCCACTGTCAGATTAAAGTTAGCCTTAAAATGATAGCACAGCTTAATATGTAAATACATGACAGTAGGTTTTGGCCTAATATTTTATCAGGTTTGCATCTTAAATAACATCATAATTTAACACATAGGTTAGCTTAAATGTTTTGAATTACTTCTGATATTTTTGATGTGGGAGAGAACATGAAAGGTTGGGTTACTGCATCATCCTGATACTTAGTTTACATTATCAAACTGACTCCTACATTTTGAGCTGACACTCTTGATGTCGCTTGGCAATTAATTTTTCCATTAACAGTGAACTATTTGGCAGCCAAGCAAACAGATCAAAGTGGCGGACACTACAAGACAACTTCAACAAAAGAAAAAAAAGGAGAGAGCATCAACTGCTAATGATAGATTATAAATCATATTATCTCTCAGGCAGGACAACGTGGTTAATTAAAACAGGCAAGATGAAATCATATGCATATTTGCGAATGCAGCACATTTTTTTATGATTATGCATTTACATAATATAATGGTCTTCTTAAAATTCTTTTCTAATTATTTTAGTGAGTCCCATTAGTCATTTGGGCTAATGCACGCTCTAGATTGAGATGATGCCTCAAGGGTGACACCCTAATTTTCTAAGTTTTCACTTTTTTTGAAGGAAGACCAGCATTAAACATGCATTTTTAATTTTCGAAAATGTATAATTGAAAACTGTGCATGTACAAACAAGCAAAAGAAAAGTTATGAAGCACGATTAGTCCGATTCAACAACACTGAAAATATTTTTAGAAAAAAATATGATTATAAAATGCAGAGAAACACATATACGGAAGCCGTATGCTGTATTCCCGCCATACAGGACACAATGATGTTGGCTTTCCCTTTCAGAGCCCCTGAAAGCTACGCATCCTTCCCTTCAGCCCTTTCTCCTTTTTTTTCTGTTGGCTAAGGGCCCTCTCAGGCAGTGGCAGCGGGGGTAGCCGGGCGCCACGCGCTGAAAGCCCCCCAGCTCAGAGAGCAGCATGTCCCCCAGGCCATAGGCTTGCCTCCAGGGGCTCCGAGAGAAAAAGTGAAACCAATAGTTTATCCTCTAGCAGCAGGGCCTGCAGCACGCTCCAAGGGGGGGCATTGTAGCACATTACCAAGACAATGCTGCCATATGGGGAACAGAAGGAACTCCAACTTGCAGCCCACCAAAAGCAAGGCAAACAACCCAGCCTGATATGCAGAGAGTGGTCATTTTGGGTTAGCTGTTTTTAACATAACAACAGAATGAAACAGAGAAGTCATTTTGTTGCCATTAAGACTTATTATCTGGGGCGCACAAATTCATAGGCCTGAACCGTATAACTGGCGAATAGGTTAGGGGCCCAGACTGTGTAAATGACAATAGAGCTTTGGTTACATTGGGCTTTAAATCCTATCTTAAATCCTATCTAGAGAAGACACTTCTCTCCTTTTCATTCTTGGTGAAAATAAGCTTAAAGGGTACAAAGAAGAGAAATGAATACATGTGATATTGTCTGATTAATGGGACACTTTTCTTCAATTTGCAGCTTAGAATCACCTGCCTTGTACAGTGTTGTCAGGATATGGACAGAGTGGTGAAGGAACAGAGCAAATCATGATTGTGATGCTAATGCTGAAAATGTAATAATTTTAAGCTGAAAAAAAGATGATGATTGAATTTAGTTAAACAAGCCAATTTAATATAACCAATTATTGTTATTATTATTATTATAATAATCAAAAGATATAAATTAATATAAGTAAAATATCTCTGCTATTAAAAAACCACATAAGACAGATAATTATTAGATTATAAAATAACAAATTAAATAATTTATAATCAAATCTGCATTTCACTCTCAGAAAATATAAAATTAACACTTTTGTCATTTTTAAGCCAAAAAAAAAAAAAAAACAAGAAAAAAAGTTTATGCATTACAGTTGGGCAGGAGGTTAAAAGGAGGTTCAGTCATTAGTTTCCAAGCTGTCAATAATTATTGGTCCATCTGTAAGCCAAAAAAAGGACTCTTCTCATAATCGCCCTCATGATGGTTTGAAAACACTATAGACTCCTGGAAAGAACAGGAGAACATATTGATCTTTAAGACAAATGCTCCTTAGAATGTTTACAGTCTAATTTGTTTTAATGATTTCCTTCCTCCTAAGGATCATCCAGGGTCTAGGGTGCCAGACTAAGAATAAGTAAATAAAAGTAATCGGCAACCAAATGACTAAATGACTTTAAAAATTCTGAATTTATTTTCTGTAATGTTTGTCAAATTCTCTATGTAATATATCACAAATATCTAATAACACATCATATTGGCTACTGATCATACTGTCTTTCATTTCCAGACAAAAAAAAAAAATGTATTAAATATTTGTTTCCTTTCAGGGTAGTGTGAATGGCCAACTGCTGATCTCTTGATCTATCTGAAAATCTCTTCACCTGTTTAACATCCCTCCTTCTAATGCACCAACGTCAGTTGACAAACAGCTGAGGAGCAGCCTGAGTCTGTGTTCTTTTTACTAGCAATTCTTACTTTTTATCATTGAAAGCAATGAGCCAATCTGCAATTTATGCCAGCCCGTGCACTATGAGTGTATTCAGAACCTGGTCACACAGCCAATCTCCTGCTAAGGAGCAGCGATAATGTAATAATGCCTCACTGATGTGCGGCCAGTAATGGAGCTGAACACCTCGCATTCATCTAACACTACCTGATCATTACTTGAACAGAATAATACATTACCCCTGCAAATAACTCAGAGTCTGCAACTCCATCTCCTAAATGCGCACTTCTTTATTGTGATGTGAGGGGAAAGCTTCTGTGCGCGTGCGTGTCTGTAGTCACTATAGAAGATACAATCTGAAAGAGATATTATGCATTTAATATTTGCTGCTAAATGTATGATATCTCGTTAAATCTATGTCTAAACGCATAAACTGAGCTTTTCTTATTATTATAATAAAAGAATCTACTGTATTTACAATAAACATCAGAATTAATAATTAGGAACAAATGAAAATAAATAAGCAAGAAACAAAGACGAGAAAAAAATACCAACCCTCCAACAATAATTTGTACTGTCTAAATGGCATAATACATAAAATTCCCATTTACATTTGGAGTACTCATGAGAGTGCAAGTAGACAATAAACTATTGTTTTTGTTCACGTTATATGAAAATCAAAACCATAATGAAACCCTGACAAAATGTATAATATAATATAATATAATATAATATAATATAATATAATATAATATAATATAATATAATAAAATAATGAAGAAATTAAAAAAATTAAACCTAATTCTAATTCGAGAAAAAACTAAAACAAACAAAAAACCAAAAAAACTAAACACAATATCAACCCACCAACAATAATTTGTAGCCTACTGTCTAAATTAATTTCCTTTTACATTTGGACTACTAATATAAAGGCATAAGTAGACAAACTATTGATTAATATAATATAATATAATATAATATAATATAATATAATATAATATAATATAATATATATATAATATAATATAATATAATATAATATAATATAAAAAAATACTAAATAGGTTTTAATCAGAAAAAAGTAAGGTCAGACGGTTGCAAATTGCACCTGAAATACAAGATGGATTAGCCATTAACTGTATTTCCTTGTGACAGGCAACCTAACCTCAAAACAGAGACAAGCTACCGGCACAAGACATCAGCTGACGAAACTAAAAAACAGAGAGGGTTTATTTAGTCTCTCTATTGCTCTGCATTTAACCCACATCATACAATATCGCAAAGTGCAAACAGTTTTTAATAACCAGAGGGTGTCAGGCTGCATCAGGAGGGCAGTCGACTGCTGCAGCATAACCAAATGTTACTGAGGAAAACAGCATGTCACAGTGCCGTTTGACATGGTGAAATGAGATTAGATGGAATTCATTTCTAAGTGGAGAAAATTACAGGCCTACTCGTGCTCCCTGCACTCTGGCCCACCCCCCTCGCCCCACAACAGAAGCAGTCAGGCATGAAAGCTGACATGCTCGTGGAATGACCTGACCGCTACTGCCACAACCGTGACTACAGGAGTAAACTGTATTGTTTTAAGCTCTGGGAGATACGGCGGAGACTATAGCGTGAATGCACTGTTCAGATAGAAATGGGCTAAAGATTGTGATATATTATTGAAATATTATTGAAATATTCAAATATCATCGCACATGGCATTTTCAGTTATGTTCTATTGCAGCTGACTGGCTGGAGCACCATGAATGTGCATTAAGAAGAAAAAAATAGCATGTCACAATACATCACTATATGCAAAAATGCAGCAATATTTATTGTTCACCCAAATTGAAAGTTTAGACAGATTTGATTTAGGATCAAATATGTTACACCTAAAAGGTCACACATTTGAGCTTCCATGTTTATTTATTAAAATAATAAATTAAAAATAAAGTTGATGATTTAATAAAATAAAATATTTAAAACTTGTTACATGTATGTAGCCAGGGATAGAGTGCCATGTGTCTAACATAATTCTGTATTTTTAGCCAAGCATAATTATGAATATTGCTATTCTGGTGTCACCATTGCCCTGTGCATGGAGGAGAAGGACCAAGTCCAAGCCTATTCAGGTGATGTAATAGCAAATTTACCATTTTTAACAAACAATATTGTTTATTATGTTAATATTATATGTCTAAAGTCATAATAAAAAAAAGGTGACGAGTGGTTTGTTACATTCCAACAAAATATGCAATTTAAGTTCAGTACATTTTGTTAATTCACAATTTTTTTGCTCCGATATTTAAAATCTCCCAAAGAGACCTTGACCTCCTTGGAATTTAAATTCATGTCTCAGTAATGCTCAAGCATTAAAATGACACCTTATGAAAGGGCCCCCAATCTTGGCCGAGCTAAGAAAAAAGAAGTGTCAGCCCCCCACAGGGAGGGGTCTGCTTGAAGGTGAGAAGGTTAGCAAGTCTTCTTGGCCACACAGATCTTGGCCTTGGAGAGGCTGCCATAATGAATGCTAATTATATAGCCATCTGTGAGGTGGGCTGTGTTATGTAGACACCTGTTCATTAAGACGACACAGAAGATTTTGGAAAAACTTTCTTCTTTTTTTCAGAGCTTAAGAGAGAATGATGAATTTCCTGAGCTATTGTGTACTTAAATGGATTATAAAAATCCATCATCTCGCTATATTAAATATACAAAATGCTGACAAAATGTCTGGTTTTGCAACTAGAATAAACATAACACAACAAGTCTGACTGATGTCCTCATTTAAACGATTCATCCTATAACAGAACTTGCCTGGACAGCAGGTGATTGATTTTTTTCTGTAATACCTTTACAACTTTTGGGCCTCATTGGGCTAACCACATTAGGTGGAGGAGTTGAAGAGGAAGCCAATAAAATCCTCATGGATGTTTGCGCACTAGGATTGGAGTCTGTCAATTGACTGCCCCTAAGAGGTGATTTGCCATTACTGAGCCATAGGAAACAAATGAGGCCATTTCCTCTGCCAGCTTCCCATCTGAGCTGTCAATACACACTCACACATGGCAAGACGCTGAGAGAAAACCTTTCCATCCCAGTCAGAGGTGGACTACAGTTGCTTTTCTTCAAAAGAAAAAATGCTTCAAAGAACTGCTTCATTTTCCTTCCAACTACGTTTTCACATAATCAGGCTTTTTTTTTTTTTTCAGGTGTACAAATGTTTAATTTACACAAAAAAGAGAAAATCTATGCATGCAGCATTTTCATACTCGCTAAAAATAAATAATTTGTTTAAAATTAAATTCACTTTAAAAAAATGAAATGAAATCATATAAAACATGATTTTTATTTTATATTTCAAAAAGTTAATTCCTTCTTAATCTGATATTCCCAGCCAAACATATCCTTCACTTATTGGGATAAGGTAGGCGGTATTAAGCTGTTAAATCTCTAAATCAGTAGGATATGCACAGCTAAAGCGATAACATCATCTTTAAAACTAAAGTGGTACAAATCTTCTTCGTATCAGCGTTAAAAACATCTCAAATACAGACAGCTCCAACTGGATAGAATGTGTTAAACTAAATGAACTGGAGGCATGAAAAACAAGCATTTAGCTTTAAATCCAGTTGATTTTTAGATGCGTTTATCTGTCTTAATGCCTTCGTCTCAGATTTAAGAGGCTGAAGATGTCACATAATTCAAGATGTTAGCTTATGACTGCTCAGTTTCAAATTACCCCAGCATGTGATTCAAAACAGAAAACATGTTAAAGCAGCCCAATTACAGCACTGATTTATTGATTTTACAGAGTGAGATGAGGTTAAGTTGACGACAGGCTCTTTGACATATCATTGCCGCACTTCAAATTAAGTACTAAAGGACTATTTTTCACAGCGATCACGTGTGACGATTCCCAATAAGGATACATTTTTTTTAAAAGGGTTTGGAAAACAGCAAATCGACTTAACTCTGACGAAATAACTGCCTCACAAAATACATCACCCGACCTGGTTACGCTGATACATTGAATTAAATTTTACCAACATGCAAATATCTGACCTTTACAATAATAATGCAATGCACAGAGAGCGACAAATGCAACTGGAAAAAAAGACCATTCTGTCATACAATCCCACAGCAGATTACAAAAATAGGCCAACATGTTATAACGTCTGCCACCACATGCAAAAAAAGCCTCTGATTCGAACATATGCTCAGGTGAATTGAGTCCTCAGGCTCCAATCTGCCTTTTCAAGATCTCAAAGACAAATTGAAGGGGCCATCTCTCTCATTAAAAAGTCTAAATAACCACCATATGCATTGCTATTATTAGAGGGGTAACAGAACACTTCCCATTTTCAAAGTTAAATTATCAAGTATAACCTTAATTGGTGAGAAGCGTTGTTTAGTGGATAGCATCAAGAGGACACCGAGAAGATAATTCAACAGATGGCTTAGTCTTATGACTTGTGTTAACACCTTCGATGTTTAATGAAGTGATAATTGCTTTTCTAATATATAATGGGACTACCAGAATACCAGCAGTAATGCAAACAGATTAACGCACTGAAGACAGATAAACACACATGGTATTCAATGTCACTGTTAAGTAGCATGAAAAACAAAACAAGGTGGGGGAGACAAAGAGCGGTCACACTGAGAAGCACATAAACAATAAGGCTGAAGTTTCTATTCACTTCCAGCGGCATTCTGGCCTCAAATGCTCGGGAGATTAGACCGAGCACAAGATGACACGAGATGAAAAAAAAAAAAAAAAAAAAAAAAAAAAGAGCGAGGGGACTCCTTTATCCTTGTCTGCTAACATCTCAAAGGATCGGGGAAGACATGTTGGACCTCCCAGAGATCATTCAACTATAAAAGCGAGCTGAAGGAGGATGGCGAATTAAGGTTGCTGAGTTAAAAAGGAAGTTATAAATGTATCATGTTAATAGGTTTACTTTGAGGGCCTGCCTCAATAACCATAAGACTGAAACATGTGTTCATTACATTTATGAGGTCTATTCCTGTGATACTCCAGTACAACAAAAATCACAATGCAATACAAAAACAAAAACATTAATCTGTAACTATAAAACGTTTCCATATTCAAATACATACACTGTCGACACCTTGAAGACACAATGCAGTATTATGGAGAATACTGTACGTACTACTAGGTATGAAAAATACTATGTTTAAGTCCCCAAATATTTTCAGATCACCGAATTCCTATAAGCAATATAACTAGGTTGATGAACACATGTAGCTACCTAGTTATTGTCTATAATAAATAACTGTAAATAGAAAGAGCCTATATTAAATTGCTGCCTTACCTCTAGCATTAGGAAACAGCATTTGCCTTTGAACACCGTTTCAGGGGAAAAAAAGAAAAGTCCATTGTTAACAGTCCAGCCAACTCCAGTTCATTCCAACAGATACTGAAAATGCAGATAACATAGAAACCTTTTGTTTACCTTTCAAAGTCATCAACACCAATTTTCTGATTTCAATAGTTTATGTACAATATTTTGAAACTGATACTTTATTATTCTCAAAGAAAACTGCTACAACTATAAGGCAGCCATCTTGGTGCTGACAATAACAAATGATCACTATTAAATAAATAGGTCAGAATGGTTGTACAAAATCTTTCAAACAGTTCATAAAAAAGTGAAATATAATGATTCACAGTTGTTAGAGCATTGTATATTTCAATTCAGCCACCACAAAAAACATTATTTAGACCATTACACCAAGAAAATGCTCAATATAAAACATTAAATTACTTTAAATAATGATAATTTATATATATATATTATATATATATATATATATATATATATATATATATATATATATATATATATATATATATATATATATATATATATATATATATATATATATATATATATATATATATATATATATATGTGCCAATCCACCATAACAGAACTTGATATACTCTGATATAACTCTGAATTAAGTGTATTAAAAATAGTTGTTATATTTAACAGAGAGATAATTTTCTAAAATATACCTCTGTAAAAATAGTGATATTTCTATCATTGTCTTTTCTTACGCCAGTCTCAGAGTAATGCCACCTGTGCAAACTGCGGTTTATTAAATTAAGTGCTTTTTAAGGTCAATATACTTTCCTAATAGCTTGTCACTTTTTATCACCATGGGTTTAGCTGTACCTTGATCCCCCCCATTCAGTAATTGTGCTCAACTCTGTCAGAGCTAATAGGCTCACCCTGTAATGTTTTTCAAATTTCAGCGTAGACCGAGCAAGTAATGCTTTGCATGCTTAAAATCCATTTCCATAAGTAAGTGCAATTTCCGTACAGTTTGTTGCTGTTTAATGAAGTGAAATCTTGTTTGTATTCATCCCCATTTCACAAGAAAAGCCACTGGAGCATAAGTGTCAGAATTAAAACAAATTAAAATTAAAGCTCCCGCTATCTTCAGCCGAACACAACTCCACTATTCAACTGAAACACAGAGCCTTTGCATTAAATGCATTAAGAAAATTTAAAGACCTGCTTTCCACTTTTTAAATGCGACCAGTTCTTTTATTATTATTCTATTATCGGAACTATTTAAGCAGCTTTAATGATGGAACATGCAAATGGTGTGGAGTAGAGAAAATGGCTAACATTTATTTATCCTGGCTGTTCCCATGTCTTGTTGGTGCCATTAGAACAGCTCGCTGCATCCCATTCGCTCCCATTATCTCAGCTATCAGCGAAGCCCAACCAGATTCAAGCAGGGCCATAAATACTTCCCCTGGACCACATACGGCTTCCACATCATCTCCCAGGCACAGCTTAATGACAGGGAAAAAACACAATGGGTTTTTGCTCTCTTTTCCACCCTTCCTTCTCGTGCATTTCATATCGATGGCACAAAATATGTACAGAGGCAGCAACAAAGTTACATGTAGTTAAAAAGGTACATTAAACCATCATTTCCAAATTCTCTGACATGATTGATGGATGTAATCATGGTGCCCTAATGCACAATTCAGGCATCTATGTTTTACAGCACCAGGGTAACAGACCAGAAGGTACATAGGGAATGAAACAGCACTAGAGGAAAGGGGGACTGCTGGCATCAACAAAGCAGAGCTGGACATACATATCGTTTTAAATGGCGAACCTAGGAGTGTGCAGATTCCTTCATTATAGTTAATGAATCCAAGCAAATGATATTTGATGTGTTAAATGTCTGCTAGACAATTAGACATCACAATGAGCCTCATTAATGTTCACTGGAAGATGGCATTACAAAAGCACTCAGGTATGGCTCTCAAATGGAGGTCAAATAAATGGTCAATGAAAGGGCACTGTTTAAGAGAACATTAATGGGACAGGTCACAGGAAAAAAAAAAAAAGGTTGTTTACCAGTGTTGGGGAGTAACCAAATGTAGCGAATAGTGACACTACTAACCTAAAAACACTTTCAGTTTTATGAACATAATTCAGCTATTTTTAAGTAGCTTATCAAGTTAAAGGTAGGGTAGGCAATTTTCGGAGAGGCTAGCTTTGAAAGCATAAGATTGCTTCAGAGTGCTCTCCAAAGCCACGCCTCCTTCAAAACACATGAACGCATACAGCAGGGAGAAAACAAAAGCGTCACGAGAGACGCCGTTAAACTACCTCATGTCTCAAAGCACATAACATTACAATAATAATTAACATAATCAACTTAAAGAGCACTGACCTGTACAGCCTGACTGCTGCAGATTCATTTAGACGTGGACAGTGATAGTGTTGCCATTGAAAAGCATAAGTTCGAGTCACAAACCACTTCGAGAATGTCATGGGGTATAATCACTTCCAAGTTACAATAGTTACGGTGTGAACGGAGCATAATCTCATTGTTTTGCTTCAGGAGGAACTATAAAAGGTGGCTGCTGTATTGGTTGCGGTGATTGTGACTGATGTCTTCCTAACTCTGCATAGCATGAAACGTGCTGATGACGTGTGATGTCTGCGCATATGTATGAAAATACATACGTTGACAGGCATGTAGGACACTGAACCTAATCGGACCGAACACATTATGATTGGACGTAGGGCTGGGCGATATGGATGAAAACTATCACGATATAAGCGTTTCATATCAGTCGATATCGATAATTATTTATGAAATAAGGACCAGGAGAAAAATATATTACATTTAAACATTTTTATTTTAAACTTAACCTTCCTCTCAATATAATCCCTCAGTTATAAAGGCAGAAATATCAACACAACCATGGAAAACACTCAAATAATTAAAATGTAAACATAAGTCTAAAATCACAATGAACACTTAATTATCTCTTAACATTAATGTCCAATGCCTATTGTACCATTTCTTTGGTATTTCTTTGTACCATTTAGATGCTTTATCATAAGGCACTGATGCAGAATACCTCTCCATGTCGTTTCAAAGAACAGCACAGCGGCTAGCGCGTCAAGTATAAACACCTTTCCAAACGGACGAGGTGCGCTCGCAGTCAGCTGAGGATCGTGGTGTGGAACCAAACGAAAGTATAAACAAGGCTTAAGGTTGTTAAACAAGTTTGTGGTATTACCAGTCTTGGTGAGGAG
The DNA here is from genome assembly GCA_018749465.1 of Paracanthobrama guichenoti. Lineage (NCBI taxonomy): Eukaryota > Metazoa > Chordata > Actinopteri > Cypriniformes > Gobionidae > Paracanthobrama > Paracanthobrama guichenoti. The sequence goes on along the minus strand of CM031955.1, from coordinate 26,418,475 downwards.
GACGGTCTTGCATAATTTGCAGATGACATTGGTCTGACTACAGTCAGACTTATAAAATCCAAAAAACTGCCATACTGGTGAGCTGACTTGTTTTCCTGTTTCCTGCCATACTCGCTCGCTGCGGCTTTTTCGTGGGGATTTTCGGGTTGATCCCCAAACTTGACTACTGTTACATGATTGGCTGTTAGCGTGTCACTCCCTACGTTGCTAGGTTACCAGAGAGTGAGTGCCTTTTTTCATGCAGCCAAACTTGATTCGCAACCTCTGGTTTCTTCCGTTGAAGAAAAATTATCGACCGTTTTATCGAACACATTTTTTATTGATATCGATTATGTGTCTATCGCGATACATATCGTTTTCGTTTTATCGCCCAGCCCTAATTGGACAAACATTTTATGGTCCTACACCTTCCACAGATTACATACATATAAATACATTTAGAACACTTAACTTAGTGATTGCTATCAGGATGTGAAGAGACTTTCAATCAGCATAACAAAAAAAATTTTTCTGAAAAAAAAATAATAATAAATTTGCCCCTGCCTTTAACCAGGTACATTTTAGGGTAGGGCACGAGCCCCTGTAAAATATTCCTGATAAATTATTGTCTAATGGTGGAAATTACTTGATAATCATTTTCCTTAATATTTCATCAATCAATTCTGTTTTATAACAGCAGTTTAGAATCTAGCGAGTCACGAATGAGTAAAACCACATCTAATAGGTCAAATGAGTTTGCAAAAAGGTATGAAATAGTTTGCGATCACACATGCCCTGAATCATTTATTTATAAGAATCGGTAAGACAGAAACACAAATAGCGCTGAAGGAGCAATCATATCGCGATCGTTTGACCTTTTTGATCGTTTAACACTCTTCGCAAGACTCGCAATAAATGTTTACATATGCCATTGCCAACTTTCGCCTCACCATATGTTCTGATTGAATTGCTCCTCAGCAGTTAAAATCAACTGTTGTTTCTAATGTCTGAACTAATAATCAAATGCGCTCACCTCAATGACCTACAATTTCTCTCATAGCATTGAAAAAGTCTGATTCATTCTAGTGAATCAGTTAATCCTAAATGATCTATGAAGCGCTGAACATTCTGATTCATTCTAATAATCTGTGATTCATTCCAGTGAATCGGTTCATCCTAAACTGTCCTCTCGCTCATGTGACACACTGGAACGTCCACATGGTTCTCTCTTGTATGTTGCGTTGGAAACTTTAGATTAATTCTAGACTGTTCATGTAAATGAACAATTAAAAATGATTCACCAATCTGACTCCCTTTTATACTCAATGTAATATATTTTCGATTTGTTTATGCAAGTTATTGTTTGTTGAGTTTAGATCAAGATGCTAACTCTGAGATAGGCTAAGCTGCTTCATTCGAAATGGCATATTGTTTCTGTGCCTGCAGAAGTACAGTTGATTCATTTATAAATTGTATAATTGGATATTATTTATTTATAAAAACAAATGACTCCCTTAATAACTTCAAGCTACTTCTTGTTTTTAGCTTGTAGCTAATTACTTTTTTATAGTCGCTTGGCTGTAGTTTAACTACTTGATTAGTTTGTGGCTTGGCAAGCTACGGTTTCAAAGCAGCTTCCCTAACACTTGTGTTTACTAGGTTCACTAAGAAAAACATTTCTTTGCTACTAATGGATTATGTGAAATCTGTCCAGGAGGTTTAGCAAACACTTAAGCTTTGTAATGACAGGATTTGGGGGATTGGCTAAGATAGATGTCATACAAACACAGGAAACACTTTCATTAGATAGGGGTGAAGAAGTAGGGAAGGAGACGTGCACCTTGACCTTTTTGAGGATTATTTGGCCCCTTGTGCACCGCAGGAGAAAATATACGGTAAACACACTGAGGTCATAGTCCTGCATTAATTTACCTCCCGTGGTGGGCAACACTCGTAGATGTGCTCAAAAACAAAACAAAACAATCAGTGCATCTCATTCGAAGCTTTCCATCAATCCACATTTGTTTTGCCGGCTGATGCACATCATCCTCACACAGGAAAATCATGCACTATGACTTCCATGTGCGTGAGTGTCACAGGTCTGAAAGATACTCAATGACAAGTCTGAGCTTGTCACTCAAGCAGCACTGTGGCACAATGTCATGTGTTTGTTTGGGTAATGCTTGAGAGGCGTATCTAACGCCACCCTCTAAAATGCGCTCAGGTGTTGAGGACTGTACACATTAAGACCATGAGCCTTCCTCTTCCTCGACCCAAAGACCCTGACACAGAGGACAAAGTGTGTGCCTCATTTCCTGCTCCTAATCAATGTTTACACCCATTGGCGTGGCGACAAGCGCGTAGGGGTGCATATAAATCACCAGCTGACGGCGCTGTGCAAAGCATCAAGAGATCTGGCGCTTCTCTTTTCCTCTCTCTCGCCCCTTTTTACTGCTTATCTGTTTCAGTGGTGACTCTCTCTCTCTCTCTCTCTCTCTCTCTCTCTCTAATGGGTGCAGTGGAATTACAGCTAATTACGGATGTAAATGGACCCGAAGAGTGACAAAGAGCCTGCTTGTAATTCCACTCTAAATTGTCTCTTACCTCAGCAGAAAATTTATCACAGGAGACAATGTCAACTTTTACAGGGAAGGGCTATTTGCATTTGCGCATTCATTAGCGGGGCATGATCACAGGGCTGGCAGTAATGGCAGGAGAAATGCTGCCCACCCGCTCCCCGCTCCCCACCAAGGCACCTGATAGGGGATAATCTGATAAGTTCCCCCTCAACAGTCTGCCCCCGACTCAAAGGGAGCAGGAGGATATTATGGGATGGGCGGAGAGGGATCTGACACAAATGCCTGATGTTCTGACAGCCTCTGAAAGCCAAAGTGAAGCACTGTGTAATCACATTCCATTTTACATGGCAAAAGACCAGTGAGCACAGCGCCACACAAACAGACATCGAAAGGCTGAGCGCAGTCATACCCACATCCGAGATCCATGCGGAAAAAAGACGCTCCCTACCACGTTTCCAGACGGAGCGCACGGTGACTGGTGCGACAGGGAACCTTGTTGTGATTTATGTTGCTTTAGATATGACTGCTACTTACGCAGTAGCAAGACATCGATCTGACAAAGCAAAGCAAACAATAAAGAGGGAAGGAAGATGATGTGCTTAGTGAAGTGAAGAAATGGAAAGTGTACCTATAAGAGCTAATTATCTGCACACATAATTCTTCAGGTTAAGACAGGGGGCTTGAATGCAGGCCAGCAGGCTTGGGTTCTGGGAGATGACTGTGTCAAAGGGCAGGAATGAAAGGGGGGAACTGCGGAGACCCCGGCCAACCAGACAAAAATGCATTACGGCAGAAAGATACTTATATACCACCCCAAAGACTAGTAGTCATCTAAATCACATATATACACGGTTCTTACATTTTTTGTGAACCTATGAGGAGATGTGCACCAGCCTATTGTTTACCAAAAATTACTTGCGTTGCATTCAAGTTTTATCAGTTCATGCATTCCCCATAAGCAAACCTATTACTTTGGCATTGTTAGCATTATGCTAACTGATTGGTAAACAGGTGCGGATTACAGTTACAAAGTTTAGTTCATTCAATAAGTTAACCTTAATCCCAAATAAACATGTAATAAAATAAAAGAGGCTTTGAAATAAGAGAGCTGGCAATAATAAAAGCTGCCGCAGGAACTCGCAACTTTTACAGCGCTCTATAACAATCATTGAGTGGGTTCACAACCCACAGTATGAATACAGATAGCCCATTACAACCCAACCTCCAAAGGCAGTGAAAAAACCCCCCCAAAAAAAACACATTATTTGCTATGATTATATCCTATCTTTTGGATTCATTCCTTGCTATAACTGTTTGGAGGTTTTAATTAGATGTACACTCTGGGCGGTTAGCATTGTGTCGTTAATAACAGCATATAAAAGCAACAGAAGACAACCGCTGACACTTTTAATAGTTGGAGAAACAAGATACAATATGCCAGTGGTGCCAGGAACAGCTCTATACTTCAAGAGAGCAAGAATACATCAAAAGCACAGACATTAGCACAACATAAAGGAGGTACAAGGTCATTGGAAGATTACTAGATTCTGTCAGGATGTTCCATAACAGGTGATACACATAATGACATCACCTTAGAACCATGAAAGACTCACTTACATTCTGAAACATACTTCAACATAATTCTGGTACCATTATTTTTAAATGAATGCTCTAAATCAATTGAATTACAGAATAACTGTTTGAGTGGTTGAGGGGGGAGATGTTAGCTAGCCTATTACATGGAATGTTTGCTATTTGTTCATTCACAGTTTTTTTGCACTTGCATGATTTATGTAACTCATGAATTCATGCATTCTGAGAACACTGTATGCCCATATTAACAAGGACTTGCATTCTGGGAAAAGATCCAGTAGAACATTGGCAGCAAGTTTACTGGGACATGTCCTGGCACTACAGTGGAGTGCTAAACAGTGTTTATTTTTTCTACTCACAATTGCACCACATTTTCTATGTTAAAACGCTTATAGTATATATGCATACACTAATTATAATTTAAATACTTTTTAAATTACTTTTTAGTAATTTTAACATTATAAGTACTACTATTTATCCAATGTACATTGTAAAATATATCCATTCACTACCATGCAAAAGACTGAGATCGATAAGATTCTTTAATGCGTTTCAAGTCTCTTATACTCACCATTATTACAATTTAAAATAACTGCTTAAAATGTAATATATTTTAAAATGTAATGTATTCCTGTACTGGCAAAGCTACATTTTCAGCATCATTACTCCAGTCTTCTGTGACACATGATCCTTCAGAAATCATTCTAATATGCTGATTTGGTGCTCAAAAAGCATTCTTTTTATTATCAATGTTAAAAACAGTTGTGGTGGTTAATATTTTTGTGGAAACTGTGATACATTTTTTTAGGATTCTTTAAAAGTTCATAAGAACAGCCTTTTTGACAGAAATATTTTATACATTATAGATTTAAACATCATAAATGCCTTTACTGTCACGTTTGATCAAATGAATGTCTCCTTGTTAAATAAAAAAATATTATAAATAAAAAAAACTTTTGAACAGTATTTGTATTCATGCAGTATATATATATATATATATATATATATATATATATATATATATATATATATATATATATATATATATATATATATATATATATATATATATATAATAGAAATAATCTATTTTACAATATACATTACAAAATATGTCAATTGAATTGCCTATATATACACAGTATATGTTAACTATTTATTAATGTACATTATAAAATAAAAATCCACTGAAATGCTGATATAAATGCTTATATATATTATATATAATGTGTATATATTTAGCTTATATAAGCATTTATATATATAAGCACTTGAATGGATTTTTTTTTTTTTTTTTTTTTAAGATATCAATATAACCAAAGTAAAGGAATAAAGAATAAATATAAAAGACAACTAATTGTGCTATTGTATTCGGAGTACTGCATCAGGGAGGTTGCATTGCTGATCTGCTCTAGTTAGTCATTAGACAGAAGCAGAGCATTCCACTTCCTCAGCCTTTTGGCAGACATGCAACTGTGCACTTGCTGGCGTTCCGACTCTGCCGCATCTGAAGCTTGGGCTCACACAGCTGTACAAACAGCGCACAGCTCCGAGCGGCCATCTTGACTAAAACGTTTATGGGATGCCAGCAGTCGTAATTACGCTTTGATTTGTAGATGCTCGTTCTGCGCCTTTATCTACCCGTGTCAAGAGTCACTGATAGAGGGGAAGTAGTTTGCCCGGCCCACTCCGTCGGAATTCAAAGTGCTCACTAATTTCAAAGGGCGATTCATCTCCCTCCTCTTTGCATTAATTCATGGATGCCGCTCGTCGCTGTGCTACAAGAGATGGGTCCGGGATGGGCGACGGGGAACCCTGCTCTCTGAGCACATGCGGTAATCTCAGGTCTCCTCTGCCTTTCGGTGACCCGACTGCCCCGGCAAGTGTCTAGGGCCACTCTCCCCTCACACTTTCATCAGAATCCCATTTCCTCCCCTGTAAGGCGACCCGGGCTGAAACACTACCTCTCATACTACTGATTTTCAGTGCACATGATGGATGAGTCCCACTCCGACTCCCTCAGCCTGTCTATCAGACTCCCGCGATTAAAACGTACAAATGGCCGGTGCCCCCCTTTCCCAGTCACCTCCACTGCCCCTTCATCCCCTTCCCGCATCACACTCTCTCTCCACTCCCGCTCTAAAGCCCCAAACACCACTATTCATCTTGCTGAAAAAAACATCATTTATTTTGTACTTCCCTGATAATTTACTTTTTTCTTTCTTTTCCTTTCTACAGGAATTCTCCATTTCCCTATAAAATGAAAATTCATCTAGAATTACATCTTATGTCATCATTATGTTTATTAAGCGTGGATGATGTATATGAACAGCGCTGGCTTGCCGCTGAGTGCTTAATGATGCATAAGATTAAGCCGAGGCTCTCAGCTGTGCTGTGACTCCCCTCTGGTTCCCATGCTGCAGTAGCATGCTGGGAGAACAAGCTCCAAACGGCCATCAGGTGAATGGAAATAGCACTTTGTGTGTGTGCGCGCGTGTGCATGTGTGCCCATCTATCCTGAATTTTTTTTTTCCTTTTTGCATGTGAGCGCATGACAGAAAGAATAAAAGAACAAAAGAGGAAACAGATCGCATTTGGAAATCTCCAACTCGCAGTTTGTCCAGTTGCATTACATAAAACAATGTTGTCTCGGTTCCACTTTGTCTCCGTGTCCCTCTATCTCTAAACCACCCACATAAGAGAGAAGCTCTTTTCTGTCTCCCCATATCTGGCTCTCGCTCTGTCTTTTTTCGGTCTCTTCATCTTTCTTCTCTCCGTAGCCAGACTAGCGTGCTCCGGCATTCTCTGACAAAAACATTATCCTTCTGCTGCTAAACAATCCAATAAAGCTCTCTACGGGGAAGAACTTAACCTCTTGTCTCGTCTGCTGATGCTTTTCCAACCACGTGATGCCTGCTACAGTAAATTCAAATCATTAGTCTTCTCACCCCCATCAAAAAAAGGGAAAAAACTTCTATTAGTAATGGAGACCTCGTAAGAGACCTTCCTCTGAGAGGACTGCCTTCCCAATTCCCAGTGGAAAAATCCAGCGCAAAAAACTAATTCTACTTTTAATAATCTGTCATGAGGACCAGAGGCAGTCATAAATTATGTGGGGAGCATGTGCGAGAGCGAGCCACAAGAGGGAAATCGGAGGAGGGAGAAAAAAAAAAAAAAAAAAATCAAAGCCCAAGTTTGACAAAGTTTGCTGAAGATAAATAATAACTTACAAACAGGATTAGTTGTAAAGTCACAGGCGAGCGCACAGCCGAGCGCTTCCCATCAGCCCATGCAGAATGAAGAATTTACAGCTACACCTGTCATTAGCTCCCCCCCATCTCATTCCTCTTTCCAATGCAGCCCCCCTTTTTCATATTCATTATCCCCCTGCATTCTTTTCCTCACGTTCTGTCTTTTATCATTAACCCTTTGTGAGAAGCCCACGATAAAGGTCCCAAGGATGTGTGGGAGGACAGGGAGAACACACTGAGAAAACGGCCAGGGTAAATAAAGATGAGAAACGTGGCAGGCGTTCGCGGAGTTAATCGCTAGCTGAATGAGTTTGCGGGGGTCTTAACGACCGCCTCCAGTCACCCAGGCGCTTGGGCCGATTCATCAATGGGATATCAATGGGAATCATCCACGGGGGATACTTCCGTGATGACTGTGTGCGTATGTCGCCGCGTGTTGGGAATAGACGGGCTAGCGGCTGCAGGCTGTGCTCTTTGTCCCTGTGTCAATATCTCAGCAAACTATCGACATGCATCATAATCCTGCCTCTCGATCAAACGCAGACTAAAGAACAATCTCCATTAGATGACGGCACCGGGGTTGGGTGATAAATGCCCCCTGACGGTGGGGAAGGAACTGCGTAAAATAAAGAGGCATGTTCCTACATGTCTTGTCAAAATTGTATTGATTTAATCATCTACAGAACCACACATTCTTGGCTACTGTAGCGTGCAGTAACCTGGGCGCAGTTTGCAGTCGCCGGGCACACAGCGCTCTCCCTCATTGGCTTTGCAGGTGATGAAATACACAAGGAACAGATCTCTAATTTTTTTCCCTCTGATGTTGGCCCAACAAAAACACTGGCAATCCCATTTCATTTCTATTTAGAGGCTGAGGAAGTCTATATATAACACTCAAGCCTAAGCACCTCGCTGGTGACATATCCAGCGGATGGGGGGTGGATAAATAGCTCTAGTTCTTCATCACGGAGACAAAGCCGGTGTATTCCCCTGGCCGGAGAGCGGCGGCCAGAGGTCTGCCCCGCTTATTTAACAGCAGGTGTTTGGAAAAACGCTCACCTTGGGAAACAACTAGATGCTCTTCTCCCTCAGCTCCCAAGTAAACAATCAATCTGAGGGGTCTGGAAGTCATATCCCTCCGTGGGACAAAGTCATTGAAGCAGGAACTTCTTAGTCAGTCGAATTATCGTGCTGTGATCATCCCCCCACAAGAGTTAGACTGCTAGATCTTGCTCTGTTGAGGAACACAGACAAAAATACATTCTTGATCAGTACTAAAGTACCCAACATTCAAATCCTATTGGAATTTACAGTGTCTTAACTATATTTTAAATATGCACAAGACATCTTAAATTGCAACAACAAAAACATTAATGAAGCTGTTGTAATAAAATGAGTAATGATGAGACTACGCATTTGGAAAGCTAATCTTAGTCATAGCGCCAGCTTAAAATCCTCCATAAAAACTTTTTGTGAAACAGTTCACTACTCATAATATAAAAGGTAAAATGACCTAGATGGAAATGAGATTACTGATTCCTACTGAAACACATGGCTCAGAAAGTCAAGTCCTCAATTTTCATCCTTTCTTCAATTCCAGCAAAGGAACTCAATCATATTGGGACAGTAATACAAGCCAAGGACAGCTCACTCATTCTCAATCCTGTCCTGGTTAGAGGAACGCTTGCAGAGCACTAAAACACTGTGTGTTCAATTCAAATGGGAGAAGGCAGAGGCCAGCTAGATTCACCATGATGTCTGTGGTCTGATAGATCACCTTCCTCAGTAAGGACAAAGAGAATGAAGATGACTGTGCTGCCAGCCACAATACAGATGAGACCAACACCTCTGAGTAAGTGGAACACTAGCTGTCTGACTGTCCATTTGTTAAACCTCAGACAACAAAGACAGAGCGGCTAGAACATTGCTTACATGGTGACACAATCATTGGTGACAAAAAAACAGAGCTTAGATTCAGTGACAAATTTAAGGATAGAAATATTTTTTGTTTGCAGCAGACAAATTTTTATTTTTCTCTTTCATAGCCCAGTTATAGTTATATGGCATCAGCAGCTTTGTCTCAGATGTTTCTAGAAGAAAAAAAATTAAACACCAATTCTTAATATACAGTAGATCTAAAATGAATAGCATAGCTCAGATTATTCAGTTTTGGAAGAATTAGCTTCTAATACTATTGCAATATCAGACTTTAATTTGAAGACTCTGATGTTTGAGCAGAACAGATGTTGTTGAGATCTCTTCTGTAAGACATCAGACATTATTTTTGGGGTCTGTTTCTTATATAGAAATGTAATACACAAAAGTGTACAAATGCTATACAGTATACAGTGGCATAAAGTGATGCACAGAGGGGATATTTGTTACGGTACTTATTTTGACAAAATCGTTTGTCAAAAAAGGCAAACTACAGCTGCAGATTTAATTTTACCATGCAAAAAATGCATTAAAAAAAAAAAAAAAAATCTCACAGGAAAAAGCATGCACTGACTACAACAATCAAGTTTATCAGTTTAATATTTCATTGGTTCTCTCGTGTTTCCATGTGTTCATAATGTCCGCACAATTTGGCATATTTCATTGCATTATCACAAATAAAACAATTGACTCCAAGCAATTATGCAATATGCTTACAAAATTGTTAAATTTTTAAAAAAAAATTATTTTTATTTGAATAAGGGTGAAGATGTAAATTTTCCTAGGCTGAACACATTGTGTGCATTAAAGGGATAGTTCATCCAAAAATAAAGTATGACTTTCTTACTTCTGTTGAACACAAAAGAAGATATTTTAAAGAATGTGCGTATTGACTTCCATAGTATTTTTTTTTCCCTACCATGGAAGTCAATGGGTGCCGTCAACTGTTTGGCTAGTAACACTCTTTAAAATATCTTTTTTGTGTGTTCAGCAGAAGAAAGAAACTCATACAGGTTTGGAACAACATGAGGTTCAGTAAATGATGACAAAATTTTCCTTTTTGGGTGAACTATCAATTTAATTATTGCTTAATTTATTAAATTATTTTAATTTGAATACATATTTATATACATTTTATTCTCAATGTTTCTAAATAGACAACCCACAATATATATGTATTGACAGTGTCGTAATTTAAAAGGCCATATAAAAACTTTCAGTGGGACTTTAGGCAAAATTGGAAGAATATCACCTTTAAGTTCTGCCAAGTTTCTTTATCCAGGCACAGCAAAACGAGATGTAGCAGAGTGGGGTGGGGGTGAGCTTTCACTCTGTGTGTGAACAGTAGTCATATATTACAGTGCTGCTGGATCAGCCAGGGCAGTAACTCATTCTGTTCCTGCTGCATGTTCCATCCTACCTTACTGCCAAGGAGTCACTTCAGAAGGTCATCCCTTTCATCAAGTATTCTATTTGCATCCAAAATTGTATGTACATGAAAAATGTGCTGGAGTGTTTGCCGAGGCCCAGAGAGGTAGATGAAATTTCTGTTGCCTGATGCACGCTAACCTTTGCAGATGGCACCGCTATTGCTGAAAAATGGATTGCTTAATAAAGCATATCATCCGACATATTTGCTGCTTGGCTGACCAAATAGAGGTTGTTTTTTGCACAAATTTCTTTGTCAAATTTGTCAATGTTCATGTCATTTTTGTTTTAGGTCATGGAATGCGGTGGAAATTCCAAGCGTGTCACGCAGGACCAATTTGTAGCCGCTTCTGGGGATGAACCGATATTTTCCACAAGGTTTATTCCATAATAAGACAAAGCTGGGTCCTGGCTCGACAAGAATTTCTTTATGTATTTCTGATTATTGCCTGGCCAGCGGTGGGCAGGGCGGACTGTGATAAAAACCAGCCAAGCTGATTAATAGGAACATCATAAGAATATTACCGATAGCACCTCATCTTATATCTGTGTGTAATTTAGTCTGTCTTTCTGGACATGCCCATGTAATTATGAGCAGCGGCTCGAGCAAGGTGGAACGTGCTAAGGCACCGAAACTGACTTAAGGAAGCATCTTAATTTCGAACCTAGTGAAAGCCATCGTTGAACATCGTATTCAAAGTACACCATAAAAGTGAAAAGCAAGTGATGAATGGCCCATGCCAGCGTGTGCCGCTTTCATACTTTCGCCTGCTCTAAAGTGTACGCTACTTTGAGACATCTGATACAGAAGAAGCTCCCCAGACTCTGTTTGTGAATGTCTTTCATCAAACTTGCATATGAGAGCAGCCACGTGCTACATAGGCTCTTAGCCACACGCTTTGCCTCCTCTGATGGTCCGGCCAACCAATCCATCTTCCTGAGTGCTCCCACAGATGAGAAGTGGGCACTAGGCGCTTTCGTCGCTGAGCTACAGCAGGAGATGAATTGGAGTGCCATAGCCCACCTCCAGACTGTCCCAGTATAGCAATCTGGACCCCAGCACTGTGCAGTGAGAGACGGTCTTATCCTCCCATCCGCTCAGAGAGGAGGCAGACTCACCCAGCCCCAGGAGGCCCAGGAAGCACGGAGGCGGCCAGAACACTGCCTGCTGGGGCCTTCCACCCATTCACACAGCCAGACCATGGGAGGTGAAGCGGACATGGATCTCGAGGCTACTGCAAGATGCTTTGATTGTTGTCCTGCTGACGATATCCGACTACGTACTAAAGTGAAAGATGACAGAAGTTGCATCAACAACATTGATCTGAAAGTCAAAGCAACTCATTTGTTGTCCCACTGTGAACGTCAAAAAATTTTTTTGAAAAGTGTGTGGCATAGACTGTAGAGCCCAACAATCATACACCCAGTCTATTAACATTAACTATATAAAACGTATGGCGTTATAGGAAAAAATATAGATAAATATATATATATAATTAATATAATATAATAAAACCATGTAAAAGCCTGAAAATTGAGTGTATGTTGCTCACACTCAAAACCATCTCAATTTGAGGCAGTTGCTGATATTTTATGGTCAAAAAGTAAGATAATATGTCTTAGTAAGATGAAGTGATGAAAGCTCTGTACTTTTCATTGTAGGGGCAAAGCATATAATGCAACGCAATATTATGATGATTGAGAAATGTACAAATAAACATTCCTCGATAGCTTCATGTACCATATTTAACACATTTTAACATGCTTTTTCTAAAAAAAATGATGTATGGCTAATTAAGTAAACTTACATTGCTTCAGTCCAGTAAGTGTTCATCTTGAAATATTAATAGCCATATCAAATATAAGCCGTATTTAAAAAAAAAAAAAGACTTGTGTACCACAACCTGAAAGTGGACATTTTTAAAATGATACTAAAATCTCTTTTGCTAGCTAAAATGTGTGAACCATCAATCAGAGGACAGATGTGTGCAACAGGTTTTTCCATCAGTAAAGTTATCATCATGTTGATAATTTAGGCCTTAGAAATTTGTGAATGAAACACATTACAGTGAGCTTTATTTGGTTAATAGCCTAATTAATTTTCAATGACATACAGTAATTTGGCCACAACCTTAATAAATGCTTTTAGGTCTCTATTTAAGAATACAACCTTTAAGTTTAATTTTTGTGATCAAACACAAAATGTGAAATGAATGTCTCATTTTATCAGACAAAAAAAAAAAAAACTCTGGAGTCACGGATATGGACCCAACAGCCTTGCATGAAAAATTTAGCAAAGTAATAATTCATGCTGTGCTAAACATTTCTTGTAAAATGTCACTTCGCGTTTGCAATTAATTTTTAGAATTAATAAGCTATATATCTAGACTAAGGAATCAAACTAATGAAACTCTTGATACCCAAACAATGAATCATGGTGCTACCTGCAATGATGGGAAGGTAATTGAAGTAACACACTGCCGAGATGCTTGCACTTTGACCACGTAATGCTTCATTTATGTGAAGAGAGATAACTTGGGTAACAGATAGACACGTTAAGGAAGGAAAACAAACAAACCTGATCAGCCAGACACATGGAAACATACAGTAGCTACACACAAATGTTTAGATCAACGAACACACGAGCACAAGCCAAGTGACTTGCATGTGTAGGCTATCGAATTTATATTGCACTATCGCTGGGAAATTCTCAAGGGAAAAAAAGCACAGCAACTAAATACCTGACCCCTGTCAAGCTTTGTAAAAAGCCTATGTCCTGTCCTTTGGCACCGGGCTACTGTCAGTCTTTCTCTCTTGCTGATAGCATCAGGGAGCAGGGTGGCCAGACACGCAAGACAGGGAGCAAAAGTTCTAGAGGAGGACGTTGTGTTATATTACCTCCTCTGTCTGGTATCAAGTGTCCTCCATCTGATGTTAGGCATGGCCCTCTGATCAAAAGGCCTCCTGAAGCAAAGGATCACTGTCTAAGGAGAGCTGCTATAGGTAAGAGTCCGGACACAAAACATTGCCATGCCTCTCTGACACTAGTGCTAGTCTGAAATGCAGGTAAGCCCTTGGGAAAATGCATTTTCAGCACTGTCTACATGCTGATAAATTGTCTAAGAGAGTCAAAAAACTTACCCTCATGTCATTCTAAGCCTGCATGACTGACTGACTTCTGTGAAAGACAAAAGGGAATTTTATAATTCTTTAATATTCCAATATGACATTTTATTAAACAAAAGTTTAGATATGTTTTTTTCAAAGTATTATACATAAATACTCATACATTTATAAAATGAGTAAAATAACAATAACAATAAAATAATATATAAAAATAAAATTAATCAGTGGTTAGTTTGGTAAAAATGGATACAATGAATAGGTACTGGAACTTCAAAAAGAATGCAAAAGCACCAAAAAAAAAGTGTATTTAAGTACCATAAAAATAGCCCATACTCCTTGTGCACTAAATTCTATTCTAGATTCATCTTATGGGGCCATATAAAAGTACTATGTTAAAAAAACCAGACACCAATTTTATTCATTATTCACTGATAATCTTCCAATCCAGTGAGCTGTTATGACTAGGCCAGTTCGTTAAAGGGTTAATTCACCCAAAAATGAAAATTCTGTCATTAATTACTCCCCCTCGTGTCATTCCAAACCCGTAAGACCTTCGTTCATCTTCAGAACACAAATGAAGATATTTTTGATGAAATCCGAGATCTCTTTGACCCCCTCCATAGACAGCTATTTAACTAACACTTTCAAGGTCCAGAAAGGTAGGAAAGATATCGTTAAAATAGTCCATGTGACTCCAGTGGTTCAACCTTAATGTTATGAAGCGATGAGAATACATTTTCTGCGCAAAAATAAACAAAAATAACGACTTTATTCAACAATTTCGTTCTAGCCTGTGTCAGTCTTAATGTTGTAAACAATGCAGCGCAGTTCACGTGAGCACCACGACGCATGCGTTATTTGTTTTTACATTTTTTAATAAAGTCATTGTTAAAGTCATTGCAAAATTGTTAAATAAAGTAATTATTTTAGTTTGTTTTTGTGCACAAAAAGTATTCTTGTCACTTAATTAAATTAAGGTTAACCACTGGAGTCACATGGACTACTTTAACAATGTTTTAATATCTTTCTGTACCTTGAAAGTGTTAATTAAAAAATGTCTATGCAGGGTCAGTGAACTCCTGGATTTCATCAAAAATATCTTCATTCGTGTTCTGAAGATGAACGAAGGTCTTACGGCTTGGGAACGACATGAGGATGAGTAATTAATGACAGAAGTTTCATTTTTGGGTGAACTATCCCTTTAAGACAGTGATATAGATAATATAGCACTATTATAACAAAGCAATGTTTATTTTACTCTATTTATTTTATTCTCATCTCACACATTGTGGATCTTCTTTTTGCAATGGGACGTTTTCTATATAATGTATTTCTATAATAAAAATACATATGTGATGCATCTCAGCTTAGAAGAAATGTAGAAGGCGCAAAATGACTAAACATAAATTCAATTCATACAGCCATATTAACTTTGCAAGCGCAGACACTTTATAATTCACATCAAACAAAAAATATAATTCTTGTTCACAGTAATAAAATAAAACTGATTAAAGGTTAAAAAATGATTGCACGATGCTCGGTTGATAGTTGATACACGGGGCAACTTTTTGAGCAATAGTGCCCAAGCAACTTCCCATTGAATGGGCAACAAATTTCTGTCTGGGTACTTTAGATTGGTCGTGGGCCCTGTGTCTCACCTGGCTGTCCGTTGCCCAGCAATATTACTCAAAAAGTTGCCCCGTGTATCATCACCATTTGTGTGGACACTGTTAACTCTGAGTTTCATACTCCAGGTTGACCAAAATTACCCCAAATCGTGGTTTAAGATCAAGATTTTCAGTGAATAACATAAATTCCAATATGTTTGTCAATTAGAGTCACATGCACAAGATTTATATACTGCTTTCATGTTGCTTTTGTGACTTTTTGCAAGGAAAAGCGCAGAAGAAAGCGACTCATGAGTAGGAGTAAATGGTGACAGAATTTTTATTTTGGGTGAATTATCCCCTTAAATCTATGAAAACATAGAACAAATCTATGACAAAAGCTCCAACTAAGTTCTGACTAGTGTCTACCTTCATGGCGCCAGTGTCCATACATTTGTCCCCGGCATACATTTATCACCCATCTCCAATCATCTGTGGCTCACGGTGGTGCCGTGAACCCAGCATGTAATCGATAGACAGATACACACTCTTCATATGTTATGGTGTGGGGACAATATCTGTGCACTTCCCGTGCCATTTCACAGTTCAGCCTTCCAATTAACCTGCCCATGTTACCACGCCAATCATGGGGGGGTGGCTTTATCGACAAACAGCATACAAAGAATAATGCTGTTAGGATGATGTAGCTCACTGCAGGGGGGCTCCTCTCCGGCTGGCGACAGGGAAGTTTGCTCCAGTCATTTATCAAGTCCTGGCTGGCCACCGAAGGGCTGCCCTGTCCCCTCGGTCCGCTTGCCACTCCTGGGGGAGGGGCAGCACGCAATATGTGCACTTCAGCGGTGAAGAGAAAGTGCTGATATGCCCAGCGCCGCTAAGTTTGATGGATCTGTTGTTGTCATTTGCCCGTGCGCCGTCCCCCCTCCACAAAACAAAAGGAATCATTAACTCTTTTGTGCCGCTCAGGAGTTTTATAGGTTCCAGATAATGCAGAAGGAGATGGGCTACAGATGGGGTCGGCTACGGGAGGGGGGGACTTGCGTTCACAGGCAGGCCACGCTAAGACTCCGCTCTCAACATGCATGGATGGATCCGCACAGAGAGCTGATTACAGGATGATTTAGTGACTGCTGATATTGCCTCTCTCATCCTCACACACTCACACCCACACACACAAAAACATACATATGTATTTCTCTCAAAACTCAGATGTTAACTTACATCTATAGATTTCGTTCCAAACTCATATGACTTTCTTTTTTCTGTGGAACAGAAAAGAAGCTATTTAGAAAAAGAAAAAAAGAAATTGTCCATACACTGAAAGTCAACAGGGCAGTGTTGCTATTGTTAACTATTAACAACTAAAACTGTAAAAACAAATAGTAAACTTTGGTAATTGAAATAAAGTAAAAATGTTAGATGAAAACTTAAACTTGCCTTGGCAACTACTTAAAAATTACTGAAATTACTAAAACAAAAACTAATGAAAATATTTCAAAAACAACTGCATAATAAAAAAAAAAACATAAACCTTATTTAAAATACTAATAAATACTATAATATTATATACTAAAATAACACTGCAATGGAGTCTAAAACTTTCAAGCTTAAACATCACTGTGACGGTAGTGAAATTAATTAATTAGGGTCACTTAGTATATAACACAAGTCTTAAATCATCTTCTAATCAAACCAAAATATTGATCAACACACACATAATTAATATTTTTGGAGCTTGAAAGTTTTGGACCCCTTTGTCTTTCCCTGAATGGACAAAAACTGCTGAAACCTTCTTTAAAATATCAACAAAAAGGTGATTAAATAATGCCAGAATTTTCATTTTTGAGTGAACTATCCCTTTAAACCTTCAAGCGGGTGTATCTGACCATAGGATTATGAATAGTAATGCTACACTATTATGAGCTATGAGCTGCAAACCAGCCCTCACAATGAAGCCCCTTTTGACTTTGTGTGATGGCTGAATGTATTCATTCTGTAAATCCTGGCATGAAGTCTAGTGGACTGCTGGGCTCTCTATAGCAATCTAATTGTGAGCACGCCTCCTTTTCTGCAGTAAACATAAGTGTAATTCTCCACTCCCTATGGGAGACTGCTGTAAGATGGGTAGCACACAGCACCCACTCTGTGCCGGGCATTTTAAAAACATGCAAAGTAATTCACGGCGGCATTCCGAATATGCGAGCTCATTAACAGATGTAATGCAGTCAAGAGTTAAGACGGCAGAGACTATATGGTTTGTAGAGCTGCCGTGGAATAAAAACAAAATTACACAAATGAGCCGGGCCATGCAATGTGAAAAACATACAAAATACATCAATGTAAATTCAATTTATGCAAATCGAACAAACAGAGCAAAACTGAATAATAATCTACTGTACTGAGCACGAGTCTAACTAAATTATTCAAAAACAAGAAAATAATTTGCCTGTTAGGGTAAGAAGATTAAAAAAGCAATATCTGATAATACAGACCAATAATAAAAGCATCATCATCCTCATTCAAGCCGTTCTTTAAATGATTCCTGGTAATTAGTTTAACCCGCCACAAAAAGTCTGACGTCTGGCGACAATTTGTGATATTTCATTCTAATTATTTATTCTTCACACAAGTCTCAAAAACAAGTTATCCCGCCTCCAGGAAGGAGATAAACTCAAACGATAGATCAATCCATTCATTTTACCATGTCAAGTCGTAACAGCCCGAGACAACATACAAATTGAGATCATAGCGAAGGGCTACTACTGCAGCCAAGTGTGGACTGCTGGGTTCCAGAGGTGATTGAGAGCGTGTTTGAATGCTCAGGGCCAAACTCAAACAGCACTGTTACACTGACAAGGTCAATTCAGTGGAAGAATTCCCTCACCTCCCCCTTCTTCATACAGCTGTGCTCTTCTGGTCGCTTTGGCCAATGGCGACTTCAATATTGATTATTGTTAAGAAAACTGCTACTCAAGGAATACAATCATAAAGATAAATGATATTGTGCTCAATGTCGAGCGCAAAGACTTTGGGGGTACGATGTCTAAAAACCATGAAAAAGAAACATTGAAGCAAGCGAGACTTCCCGAATCACACAAGATTATTGTAAAACTAGAAGGCCGAAATGTACACGCATCCCCGTATGCAAAAGTAGGCTAAATTGCATAGGTACTTATCACATCCCATCAGCTAACCAAACATGACTCTGCCCTTGTTTGTGAATTTCCATTTTCAAACCAAACCTAAACAATAAAAATCCTCACTCATCCATAAACCTAATCTTTCCTTTCCTTATTGCATTTTAATGAAACAGTGGTGCTTCTAAGCCTTTAATTCTTTTCATTTGTTATGTTTGGACAACTCATTAGCTGTCATTTGTTATCATTAGCCTGAAGTTTTAAGCCCTTCTCGCCAGAAAGTAATGCAGTTTTTTTGTTACTGAGAAACATAGCTTCTCTATTCTATAAGTTGACAAATCAAGAGCATCTGTTAAGCAAATAATAGTGAACACAGTATATAAAGCTGTTATTTCGGTTTAATTTAGTACAATATCATCAGTTTCTCCAACATCTGTGTTTTAAAACTTGATATTCATGATAACTTCTAAAAGTTCTCTCGAAAGCATAACCTTGCAAGACATTTGCTGGATCACGTCTGGGGTCATCCTTTCCCAAAAAAGACAGTACTCTGTCCACACCTCCAGTTTTAAGGTAAGCGTGTGCCTGATTCATTGTGTCCGACAAGAGACGTGATTGATAGTTTCCTTAATCTATTCATGGTGGTAATCGAGCCCCTGTGTGTAACCTTGCATAAAAATGCAAATGAACACAAGAGAAACTGCATAAAATATGGTGAGCTGCCCAATGCAAAGATCCTGGGGGTTGAGGGTGTGCATATATAGGTTTGGAGTAAATTACAATGAAAGGTGGGGCCATTTAGGGGTCCAATGAATTTAAGTGACAGTCACTTTATAAATGTCTTTTTGTATTTATTTTATTTTGTGGAGTAAATTTGTGCTAGGCCATAAAGTTGTTTGCAAGTCTTACCCAAAGCTGAGAAGTCAAGCCTGTCGAGTGATCACACCTAAATCAGAGCTATGTAATTGGATGGAAGTTCTATACAAAAAAATGGACAGAAATATGCACAGTAAAAGAAAACATTCACTAATACAAGCTTCTATTACTATCCAAAGGAGGACAACTGGATGGATTACAGCAGTCAGAAAAGGTGCCAAGTTTACGGACATTCCCTTATCAGCTGTTTTTGAAACTATACCACTTTTAACATTTTCACAGTTGAAAGATACAGGGTGTAGCAATGTATACAATGTTATACAACATGCGAGTTAATTCATGTCAAAACTGCTAACCATTTTAGCCACACTTAGCATACTGCATCTCAAACATTCAAATAAGACTACTTTGATTCAGTAAAATAGCTAGCTAATAAAACAAGAAAATAATCACACTCATCCTCGTAATTGGAGAGATATACGTCATGATCCTTTTGGAAAATATTATAATTGTTATCAATAATTCAAGGGATGTTAAAGCCAGTTCAGAGAAACATGCAGTAGGGTTGTCTAGTTGGATCTTTATGTATTTATTTATTTTGTTAATATAACAAAAAGTGCAGTGACAACCAATCAAACATTAATGGAAATTGAAATGTATACATTAATTTTACAAATTTACACTGCTAAATTAAACAGAAATACATCTTCAAAAGAGCCCATCATATATTAAGAGACAAACTGCTCTGTCAACTAGTGTGTGGACAGTTGAATTCATTTAATCAGCTAATCACTAAATATAAAAGACTATTCTTTAACTAAATCAGTTTACTTAGTGGAAGCAGTCGTCTTAATGACAAGCTGGTCAAAGTCTCTCAAGTTCATGTTATATCCTTTCTGTAGTTCTCCACAAAGCCTACACTGGTTTTATAAATGGGTAAAAGTATGTACATATTTAGCATATTTCTAAAAGTTTATATGATTGAGCGCGTCTGGATTGCTGAGGCATTTTGCTCATTAGGATTTTTTTCCCCTAACTGCATAAATAAAGTTGATTAATTAGCAAGTCAAAATTACAGAGGATGATCAATGTAGAATACATCACTGTCACAGGAGTCACTGAATTTTTCATTTACAACACAAGCATTCTAATTGCTGTGCTAGTAACTTCATAACATTTCCAGCCAGACTATAAAGGCATAGTTTAGTGTGTCAATCAGCTTTGCCTTGTCATGTCAATTCTCCAGGAGTTCTCCTGTCCAAGGTTTGAGTTATGTGATTGGACCAAAAGCACTTCCTCAAGAAAAATTAATTGACTCTTAAACTGTTCAGAGCTAGCAGATTGCACTCTTACGTTAATTGACCAAATTGACTTGGAAAATAAAGTAAGGCATTACAGTTATACTGAACAGCTAGGCTATGTGTCCATTGGTGATGATGAAAAGATTCTAAAGATCACCATTTACCACAACTGTATAAATGAACTCTACATTTAAGTTTCTTTACAGGACAAAATGGGAAATGTATGTACATAGGCTGATGTCACTAATTTCTCTTTCTTCTTAAAGTGGCTTTACTTGCCATCTGGGCTCCATTAGCAGCTCCCGTGGGAACAGTAATGAAAGACAGTAATCACTCATAAGCAATTTACTTTCTGAATGTTTGTACTCGCAGGAAACAATATGTCGCGAAGTTTAAAAACTAATGAGTGAGATGCTCAGAGACTGACGTTCCCTGTACACACATTAAACAATGATCACAATAATAGGAGAAGATAATTTACTCACTTGATTTTGACTCCTAAATGTCAAGTTGTTGTTGTTGTTGTTGTTGTTGTTCTGCCTGCAACACGTGTTCCACATGCAACCGCTCGACTCGGTTTAAACTAGAACGTCATTTGTGACGCTCCCACGTCCCACGTAAACATACGTAAACAAAAAATAACTTTATATTGACTTGAAGCATATTCCTCCAAGTGAGAAAAATATATATTTTTAGGAGATAACATATTAATGCATTATGATTTTAAAATGACAACTGTAGAGTAACTATGGATTTGGTTATATTTTTAGGATTACCAAAGTTTGCATAGCCTATATTTGGAACAGTTTCTCATTAAGCTACAATGGTTGGCGAAACTGTTTCTTAGAAATTCAGTCGACCTTAGCATGTGATTTCTACACATACATGAATATGAACAATATTCAGCAACACAGATAATGACATCTTTTCATTGTGTGCAATACCGTTCAAACGTTTGGGGTCAGAAACACTTTTTGTTAAAGAAATATATATAATAATATAAATAATATTTACATTTATATATAATATAAATAAAATGAAGCATCATATGTTACTGAAGACTGGAGTAATAAGGCTGAAATTCAGCTTGAATAAATAATATATTTTTAATAATCTATAATAATATAAATAATATATTTTAAATAATAATATTTAAATAATATATTTTAATAAAAAAATTATATATATTAAAATAGCTACTTAAACAGTTTGTAGCCTATACATTTTAATAATATTTCTCAAGATTACTGTTTTGCCATATTTTTTAACAAATAAATGCATTTTGTCAAAAATTCTCCAAACTTTTGAACAATGAAATCACCAAAAAAATACAGGCAAAACTGAAAGTTTGCACTGACCCATCAAAAACTTTAACAAGATTTAGACTGATATCTTATAAATGTTATCTCATAAAAATTTTACTCATAAAGGTGTGTAGGGAATGAAGAAGTGGGGGGGAGGGCGTGCGTGCGTGCGTGCGTGAGTGTTTGTTTGTTTGTTTGTTTGTGTGTGTGTGTGTGTGTGTGTGTGTGTGTGTGTGTGTGTGTGTGTGTGTGTGTGTGTGCGTGCGTGCGTGCGTGCGTGTGTGTGTGTGTGTGTGTGTTGTGGAGGTAAAGTGGTCTGTGGCAGCTCACTGTGACCAGTTCCTAGTGGTCAGTGGTCCAAATCCAAGAGACTAGATTGAATTTATTGCTACTGGGCTAAAGGTAACAAATACATGCAATATAAAGAGGTAGATGGTGCTATTATTCCTAGATGGATTTTGAGCCCATCTCAAAAAGCAATCAAATGGAATAGATTGATACTGTGAGCAATATCATTATATCATCATATTTTAAGTGAACATCAGCACCATAGTGGAATACGACTGGGTGCACTTTAAATCTGTGGGAAAAAAAAGTATGATGTAAAGAGTTAAGACCTACAAGCGATATATTTCACCCATACATTACAAGTTAGGCCAGTGCATTGCACCTTTAGCAGTCTTATTCGTGCCTAGGTCTTTGCATGATTAGAACATGTCCATGCATTCATCTTCTTCGCTTATTTGATGTTCTGCATGTGCATGTGAAAATATCTTCATCAGCCAAGGCAGTCAATAGGGATATGTTGGGATGCCACGAAGGCCAGAAGAAAGGTTACAGGAGGTCATGTAGAACGACTTTCTGTGACAGCGGCCTCAGATCCCCCTCCTCTCTAGACACGGCCACGCTAAACAATAGCCAGCGAGGAAATTAAAAACAAACAAAGTCCCCGTGGCAACTCCAGTGTCACCACAGCAGATCCTCTCATCACCACGGATACGGAAACATCAAAGGAGCAGCAGTGTGGTTAAAGAAGATGACCTCACACTCAGACACCCACAATGGCTTGTTATACAGTTACAATGGACCACAGGAGCACAATGAATTTTAACGTGTTGAATGTGTTGTACAGGTGGACTGAAAAGATGTGATTAATTAAGTAAATATATGAATACATACAGCAGGTTTAATAGGAATAAGCAACTTGCAAAACTAAACGGTGCACATCTTGAATAATAAATAAATAAATGCAAATATTAGATGTTAATATATTTCTAAGATCTGCCATTTCTAATTTTAATGCACTACTAATAGCAAACAATACTGCAAGTTCTGGTAATCAGCAAGACTTATGAAAATAATACATTTATATGTTTATATAAGCATTTTAACATGTAGAAAATGTTGTAAAGGTGGTTGGAAACATTATTAATAGATCAAATAAATAAATAGACTGCACAGTTCAAAGCAACATTTTTCAGTTCTAGAAATAAGTAGACTTATGGACATAGACATTACAAGTTTTGTATACTTAATATACTTATCTTAAATCTCTATAATAAAAGATATGTGTAAAAAAATTAAAATATTTAAATATTTATTGGTGTTAATAGATTTATAATGTTCATTTGTCTATGGCCTGGAGGCATGAATCAGTGACATTTCAAATAACTGTTGTTATAGGCGTAATCTCCAAGGGAAAATGGTGCAAAAGCAGAGAGAAGATTTAAGTAAATGACTGTGTCAGCCTCTATTTATTTGTGACATGACTGCCGGAGGCAGAGCCCGAGGGTAACCATTAGGACTTGGACCATAAAGGAGTCAAATGCAGAGCTATTGCTGAAAAGTTAGTATGTAATGCAGCAACTTATCAGTAAAGTGTTCCCTGTGGAGAAATAGAGAGAAAGAGGGAGAGAGAGGGAGGCATTATGGGAAATGAATGCCATGCACTAGCACCTTAGGCCAAATGCATCCACTCTATTAGAGTTATTATCCAAAGCCAAGAGGATCATTCAGAAATGGTCGGTCAGTGTCCCCGCAAGACAAATAATTTAAACCATAATAGCTTATAGATTATAACTTTAAATTTCAAGTATTAAACATCTGCATAAAATAATGAAGTCACCATTTATACCCCCAGAGTTCATATCGGTCCGAGAGGAAGCTCAATACAATTTATTGCCGCAATTTAATTAAAACAACATTGCGCTTATGATAATTACATTTATTTACAAGAACATGCCGAGCATGGCGTTTCCTTCGGAAAATAATTTGCGTTCCATATATTTATATCTATTAAAATTTTGTGTATTTTACCGTGACACCACGGGGAGATGTAAGTGAAGATGAAACGCGAGCCTGAATTAATTAAATGACACTAATGCGGCACGGAATAGAGGACGCGGGGTCGAAACAGTTTGTAAGGTCTGCTAGACAACTGGCGCAAGTCCCTGCGGGGAGGAGATTATGATGGGTTCGGTGTCACTCAAACCAGGGGAACACAATAACTTCTCTAAACAGAGGAGAATGCAGCCTGAGGCAGGACAGCCTCTGCCAGTGCCTCTTCCTCAGAGGGGACCGCAGCAACCCTGGCCCTCACAAAGAATGCCTGTAATCTGCAGGTTGGCTGGGGGTGATGCCGGGCCCGGGCTCTGCTCTGCAGCAGGCCTGCCACTATTGTCGGCGAGCCTCAAAGATGCAGGCTGGGAGGGATTTGTGGTGGGTGGGGGTGGGAGTGGGGGGGGGAGAGAGATGTCGGGAGGACCTTGTGAAAGCATTGTCTGGGCATTACAATTGCACTTTTTCTAATCCTTTGTGTTCTCCTGTTGACAGTGGATATTAAGTAAGCAGTCGGACATGGAAAGGATATGACTCCCTCTTCTGTCTTGAGGCCAAGAGAGGAAGAAGGCCGCCCGGTTTACTCACTGCAGATAGAGTGAGGGCGCAAAAAGGCGTTTGAGAGATTATGCTAAAAAAGAGACCGGGTGAAAGGGGTGGAGCAGAGACCCAAACAAAGACTGAAGAGAAATCTATGGTTGGCATGTAAATGAGCAAGCAAGAGAGATGCTGCACTCGAAACAAGAGAAAGAAAGAGCAGAGACTTTTTCCATCATGGCAGACACTTTTTCTAGCTCCTCAAACAGATGCTGAGGCAGATGGTAGCGAATTAACAGAAAATGAGAGAAGAAGAAATGAGAGAGCTCGCTCATGACTGGTCCAGGGAGGCAAAACATTAAAAAATAAAGATTAAAGTGTGTGTGTCTGTGCTTCAGAGAGCGAGTCAGTGAATACAGTAGGTGATCATCTCCATATTTGTGTGTGTGTGTGTGTGTGTGTGAGAACAGAGCAGGAGGTGGGCTTGTCCTGTTAAAACAGCAGCTCAGCTGGGGAAGAAAACAGAATGGGTAGAAGAGCAGTGCTTGGAGCTACAGTGTGCAATAATAATCAGAGGCATGAAATTACAAGGGTGATATTTGTGGGACCCCAGGGTGTGGTGTATGGACTCTCCTGGAGCTCACCTGGGTCTCTCATCACATACTCCATACTGGCCCACCGTCATTAATAATCAGAGGAGCAAAGCACCCACACTGCAAGAACTCTTCCCGTATTTACATCAGCGACCTGTTTTTGTCAACTAATCACAGGTGGAGAGAATGTGCATGTTAGGCAAGTGGTGCTTTTAGAAGGCCAATACTGCAAACCCTCTAACACGAGTCATGAGCTCATATGACAGTAGGAGGTATGTGATATTTATTTTTTAATCAACATTTATATGGCATGGACCAATAGAACCAGCAGCGAAGCATGAAAATCAATCATCAACTAGCTCAATTAAAGTTTTATCAGAGACTAGCACCCGTTCCAGTGTTTTTACTGTAAGAGATTGAAGAGAATTGAAAAGTCACAAACATAAAAATTTGGTATACTACTATTTTAATTAACATTTTAATTCTATACAGTACATACTCAAACCCAAACAAGCTTTTATTGATAATACTTCACTTCACAGTAAAGCTGTGTCATTTCTGTGCCAGCACCAAAATTAATTGTTTTCAAACAGGTTTTTCCAAACACTCCTCTCATCTGCCATTGGTCAAAAAAACCAATAGCCCCACCCCAAACTCTCATCATTGGATGAACCACTGTTGCTATGTCAGTCTGGTTGGGAATTTTAAACAAACGGTAACACTCGGTATTAAAGGGTTAGTTCACCCAAAAATGAAAATTAGACTATGATTTACTCACCCTCAAGTCATCCTAGGTGTATATGACATTCTT
>CM031955.1:26334563-26387063 GCA_018749465.1 Paracanthobrama guichenoti | reverse complement strand
ATCTTTCACAGAGACGCAGCATGGCACAGCAAGACGAGAGATGCTAAATGAAGGGCAATAGGCTACGGCCATTGGTCAGCGTGACCCGGCTAGGCCTCACCTTCGTGTTTACAAGTGATGCTAAGATAATGTAACACTGACATATACAAAACTGTGCACCACTGTATAGAAAGGACATTAAAAGAAAAGGATGAAATTCTAGAAGGCTGAAGGGTGTAAAGGGGTAGCCATGGCCCCATTACAAAACACGATAACAGCCTGCAGAATAGAGTTATAGCAAAGCACAAGCTAGCCGAGTGGCAAGAATGCACTTTGTCTTTAGACATGAAAACAGCAGCAGCTGTGTTACAATTCCGTCAGGGGCCAGGGCGAAATTGCTGTTTTTACATTTCTGTATCATTTTTGCCCATAAGGAATATGGATAACAAATAAAATATTCAGGCCTATTGTCTGATTTATTTCTTTTATTATCCGCAAATATCAGGCAGGCAGTTTAAAGGATAGCTCGCCTCATTCTGGGCCCTCTCGCTGGGGGCCTGACAACCTATCAACTCTGCTTGCATAAACAGGTCAGGATTGTCTGAACATTCCAATATGTTCTACTTTAAGCTTTCAGCATGCAGAATCTCTAAGTAGAGACCGAGGGGGGTAAAAAATAGGGAAAATATCCTTGGGGGAAACAATGGAGGCTGCTATCTCTCAGATGACAAATGTACGCTGAACGTCCTGAAATTGAGAAACAAAATAGTATTAATTTTCAAATAACAGGGGACCAGGAACTTTTAGGTTTTCCGGCATCGTCTGGTTAAGAGGCTGTGATTCTAGCCTTTGCGCACTGAAAGGTTTTCTATTATTTGTTTAGGAGGCAGTGGGGATTGGTAAGAGGGTTGGCTGGTGTCGCTGCTGATGACACAGTGGGGCCCATGAGCTCTAAGTAATTGACCATTAATGAACTACAAAAGAGTGCCCACTGAGGAATATCCACAAGGGCTCATGGGATATCATAATAGAGGCAATAAAGAGGTGTGGCTTCTACCCATTAACATTACTCCCAGGACCACAATGGGATTTTAAATAGCCAATCAATAAAAGACATCATGATGTTATGCTAATTACATGACCTTTAGATTGCGGAAATCTGTGGATTTCTAGAGGAACTGAAAAAAAAAAATGATGATATTGTTAAGCCACATTTACAGCTGCGACACTCCTTTGATTCCCAGTCTATAGTTTACATCATAGAAATAGAAAGTCTAATGCATATATATATATTATAAACAAATGTATTATTAATATATTTTTTAAATGAACTACTTAATGGAAGAGAGAACAAAAACAAGCATTTTAGTTGCAATTTTGAAACAGACAAGGACGTCACAAATTGTGTCTGACATTTACTATTTATTACAATAGCTCCAGATGAATATGAATACCATGCACCCCAGTAGTCAGTTTAACTTTTAATTTTTTCCACCGGGTTATATGACACTATGAAATGGATATCATTACATATAACACCGCTTCCATACAAATACCAAGTAACGTCCTTGAAGGCTAAATAAAAAATGGTTCATCATTGGCGAAGAAATGGCAAGAGAAATTTATGGCTGCTGATGTCCCTCATCATTACTGCAAAGTAGTCAGTAAAATTTCATCGTAACTTTCAGGGAAATAAATAAATTTGGCCCCCTGACCTTGAGGAAAAACGCCAGAGCGGTGATGATGGCCCCTCTCTCTTTCCATCACCATCTCTCATTCGCACAGTGTTTCCAAACATACAGGCGGGCTAAAGATATTCCACCTTGAATCGCTCTACACGCGGCCCCCGGAGAGAGAGCGAGTCCCTGTGCTGAGGCGCCCTGTGCTGCCCAATCTCAGGCTCTGGCAGAGAAAAGGAAATGACAGCACAGGAATATGCAGTGAGCCTCACTTTAAATCAAGATAAAAGACAGAAATGGAAAATAATGGGACGAACAAACCCCTGGACGGCTCAGTCCCCTAATGGAAACACATGGCTGAAGGCTGAGGTGTTGTCAGCAGCCCGCACCATGACATTCCTTTTTGATAATCTGGCCTGCCATAAAATTAGAATAGCAAATACCTCCTGACAAAGATGCATGTTCCCCCTCTATTGTGCCATCATAAAAAACTCTGCTGGTGACTCCGAACGCCACAAACTTCAATTTAAATTTACAGCGCCGCGAAAGAAGAAGTGATATGCGCTCAAAAATTTTAATAACCTATTAAGTTACGACTTCAATTTCATTTTATGAATATTTTCCTTGGGGAGCACAGCTATCACCAGAGAAAGATAGAAATTTAAAAAAGATAAATAGTGCCATTAATCTACAACATTTCTCTTCCATTATCCTTGAGATGAGGAGTTATTTTTGCTCAGATCCTCACGTAATTAGCTCCTTACACTTGATTCACAAGCCAGAAAATGACCGTGTTCAGAAAATTAAAAATTTGTCATTAAGTGGAATTTAACATAATACCATTTATCTTTATATATTCCCCAGCTGACAAGCATCTGCAGTGGAAGTTGATCAGGCTTCAGTGGCAAAAGCTTCAATGAAACAAATACATCTCAAAACAAAAGGAGAAGGACCCCTTAAGCTCTCTCTCTCTCTCTCTCTCTCTCTCTCTCTCTCTCCTTCAAATAGGTGTCACAAGGATGCGACTAGCCTCCAGCACATTTGCAAATATGAAATATATGTGAAAATATATACATAATTATACCTAAACATAAATACAATATAAAAATAAAGTGAAAATACTATTGTTTAAAGTAAAATGCCAAAGGTAAAATGCTCCAATTTATGAAAAAATTTCATAAAATAAAATGTCAGATTAAAAGCATTGGGGTGTCATATTCTCTTTTTTTCTTCGCTGTTTCCTTGTGGGGGGTTTTCCCAGTAGCAACAACAATATTGCTAATATCTAAAAATTAAGTGTCACTCATGACAAAACTTGTTAGACTTTCATGAGAGATAATGTCAGGAAGTTTTTAAAATCTAGTTATTGTTTGTCTCTTGGGCATTAAACACAAATTTGGTAAGATCATGACTATGGAGCTCACAGCAGGCTGCCCCATAATATCTAATGGGTCATCAAAGGGAATTGTTGGTGGAGAGCGAACATTTACTCAAATAGTTATGGAAAACCCCATGAGGTGTCACATGACTCATTACCGCCAAGCTCTTTGCTTAGTTATCAGACTCATATGGCTATTAGAAAGGCAGGTTAAAATAGACAGGCATTTGGCACTCTTCTTATTCTATTAAAAAGCTCAAGCTAATGCTGATTGTAATGAACTGGTGTAATGCACATGATCATAACCATAAAATATACTGCCAGCGTAGCTATAAATACAAAGACCTTATTATCCGCAAGTAAATTGGTGCCTCTATGGTCTTTGCAATTATGATTTATGACTGCCAAGCGAAATCATGGTGATGAAGATTACAGCATAAATATGGCAAAAAAAAAAAAAAAAAACCTTAAAACATAGGAATTGGGAATTGGCTTGGTGGTCTATGATTGACCTGTCTGTTTATCTGAGGGAATAACGAGGCTTGACTGGTGCTCAGTGAGAGTCCTGAGTGTTCAGTCTAAATACAAATCATAGGCAGAAATCCCCTGTAGTTCAGGCCTATTTTATCACCATTGTAGCAAGAGTTCTTCTAGATTAACCAGGTGAGAGTTCCAAAGTGACATGAAGCCTTCATGACTCTCGTGATCCACACTTGCCTCACTGAAAATGACACAAATGGCCTAAAACAGCGGTGCATAACCAACAGATTCAAAGCTAATAAACTCATTTCATGATAATATGTGTGACTATGCTGACAATCAATCATGATGGGGAGTTTGCGCTCTCCTGATGTCGAACTGAGCCGTTGACCCCAATCAGTCCATGTGGCAAATATTTGGAATTACAGTGGGGAGTTGATTAATTTTACATGAATTCGGTTGTGAAGGAGAGAAATATATTCTGGTAGCACAAAAGGTCTAACTTCACCATAGTGAATTGCTCAGCCAGATTTTGTGTGGGTGGGCTTTCTGAAGATTGAAGAGGGGCTCTCAGTCATAATCCTGGAGCAATTTTCATCTGTTGTTTTTCAGTATGCGAAGCAAACCCCATTTTGTCCACAAATAGGAACAATTTCAAGGGAACAACGGCCCACTCCTGAAGCTAGAATAGAGTTTACTTTGTGATGCCTGATTAGACGGACCTCTAACCTGAACGATTTATCTTGCACACACATGGATTGATGTGGTGATTTAATAAAAATAGACATATAAAACAACTATATATCCAATAAAACACTAGCAAAAATGCCATGGCTGTACATAGAGCATCATAGGGTTGCTCATAAGACTCCCCGCAGCTTTCACACCTGCCTTCACAAGCCTGCGCTGCCTGTGGCCTAAGAGTGCTCAGACAGGCCGGAGAGATGAATGGAACATCCACCATTTGGTCCTCATTACATTTGGCCACAGAAAATGGATTTTGATTTTTGTCACAGCTGCTAACCTCCTTGGGCCCATTTCAGGAGAACTTGAGGAAACCTGGAGCTGAGAAAAACACATCAGAAGAATCACATTTTATTGCACAAAAATTATTGTCATTTAATATTCATACTCATTTTAAATTAATATTGTGGGTCCAGTATCCGAGTTCATTGGCTGCATTTGTGGCACAATGTTGATTATCACTTAAATTAATTTCAATTGGTCTCTTCTTTTTTCTTTTTTTTTTAAAAATAACTAGGTTCAGTGAGACACTAACAACGTTCAGTGGGGCCAATCCATAAACATAATAACATGCTTTAGTAAATATCATAAATATGCATATTACCATGATTTAAAATTTTCTGTATAATTTTACACATTTGTTTGCCATGACAATGCAACACCTAATATCCTAAAATTATCATAATAATGACAAGAACAATTTCACAGATAAAATAATACACAGAGGATTTTATGTAAGTGTTTTTTTTTTAATAAAAAGATTCACATTTCTACTTATAAATCCTCCAAAAATAGTACCCCTTTACTTCCACTGTAGGTGCTTTCAACATAAACTGGAGGAAAAAGGGGGAAAAGTGGAAATTAATGTTCAAGGTAATCAAAATTATGTCACAAATGCTGTTGATTGAGCTTCAATTGAACCCAAAATATTGCTTTAATTCAGTGTTTTTCTAGAACAATTGTTTTATAATACATTTGATTAAAAAACAAACGTGTCACAGCCTTATATCTCTCTCTCATTCCACACGCACACAAAACAACAGTGCACTGCTTACATGCTACTCACATCGATTCAGCTCCCGGGGGCCCAAACCAATTTCTCTTGTTTTCTGCCCGTCTCCCTGCCTGAACCTGCAACAGCCATCAGACCCATTAATCCTTCCACCCAAGATGACTATGACTGATTTGGCCGCCAAACAATCAATTTGTATCTCTCTCACTCCTTCACTCATTCCTTCTCTTTTGTGGATGTAAAGAATATCATGAAAAAGTGTCAGCGATAACAGTTTCACAACAGTGGAGTAATAGAGTAATAAGGCAATCAGCGTTTGACCTTGGAAGACAACTAATTCATCTGCCCATCTATCTTAATTATTTCACTTTTCAAAGCACAGTGAAAGAGAAACTGTATCAGTCATTCAGCCCTCTGAGGCAGCCGCATCTCTTCACCCATGTTGATTTTTATTATTTTTGTTTTCTTATGTTTTGTGTTTTGCCAGCCTAACTCAAGAGAAATGTTTGATGGACGTCAAGCAGCAGGAGATCTAAAGAGAGATAAACATCTTATCAAGCGATTCATAATTAATGCATCAGTAGGCCATTTTGAGTATCTCTATCAGCTATGTGGCTTTTTTGTTCATTTCATGAGATCTTATATATCTGATTTTGTTTCATAATTGAAATAATGTGCAACGTCAACACTGAACTGAATCAGCTGACTCGAACTGAATAACGACAGTCTTCTTATAGCTGATACACATTTCATAACTGATTAACTACACAATTATTGAACTGAACTGAATCAACACTGAACTTGAGCTGAATAATGACACTCTTCTGAGCTGCTTTACAGCAGAATTTAAATTTGTCTCATATTTGATGAACTTTGCACTGATCGTCATTTTCCTGTTTATTACTCTACATAAATAAAGGTGGCTTATGTTCTCTTTCAGTGTCATCCTTGATACCCAAGACGAAAATTACGCCACAACATCACAACACTACACATTTAAGTAACAGTCTGAATGGCTACCATTGCAGATTACCATGCTCATCTTGTGAGAGGAACATGAGGCCAGAACCCCCCTCTGAATGGCGAGGAGCAGAAGGTAGGGTCGGCCATGTCTGGAAAAAGCTGCAGTGGAACATTTGTCAGGAGACAGTGACAAAAAGGGGGTGGAAGGGTGGGGAGGCAGAGCTCCACACTATTCAGAGACAATTTGTAAGCGCGGCTGTTGAAGTCAGGCCAAAGACTGGAGAACAGCTGGAGCCCCACCATGATTGATAAACGTGGGCCCCAAGAACTTCATTTCGATGTGAATGAAGACAAAAGCCCGACAATGTTCAGAGAGTGTGTAATGTTAGCGTCATTAAGTGTCAGCTCTGGACATGCCCTGGCTCTCAGATGGGCGAATGAGAGATGCCATGAGGGAGGTCAAGACCCGTACTAATTACCATTTTACGACAAAACACTCTTTTGTTGCTCTGCAATTATTGATTTACCTCTGAGGGGAGATCATTATAGAGTAGTTTTTGTTGTCTGTAACGAAGATTATAACATGCATGCATGCAGACATCGCTTTCTGGAAAATTTCCATCATAGAAAATATATGCAACTGATTTTCTAATACATTTCATAGTGACTGCATAGTAATTTTCACATGAAAATTTACCTGGAATTTAAAACGCAAGCAAGATGCACTAATGAATGTTAAATGTTACATTTTTTTGTCGCATTTGTGGTTCAGTCTGAAACAATAAATAAACTTATTTTATAACAAAACCACACTACTTACCTTATACTACTTATGTATACCACAATCAAGACAATATTGAAGGCACAATATACAATTTTTGCTGCTATAGGTCGCTTATTCAAAACAAAGGCGTAGCTTAATGATGCCTTGATTTCGCGGAATCATGGGAGTTGTCTTCACAGCCAGTGACTCAATGGGACACGGGCAGAAATCATTTTCATGGATGAGCTAATGTATTAAAGATTTATTAACGTTACTGTAATATGAAGCAGGGTGGAGCTGAAAGCCGTTGGAGCGGAGCGAGGCAGGCATGGTAAAACATGATATTTGCTGTAAATCAAGAAAACGAGATTTAAACAATAAGACTAACAGTGTTTAGAGTTTTCTGTCGATGAATGTATCCAGACAGTTGCACACCTGTCTAATAAAACACATAACAAGAGTCTTTGGTGTTTCCATGGTTTCTACAAATTTAAAATCGGAAATCGAGGGTAACGCGGATATGATGTCACAATTCCAAAAAAAGCACTGATGGGAGTGGAAAGTTTTGCGTGTGATTTACTGATGACGCGCAAATTAAAGAACACAGATGCAGCCGGATCATTTCCATAATGACCAACGCAATCTACCAGTTAGCTGGTATCTGGTTTAAGACGTGCTTTTTTGGGGTGGTAAATAATGGCGCAAACACCAGTAAATTGACGAGCACAAATCTTAGCAAATCACCTTGCGTGATTCATTTAAATACTCTCCTCCCATAAATGTTGCGGCTAAAAGGAAAACTCCTACAAATACATATTCAATAAGGTCAGCCACAAAAATAACCCTGTCCACACCTTTTCAGCACTAATTTTTCACTGCGTGTCTTTAGTAAATCCTGACAGTAGTTTAACACCAAAAGAGGATTTGCACTGGCACAAGCTGTTAGTAAATCTGGCCCATAGGATAATCTAAGTACACAAGTCAACAAAATATATAACATTGTTCTAGTGGTTTTTGGATATTTTAATCCAAAAATCTTACGTATTGTGCCTTTAAGGCACTCCTTGCTTTAGTAGGTCTTATGCAGTAAACTCTTATAATACAGTAATCCTGTATGTAGTTCATATAAGATTGTTTTTACAGGATTTTAAGAATTTCTTACCTTAAGATGGCCTCTTGAAGTGGTTTAATGATGTATGTCATGACCATCATCATCATCATCATCATCATCATCTGTGTTTGCCTCTTCATTTGGCTACTAAGGAGTTCTCTGAAAAATGCACTGAGCTGTGGAGATACTAACAGAGAAGCAAACCTGGGTTGATGTATTAAAAAAGATAAATTTTTTTGGTGGATGTGGTAAACTTTAAAAAGTTTGATCAGTTGTGGTTACATTCTCTACACGCACATTGCAACTGCAAATACATTTGTACTTTTTGCAAGGTTTAGTTTAATAACAATAATTTTGACTGAAAATACTACACAGTTTTATATACTATACAGCTTAAATACATTCAAATAATACATATTGATTTATGACAACCTTTTTTTAGAAGTAGTTTCCATCTCCATTTTATTTGAAAAATATTTCCAAGCAAAAAAGAAATAATTATATTTGGAAAACAGTCAGAAAGCAGAACAAAGTAGACACATCTATTCTAGTCTTATTAAATGGCTGGGTACTCTTAAGAACTTGCGGAGCAAATTGAAAAGTTTTCTGTCACAACGTAAAATATATAGATGAGTATGAAGTTGATAAAAATTGTGAATTGTTCTGTTTTAATCCTAAAGCTCAATTGCAGAAAACCTCATAGCAGCAAAGTGGATCACTGGGTCATCCATTCAGCAATACTATAGGCCAAATTTCAGCTGCCATGGCTCACAATGAATGAGTGAATATTGATGAACATGGAAGATCTACAGGGGCAATCTTTTTTCCCCTCTTTGGCGGAACGAGGGAGGAGAGAGGCGCCTCGGCGGTCCCGTGGGAGGAGTGCACCTCTCTCAATATTCAGAATATTCTGGTTGAAGTTCAGAGAGAGATATCAATCTCACTTTGAAGCGCCAGGCCTTCATTTGTTTGTGAGAGATGTGAGGTGTTCGCCAGATGACTGTGCCAATTCTTCAAAAGCCACTTACAGTAGAGACACTCACTGTAGCGTTTGCTTTTGTTGTCTGGGCTCAGATGACTCTCAAACCCAATAGTGAAGCCTTGATTGAAGCAGTGTACCCAATTCACCTGTGCGTTAAGGAGAATGCGCAACCTTTGCTATGTCAGTGTGAAGCTGAATGCAAAGGGAATTGCTGGTAAATAAAAATACAAAAAGTTGAAATTATTATAATCAGGCAAAGTGGATATAGATATAAATGAATAGACATGTAAAGATGTGAAAAAACTGTACATTAAAACACTGTTCTTTTCAATTTTGTAAGTATGCAACTAATTGTTTGTTGAGTTTCTTTATTTATTAGACTGCCGGAAATAATGCTAAAATACATTTATGCACATTTTATCTATCAAAATATTAAGAATAATGAAGCAAAATGAGATTACGAAGAGTATAAGGTGAATCTCACAATTCAGTTTTTTTAAATAAAATAAAATAAGAAATAAAAAAAGCCCTCCCTCCAGTGGGCTCGCTGCTCCACGGCAGTACCACCCACTAGCATTTATAAACACATTCACATGGCTGTCAATTTGCTTCAATTTTGTGTCACTTTAGAGAGGATTTCATCACCTGGAGGCTCTCCACTTACTGCTGAGGTGCTGTTATTTTTCTTCTCTTTGTCATCAACACTTGTTTTCAGAGTGGTGGCATGTGTTGTGTGTGTGTGTGTGTGTCAGGATGTTGGTTGTGGTTTTAGCAAAGCAATGGGCCATGCCGGCCTCTCTGTGAGCGTGTTTATAAGGGGAGTCTTCATGGCCACTCAGTTGAGCCTGGTTTACCAACACTATTGATTGCAGGTGATGTTCTGGACAGAGTCCATCTGACCTCTTAGGGGACTTAAATACATCATTGTCCTGAAGGGGGACCTCGAGAGACCTCCTGACCACAGATGAAAACACACACACATGCAACCACTGTGACATTGGGGAAATAAAGTCATCTTCACAGAGAGAATTTACAGATCTATTTAAAATAGTGAAGTTACATTTAAATACTATAGAGAATAAAAAAAGAATATACAGTTTACGTGGAAAACGGTAAAACTTTCAATAAACTATCATGGAGCTCTTCCCTTTTGATTCCCTGGAATACTAATTAGATTTCTTAATATGCAATCATGTTAACATTCAGGTTAATTTGCGCACCATGCATCTTTGTTTTCAAACACACCTTTGAGCAATTGATGGAAATCCAATGAGACGTAGGCTTACCTGCCATGAAACAACCACGTCTACTGCCGACGCGAGGCAGGGACAGGGGGAAGTACGTTTTAAATTAATTACCATCAGGCCCCTTGTAACTGTTCACTTTTGTAAACAAACATTCTAATGTGCAGTAATTAATTAAATCTGCCACTCTCCCCCTCTCCTCTCATTGATCTTTCTTGGTTTTAGTTTCTAAATCTAGTCAAGGTGTTTTTCACTGGTAGTCAAGTGCCAGGTGAGAGTCTCATTTTAATAAATAGTCTTCAAGGATATTTCCAAGGATCTTCTAGGATCTGAAGGCATCAGTAGTGTATGATGGAGATGTACCAAGGATTTTTCACAGGAACTTCCTTTGCGGTAGTGTAGAACCAGTCTTCATGGGTTGGAGAATAGAGCCTGTTGGTTTTGGCTGGAGCTGAGAACTTAGGGGCCTCCACTGCTTTTGGCCAAATCATCAGGAGCCCTGGGCAGGCATGACTGCTTCTCATCATGAAGAATAATGTTTGGCCTGGCAGACCATTAGGGATGCTAATTTTTGTTGGCTTTGTGATGTCACTTCTGATATCCTGGCAATCTGGCGGGGATTACCCGATGCGGACGTACAACCCAGTTTGCCAGGTTCTATTTCTCGTCTCGGCCCCAGTCGAAGCTCTAACGCCACCTGCCTGCTAATGAGCGCTGGCGTTGGGGATGCCCATGTGGACCGTGTGGCAGGAATAACCATACACCCGCATCACCTAAAGCTCTATGTGAGCGATTGTGGCATGCGGCGTGACAGATGTTGTGCGGTGTAGGGACTATCAGAGGGGGATCAAAGGCACAGATACAAACAAACCCCTGTATGATTCACCTCTGGCTCTGAATCATCCATTCAGAACAGAAATGATTCGTCACCTCACTCCTAAGATGGCTAAAATGGTTTGCCCATGTTAAATTTCACCTACAGAACATCCTGCTTGAGCCTTCCATCATTTCAGAGAGAATGCAATTATAGTATTCTCCAATCTCATATTTCATTTGAGAAGCTATTAAATTATATTAAAGAGATGAAAATTCTCCCATCATTTACTCACTATCATGTCATTCCAGCACTGTAAAAAAAATCTCTGTAAAATAACGGTAAAATACTGCCAGCAGAGTCAACAGCAAACTACTGTAATTCTGTCAGAACCACTGTCATCAAAGATGATTGACAATTAGCATATAGTTTGGATTGGCGTTATGGTTCTGTTCTGGGCAAGAACTCCCTGCGCATCCATGCAGCCTAGCATGGAAGAGAGTAAGGAGAGCGGCGATAAACCCCCCTAGTGTAAACAGAACAGAACCAACAATGTATTGCAGATATCATTAATGTCAATATTAAAATGTAAAACATAATTCAGGAATTTAGTCTGATTCAGGGGGAATCAGAATGCCAAATCCTGACTGACAAGAGGAGGAGCTGGGGATGGAGAAGGGTAATTAGCTCCGGAGAAACGCGATACCTGCTGATAATACCGAATATGCTTATATATGCATGCTGTGATAGGCATCGTATTCCTATGGGTGTACGTGATCAGCTGACAGCCAGCTGATGCAAGCTTGACTAACGTGACCTGCCAGAACTAACGCTATGCTTGATTTCTACGGTATGAATACTGTGAAATTGCTTTACAGTTTATTACCGTAAAATTAAATACAGTATTTTTTTCCAGTAAAATACTGGCACCAGAAACGCCAGCAATATATTGTAATTCTACAGTATTAATACTGTGAAATTAAAGTACATGCAGTACATTTCTGTGATTGTTTCAATTTAATACACTAAAAAATGTTGAGGTAAAATCAACCCAATTTTGGTCATTTTGGCAACACAGCTGTAATTCAAAAAAGGGAACCCCAAAATAGGTTGGAAATTAAAATCAGACAGGAAATTACTACAGTAAAAACACAAGCAACAGTAATAGGCTAATAAAAACGTGAACATTTATTTATAGGCAAGAACACCCAAAATGTACAAAGAAATTATAAAAGCGACATGAACATTTATTTAAAAAAGTACAGAAAAGAATACAAACTCAAAATCTGTTGTATAGCTTATACAGTTAAACGAATTTGCGTTTTAAAAGTTTAATAATCAATCACGTTTAAAACAAATTTGACCAGTTATTTCATTTTTTTTCTCCCGCCAACTAGCACTAGACAGCCAAAACCATTAGGCTGAGAGCCACCAAGAAATATGCAGTCGGAAAGCCTTAATAAACACTGACATTTGGGAATAAATTGTGTATTAAACTGAATCGGCTGGATTTTAGACCTTCTGTAGCCCCGCCCCTTTTCAGCGCTGCACTCGTTGTGTTCTGTCTTCCAGTTTGTATTTCCACAGCATGAAGGTAAGATCCTTTGTATTTATGAATGAACCGCTTATTTTTAAATCTTCCTGGTCTACTGACATTTGTTATGACATCTGCTTCAAACATTACAATGCTCATGATAACTTTCGTTAACTCTATAATAAGTAAATCCACATCCCCAGCGAAATACTCTTTGACAGCAATGCCATCGAAATATACAGAGCTATCGCAAAAACAGAAGTTCGAAAGACAAAATTCTAAACATGGCTGACAACTTGTTTCTCTGGCGCATAAGGTCTATAAGCACTCTCAAGCGCTACTCCGGCTTGTTCGGATCCAGCTTATCAGTCACCGTTGAAGTG
Source organism: Paracanthobrama guichenoti (assembly GCA_018749465.1). Taxonomy (NCBI): domain Eukaryota; kingdom Metazoa; phylum Chordata; class Actinopteri; order Cypriniformes; family Gobionidae; genus Paracanthobrama; species Paracanthobrama guichenoti. The sequence continues at coordinate 26,373,997 of CM031955.1, read as the reverse complement.
ATTTGGATGTGAGAGAAAACACTCAGACAAAAATCTCCAGTGTTAAAAGAACGCACTCCTCGCTGCAGTCAGTTTCAAAGTTATCTCTTAAGGGATTCTAAGCGTTATAACTTAAGTGCCACAAATGCTTTTTCAGGTTTCAGTTCTTTCCGCTCGACACAGCTATTTTAATGGAAAACAGTATGTTACTGTTTTTGTGTTGTTTTTTTACAGCATTTTTTTTTTTTTTTACAAAAGTTAAATAATGACAGAATTTTCTCTTTGGGGTGAATTATGCCTTTACTTTACACTATTGGAACCGCGTGGATATGAGAAGGCTTTCATTTACGCCAAACATACATCTTCTATAGCTTGTCTAAAGGCCCATTCACACTAAGGATGATAACTATAATAAAAACAATATAGATCTATTTTTAAAAATTGTCCTAAAATTTAAATAATTGTGTCCACACCACACATATAACAATACAATCACTTTTAAAACTATTTTTCCAGCTGTTAAATGATAAAAACATTGATGGCCAATCAGTCAACCCGACTTTAAAACAACAGATGACAGAACTGCAGCACATACTTTATTGGCGATGGTGAGGACGCTATTATAGTTATCATTATAGTTATCATTCTTGGTGTGAACGAGCCTTAGGAGGTGAGCCAATGGAGAGATCTTATTATTTGTAATATAACACAGCGCTACTGTAATTTTGGAGCAGAGCGATACTTGCCAGGTGAGCTACTTTTGAAGAGTCCATGCAAATCCGAAAAAAAGTCAAAAAGTCAATTACACAAGCAGCTCAAGCGTGCACCATTGAAAGCTGGTGATGTTTTATTGAAGAGGTCCTTTAACTCACGTGAAATCCAGTGCTGAGCACCTTCTCCAGAGCACTGGTGTCAGGTGACCTCCCAGAGTCCAGAAAACAACTCTCAGGTGGTCTGCCACGCTCCAATAGGCTGCCCGTTACCCCCCTTACACCCGAATGCATCAAAGGAACCTATGAGCATATCAAAGTAGGGTCAACTTCACAGTGAAAGCATTAGCTTATAGCCATTCCTAATAATTATTTGCTGTGTACCAGGTAGTGTTTCTCATTCTCTCTATTGGGCAGTGCTAACTAATTAAGGCGCAGCAAGACTAACAAAACACTAATTAATTACAATTACAAAAAGATCAGGTCTGCTCTCTTCATTCACCAACAGAGAAAAACTAGCTCGCTTTTTACTGTAGACACTGCCAAATACAGTGTATTGCATATTATAGGAAGTTTTATGTAGATGGCTGCATTTAGCATTTAGCAACGTGGCATCTCAAAGACAATAACTAAAAGATTCTCTCCGCACTTGTACCAAACTATATGCCAAGCTGTTACAGAGGGCAACATGCTGTCACCACAAATCGATCTGAAAACAGAAGCATCTGCATCTGGAGATGGGGCTAATGGAGGCATTGCCTTGGGTGTGTGATGGAGACAGCTTATTTTTTCTATGTGATTATCCTAACAGTGCTGCTTATATACAAATGTAAATGGGCTGCTTAGAAGCTCCCCCTCCCTCCATCTCTCTCTCTCTCTCTCTCTCTCTCTCTCTCTTCCATCTGCTAGACAATAGTTTTTAATCTTTAATCCATGAGCAACCACTGAACACCAGTGAATTGCAAATTACAGATGTTTTACTGTCTCAGCTATTTTTTTTTCTCCCCCGTTTTGCTTTCCAGCATCCCACTGTCAGTCAGTGTCTCGCACATATCCTGTGCCATCATGGCACCATATGACACTGTCATCATTTGGTAATTAAACCCGTACTGGCTTTAAATATGAAAAGCTGGCAAGGGGAGATGAGTTGATGGGGCTCGCTGTTGTGGGGACCAGATTTCACAAAAGCATCCAGATTTCCACAGGGAGAATTTTTTACTTTTTCCTTCATTATTTATTGTCTCTTACAATTGTTTTTGATGCCCTTCGCCAGTATGCCGACTCTGTCACCATATCTGATTTTGAGATATTTACATAACAACGCAAAATGTTTATGTTAACATATTTTGTTCAAATGAACTTTTACTTTAGAAATTCACCACAAAATGAAAAAACTGTCATAGACTCACCCTCTTATTCCAAACCCATTTGACTTTCTTCTGGAATACAAAAGATAAATAATTGATTATATTAATTTAAATAAATGATTACATACATTTTTATATACATTTATTTCTGGCATTTTTGTTTGTACAGTTTACAGAGAGAGCAAGAGAATGGGATGGAACCACAAAATATTGTTTTTGTACATATTGAAAGTAAATGAGGTCCAAACAAACATTGGATGACATTGATTTACACTGTATTGACTAAATAAACAATAAAATAAAAATAAAAATACATACAGGTTTAAAATGACATGGAGGTGAGTAAAGGATGACCATTTTAATTATGGGTGAGCTATCCTTTTAACATTTCTCAAATGTTATCCAGCCTTTATAAAGGCAACATGTTCATTTCTCACAGTTTAATATAGATTCCATCACAAGAGGAGTCGATGACATAATATTGTTCATTGTTTCAAAAAAAAGAGAGGGATGATAAATGATGAGTGCTGAACTCACAGGGTGCATGAACCCACTGCGCCCTTCTTCCAAGAAGAAGAAAGGGAGGGTGAAACTTATTTAAAGCTAAATGTGGCAAGAACTGGGACATATTCAAAAAGCCTTGCTGAAGGGAAGGAAAGGTGCGTATGTCCGAGGGGGCTGGAGAGAACAGAAGCGCTGCCCCATTAATCCACCACAGCCTCTGCTTTGAGAAACAGTGTGTAGTGTTGACCAGTGTAATGGACTATGCAATAAAACCATAATCAGCCACTCCCTGAGTTTTCAATCTGGACTCACGTCGTCTTCAGTCGATGCCCTATCCAAATGGATGATAACAGGAGAGATCTCACATCCATTACAGACACTCCAACAACCTTTATTGCCAATCAAATGGCCCTGTTCTGAACCCTCCTTTGGCTTCCCCTGTATCACTGTTATATCTGAGTGCGGCGTGTGGGAGATGCTCTCTCTTCACCGTTATGGCTTGCCATAGATCAAGGTCACTGTTTCTGTGATCATTACACCACTGAAGGTGACAGGCTGCATTTACAGGGCGATGATCAGAGGCCAGTGTGGGAGCCGAGCGGCTCTGTATTTCTCAGAAGGATAATAGATATGCACTCACACACACACGCACACACATTTACAGTGAAACAAAGCATCTCTACAGCACAGGGAAATAAAGTCTCTCTCTATCGCACTCCAGGTACACATTCCCAAATGCTTCTGGTCTACTGCTGAAACAGGTCAAGGTCCTATGAATGATCTCCAAAATATCAAACGTATGATGCTGTTGAAAATATAAATGACAAACCGGGTAAGATATTAAACCATTTAACCCTGCATTTTAAAAAAATGTCATGTATTTAAGTGTGTGTGTGAAGAAGGGGGATATTAGAATCATGCCATGGGGTGCATTGAGGAGGTCGCTGCTTTCCATATTGCAGTCGTGTTAGTGGAAGCTGTTTCCTGTCTGTTTTGAACAGTGGCAGCTGGCTTGAGAGCACCCTGGGCTGCCTCAGGGTCCAACACACACACACACACACACACACCACACACACACACAAATTGCACTTGGAAACTCATTATATAGAAATAATAAAAATACATTGTGGTTTGTATTAATGTATTTTAACCATAATATGTGTGTGTTTGTAAATTAATGAGATTTTAATGTTTTTATTTTTTAATTTACTATTAGCATCATATATATATATATATTCCAAAATTATTTTACAAACCATAATGTGTGTGTGTGTGTGTGTGTGTATATATGTATATATATATATATATATATATATATATATATATATATATATATATATATATATATATATATATATATATATATATATATATATATATATATATACACACACACACACACACACACACATACATACACACACACATATATAAGAAAAACATTATTTAACGTTCAAGTTAATATGTATCTCTCTTTTGGGACTCTTTCCATTTGCTTCATCCAAACATTTGGAAAAGAAAAGCTACATAAAAAACCACAGGCTACAACTATTTAAAATAATTGTATCTACTGAGGAACTAATAAAATCAGTAATTTCCGTATATATTTATTTCTGTACATCAGCTTTGCATTGAAACATTCTTACAACGAATAACAGGCATATTCATCTGATTCGACATAAAAACCATAGATGTGGTTTATTGCAAAACGCCAACTATGCGAGGAGAACAGTCGCGCGGCCACTCAAGGCTTCAGTACATTAAAGTAGCAAAATGACACGGAATTATGTTGTGAGCAATATGGCTCAAATGTTCGATGCAGATGCACGTATAGCCCCGTCACAAATGCACATATAAGTAGAGCGGATGAGTGGGAACTTCCGTCAGAGCTTAACAGCGCGAGCGAACGCGAAGAGAAAAGAGGAACGGGATGATAAAGTCTACTAACTGGAACATTAACAGACAAGTAACTTGCAAATATGCCGTACTACAACATCTAAAAGTACGACAGAGCGTGGTAAAGACATAAAACTGTACATTAAATTATTATGGCCTCAACTTCGCCTGGTTAACAAACATTTGGTGTGAATCTGCTGTTGTCAGAGTTTAGGGATCTAAAACGTCAGAATTGTGGTTACTGAAGCCAGAGGGCCGGCGAAATCGATTTCATTAAAACATGGGTGGACGCCTTGTTACATGTGCAATGCTCTACATCAGACTAATTTAATTGTCCTGAATGTTAATTACTAGTGACAGAGACGTGTAACTATTATAATGTTTCTAAGGAATAAAGCCAGCAACAGAAAAGCAGGACTAGTGGTTTCATTCAACCTTAACACAGACTTGACATTCTCAAGATTCTTTTTATAAATCTGATCCCTCGGCGACAAATGTTATTTTAAACTTTAAAGTTATTCATTCAGAGTTGCCCTATTTTTTAATTTTTTTATTTATTTTTTAAGATTTTTACTTGGAATGTCATTAATATAGGCTATTCAAATCTATTAAAAAAATCACTTAATTATATTCTCAACGAAAAATACAATAGGCCTATTTATAATTCCAACAAAACTGCAAAAAAAAAAAAAAAAAAAAAAAAGTAAACTATAAGCTGCAACGTTATTCTAGTGCAAAGCATGAAACGTTACATTGGTTTAAAATACAACCAACTATCATCCCAACAAATGAGTAAAGGCTTGTTTCCGTGACAGGGGGGAGCACACCTTTGACTGCTCAACTGAAAAGTTTGGCCTTTCCTCTTTTTTTCTGCCGGCTGGTGAGGCGGCAAGGATAAGGATTACTGTGCTGTAAGGTGGCTATAGTCTCTTAACTCATTTTAAAGCTTTATGAAACACCAGTGTAAAATATATGGCTTCAGCGCAGTTACATACTACAGTAATAAAAGGCGTTAATTCAAATGACCTAGCAATTAAATATGCAACATCACGATAACTATTCAACAGCATTGATCCATACAATTTTGGAAATTAATGAAATCTATCTATCTATCTATCTATCTATCTATCTATCTATCTATCTATCTATCTATCTATCTATCTATCTATCTATCTATCTATCTATCTATCTATCTATCTATCTATCTATCTAAAATAAAAATAGCTTTATTGAAATGGCTGTAAGTATGCAATATTGCCAGAGCTGTATTATTATTATTAGACTTAAACTTAAGTTATACAATATAACGAAGACAGACAGACAGACAGACAGACAGACAGACACACACACACACACACACACACACACACACACACACACACACACACACACACACACACACACACACACACACACACGTCAAAACTACTTAATATAGCAACATGTAATTAATCTGACCTCATAATACTTTAACATAAATTCAAATTCCGTATTAGCTCGTTTATAGACCCTCCTACCGAGAACAGGTTCACCTTAAAGTTCAGCCAATGAGCAGCACGAATCAGTTATCACAGCCATTCACGCAGCCTTGACGCGAACTTCTGAGCAAACTTCATACAAGTTTACGATCAGAAAATGTTAAGTTTCTAAGTAGCCTACGCACTTTAAGCATATAGTTATGTTTCCAAAAGATCATGAATATGTATCGGTACAAGTCATACCTTTGAGTCTCCTAAACGTAAACTCCTGCGTGCGGATCTTAGCATATCTCCATACTCTTAGTCCCCTCTTTACTTCCAGCAGACAAGTTTTATTCTTTCTTTTTATATAACACCTGCAACGCTTTATTTGCTTTGATTGCTATTTTCCCTCCTTTATCAATCTAGTTCAGTGGAGCAGAGGTTGCTCTCCTTTTTTGTTGTCGTCTAAACCGTTTAGTTTTGGATGATCGGTCAAAGGTTGTGAAAAGCAGCGGGGAGAGGCAGGACGCCCAGCCGAGGAGGGAACGCAGGAGGCCGGACAGATCTAGTGGGCTGCATCGACGAAACGGACCATTAGACAGGGAAAAGCCATGGCTCACAGCTCTGGTCGATCAGGTAAGCGCAGGGCTCTCTTTTCGTCTCGCCAAACAGTGTGAGTGTTTATTTTCTAGCGGTAGGGATGAGTCGCCGTCAGCTCAGGTAAGAACATACAGTAGGTGTAGCGCTTTTCAAACGCAAACTACTTGACCAGCGACTAACCTTTACTGACCACCCTATAGTGTTGCAAGCGCAGTCGGTTGTAATTTGCGTGGTAGAAAGTCTGACATTTTCCTTGCCAATCCGTACATTTAAAGTGGCAACTGATTCACGCTGGAATGATGTTATTATGCGGTGTTATTAGCTGGGCCCGTGTGTTGACACAAGTGCTCACTGTAATCCATAATAGTATTACTGCGGGATTTCCCATAGCATAATTCAAATATTAATTTATTTTCCCCCAAACATCCGCCCTTTTGCAATCGCATAGTTTTTATGGCAATATTACTATCGCATAAATAGACTGATATTTTAAATAGTATTATTATAGCATTGTTGTCGTTGTTGTTATTAATATTGTTGTCGTCGCTGTTTATGCAGTTCGCTTAATTGAAAACATAGATCATATGCTAATTCACCTTTCTATTTTGGGTGTAAATGTGAAGATCAATATAACACTTGTAATAATCTAATTAATTATGGTAAAATTAAAAGCAAGTACAAAATCAATCCCTGATGCTGTGGACAGAACTCAATTGATGGTCCATCTGTTCACTCTATAGACACCATGAATGGGTAATCTACAGACACAGCTGATATCATGATGACTGGCGTTGTGAATGCCGTTCTGTTGTTTTGGTTACAGCGGTCAAATATTTGGAAACCTCTTATTTTTGTTGATTGAATTACTAGATCTTAAAACATCTCAAATATCGGATATAGTAATTATGGGGATACATTTTTTTGTAGGTTAGCCTATAATTTAGGTAGGCTATTTTAGGCAACACAATACAAATATTACCACTAGCCTATTATTATTATTATTATTATTATTATTATTATTATTATTATTAATGCCAGTAGGCATATTATTCGGCAAACTATTTAATTTCTATGATAATAATTTTTATCGTGCCCAGAGATTGTTTATACTTTTTAGTTTAAACTTTTTCCCAATGGCAAAAAAAAAAAAAAAAAAAAGATTTCTCCATTATTATTTTTTCAGTCTGTGACAAATGAATACCTCTCGACTAAATACGCTATTTTAAAGCAATCCAGCGACTGAAAATCGCAGTAAGCGTATCAGACTCCTTAAAATTCCATTATAACCCCTCCTGCTATAAAAGCTAAGGATACTTGCATTCAGCTAGGTTATAGCACACTGACGTGGACAGCAGGTCTAGTGGAGTGGAAAGTATCGATTGGTGACGTTGACAATATTACAGTGAATGAGTTGAAACCTATGGGCTTTTAAAAGTGGAAATAGAAATATTGGAAAGTCGAATAGAAGTGATTTTCCGCGTTCTCATTGGACGTTCATCGCTGTTCATTTTGACTAACAAACTTATGTGGCGTATAACAGAGGCTGTCAAAACAGATGCACTATATCACTGCACCTTCGAGTAGGCCTATCTCTCTCTCTCTCTCTCTCTCTCTCTCTCTCTCTCTCTCTCTCTCTCTCTCTCTCTCTCTCTCTCTCTCTCTCTCTCTCTTTCTGTCTAGCTCGCTTTTGACACGTTCGATCACTCTCTCCCAATAGTTATCTTAAGAGTAAAACCTCCTGTTCACAAAGGGCTGATCTAAAAGAATACAAAATGTGAAAAAGACACACCTAAAGCAGACCTCAAAAAATATTTTACATGTTTATTTAAAAGGGCACGCTTGCAATTTATTACACATTTCCCTTTGCCCAGCTGTGACAGGACGCATATCATATAGAAGAAAACAAAAACAAATTATAATAGAGCCACGTGAAATATAAAAGACCCAACAGCCAGTCTTTAGTATTCAATGGCCACTATGATCAGTTGCAATTAGTTTTCCTATCATTTAACAGAGGAAGTAACTAATATAGTAAAGGGGAGTGGAGGCAAAAAGCTGGGGTCTTGCTGGGAAATAAAAGCAGCTTTAGGGGAAATGTGTAGTCGAGTGTGAAATTACAGCCCATGGTGTTACATATTGTACCAGAAGCTCCCTCCAAAAATACTAACAAAAAGAAGAATCGTCCCCAAATTTAGCCAGGAGGCATAACACAACATAGCCTCCTGTTCTTTTAGCCGAGCCTACAACGGTCACAGTGCGAACGCTTTATAAATGTGCAAGAGCCTTCTTCGGTCAAGCCAAAGCCTGCATTTTTTTAACCAATTACTACAGACATTTTTTTGGTTGTTTTAAACAGCAGTTAGGATGCTTAAATTCAGCTATATGTGCACGTGCCATTTTACTAAAAACGAAAACAGTAAAAGCAATAATAATGGCAACAATAATAACAGACTAAAATAAATGATTGAATGCATGCGATTTACGTAACACGAGTGCATACGATTCTATTTGTATTTTAACGGGTTAAAAATACATTTTCCAGAAAAATAAATTTAAGACAGGAAGCTAACTTTATCACTTGCTTCAGAAGTGGAAAAAAATGAAACATGCTCAATACGTATTCCAGGATCTAAACTTATATTATTCTTCTGAAATATATATAGGCCTAGGCTATATATATATATATATATATATATATATATATATATATATATATATATATATATATATATATATATATATATATATATATATATATATATAAACATTTTATACCGAATTACTGTAGATAGATAGATAGATAGATAGATAGATAGATAGATAGATAGATAGATAGATAGATAGATAGATAGATAGATAGATAGATAGATAGATAGATAGATAGATAGATAGATAGATAGATAGGTTTAAATAAAAAGTGATACGTCAAGTGAAGCATATTAAATAGCCTACACTCTCTAATAAACTATAACATAAACAAACTGACAAAACCACGAAAAGGAACGATATCAGTTCTAAAAAAATCTTATACATTTGAGCTAAGTAAAAACAAGTAGCCTACGAAAAATAAATAAAACTTACACATTATGAACAAACATTAAGTTCATCAGTTATCATCAGCAATCAAGAATTTTGTTGGCTAGCCATAAAACAAACTTCAAGAGCCTCCCTCAATGAAATAAAGCAAACTAAGCAGCGCCATCTACAGAAATGCCTACAACACAGCAGCCCAAACAGCATGGTCAAAAGAGACAATCCTTTCACTAACATTTGACAGGCCAAACTTAGTAGTGTTGTTATAGTTGAAAATGCAACGATAATACAGTAATTCTCCATTGTCCGATAGCTGTCAGACGCACTAGCAAATATTTGTCAGAAATTGAGATTATAGGCTATTTTTAGCGCCTATTTATATCTGCAGACTGTGGATATTTATGCTAAATAGTAGGTATTGTTTACATATTCCGTATTTCCCAAAACAGCGCAGGGCTATATACTGTTTTATAAAGAAAAAAAAAAAAAGACACAACCGAGGCTAATATTGCTTAACAATCTAATAATATTTAACGCCGACGCATTATAATCGATGTTCGGAAAAATATGAAAACATCCGACAAGACCCATAGGCTAATTGAAAAGAGAGTAAAATACAGTAGAAATAGAAAACATGAAGATTAAGACCGTCCGTCATCCTTAACTAGTCTCATCATGACAACATCAACAACACGCACAAAAAACACATCCAGTCGCAACGTTTAGGTCACCAATATGATTCAAACATGATTCATGTAGTTTGACAACATACAGTTTCGAAATACCACGATGCCTGGCCGCTGGTGGTACCGCTTCCTTTCCACTTGTCTTTTAATTTCCTCGGTTTTTTTTTTAACCCATCTCTCCTCATTTCCCTGTTTGCATCCCTCCCCTTCCGAAGTGTCAGATGAAGAGACCTCCTCATTTGGTGCTCCAGCTTTTTGCGTTGGCGAATCACAAAGTGTTGGAATCTATTGCCTTTGTCTGACATGTCATCCATCTCTATGCGAGGGGGGATCTGGGAAGGAGGGGGGGGGGCGGTGGACTGCAGCTTTTAGAAACAGACACACTGAGAAGAGGGGTTTCAGTCTCAGCCCAAAGCTTCTAACAGGCACATCCCATTCTTGAAGAGAGGGGGACCGAGAGACACTCGCCGTGTCCATGTTTTTTCCTGTCATCCCCGGACGAATCTGACTGTACCCCTCAGACTTTACCAGAAACGCTTCTCCATATCGAGGAATTTACACTGCAGTTTCACCAGAGGACACTGGAGGAGACGCAACCACTAATGCTTGCGTTCCCTTAAATATGTAGCTAACAAATATTAACTGAACGACTGATTACGCTAACGTTCCTGCGTAAAAGATTTTTTGAGAGACTAGAGCAGGACATGATCTGCACCTGACCAGCCTCGTGTCTTCATTGAATGGACTGATCGGCACGAGATAAAGTTCGTCGCTCGCTGAAGAACTTCTCCTGTACACTGGCATCGGAAGCACTGCGCTTTGAACGGATAGCGATCTTTATTAATTCCAATTATAGCTACATAATCAAGGCGAGACGGCGACCTCAGTCGATTATCTTTCCTTCCTTTGCTATCCCATGGATATTCACTGCAAAGCAGACCCCTTCTCGGCGATGCACCGTGAGTAAAAGATCAGTTTTTGGTTTTTCACCCTTCAAAATCTCTTCCTTGTTTAGCATAAATCAAGTCGAAATTGTTTAGCGGAGAGTTGGCTTGTAAGACTACAACCTGCCCACATTAAGCTATTCACTCTTACCAAGTTTTTAAATGACTGTTTTCATATTTTCCAGCCTACTTCTCGCTCAGTAAAGCGAATACGGAAAGTAGTCACCGTATATCAGCGATCGCTTATGTTATACATTAAGCGGCCTTTTAGTCGTTTGTTCCGGCGTTCAAAAAGTCGATTACAATATTTAGCGTAGTTTCATTTAAAATTACTAAGTTTTGCGTTGAATGTCAAACGTAAGTGATTCGTGCATATTTCACGCAATAGCCTACGTCTTATGTTTAAGTTGCAATGCTTGAGTAAATTACTGGCACATGCGAGGTGACAGATGCAGCTACTGCAAAAATATCGAGCAAAATCGCCAGAAATATCTAACGTGCCAATGCGAAAATACCATGTCAATTGCCAAAGTTTAAATCATTTTACAAGAAAATTGCTTTTAAAAACTGTAGCCAAGATTTTAAAGCGCGGAATTTCCAATCAAAATAAATGTGCTCTACATTTTGAAAATCAGAGAGAAAGGGTTTGCTATTATGCACGATAATATATATATATATATTTAAGGAGTTATTTGTAATGCATTTGTTGAAAACACGGTGTGGAAACAAGATAACGGAAGGCCTGGGTATAATTTAAATAATTAATTCTTAATTATTTTGCAGTAGCCTACCCCATGGTTGTAATATGAGTTATCAAAGCTCTTTTTAATTATTTACAATAATTGTGCAAGGAAAATTAAACAGGTTGAAACATAATCTATGCGACATGTGTTTGGCTGCAATGGAATAGAAGAGGAAAATACTACCTAACTGCAGCGGGTCTTGTGGGTAGAATAGCACATGACGTTTGGCTAATGTTTACAATCATGATTGCGTATAAAAAAGAGGGTTACGGGTGGTGGAATAATAATATTATATTATTATTATTAGCCTATATTATCAGTGCAACTGTATAATATTACAATTTATATTAGCTTATATTTACTGTGCTGACAAATTTATAATCATAAAATGAATTTATTAAACTAACTATAAATTAAAAATACTGTCAAAACGTACAAATTTAATTTGTTTTAACTGTAGCTTATGAGGAAAAAATTTTTACTGTCCCGTGAACCTTTGGATGATAATTTATTAATATTGTCATAGTACAGAAATGGTAGGCTTCAAACAAACCAACCAAAAGAATAAGGTCAAAACATTTTACGTGTACGTTTTCTATCATATTTATCAGTTAATATATACATTATAGCTAACTGTCTAATTGTTTATGGTTGTCCACATGTGCACATACAGGTAGTGTGTGTTTGTGTGTGCGCGCGCTCCCATGCGGAGAGTGTTAAAGAGAGAAAGAGAGAGAGAGAGTGAGGGGAGAAACAGAAAATTAAACGCTTCTGTGTGGTAGCCATGTTAACGGCGCAGCCTATCTTCTATATGTATGTAATGTTATGCTTTTTGTGTCTGTGTTGTTGTATCCCATATAGGGCACGGCGGTGTGAACCAGCTAGGAGGGGTGTTTGTGAATGGCAGACCCCTACCTGACGTGGTCAGGCAAAGAATCGTGGAGCTCGCGCACCAAGGAGTAAGACCTTGTGACATCTCAAGACAACTACGGGTCAGCCATGGCTGTGTCAGCAAAATTCTCGGAAGGTACGCAAAATTACAGATGTAACAAATTTGTCCAGTTATAGAGAACTAATACTAATCAAATGTTATTGCTTCATGTAAATAAACATCTTATCATTAACATTATTGTACTGTAATGTGTCGTATTAGTAAGTTTTTTTTTTCCTTTTAGTGAAAAGGTATAATATTAAATTCATTGTGAAGAAGGAAGGATATGTTTTCTAGGAAACTGTTATAGATTTTTGAATTTTGTGAAATATTTTTCAGCTATCAAAAGGATCTTATAAGGTATTCTGCACTTTAAATGTTCCTTAGAAATTATGAGATGTGTTGGTGGCATGTATTAATCGTGGGGTGCATGGGACATATATCAGTCGCTGAGGAAACCGTTTGATAAATGAATGATTGCGATTTTAGATCGCAGCCTACGAATGTTAATAATTGAAGACGCCAAACCTATTGAATGTACGTGTTCAAATAGAAATGGCACATTTTCCCGTCGCAGGGGTTGAAAAAAAAAAAAAAAAAACATCTGATAATTAAAAAGTCAAAATATAATTCTATTTTATACAAGTATGGGCCGTATTCATAACTCACTGTTTATAAATAATGCTCAATGCCACACGCTAGAAAAAAAAAATCGCCATTGCTATGACGTGAGGAAAATTTTAAATAACGAATATCGTTCATCTTTTTCAGATATTATGAAACCGGCAGTATTAAACCTGGAGTTATTGGGGGGTCCAAACCAAAAGTGGCGACGCCCAAAGTTGTGGATAAAATCGCAGAATACAAGCGGCAGAATCCCACAATGTTCGCCTGGGAGATCCGAGACCGACTCCTGGCCGAGGGCGTTTGTGACAACGACACAGTACCAAGTGTTTCATCTATAAACAGGTAAAGCGCTTGGAAAATTCCATTCTCACATTTTCAATTTCAAATGTATTTGAAAAGCGTGATGTCATTGACAGAACAGAACTATGTGTTCGTTCCGTTCTCCTGACCTTCAGCAGCTACTGTTATTAAAACGGCGATTCCAAACACTAACGGCCAAATTATCTTCAGCTAATTTAAAATCCTTTAGAGGCCTTGTACTGAAAACTACGTATCGTTTCTAATTTACAGTGCTTATTCCATGGGTGATGTTTTTGCTTTTTTTTTTTTTATTCTTGCTCTCGGGGTGGTCTCAAATGTGCAATTCAATCCCAAATCTGTCCACAGCCTGCAGAGGATCTATAGTTGAGGTCGCGAAAATCACATCTGTCTCGATGAAAACCAATCAATACTCTGTAACCAGATCTAGTGGCACTGGGAAATGCGCGACCAGACCTCGCTGCTTTATACGGAATCTCATAGTTCTAAAAAAAAAAAACAATCTTATATTTAAAGTGTTAAAAAAGAGATCTTAATTTAACTAATAATATTAATAATAACATTTACAATAATGAATAAATCAAAATTATTATTAATATTATTAAATAAGAATAGTGCAAAAAATTTTTTTTGAATGCAGTGGATGTGTAACTGGGCTTCAGCAAATTTAGTAAGTTATTAACTTACCAAGGACTAACAAACAGGCCCTGCAGTCCTTATGTTATCGTAAATAATGCAAAGGAGATTATATCCAGTCCTACTTTACTTCTATGCCTACCTACAATAAATCAGTCAGTTGAAAATAAATAGACTTAAGTTACCATTCTCATTCTTATTAAAATACAAAGGCTAGCAAGACTATCCCAAGTGAGATGGAGACATGGTGGTGGGAGGGGGTTTAAGAGTGGAAGAACAAGGTGAAAAAGGCCTACCTGCAAGCAGGAGTAATGAACTTTGGTTAGAAGGCACTGTTCCATAGAGCTGGCCAGAAGCATTACATTTTAATGAGCTGAAGAGAGATCATGGGCCGACTCGCACAAGACATTTCCTCGGAAAAAGAAAAAGAAAAGAAAAAAAAAACGGGGGAGAGAGAGGCTGAAAAAATTCATTTCATGCACTATGGCTGCTTAAAAAGGGCAATTTGAACAGGTCTCAACACATGTATGTGGTACATTTTTAATCTGCATTAATGACATGAAAGAAGAGCCACTAAATCTTTGTTTCCAATGATGTTCAAGTTATCACCTCAAGGGAGGGCATTGTAAGGACCTCTGTTTATGTATGAAATGAATGCATGTTGCTGAAATTTATTTGGACTGTTATTCTGAATCATACAAAGATGGGTTTTCTATGCTCCACAAATCGGATAAAACCATACATGAGCTAATTATTTCAAAACTTGCCTGTATTATTTAATAAATTAGATGTTGCTACAGTAAACATCAGTGTGGGCTGTGTTTTTAAGTGAAATGCATTGTACTGCACCGAACACTGTCCTTTAACTTTGAGACTGCTTAAAGCGGTCAAGTACAAACAAAAAAAATGCAAAATACAATATTTTAACATTTTATAGCAGGCTGTAGTCGTCCAGTTAAAATGTAAGCCTTGTGCCATTTCAAACAGGTGTTCTTGTGCCCTGTCTAAAAGTATTCCCTCACCAGTGAGCAGACTTCAGAGGCAGGACCCTCATGCACTGAGCGCTTAAGAGGTTGACCTCTGCTCTGTTGACATTAGAAGATGTCCCAGCTTTAAGCACATTTTCTCTGCATGAATTATTAAAGATTACACACTGTCTGGGGTGTTCTCTGTGTCCTCCTCACAGCATGAAGCCACTGGCACACAACCAGTTCTGAGCCCTTCTATCGCCTGAATCCTAAGCGTCCTTTCAATAGCATCGATTCATATTTTAATATTTCTACAGGGAATTCTCAGCACCCTGGCAAGTCATTAATTCACACCTTCCAAATAGCTCATTCGATAGTGAGAACATGGATCCAAGCTATTGAATTTGTGTTGCTAACGCTAGACACAGGGTTAAATCATTGTTTTGGATGGACGTTTAAAAAAAAAAAAAAATTCACAAAATACTGTTATAGTGTTTGTTCAGAAAGATAGATTTTGCCCTTTTGGATGCAGGACAATTTAAATGTAAAATAATTATTTTATTGCCATTTAATTAAATGATTAATAATAAATATATATATATATATATATATATATATATATATATATATATATATATATATATATATATATATATATATATATATATATATATATATATATATAATTGTTTGTGTGTGTATTAGTTCACTGAATCAAGTCTTAGTCATAAGTACTGATTTTCTGAGCACATACAGAATGAGGATTTCCTTAGTAATTAAATTTACAACCATATTATAGTTTATACAAATGTGAAAATGTGTAGCCAATGAGAATAAATGCATTCCTAGAATAAGGTGACAGCTTCTTCTCTCAAATGTGTGTCCCAGATTAAAGACATCAGATGCTGCAGTGGGCTTTGGTGAAGCAATAAGACACTATTGCTTTCCTGTCACATATAATTTATAGCCCTCTATTTGCATCTGTTCTTCTCTGCCTCTAATTCCCAACTTTTTTTTTTTTTATCCCCAAGTCCTAATCAATAGGCCCTCATCCATGCTGGCACTCCTGAATGTTTGTGCTAGGGAAAAAATGTTGGATCTGGAAAGTCAGTATCCACACTCTACAAGCAATCCCCCACTTGCTTCAGTGAGGAGGAGGATAGAGGGAGAGATTGAGATAGATAAAGAGAGAGAGAGAGAGAGAGAGAGAGAGAGAGAGAGAGAGAGAGAGATTATTAAAGCAGAGGCCAGTTCGGGGCAGTGAAGCTCATCATTGAGGTGAATTGATGTGATTTCATGCTTTGTTTGCAAGATCATTCAGACCAAAGTGCAATGAAGACTTTCCCCCATATCACACCTTCGAGGTAGTGGGACTTTATCATATTTCTAAAGATGGGATCCTATTTGATTGAATCCACTCTCTCCGCGGTAGCTCCCACTCTGCCTCGCACATCTACTCCATGATTGGCCCTAATACCCCAAGATTGGTTATTTGTGACAGAATCAGCGCATCTATATAGGAAGGCCCCAAAACAACACTAGAGTTTTACACACGCAATGGGTCGCATCAGGCTGTGTGAAAGCTTACCGTAAAATGATCCAGCGAATCAGCTGCTCCCTCAACTCATCGTTTTCTTTTAACTGTCATTTTGTAGGATAATTCGAACCAAAGTTCAGCAGCCTTTCCATCCATCCTCCGACGGCACAGGAACGCCTCTCAGCACAGCGGGACACACTATAGGTGAGACAGCATACATTTTGCATATAAACATAAAAATCATAATGACATCAATTATGCCTGTGACCTAATGTTAATTCATTCTCTTTTAAGGTGATCTTGAGAGCACTCCATATACGTTAACCTATTCCTGTGCTCTTTCAGTGCCCAGCACAGCCTCCCCACCTGTGTCAAGCGCTTCCAATGACCCCGTGGGGTCCTACTCTATTAATGGCATCCTAGGAATCCCTCGCTCCAACGGCGAAAAGAGAAAACGCGATGATGGTAAGAGACTGGATTTCTCTCCATCGCTTTTATTCCCCTCTCACTCCTTTTCTAGGCCTCTCTACAGCCCCCTGTAATTTCCAATTTGTGTGGGGAGATGAAGATGGCATTTTGATAGCACTGGACAAAGCATTTTGTAGAAGAAAAAAAAAAGTGCTCTCAAGTGACTTGTTATGTAGTAAAGCAGATTGGACTGTTACATTCAGCCGTTTGATACTATGGCATTTGTACGGCTCTAGCACATTTTATTTGATGATACAGTAGCTCTGTGCAAACAAGAATATGCCTACATGCTATCATTCGGTCCGAATCATGACAGCATAGCGCTTAGGTAGTGCGTCAGGGATACGGCTTAATGCTTTTGTAAATAATACAGGTCAATGGAAATGAAGACAAAGAAATGGCAAAAAATGTGCTCCAAACAGACTGGAAATGCAGAATATAATGCAAAAACTACCTGATGTGCGATTTATAATTGACATATTCTGACATTTTAATTTATCTCAATTTTCTGGCTGTGTATTTTTGCTTTTGAAGAACTGAAATAACAGCAAAAAGGGAACTGCCAACCTGCTCATGCCAACATTCTCTCTTCTTTTATAAATGAGAGGGCACATACCGCCTAAGGTCTAATGGCTGATCAGCTCTTCATACAATCGCCTTTTGAATGCTAGTGAATAAACATCCATGTGGCACGGGGCCGAACGGGAACACAGAAAGTGCTGTAGTCAAAGGGAGGGAGGTTGAAGTGGTTGGAAATGATCTCTTAAAACATTTATCAAAGCAGGGCTACTTGCTTCTTTTATGTTTCCATCTCTTTAGTTCTCTGGAGTGGCAACCACTTGGATGGGAGGAAAATAGGATATTGTAAGTTCTGTTAGCCCACCTTTCTCTTGCTTGCTCAATCACGAGCCACTCGAGTCTGATCAAGTGCTCTGTGAGGGTGTGTGTGAGTGTGTGCACGTGTACGTGTAGGGTTGTGTGTCGAGGGGAGGGGGGTGAAACGGAGCGCACTGACGCTTAATGATATCTTTATGGAGAGAGCTTTGGATCATATATAAACACTGCGAGAAAGCGACTGTGGCAAATCACATTTGCTACAGCGTGGCATGCTCTTACCGAGACCATCGTGTGGCTTTTCCTCTGCCTTTGTCATAGACCGTTTGCTTCTAAAAACAGAGAAAGGACATAACATGACGAGAGGGGATTACCAAGCCAAACGCCAGTGCCGGTAGTTATTCCTAGTTTGATTAGAACTGACACAACATGAAGAGTGGATGAAGAGCTTGAGTGTAATTGCATCATAAAACACTAGGCGGGAAAACATGAGTTTACTTGCGAGCGCAGTATCAAATTTAATACCGCTTCAGCAAGGATTACCTTTCATTATAGCAACTAGAGTAAATATTCCTGTTGTTGCCAATGTGTTTCCCCTTCTCTGGCATCATACAACCTTATGCAGGTCTCTCAAGGTGTACCGAGACATTTGTAGGGCATATGTCATGCCGTGTCCCTAATGAAGAGCTCATGGCTGGTAATTTGATGCAGTGCCAAATGTCTAAAAAGCATTGTGTTATTTAAACTTAGCCCTTATTTCACACCGAGACATCAGGGAGGCAGAGCGACAGCCAGTGTATGGTTTCAATTTCATAGCAGCCCAGCAGCCTTGGGCTACCTGAGCCTTATTTGGCTGGGCGCAGCCAATCTTCCCTTCATTAGATGATGACATAACAGAAATATGCTAATCCGATTTTAGGAAGAGCTGAGCAAATGCACTTTGAAACATGTAACGTGTAAAATGAGGTTGAGAACAGCCAGTTCAGGGAAGAGAAAAAGTCATGTGTAATGAGTTAGCGTTCATTCAGTGCTTGATTTAAGAGACGTAGGCATCCACAGTCTTTATATTTGATGATGCTAGTGCCCTTTAAAAAAAAAAAAGGTCCCCATTACAAGAGGGATATGGAGATAATGTAGTGTGACACGCGTTATGTACACCAGGTCTTTGCAAGAGGAGCTTCAGGGACACAGGTGTCATAAGAGTCATTAATCTGTCATTTTCATGTGTTACTGCAAATTAAAAGTAGCGTGTTGCTCGCCGGCTACGGGTGACGTTCGATGTGGTGCGGACCTTCGGCGGGAGAGAGGGAGGGGTTGGGGGGAGCCTCCCAAGATTAGTTCTTTGGTGGCAATAGCTCCCCGCAAGTTGAACATAGTGACATTTAAGAGAATTTGCAATTCTGCAGAGAAAAGCTATTAATTCACAAATTAGCACCCCCTTCCTCTATCATGGATGTGCAAGCTATTGAGGAGACAAAAGAAATAGCCTAAAGGGGAAGAGAGAGACACAGCCCTATCTGTGTAAAGATTGGTTTATATGTCTGCAAGCAGTGATACCAATTATGCCAGCACAGAGAATGCGCCTCAACCTTATTGCTGCCTTCACAGGCCCTTCAATCCATTGCCAGATTTATTTGTGTATCTCATTATGGAAAATAGAATGCCTCTCTTGCCAAATGCATTAATGGCAAAAGAGGGAAATTAAGCCTGTTTGGGATTTCTCATTTGTCAGAGTTAATACTTTGTTACAAAATGACACAAATGAATGAACTGAGTTAATTACTAGCGTACATGCACGAGCCGCGTATTTCCACGCTGTTTCGTTCTCACCTGTCCTTGCGTCAGCTGATTAGCAGGTTGGTGTGACCCAGCTCTCTTCCATCTGTATGAGTCCAAACATAACCTACATAGGGAGTAGGCCAGTTGTAATAAATTACATGCAAAAACACAGATTGACGCTTGAATCAGCTGTGGGAGCGTGCGTTCACACGAAAGAGGGTTGATTTATAAGGCCCAGCGGCATATTTATTTGACGTTAGTGTGATAAAGAGATTACATCCGTGCCATCATGGTACAAGTACGCAAAAGTTTTACTTTGTAGCTTGTTTGCCCATCTAAAAGTATTGCTTTGAGAGTGAGCGACAACACACTTCAAATCCCCATGCTAAAATAGTTTGGCCCGCAGCTAAATTGCTTTAACCTGTGCTTCCATTTCATGGCTTGTGAGATTCTATTGTGTCAATATGGATTCTACTTTAAAAAAGAATAGAAATGAAATACATCCAAACCAAGAAATGGATTGGCCTCAGTCTAAATCGAATAAGAACATCCCACCGATCTCATCATGATGATGGCCTCTGTATGAAAGAGAAAGCCCAGATTTGAGCGAGGCTGCAGAGCGTAACAGGCAGAGAAGAAGGTGCCGGGCTCCTTATCAAAGGACACAAAAGGTCTATGCCCCCGCTTGGCTGATACATCTGCATTCAAGCAGACCCGCCGCCCTGGCCTGGCCGATAGTGCAAACACGAAAATCTGCAGCACGAAAACATCTAAGGACAGGGTGGTTCGCTCTAAGAGGCATCATGTCAGAGAAAAGTCAATTATGAACGTTGATGCTGAGAATTAATGGTGCGCCGCATTACGCAGATTTTAAAAGGAAAGAGAGTGAGAGCGAGGGAGATACACATTCATTAATTGCGTTCCAGAACGCTGCGTCACATGAGGCCTATGTGCTAAATGACGGACCGGGTGTGAGTACAGTAAAGAAATGTGTGTTATGGGTGAGAGTAGAAACCCATGCTGACAGCGGTAGCCTGAGAAAAGAAAAAAGGAAAAGGAGAGAAAGCCCAGCTCCTACTGGCAGCCTGCACACTGTTCAGCGACGCTAAATTGAATTAATAAAGCCTTTAAACACGCTGTAACATAACAGGAAATTAACAGCCCCGGTTGTGCTGCTGCTGCTGCCACCTCGCCCTTTCTCTCCCTCCATCTCTCTCTTGTTCTTTCTCTTATTGTCTTGTCTGCTTCTGATTTAGTTATTTGCTGTGCAGTCTTGCTGCACTGTAGATTTCATAAACAGGAGTGCCAAACCTTTTTCTATTCGCTTCTTCAGACTATATAATTAGTATAACCCCACATACATTTTTAGTATAATAAATTTCTCTTTTTATTAGGACAAAAGCTAAAAAAAAACACACAAAAAAAAAACGTGACGGAACACTCAACATCAGGCTTCAAGGGATCAACCAAAAATGAAAATTCTGTCATTTATTTGTCCACATGTTGTTTAAAACCTGATATTTTTGTCTTTAAAAAAATCCATACATTAAAAGTCAGTATAACCTTAAACAACTTTGGACCCTATTGACTTTCACTGTATGAAAAAAAAAACATACTCTACAATTCTTCAAAACTGTCTTTTGTTTTCAACAGAAGAAAGTCAGAGGTTTAGAACAACATGAGGGCGAGTAAATGATAATTAAGTTTTTGGGTGAATTATCCCTATAACAGTAAAAGTAATGCATAAAAACAAGGGATGTGTGATATCAGGTCAAGGGTCATAGGGGTCACGAGACCCTCATTTGCTTTTCAAAAAGCTCTCTCATCCAAGCCAGCCTTATCTGATGAGATGAAAGCAGGAAACTCAGCACTGTTCTCTTAAAAGAATGTCACACCTACCCGGTCAACCCTAAACATATACTTCCTAAAACCTAATATATTCTCTCAGAGTTCATATCACAAATGTAGGACATTTTACTTCAAAATATTCAAACGCACTTACACACACAGACATTGACTTTGTATAGTGCATCTATTAAAATGACAAGTTCGCCATGATAAGCCCTTGACTGTCTCTTGTTCTTAGTTTTATTTGAACTGGGCTCTCCAGAGGAGGAAACCCATGGGAGGCCTGTTTTATGGACTCTGGTTATCTGATCTGACAGAGCTCTAGTCCCATAGCACCAAAGTGCTAATGCAGTGGGATGTCAAAACAAACACACTCAAGTGTTCCAATGAAATCAATATAGCACGGGCACTGATGTAAACAGGAGCGGAGCTATATGCATAGTCTAGACAACATTACTGCATTCACAGTGAATCCCTGTGAAATGTCAAAAATTCCACTGTGAAACGCTGATCTAACCTTGATCTAACCTAAATCTCCCATAATTGTAACTTCACAGAGAACAACCCAGCCCCCCACAGCTCAAACCGCAGGTCCGTCCCCTGTGTCAACTAGCAGCCCTGCTCGCTTTGGGCTTTTGAGTATGGCAAACATGCTGCACCGAAGCAAATGACAAACGCCTGCTTATTGATCGCAGTTTGCACTTAGACCAGCTGATAGAAAGTAATTAATGACTCTATTTTCTTCTGTACCAAAGAGAACAATTGAGGTTTTTACGGCAACAACACGTAGCCTTATAGAAGGCCCCCAAGGGAGCTGTCTATAAAAAATGCCTGCTCTCAGATATGGAATGACTCAGATAATGCAAGGAGAAAAAACACACAAAAAAAACAACAACCACAACTTAATAGGAAGAGAAAAAATGTCACCTCTGTGTAGCTTAAATACACACTCGCATGCACACACAAACACACACACACACACACATAATATCTCCCAGTCTCTTATCAGACCTCTCTGTGGATCCATTTCTCCTGAAAGTCAGTTCATCCTGTGGCCTCAGCCATTGAAAAAAGGTCAAGCTGGCGGGTAGAATGGCAATAAAGCCCCTGAAATGGTACTATCAGTGGAACATGATTGATCAATTGAATTCCATAGCACAGAAAAATGTGGGATTAAGTAGAGTATTATACGCACAATGAGTTGAGGCATGATGTTCATTTCAAGTTCATTTCGCCTCTCTCCTGCCACCAGATCAGGCAATCAATAGGGCCCTTGCATATCATATATCACTACGCTCTCGCCGAGGAGAGAACATAATCTGCTGCAAATTTAGAATGACAGATTTGTAAGGGAGCAAAAAAGCCCCTCCACCACCAGAGGCGGGAGGCTGCAAGTACGGCTGCCGAGGTTGCACGGACGTTTGGCGAATGTTTGCGAAGGGGTTTCCGGATGAGCAAAATGAGGCACTGGGGAAGGAAGGCTACCTGCTTCGGCAGGGTGATGAGGTCACGGTCTGAGGGGAAACTGTTCATTTGTTTATAGAGAGCGAGATGGAGGGAAATACATAAGCTGGCAGTCAAGCTGCGTAATTGTATTCAAGCCGGGACTGGCCTCCCATTTTTCCAGGGAAAAGCAATCTGAAAGTGAAAGCAGCATTACATTCTAAAGGAAATTGTGCCTTTTAAATAATAGCTCTCCATTTTCCACCGGCCCACTGACGGAAAAAAGAACAAGGTGGCTCACACTAAAACACATGACGTTCCCAACAAGTATATGTTTGCTCTGAAGGCAATCCATCAATTACTGCAGGCCTATCAGATGATGACGGTGCTGATGCTGATCTGGGATGGGGGAGGTGTGGGTCTTCTCTCCCCCACTTTGCACCGTCCACATCTTTCCCTCCCTCTCTTTCTCTCCCAGCCTCATGTGCTCTATCTTTCCACAGCTATTAGGATCAGTTTGAGGCTAGCGCTGACTGAATTTGAGCTGATATACTCCAATCTTTCATCTAGCGGTGCTGAGAGGTGCACTACAGTGCTAGACGTAGCTGTTATGTGGGGTGCGGGGGGAGGGATGGGGTGCCTGCCCCGGGGAGAAATGGGACCATAACGACTGGTACTAGCATGTGGCCTTGTCCCTCTCTCCTCTCATAGATGGTTCAGATGGCTCTGGCCCAAACAGTGATTCTCAGGGTAGTGTGGAGAGTTTACGGAAGCACCTGAGGGCCGATGCCTTCACTCAACAGCAGCTGGAGGCTCTGGATCGGGTGTTTGAGCGGCCGTCATACCCCGACGTCTTCCCTACGTCAGAACACATCAAGCCAGAGCAGGTCAGTAATATTGAGGCAAATGGACGAATACTAACAAACTAATACATTAACAAAAAAACTGGAGATTGTCAGACAGTCTACAGTACTAATTTTAAAGCGGAGTGTGAGCGGACAGCAGAGTTCATTTGAACCGACAGATATTTATTTTTCTCAATAAAATCCCCAAGATAAACTAGTAAAATCAAGTCACCATACGATTTAATCCCAGACAAATGTTAAATGATGCATCTTGCCCAAGCATCACTAATATATGCATTAAATAGTGTAAGGTGCATTAAAGCCAGATTAATTTAGTTTTAATAAATGCACATCAACATGAATCCACTGATACGAATATGAAAAATAATTGACAAATCTTCGGTACGAAAAATTATGCTGCAAAAAAAAGTCCAAAAAAACAAAAAACACCACCTTGTATATACAAGCTCTTATTTAAAGCTTTTGGCTTATTACAAGAGATAAGCTTTATTTACTTTCATTATACTATCAAACAACCAGTGACTATTAATTTTTCCCTTGAAACTCCAAGTAGAGGCCCACAAAGCAAAAGCAGTGGCCTAATTGAGTTCATTTTAATTTCTCTCCGATCGCAGAGAATTACACTGGTGATAAATCAGGGGGACAGCCCTCACCCCTAGTAGAGGGCCTAATTTGCAGCTAATTACAAAACTGATTTCTACTGGAAGATCAATACTAAAACGAATTGGAAATGACTTGCAATCACAAAGAGAAGCCAAGAAGGTATTAAAAAAGGCAAGGAAAGAGGCTAAACGTGAGGGAAAAAACAGCCCTGGAACAGTCCAGAAAAATCACTTTTAATTTAATGTAATATTAATCAGACTACATTCCCATTTATTGGTCCGTTTTTGTGCCCCCTTTTTAACTCTTGAAAGAGCGGACCTATTAGCCATGTCTGGTGTGTGAGGCCGGGCATTAAAAAGCCATTTTGGAAATGCTAAACTCAATGTGCTCACCCCTCCCACACTTCTGCCAGCCATTTGGTCATCCTTTTCAGATGGCTCTTCAGTTGCCCCACGCCCAACTTGCCCCTATCTGCATGATAAAATAGCTGTTGTGCATCTGAGGCCAGACCAAATAGAGAGGAACATCCGCTACTGGCCAACTGAACATTTGTAGCAGACAATTAGAGTTTATCTGGAATAGAGACAGACAAGTCTGGGGTCACAGCATTTCCCATTGGGACACAGGCCTATTGTGATGCGCAAATGCACGAACGCACACACGCACGCAGACGTATACGCATAAGAGCGGACATATGTATGCTCGCCCTTTAATACGCGAGGAACAATGGGAGCCGGAAATCTATTCTCATTTGTTGAATTAGTTACAAAGAAATCTATTTGAAGAAAGTCGTAGTACCTCAAATGCAGCGTACAAATCCAAACAACATAAGCGTCAATGTTTTAGCATTTCAAAATAATAATAGAGAGCTGTTTTGGGGCTTATGTTCGTGTCATCATTTTCTCATCCTAAAGAAAACTATTTCAAATGGTCTCGAAACGAGGCCATGTTGGTAATCTAACAAAGCGGACCCGTCTCCTCCCTTGGCTGGTCAGGGGAATGACTGCAGTCAAGCACAAAGAGACAGCTGACACCCCTTCCTTTCAGTCTGTTCCAAATCCTTCTCTCTGTCCCGCTCACAACCTTAATGTATGCACACACAGTTCACATTAACTCCACCAAAACACACATGCACATCTCTCTGACTGGGGGAAATAGAAATAATGTGCAAGTTTAGTAGAACTGGATTTCAGGTGCCCATTTACAAAGCCACAGTAACTGAGCCGCCACTATATTAAATTCCTGGTACTTTGTGTACAACACTTTCCCTTCCTTAAATCATAAGAAAAAGGAGAGAAATGGTTTTAAAATAACATAGGACTGGCAGCTCACAGGCAGAAAGCTTTCTAATTGGACACCTAAAAGTGATGCTTGGATCCCAAGATATATCTACTTAAAGTGTCCCCCCTCATTGGCAGGCTAATGAATACTCGCTACCAGCACTGAACCCTGGACTGGACGAAGTCAAGCCCAGTCTGTCAACCACCGTCAGCTCAGATTTGGGCTCCAGCGTGTCACAGAGCTACCCGGTAGTGACAGGTAAGAGCGCTGGATCGACTGTCCCAGCTGACCATTAGAATACTGGCAGGACATTCATATTCTAGTCTATGTGACTGTTTTATGTGGTAAAGTGAGCTTTATAAGTTGAGCGGACAGGTGAGGGTGGAATGTGACATGTTGATCTAAAGTGGATGGATTAGTGCTGCCTGCTCTGAGGGGCCGTGTAAGAGAGAGGCGATCGAAACAGACAGGCGCCGTTACTTGCATGCAAGACCCAATCATTCAAAGTGATTATGGAAAATTGTCGGCCAGTGTCACTGTGCAAAAACCAATGGATTTTTTTTTACCACTTTAAAATTGTGTACTGAAAACTTCTTTAGCTCCTAGTTCTCAGAAAGAAATATGGCGGTCTAGCATGGTTTGGCCTTCATTGTTGCATCGTTTTTGTTTTTTTCCTTGTGGTATGCGGTGGTTAATGTCAGCCTGGCTAATTGAAAGATTGTTTCATTGTTGCGGCTGTTATTACCTCAGAGAAGGTTAAGTTTACTGATAGCCAACTGTCGGGCTGAGATTAATATGCTGAGCTTTTAATAAAATTCACATAATTATGCAGGAGCCATCAAAGCCAATGAGTTCTGTGTGGGCGGAGGACAGGATGATTGAAAATTGCTGTGCCCCCTTCTCAAATGATAGCTGGATAATGTTATGTGAAAAGAAAGGGCTTTTTTCCCCCCTCGGTAATATGTGGGAGGTAGAGTTCCCTCAAGAAAGTTGGGCCTCTGGAGAAGAAAGGTGTGTTTTTGTCCTTTGTATGAAAGCAGTCTCGGTCTAGGGAGCACCCTCATGGCAGGTGGCCTTTCTTGCACCTGGGATGGGACACACTGGGGGTCTTAGTGTAGACCACCTCTTGCTTCTGGAACAGGAACGGCCCTGCTAGAGAGATTTTCAATGGTTGTTTAAGTTTTTATTGTTGTTAATGATTTCAAAACAGTGTTGGTTTATGCATGCATGATGAGAATACCTACCCCTGGCATCCTAAATTTAGCATTTTCTGAAAAAAAACCAAAAAAACACAATTGTAATTATGTTCTAAAGCTCTTTCAGAATGTCATCAAATGACATTTCTTGAGAGTCTTATATATTAACTGTTCCATGTCGTATTCTAAATGACTTTTGGCAGTAATAACTTCATTTATAAAAAAAAAAAAAAGCAAGAAAAGCAGTTCAAAGACGCAATAACGTAATGTTATGGTGTACTCGCATGTGATAAACTGGAAATAAGAATAAGGACAGAGTTAAAGGAGGTGCTAAATTACCCTACGCATTTACACTGAGAGCCAATTCTGAATAAATTACTCCCTCTCATTGGATAGAGCTGGAGATTATGCTCATTCCCAGCAATGTTTTCCTGAGCCAATTAAAATTCACACTGCCATTGATCTTGTTGATTTTATGTCGTGCGATTTGCATAATCTATTAAAGATGAATGATTAATGAACTCTTCATTACAAAACAGAAATTGGAATTTTAAGGGCACTACGAGGCATAGGAGACGTGTTTTTTGTGTTAACTGTTTACCCAATTAGTTTTAGGGGTTACTGCTCTGTACCGAAAGTCCTAAAGGAAAAGCCATTTTAAAATAGCTTATGTAATGGATTGAAATTTATGACGGTGGATGAAACGTAATAAAGATAACAAATAATAAAACTTGGAGTAAAATACATTTCTTTAAAAATTTAATAGATGCATACTTAAAAATATTAATAATTATTTATAAATATATAAATACATTTTTAAAAATATTATTAATTCATAAAATAGCATAAAGTACAGATGATGGAGTTATATGAGGGACTAATCTGACCTTCTGTTGTCATCAGGGCCAGTGCTTGCCCCAATGAGTCATGCACATTCCACACTTTCATGTATTAACTGTAGTAGAGGGGGTGGGGGTGGAAACAATGGCATGATTTATTCAAACTGCAGTAAAAAGTCTGGATGCTGTCCAGATATGACTAGTCTTTTAAAAAGGCCGTTTGCACATACCTTCACAATGAATGACTAGTGCGGATTCTTAAGCACTGTTCCTGCCGAGCCATATAATGGAAGTCTTCCTGGTGCCAGTAGGATGGTACCGTGTAAATGGGCACCCCTCCGACCCGCTGAAAACCTGAGCAGGTGCTGAAGGGATCCCCCTTGTTCCAAATCTCTTCAGAGAGATGGAAGGAGAGGAGGGGAGGGGGGGGGAGGAGAAAAAAATACTGAGAGCCCAGGCCTGAAAGCAACAGAGCTCCATGTCTGTAAAAAAAAAAAAAAAAAAAAAAAAAAAAAAAAAAAAAAAACAAGCAAGAAAAGTAAGAAAGAAAAGCAGCATACGCAGGCAGAGTGAAAGAAAAGACTGCTTTGTGTCGGCTTATGCGGCTGATGAACTCCGGCTGAAATATATCCGACAGAGAGCCATTTTTTAAGTGTGGCCCGCTATTCTCCAGTGAGCAGCAAACAACACGCTGCTGGCTAGACTGAGGTACCTGATGTGTGGCCCGGTGACAAACTGCCTCTGTCTTGAGTCACCAGAAGCCCCGGCAGGCCCTAGAGCCCAAATTAATGTTTATTTCAGCCTCACAATAGCACACTAACCTTTGAGCACACATTTGATAATGAATGACTTTAGGAACTTATATTGGGGATTCAAGCAATTTGGCCGTCCAAACATTACATTGCTGTAATTGATCGGGGTGAAGCAGTTCGTTTTTCCTGTGAGCTTGTGAGAAAATCTTGAAAATTGAGGTCAAAGATTTCAGTACTGTTACAAAACATAGACAGGTGACTTTGCTGGAACTGTTGGGTTTTTTAAAAAAGGAAGTCATTCCTCTCTCTCTTACTGCACCCATGTGAAACCATGCATTCGTGAGAGCAAGACAGACATAGAGAACTCTATAGCTCTGGTTCATGTTGAGATGTGATGCGCCTCCACATAGACCAGTGTTTATCTTCCATCTCTGTAATCAGGAGGTTGACAGCCTTCCTTTTTGCAGGTCTTGCTTGTTTCCAGGACAATAAGCAACAGCACCTCTGATTAGTTTCAGAGTTCAGTGATCTTGAACACTGGGCTTCGGTCAGTGTAGCGAACACCCTTGTCTGCTTTACAGCGGCAAAGCAGAGGCCGTGAAAACGCGAGGCCTAATTCCTCCGACAGCCTCTCTTCCTTTTCTCCTTTATTGGCCTCTAAGGTTTTTTTTTGTTTTGAAGTTAGGCTTTATGGCCATCATCTTCCTCTTTGAAATATAGTCATCTAACAGCCTCGTTTCTGTATCGTGTCTCTCGATTAACAAAACGTCATGTTTATCCTCCTTCTACTGTATGAAGATTTGACTGTGAGTCCCAGACCTGCACAGGAAAGAAAAATCTGCCATTGATTTGTGTGGGAAAGAGGCCAGTTAAGTTGCCTGATTTCCTGGCGTTAGGTCAGAACGGCTTGTCAGGGTTGCATCTGACAACAAGGAGGCCTTATCTTAATGAGCGACTCTCTGCACATAGCTTGGTTGTAAAACAACAATAGTTGGGAAACAGCTAATGAGGCTATCATGAAGCTGTGAGAGCCCTCCCCACAGACCATGTTAACAGCAGAGGATGTTAAAGAGGATGAGTGGAGAGAGAGATGAAGACAGAACTCACATTGATTGCTTGAGCTGCAGTGGCAAACCCGCTAAGATGAAAAATGCCAAACCTCATCAGCCAAATGATATTAAGGCTGGCGATGCAAAGGGGCCGTGTCGCGATTTGCAGGCTTTTTTGTTTGGAGATGCGACACTTACCTCCGAACCTTAGGGAAATTTCTCTGTATTTGAGCTTGATTGATCTGCGAGCCATGCTGCTGTTTGCTGATGCTATTCAAAAGATATTGTTTGAAAGTGATTTACCTGTTTATATTTGCTCATTTTTTGCTCATTTGACGGATAAATAATTCTAATCAGGTTTGTATAAAAATGTAGCTTTATTTAGATTCAGATATAAATTTAAAGTTGATAGAAGACTTTGAAAGTCTCTTCTGTTATGGAGCAAATTATATGTTGCTTTCCATTCCGAGAAAAAATAGATCAACCAAGATTTCTCTTATCCGTTTACAAGAAGAAATATATTGTTTTTAACTTCTGTTTTGTTCGTGTGAGTAAGCAGGGCCCAAAACTAAGACTCACAAAGCAAGTAAAATTCAAGTAAAATTTAGTTTTGTCAAATAAATAAAACTGGCCAGCTGGCCTGTAACTTTTCTTAGAATTCCCCACCCCCCCAAAAAAACTGCAACTTCATGGAAAATGTGATATTATGGATATTTTTCTTTTTTTGCGTAAGCAAATCAAAATCAAAGAGATTCAAATGGTCTAATGAAGATAATAATCAGTGATAATGTTTACATCTACAAAAATGCCCACAATAAAATGTATCTGTTTTTTGATGAAATGTTACAATTCCTGAATTTGTAGCGATACATTCCAGGCACCAATCCGCCATAAGGAATAAAATATCAATCCTAATGTTTTTGTGAGGGGCAATGTTTCACTGAGAGTTGCTGGGAGTACTAATGCCAGCTGTAAATATACTAAGAAAAAGAAATAAATCATTATTTTGTCGAATAGTTTTACAGAAATAATGCAAAGCACAGTCTAATGATAAAAAAATATAGCCCACAAATATGTGTGGCAAAAGTTTTAAAGCTTATTGTAATTATTTGTGGATCGGTCTTTGCACATAAACCCACACGTAGCACAGTAACATTTTCTGGCTTACCATGACCAAATCCCCTCGTGCGTGTAGAAATGCCTCTGGAGGCTCTGTTAAAACTCCTGAACACACCCGAGGAGCTGAATCAGAACACCATGGCAGTCGGAACTTCACATAAATCCTTCTTTTCCTCCTAAACGCAATGTAGCATCACAACAACACCAAACACTGTCAGCCAAACTTAATTTTCCTTTTCTTTTACTGCTCCCATTCAGTACTTCCATCTGTCATGATTCATTTTTTTTTTTTTTTTTTTTTTTTTGCTGAGTGCGAGTGATTGTGCATTGTCTGATTGTGTGTGTGTGGCTTTTTTTTGTTGTTTTCTCCACCTGGCAGAGTCACATTCATCCTCCACGTGCGTTAAGCAGGAGCCGCATGAGGCTTCCCTGGCTCCTTTCACCCCTTCCTCACTGGCAGTCTCGGGTCTAGCGGAACTGTTGCCCCTCCAGCCCAGCGTGTCAGTAGATGCCTCCACTCCCTGCTACGGTGCCTATGCCCATCATGTCCCCAGCTACAGCCAGTATGCAAGCCAACCTATTATAGCAGGTACAGCCCTACAAAAAAAAGGAAAAAGAAAAGAAAGAATAGAAACTTACCTTGCGCTGGTAAATGGGGGAAACAGCCAGAGGCGTCATGCATCTGTTTCTTTTTGAGAGGGCACCAATAGCAGTCCAAGGTCATTTGATGCCCTACACTCTTTAACTAATTTTTCATTTAAGTGTTACACTACCCTTAAAAATTTGGGGAGAGTAAGATATTTTGAAAGAAATTAATACAACAAATATGCATAAGATTAATTAAAAGTGAATCTTTTACATTGTTAAAAAAAAAAAAAAAAACTATTCAAATAAATGCTGTTCTTTTAAACTTTTCAATCATGAAAGAATCCTGGAATTTTTTTTTATAATTTTCCAAAGAAATATTAAGCAGCACAAATGTTTTCAACAGTGAACATAATAAATGTTTCTTGAGCACCAAATCAGCATATTAGAATGATTTCTGAAGGATCTTGTGACACTGAAGACTGGAGTAACGATGCTGAAAATTCAGATTTGCCATTGTGTGAATTAATTACATTTTAAAATATATTAAAACTGAAAATAGTTCATTTAAGTTGGAATAATATTTCAAACTATTACTATTTTACTGTATTTTTGTTCAAATAAAATGTAGCCTTGAGTGAGCATAAGAGACCTCTTTCAAAAACCGGTTGAAAAGTAAAAAATTTTAATTAAAAAAATGAATGAGGTAGCTATGCATTTATGTATAAAACTGCAACTAAATTTTAAAAAATCTACTGGGGCACATTCCATGGTGTTTCTGGTGACAGCTCATGTCCTGTACCGTCCTGAGAAGTACTGACAACACTTTTCTAGTCTCTAGTCTAAAGTCTGTGCACTAGTATTTTTTAACATGTTTGTTAACGACGTATGAGTGTGATTGGGTCTCATGTGATACTCTATAAGCGCAAATATGGTTCCTGTGCTTTAGATAATAACTACAAACAATATGGCTATAATTTGCCTTCAGTTCCTGTTAATTAAACAAAAAGTACAATATCACAGTAAAACACAAGTTTTCATATTGCTTACCATCCTGGTGTGCCTGTTTCACTGGCAGCTCTCTTGTTAGTAGACAGACCGGGGGAATGCTCCCCCCCCCCAACCCTTAATGGTCCCCTTTCAAACAATGATGCGGAACCTCACGAGGGTCCAATCGGGTCTGACGAAGGCCTACGTGCTCTAAAGTTTGAGCCAGCACATCCAGCAGGATTGCTAGCTGTCACCTCCAATTACAGAGCTGAATATGGAGGCAATGTGTGCGCTCTGCAGTCTCGTGATGTTTTGGGCTCTTTAGCAGCAGCAATGCCACCAGCAGGCTGAGGGCATTCTGTGCTTCTCTCTGTCGAGCAATTTAAAACACTTCAGTCAAAACAGGCCAGCAGCGCCACTCTGTGTAATAGAGGAAGTTAAAAGGCCGAGCGACCTAGAAGAGAAAAAAAGCAGTTGAGGTGTTTTTAGCTTCTGCAGGGTCAACAGTTTCTCAAGCTGTGAATTTAAGGAGAGGTGAACTTTACCCAATGCATGCTTGGCATGTGGGTTTTCTAGTTATTTGTCTGCAACAAATAAGCTTGAGCTGACTTCTCAGATTTTCAGAGAAGATGGTTTCAGGGTTATGCTTGAAAAACAAATATGTTTGAGTATTATTATTATTATTATTGATGTGCATGGTGTAACACTTTAAGTAGTTTAATGCTTAGAGCACTTTTATTCTATGCATCATACATTTTAATGTGCCAAAATATGTGATGTTCACTTTATCTTCTTTACAGCATATGAAAAAGTAATACTTATATTTTGGCATTTATCAAAAAATTCTGCCTAACTTAAAAAAAAAATTGTAGTAGTAAAACTAAAGTAATTTTATTCTTTTTATAGCCTTTTGATTTTTTATTTTATTTAAATTTTTTTTTTTTTTTTTTTTTTTTTTTTTTTTTGTGCTTACAAATATTACTTTCTTTACAGGTCGAGACATGGCAAGCACAACCCTACCAGGGTACCCACCTCACGTTCTCCCCACTGGGCAGGGCAGCTACCCCACCTCTACACTTGCTGGAATGGTTCCTGGTAAGTGTAATTACTATTTTTACGAGGACGTTAATTTTAAGAGAGCTCGTAATATTTTCAGGGAACAGTCCTCTGCAATTGATCATCTTCAGGAAACCTGAGGTCATGCACAGCCAACCTGAATTTGCACTTCTGCATCTGGAAAACCAAAAAAAAAAAGTGCATTAATATTCAATTATCACTGGCCCAAAGCTTCCTTTTTTATGTTTTAAAAGCTTGACTATATTACTGTAGAATACCAGGTAACATTTGATTAGAGAAGTGACAAAAGCTACAAGCCCATGACATTTCCGGTGATGCTAATGTTTATTAAACAGGATAATATTAATGAGGAGCATAATATTAATGAGGATAAGATTAATGAGGAGGATGAGGAGCCAGAATTACAGTCTAACTAAAGACAATGACAGGCAGTGTGAATCTCGATCTCGACTCGTCAATAACCCGAGTAAGAGCTTCAGCTTATCGGCTGCTGAGGAGAAAATTAGCGCCTCTCAATAAGTGATCAGGGACATAAGTGCGGGATATAGGACAGTTCCTCTCAGTTCCACTCGGGTTCCAGTGCTCATTACGCCCCTCCCTTCCTCTCCCCAACCGTTCGACGCTCTCACAGGCCATCGATAAACACAGCTTTCTCCAGCCCTGCCTCCAGTGCTGCAGAGCGTATCTCTTTTCCCCTCTACTTAACCTGCAGTTCAGGTTCACAGCAAACAGTTAAGGGTCACAAAACAGCGGGCGGGAAGGCCTGTAAATATTTAAATCACTATCTCTCAGAGGGACCTGACTTGAGTTTCACTGCCAGGACAGGATGCAATCTGGCAGAAAGAACGGTGCCCTCTCCCCAAACAGCACAAACACACACATACGTATGCAAACGGACAGCCTGAGAGATGGCGCAGAGAAGTTGGAAAAGTGTAAATGCAATTGTACGCGGAGCCAAGGGATAACATCAGCGCTCACAAAGTCGGACTTGTAGAGCCTGAGCACAAACATGCAGTGTGCGAAAATTGGAAAACAAATATTTTACATCAAGCACAGAGAGGGATTCTTCTCTCGGTCACCGTTGAGTGCCTCAGATAGATTCAAGTCTGTCTTGGGCTTCCACGGCCCACAAACATGAATGGCTCGCAGGGGCAAATTTAATTCAGTGACAGGATTCATTTGCTGGGCAAACATATCTTTACAGGTACATCAAATATGTTTTCATCAAAGATTCATTTTCATTGGTCACACAGGCTGAGAAATCCTCTTAAATCCTAGAGCCATGGGTTTTGTGTGCACTTCCATTCATCTGGCCCTCGAACGACTAAGATTTAGTGACAGACCCCAAACACTGTTAAAGCAAAAGCCATTCCTCACCAGCTTCATATAAAACCCAGCCTTTATTGTCTCATAAAAGAAAGAAACGTGGGGGACCAACAGCATTGCTCACTGACATGGACAGGGCCGCTTCCTGAAAGTCGAATTCGGCCATATAAAAAGGGGCGAGTGTGTGCGAGAACGAATCCATTGGGGAGGTTTTTTGAAGCCAGGCTTTGGTGCGGTCAAAGAAAAGAGAATCTTAAGAGCGCAACAGCAGAATCAAAGAAAAGAAACTTCAAAACCCAGCTCAGGATTAATGTAACAAATTCAGCCAAAATGGCCGAGCACCAGGGCGTAGGAAAGAGGACAGGGCGAGCCATCTGCCATCTAGAGCGGCGAAACAATGCCAGTTCCTTTAGTTCTGATGTGCTGAACTAATGTGATGCAATATTTCAAGTACAGCATTACTGTAACTCAGTTAAGCTCAATTGAAAGCATTTGTGGAATAATGTTGAATATAACAAAATTCATTTTTATTTGTCCCTGTTTTTCTAAAAAATAAAAATAAAAATCTAGATTACACTGTAAAAATGTTTTTTCGTTATTGGAGTAAGAACATGAAAATACTATTTCAGTCTTTTAAATTTTCTCATTTAATTCAATGTTACTTGCTGTTTCTACTTGTAACACATTATTTTACAGTCCTGTACTTATGATAGTAATTACAATAACTAGGTACTAACCCTGAACCTACCCCTAAATCTAACCTTAACCCATGTAGTTAATTTATATTACCCAGTACTTTCTTAGGTAAGTACACTGTAAGTACACATAAGCGCACGTACTGTAAAATAAAGTGCAACCCAATTTCAGAGTCCATTTTTTTCATTGTACAATGAGGGGGCAGATCTGTGTAAACGTTAAAATACTCACTGTTTCTATAGTAAAGCCACAAAATGTAAACTGTGATTTTGATGTTAAACAACTTTTTGCCAACTTCATCATAATCTCTAAAACCCTAAAACAACAACATAAACGATCTGAACAGCTCAAATAACACGTTTTATCAGAATAAAGTGCTTTTATGAAATTAGAAAAATGCTTTCAAATTTTCCATAAATTGGCATCATTTACTTTCAATATAAATTCCTCAGTGTAACCTCAGTGATAAAAGAGGGCATTTTACCACAAATGCTGACAGTTGATCTTAACTTCTACTGAACCCAGGAATATGCTTTTAAGATACACCATTTGCTTTATTGCTAACCTGTCATTTGTGTTTGATTTTAGGAAGCGACTTTTCAGGAAATCCCTACTCTCACCCACAGTACACAACTTACAATGAAGCTTGGCGGTTCAGCAACCCCGCGTTATTAAGTGAGTATTAACCCTTTTTGCTTATCCCTTATGGGATTAGTCGCTTTAAAGTGGGATTAATATAATCACATTTTACAATGACATTATTTGCATACAGCTTTACTAAACTAGCTTCAGTTTTATTTCTCTTTTTGATTAGCAAGGTCATAACACACTGCATCTCTAAATTAAGACGCGCATAAGCCCTTGGCAAGTGTTTTTATGTGTGCCGAGGTTTCAGAAACGTAATAGAATAGTTTGATTGTATTTTACATAAGCAAAATCATTAGGAGTGGGCGTAAGTGTTGCTTTTGCTGTGGTTTCAAACGCTCCGCTCTTCTGTTAACTTCCAGGTTCCCCTTATTATTATAGTGCCGCATCCCGGGGCTCCGCCCCTCCCACTGCTGCCACTGCCTATGACCGCCACTAGTTACCATGGCAACCCAATCAAACTGCAGGACCATGGCCGCAGCCTCCATATCATACCAGTCTGAATGGCGCTAAGGTCAGAGGGATTGAAGATGGCTACGCGGTCTTCAGTTTCATGGGGCCGAGATCGGATTAGGAGGGTCAAGCAACAGCGGGTTCCCCCCCAACCCCCAGACATCGACTATACCCCCACCCCCCCCACGCAACATCAACACTAAGGCTCTCATTCTCTAAATCGCTGAACAATGACTGAACTATTTCCTGAAAGACTTTGAAAGATTCTACAAAAATATATATATTATACAAGATATAAAACAAGACGAACCGTGTGAAGAACTACGAAGTAACAATTGATGTGTTGTTGTTTTTTTTTTGTTGTTTTTTTTGTTTTTTTGTTCTCTCTTTAAATCAATCAATACATTCCTTTACATACTGTATTTAGTATCACTAACAGATCACACACACAAGGTTGCCTGAGGCCTTTAAAGTAATTTGCCCATGTCCTACACCATTTCACTAGTGTCTTACCTCTCACGGACAGAACAGCGACGTGTCAGAAAACTGCAGTATTGCTCCATTTTCTGTCAAACAGACAAGTGTAACAGTCTTAGAAGCCATCTCTGACTCGTGGTATGAAATTACCAACTTGATTTAACATTTTCTGTGATACACAATCAAAATGGGGGAAAAGAAAACCGAAAAAAAAAAGATAAAACAGGTCAGACACTGAAGAAGAAGTTAACTGTTGCTGTATATGACCTGAAAAGAAAACCGTATATTAAATTATTGTTTTGGTTTAGCTGATGGTTTGTGTGCGTGTGTGCATTTGTGTGTGTCATACCTTTTCAGGATATTCCATTTTATCATCATGTGTAATCTCCAATATCACGATCGGTGCCGCTCTTTTCTCGTTTGCACTATTTTGCATTACTGGATTTATAAGTACAAATGAATTGCAATTATCTTCGAAAGTTTGCCAGATTGCGTTATATTCAAGAAAAAAGGTCTACTCCAATTGACAAAGTAACAGCAACATTGGGCAAAAATTCACTTGCTATATGTTAGAAACTAGTTGTGTCCTTCCGTGTGGATCATAAATGATTCCTTAAACTTAAAAGAACCATTTTTTGTACCGTGTAACTGAGACAGAACGACTCTAACTGACTCAGTACCAAAGTAATCATTAGCAGTCAATTGTACAACAAGTTCAACAAATGCCTTACAGCTTTTTTAATTTCATTTTTCATTTTTTTATGGTTTGGCTATG
Source organism: Paracanthobrama guichenoti (assembly GCA_018749465.1). Lineage (NCBI taxonomy): Eukaryota > Metazoa > Chordata > Actinopteri > Cypriniformes > Gobionidae > Paracanthobrama > Paracanthobrama guichenoti. The sequence continues at coordinate 26,335,957 of CM031955.1, read as the reverse complement.
GTCCTGAGAGGTAGACATGCATGTAATTCCTCTGTGTGGTCAAACAAACGTTTCACCAAATGTTAACTGAGGATAGAAATGGAAAGGGTCCATACATACGCTCCTGGAAATGTAAAGTGAATGTACTTTATACCACGTTTGCCAAAGACTTAGTTTGATATTTAATATTTTATTTGCTGTATCTGTCAATAAAACAGTATTATGTTTTAATAGTAGTCAAAACTGATTGTATGTGGTAATGTTGAACAAAAAGGAAAAGATCCATCTTAGGCCCACAGCAATGTACACAGAAAAGGTGAATTCTGTTTCTTAAAGGTATGTCATTTGCAACAAACTGCTGCTTTGTAGAATGATTTGTGTATAATGTGAAAACAATTCTTCTATGTATATAAGATCATCTACATTTCACCATTGCAGTATCGTACTAATTTACTGATTCCATTTGTAGATATGAGAAAAAAAAAAAAAAAAAAAAAAAAGATTGACATTACATTTGTGTCTTCAATGTGTTGTGCTTTGCAGAGACGCACAACAACAAGTTTGAAACCCGACCTGTGTCGTCCGGTGGGTTTCAGATGCTATCACCACATGTGCGGCTGTTTGTATGTTTTGTTTCGGTTCACATTTACTTAACTTGTTCATACTGTTTAAGTCTCTATGCAAATCAAGTAAAATGGTATTCTGTATTCTGATTTATTATTGCGTTCAATTTTAACCTTCATTTTAAATGATCCCTGAATCCTGTATTAAGGATAAGCCTGTAGAAATGAACAAATACATTTCACATGCCTGGTTTTGTGGATTGTTTTTGTACTTTGAACCTTCCTGTACAATTCAAGATTTTTTTTTTTTTTTGCAAATATTAAGTTAAAGTTATTTTACTACCAGACCACTCAAAATTCATAGCATGCAAATGCAAAAAAAAAAAAAAAAATCACAATAAATACAACTGTACATAAATATAAATGTACACACAGAACAACCAAAAGTTCTATTTCACACAATACAAAAAAAAATAAAAATGTCATTTATCATTTCAGCTATTAAATTAAACTACTGTCCCGCATAGAACGAAGAGATTCGAACTCACTCACTGCAATCCACATTTGTTTGTGGCTTTTGGAAACATCCTCTTGACAGAATTCTTCATAAAACAAGCCCACGGCAGCAGAGCAAGAAGGGGAGGTTTTTCTCCTGTCATTAAAATAATGCAATATGTGTACTACAACAAAATTTGTTGCAAGCATAAAAATGATTTCTGATGAAAATATGTAACAAAAAGCGACATGGCCTTAGCCATCACTTTATTCCACCTCTGTCCAGTTCTTTTTTTTTTTTTTTGTGCATATGAGAAATAAATTTTTTGTATGTCAGCATGTGACCGTAGTGGTGAT
>CM031955.1:25979563-26329563 GCA_018749465.1 Paracanthobrama guichenoti | reverse complement strand
GAAGGAGCACCAGAGGAGTTGCACTGGACAGCACTCACTGTTAAGTCCTGTCAGCCGTCTATGTGCTCGTCATCATCACTGCTGTCATATTTGATGCTGGGGAGGGGAAAGGCCAACCTGGGGCTGTCAATCAAATCCACCTCATTAGGGACAACGCTAATTATGAAATTTTCTACGATATCTGGGAATGGAGTATTTCTTAGGTACTGTATATCATCAAGACAGTGTAGATGACAAGAGCTAATTTTGCATGCTACTTAAGAACAGGGTGTGTAAATTTGAATATCTATGAAATGAACACAGGCGCAAAACTCTAGGAAGAAATACTTTGGGCTGCCAGAAATTTCTTCAGACTTTAAATTCATCTTCTGGAAAAATGTGGATAAATCAGGCTGCAAATCGTTTGCCATTAGGAATAAATAATAATAATAATAATAAAAATAAAATAAAAATTTCCTTGCATACAAATTACACTAAGGATCTGATGTCTGGGACCTACATTTGCTGTATTTTATTTTATTTTTTTGCATGCCCTGTTCCTATGTGAAGCATCTGTGAGTGTCTTCTGGATAGTTGTGCATCTTGTCATAAGAGCCTTGTACCATATCTGTATAATTGGGAATAAAAGCCTACTGCTTATATCTGTTCAGAAGGTCTTCCAGGTTTGTCTTTAAAATGAACAAATTCACATATTTCATATTTACATGCAATGCAGAGATTCCCCAACTTATTTGTCAGCTGAACCGCTTTGCCCTACTATATTTACTTGAAGTAAGCCCTTAGATTTTAAGTTAATAAGTCAGGTCAATAATAATAAAATTAAGTTCACGGATCTTTCAGGTTAACATGGCATGCAGGTTAATAATTTTTTTATATTTTTATTAATTAATTACTTAATAGCTTTTCATTAAACTCACTCCCAAACCTGCAGTTCCATGACGAATCCCACTCTGGGAAACCCTGAAGTAATGTAACATTTAATGCACTTCATGTCATTAATAAGTTTGATCAAAAGTAATCTAAAAAGTAATCAAAAAGTAGTCCGAATACATTACCGAAAACAAGTAATTCATATTACATTACTAACTACAATTTGGAATCAGTAACTGACTACAATTTGTAAGTAATCTACCCAGCACTAGTGTTTATAATATCTTAGTATCTTAATATGCTTTATAGTCACATTCAGCAGATTAGTGTCGGGTGATAATAGTTTATATTTACAATACAAGCAATCAAGCAGTTGAGATATCGACCTCATTGAGTATACTGTATGTATGAGGATAAAGTTGGACATACTTATATATCCAGCTTCATAGAAGGGCAATAATATAGTTACAATTTGCAAAAAAATAAAAAATTAAGCAGTTAAGATTTGCTACATATCGACTTGACATATGTGTACTGTATAGTACTGTACTGCATGTATGTGGATAAAGTTGGATATAACTTTATATGAAGCCGTGTGATAAACAGTTTATATTTTGTGACAATATAAACAATTAGGCAGCCGAGATTTGCTATATATTGCTTTACGTGAGTGTATGCTGCATCAAAGACTTTAGATGTGCAAAGACGGTGCACTCATATTACTTATGATCGGGGAGAAAGTGCAATGCGCAATGTAGCGGAATAAGTCCAGACTTCTAAATAAAAGAGCCAGTCGGAGATTGGTAAAGTCATCACATCACTGCAGCTGCTATTAGAAGCTCCAGTTGCTATAAGGATAGTCAGCACGCTTAGGACTGCATATAAGCATTGGCGGATCTAGCTTGAAATATACGCTTTTAAATGCTATTAGAGCATATACGAAACACGATTTATGGGACAGATTATATAATATTTAGTTGCTGATTTGAAATATGTTATTTAAATGTGAGTTCGGCAAGCAATTTTTGAGATTTCAGGATTCAAGTAAATCCTTGAGGCATTGCAAATATGGCCGCCGAGTGAACAGACTTTCCTTGAAAGGGTCTTTGACTGTATATAGGACGTACTAAATATATCCAACTTTTAATTAACCTTTTAATATGCATTTAACACTGGATTTCTTTACTGTGGCAATAATGGGAATGAAATAAAACTTTTCCCAGCATCATCTCTGTTGCGAGCACAGTGGCTTTGGCGCTCAGACGCCGTCTTGATGGCTGTGCTGTGATTATGAGGTCATTTTTACCCAAGCTGTGTGAGCTCATCCAAGAGATGGTTACATAAGTTGGTGAGCGTCCTAATGAGCAAGCACTGATTGATTTAGCTTTGTAAAAAGCGCCGTGTGGGTGGCGCTGAGAGCTACCAGGTTCGGCCTTTGCACCAAACAACGGGGTGGTTTTATTAGTTGTATTATTAGCACAGGAATCTTACAGAAGCCCATCTGATCGGAGACCCTCTGCCTCCAAATCTGGCCACTTCCATTGGCAGCCAAATCTCATTTTCTTTCAACGGCTAAATGATCGCTTCTAATGGCCATTGTGTGCCACATTATGTAATTAAGCACTAATGCAATCTGCTTCTCAGCGCGATTATGTCACCTAGCCTGTAAGGAAATGAGAAATCAGAGCGCCTAGAGCAGAGTTTTCCTTTGACCCGACCATCCAATCAAGTGGAGATCTTCTGAAAGCCGACAAAGACCCTACCTAAGGGGGTTTGTGTGTTTGCAACCCCAGGGCACCCTTAATGTTCGAGACAGAGGCTAAAACAACACACAATCCCCCCTTTACAGTCCTCAAGACTCCATGCCGAGGCTCATCTCGCCCGTTAAGTGTCTGAGTAGAGAAAGAGAGCAAGACAGAGACAGAGAAAGACAGAAAAAGGAGAGAAAGTGAAGAAGCACCAACCCCCATCGTCCCTCCTAACCCCAACCTCCCCCTGGCTCAGTGTTCCTCTCTATACCACCACCCCCTCCCCAACACCCAGTCACTGTCAGGCCAAACACATGATGAATTGCCCTGTCAACAGAATTCATTCAGGGACCAATTAATTCAGCAGAAATGAACTAGAGCCATCAGTCGCTGAAAAACTCAGTGCAAAGAGAGCAAAGTAGCTTACTTTGGAGAAGAGAGAGAGAGAGCTGGAGGAGGAAGCCACGGAGAGAAGGGAGAAAAAGAGCAAGTGAGAGAGGGAGAAAGAAAGAGAGAGTGCATGGTGGAAGTTAGTCTGACAGAAATTGGTCATTTAATGCTTTAGCGCACTGGAGACAGCCCCTGTCATAGAGAAAGGCATGGCAGGGCTCCCCTGGTGCTTTATTTATTAATTATCCAAAGCAGCGAGGGGCATTTAACTGTCTCACTCCAGGCCTGTCAACCCCATTTCTTGTCATTTCCTCTCCATAAACAGATCCTTTAACACTGCACCCAGGTTAATAGAATAGAATCCCACCCCATCATTTTGAATACTATAAATACTCTTTTATTGGAAAATAGCCTCTAATTCGTTATATGTATGACCACTTCAATATGCACTGAAAAAGTCCTTATGGTGGATACATGCTGATCTGGTAAAACAGAAGGAAATATACACATAGCGGGGTAACACTTTAGTTTAGGGTCCATTTCTCACTATAAACTAGTTGCTTATTAGCATGCATATTACTAGTATATTGCCTATTTATTAGTACTTATAAAGCACATACTAATGCCTTATTCTGCATGATCATATTCTACATCCCTAATCCTACCCAATACCTAAACTTAACAATAAACAGTAATTAGGAGTTTATTTAGGAAAGTTATAGTGAATAGTTAGTTAATAATGAGAATTGGACCCTAAACTAAAGTGTGACCCATAGCAGTATGCCCAACTCTCTGTTATGTGAAAAGCATTAAGTCAAATGAGAAGTATGTCTGAATACAGTATTCGTGAAACATACATGATATTACCTACTGTACTTAGCCTGACGTCGTCATACTCAGATTCTAGTCAGAATATGAGTCTGATACTACTCCATTGGGCTGTGATTATCGAGCGTGTTTCAACCGAACCAGGAAAGAAAATGCCTCTGCACTCAATTGGATAGACCCACAACCAATCAGAGCAACGGACTAAGTGACGTATATTGACTCAAGCGACTCATAGTTGTCAACAGAACTCAACTGCACACACGCTGGAAGAAGTAGAAGAAGAAGATGAGTGTAAACGATCTTTGCCGGTGTTGTGAAAAGAATTAAGGATACACGGAGTACTTACCAACACGATCATCAGTTTTGAGAAAAATAGTAAAGGTGAATGCATATACGAACAAGTTGTCCGTTTAGGACTAAAATTCAACCCAAGCGCTCTTTGGTGACGTGGATGATTACGTTACTGTTGATCATCTGTCCATCATCGTATAAAGCCCACCCTGACAGTTTGAACAGCTCTGGTTCGAGCATAGTTGCTCCACAACGGATCAAGTCCAGACTGAACTTCCCGACCTCAAACGTTGTGGGCGGGGCTAAATTCGGCTGGCATCCAGGCTAGGCTATACTGTGCTGCTTCCACTGAGGAACTTCAGTATTCCATGAGGCCATGGAATGGGAGGGGCTGTCGGATTCAAAAAGTTGCAAAACAAAGCAGAAAACTGAGCTGAGTGGCTCTTTACAATATGTGCACCTTGTGGTTAAAATCTGTTTAACAACACATAGTAAACTGGTTGTGATAAAGGGATATTTGTGTGTATTCTAGAAGTATTTATTATAAACTAGTTCAAATCTGATGCTCCAAAGTGATCCCAGTTGTGCCATATAAATATTAATCTTTTTGGTCAAGAATATTTTTGCCTTTGTGAGAAAAATAAACAAACATGACACGTCACACAAACCAAGTGTCCCTTAATGTTGTGTCAACCTTAAAGGGATAGTTCACCCCAAAATGGAAATTTTATTAATTACTCACCATCACATTGTTCCAAACCCATAAGACACCATTCATCTTCGGAACACAACTGAAGATCTTTTTGATGAAATCTGAGAGCTTTCCGTCCCTCTGTTTACGGTCTACGCAACTACCGCTTTGACGCTTCCAAAAGTCCATATGAATTGAGCGGTTTAGTCCAAATTTTCTGAAGAGACTTGATTGCTTTATATGATGAACAGATTTCATTTAGTGTTTTAATCACATTTAAACATTGAACAGCAAACATAAACAGAAGCTCAACTGAACCAGCTTGATGTGCGAGAACAAACCCATTGGTTCTTGAGGAAGCTCAAGCGAGAATGAACCTCATTGGTTCTCGCACGTCAAGCGCACACATGCTTAAGCTTCCATTTACCACAGCTGATGTGACATATTTGAGTCTCATATGTGACATATTTGAGCTGTACTTTCTTTACTCTTCTTGAAGTGCATCCTTTAGGTATGCAGGTGAATAGAATGAATACATTCCAGGGCTTTGTCGCCAATGCGACAAAAAATAAAAATGAGTGAAGTCATCAAATCTAGTCAGCATTGGTGTCAGTCAGTAAAACGTTTTGTGCTTGAATAAGTGTTTATATCATGTAGTTTGAGTGGGCACCAGTGTTTTCTGCATGCAAACATGAACACAGGTGTGATTGTGATTAATGTTTATATATGAATAAAGGCCTGTTGATCATATAAAGCAATCGTCTCTTCAGAAAATTTGGACTAAACCGCTCAATTCACATGGATTAGTTTTATGAATCAAAGGGTCAAAGTGGTCAAAGTGGTTGTTGCATAGACTGTCAACAGAGGGACGGAAAGCTCTGATTTCATCAAAAAGATCTTAATTTGTGATCCAAAGATGAATGAAAGTCTTGCAGGTTTGGAATGACATGAAGGTGAGTAATTAATTACATCATTTTCATTTTTGGGTCAACTATCCCTTTAATGCTTGACCAATAACCAATAATATTTTTGTTAAATATTTGAATGTTTATACAATACAATTTATGAATAAACTACAACAAAACTCTGTGAATGCATCTTTAAATGCACATTGTTATACATGAACATCACAATAATAGTTCAAAGCTCACTTAAAATCTGACATATAGTTAGGGAGTGAACAATTCACTAACTGAGTGATTCTGATTCAAACCGCTGACTTGAGCACAACTGAAGCTGTTTTGCAAATCTTATTTTTTTTTTTCAATCACAATCACACCTGTGTTCATGTTTGCATGCAGAAAACACTGGTGCCCACTCAAACTACATGATATAAACACTTATTCAAGCACAAAACGTTTTACTGACTGACACCAATGCTGACTAGATTTGATGACTTCACTCATTTTTATTTTTTGTCGCATTGGCGACAAAGCCCTGGAATGTATTCATTCTATTCACCTGCATACCTAAAGGATGCACTTCAAGAAGAGTAAAGAAAGTACAGCTCACAATTGGTAGACATTTTCAAATATTGCAATTAGATATTAATATATGAGACTGAAAGAAACCGCTAAACTGCATATTGACTGTCAAATCACACATAAAATGCTAAATCCATAAAATCCAAAACAGATCACAGTTTGTCAATCCACCTTAAATTTCTCCTCTCACGTTTTCTTTTTTTCCAAAATTCGATTAGAAATAATTAGTACCTATGGTATCTTGCCTATCAGAAAACTTCATTACAGCACCAGATTAGTCCAGGATGGGCTCTGAAGCAGCCCAAACTAATTAAGGTTGTTGTGTGATTTTTGGCCTAGTGATCAAGAGACTGTTGCCTCATCCCATTGGTAATTATGATGTCCATATGGTCAATGCAAAGCTATCTAAGCATGGGAAATACTATCAGTATGACGCGGTTGCCGGCAAGCCAAAAGTTTGTTCTTCCCCATTGTGGAAAGTCTGATCAGAGGCTGAATTATTGATGGGGCCCTTTCTCTAGCCGAAGGCACTGGGACTCAGGCATCTGTGGAACACCCCATCTCAACCAGCAGGAAGTGAAATTTGATGCTTTTTCCATCGCCAGAATGAAAGCCCAAGTACCTTGGATGGTCTTCCATAGCCGTCTCTTAGATGAAAAGATTGAGGACTGATCTGCCGAACAGTGGAGTCTATTTATTGCAGGTGTCCAATATGGAAGCACCCCATGAGACTGTCTTATGGTTTATGTACGCCATATGCAGAAGAGGTTATTATAGTCGACTACATAGAGATTATCAGGAAAACAACAGCACGGGATCAAGTCATTTATGAGTTTAATGCAGTAATTTGAGCAATTGCTTTTCCAGCAGAGTTCTCATCACAGAGAGTCTGATCTTGAGATCTGTCTGAACTCTAACTTTACTGGAACTTAACCAAAATTCCTTATCGCAGATCAAATGATGAGTGATCACCCATGGCCTCTCCAATCTGAGTCTCAAGTCAGCACATTAGGCACAGTTGAATTCTGGCTGCTCTATAGTCCACTCTGCTGAAGAAGAAAAAAAACGCTATTTATCACACCTTCAGTAAACCTGATAGACAACAGAGGCATGCAAGCTGAGTGAACCTGACAAATGAAATAGAGAAACTAACCGAGAAGAAAGAAGGTGCTTAGGTAAACTGTCTTTGCTGAAGCGCACTCCTGACTGCGGCTCACTTGCCGTGTTTAAAGTTGACTTGTTTTCTTAGGTAAGGTAAAGAGCCGGCGGATGAGTGTGTCAGTAACTAAATGCGAAGCACTGAGGCCTTGAGCGTGGGGATTGCTGACGGAGGGCGCATATCAGATTGACTCTAAGTGACTGGTAAATGGACGAACAAATAAACTGGCATGGGAAATTTGGAAGACACCAAAAATAAAGGCCTAGAAGTATAAACAATATGGTTTGTACTCTATGGATGTGGGCTAGATTACATAATTCAATCTGCATGTCATTCTTTGCTATAATATTGATTGTTTTTTACTGAAAGAAACATTTAGCACAATGCTTAGCAAACAAAAAAACAAGACGCATGGCTTAGCATTAATTAACCCTTTGATGCATGCTGGCAATACCTATAATTCTTCTATTTTATATTGCAGTGGACAGAAAACCCTTAAAATATATCAATTTGATAAATAAAATAAAATGCAAAATAAGATGTATTTATATATTATGACCCATAATACTATTTAAAATAAACATTATTTGAAAAATATATTGTGCAATGTAATATTGTATTGTACATATTGTTTCAAATAAAGAAACATTAAGCTATTTTATTCACATGTGCTTTAATAATTCATGCATCAGAGGGTTATGAAGAAGCTAGAATTCATACTATTTTAAGTGGTGTTACAAGGGGCTACATTTCTTTAAATTCATTAGACAAAGCTGAGCAGCTCATTTCTCAGCCTAATGTAAATGGTTAAAAAAACTGAACCGAGAGGAAGATAAGGAGATGTGCAGCAGAATATAATTAATTAAATGAGACTAATTAGGAACATGAGAGCAGGTGCCAGGCTATGGGCTGACAGCACACAGACAACAAGACAACATGAGAGAGAGAGAGAGAGAGAGAGAGAGAGAGAGAGAGAGAGAGAGAGAGAGGATGAGAGAGAGAGGGAAAAATACTCCGGTTAAGGGGTGTAACATGACAGCGAGAGGGACAAAACAACTTTCTGCATTTTGTCATGTGAAACCCCACAGGAATAGGTATGACAGAAACCATAGACCCCAGCACCATAGGGGTCTTTCCTTTGTTTGAGACAGATTATTTTTTTGGCAATTGGAAGTTTGCATAAGCGCAAGATTTTCCCCCCTAATTATTCCAGCATATGCTCAGCACTGGTGGCGGCATAAATTTCTCTTGCTCTCTCTGCCTCTCTCTCTTCTGCTGTAGCAGAGAATGGGTGAAGCATGTTTCCCCTCTGGAGAACTTAAGTGAGATTTCATATTTAAAAATCAAGATGACAAGACTTTCTGCCTTCTTTACATGCCCACCTGTACTCACTGAAACACAGCGTGCTTCCAGTGCACCTGAATATGGATATTAACCTTATACAATATTAAAAATATTCTATTCTATTCTATTCTATTCTATTCTATTCTATTCTATTCTATTCTATTCTATTCTATTCTATTCTATTCTATTCAAGATTCTTATATTACAATTACCAAACAAACAATATGCACTGTTATATATATATATATATATATATATATATATATATATATATATATATATATATATATATATATATATATATATATATATATATATATATATATAAAGTTACAACTTATTTTCAGTGACCGTCGTATATTTGGTATATTTTTATTTTACATGTGATTTCTAAAAATGTGTGTTCACTATATTTTTGCCAGTAGAATATGAAATACATTTGCAGATATATTCTATGAAAATCAATCTTATTAACTTACGATTTGGACTTTTTCCTTTTAAAGATTTTCATTTGTTTACTGCAAAACAAGGCAAAATGCTAATTAAGTATTTTTGGTAACACTTTTCTTAAAGCCTTTAATGCATTTTAAAAGGTATTCATATTGTACAAATATAGTGCATTATATCTATTCATAAATAATTGTAACCAAAGTTAAAATGCATTATAATATTCACAGATTCCTTGTTACATCTGAAATTGGTTGCTGGCCGTGTTTTAATGCATTATACTTTCTAAAGGTGTATTATAATGTTTTATAACTGTGGTAACATTTATTCATGAGATCTCACAATGCATTTTCAAGTACATAAAGGCTTTATAAAGCGTTACCATATTTTTTTGCAGTGTTTATTTTATGTGCAGTAAAATGTGTTATTTATAGCTGTTTACTGGACCATGTATATAATACAGTTTGGTAAAGACTAGTACATTTATTTTATACTATAGTCTATTTTATCTAGATCTGTAATTATGGCCTTTATTTCTCTTGACACAAAGACTAACAGCACTGCACAATGTGATATAGGTTAAAACAACAAGAGAAGACGTGATAACAGAAGATACATCCCTGAATTCTTGCTGAGAACAACTCTAGAGAATGCAGGTTAAAAAGTCATTTCTGCTGGAAACCAAATGAGTTCATTAAACAGACTCATCCGTTCATGTTATCCGTTTACAACAGATGAGGTTCAGCACCTCCGACCACCCTCTCCAAATAAATGTCATATTCCTCATTTTGCTGCAAAGAAGATCAGCGAACTGCAGTTTTCATCCAGACACAATGTATTCTGGTGTCAGGCTTTGAAATGTGTTAGATATGGCATCATGGCAGAAACGGCAGAGAATATAACAGGGGCCAAAGCCACCCAATTAACCCTGTGCTGCACTTTTCATAGCGGAGAACATCTTCTCTGTGAGAGTGGGGATAGAGACAGGGCATCAGCTGATTTTAGCACAATTTACTCCCCTAACAGGTTACAAATGTGGCATGTGATGAATATAATGAGGCTTGATGTCACTTAGCCTGTGGTCATGTGTGGAATAGCAAAACACTTGCTGAAACAGAGAGAGAGAAGATCAAGAGAGATTTCACAAAGGTCTTCAGGAAAGGAGATTCTTCTCCTCGGCTCTCTCTCTGGTTTGTCCCCAAAACTGTAAAATGCTGCCTGACAATCTCCCAAATCGCATCCCATTCTATGTTGTAATGTTGATGTCTCTGAAAATGAGTGTCGTGAAATTTTATTGTGGACTGCAGTGGATTCATTTTTACTATAACATTTTTTTTGTTAATGTTGTCAATGACAAGTACAAAAGTTAACGTTGTGTTTGGGGGGGAAAAAAAGGCGTACTCAAAACTTTGAAAACCGTCACAGTTTTTAGAGAGAAGCACACAGCCAAACACCAGAGCACATCTAAAAACTTCTGTCAGTCATGAGCAGAAGACCAGAGACCAATAGGTTTTTTTAAGCTCTTGAAATAGCACAAGAGACCATTTGAAGAACTCGATGCTGGCATTCAGGACGCTGCCAAGAGGACAGCTCAATATTTCGTTTGTGCTCAGCTGTCAATGGGCCAAAAGTAAAGACTGAGAGAGAAAGGCCGAGGTGTTTTTTTTTTTTTTTTTTTTTTTTTTTTAATTATCTCCGACCCAAGCCCACTGTGCATCATCATTAGAGAAACTAAATAGCACTGGTCACTTACTCAGGTAGTGGTAAACGGCACAATTAATGGGCTGAGAGGGGAAAACTGTATTCAATTTGAAAGCCTTCTCTCCTAATCCATCTCCACTGATCATGGCCTGTGCTGAGCTACACGCTTTTACATTCAATTACAATAATCAGGTTAATTCTGAGTAAAAAGTCAACGTTTTAATCAAGGGCTGACAATCTATGGTTATCTAGTGCTGAGACAAAGAAGGTGATGGTGAATGAAGAGACTGTGTAATGAGTTCTGTTTAAATTTGGCTTAAAACCACAACAACAACAAGCTAGTGTATATAGAGTATATAAGAGACAAAATATTATTTAAATAATAAAAAGTGTTCTTGTTTTATTTAGCACTGCACAGAAGAAACTACTAAACAGATATTTACATATATTTCACAAAATAAATATAATAATAACTACAAAAGTCTACAAATAGTTATTGACATACATGTATTTTATTAACCTAAATATGTAACCTTTTGAACAGGATAAAATGTGTAAATTGAATTACTAATATTTAATCTTTTTTATTATTTTTTTATTTTTTTTTTTAAAGCAAATCAATGGTTATGAGTTCTTGTTTTATGGGGACATTCAGACATAATGACTTTTAACCTGTACAAACTGTAGATTCTATCCCTAACCGCACCCCTAAAACTACCCAAAATGTTCTACATTTTTACATTTTCAAAAAACATCACTTAATATAATTTATAAACAGTTTTCCTCATGGGGACCAAAAAATTAATAAGGATTTAATTTATTGCCATCTTTGTGGGTAATGCAGGGAACCCCACACACACACACAGTTTGGGGTCAGTATTCTTTTTAAGAAAATTATACTTTAATATTACTACTAGTATTACTAGTACTTTAATAATAATACTTTAATATTTCAAATAAATGCTGTTCTTTTTAACTTTCTATTCAAAGAAGATTTTTTTTCTTCTTCTCAAAATTGAGAAGCAACACAACTGTTTTCAACATTGATAATAATAATGTTTCTTGAGCAGCAAATCAGTATATTAGAATGATTTAGGAAGGATCATGTGACACTGAAGGTAATGATGCTGAAAATGTATATTCGCCATCACAGGAATACATTGTAGGGCTGGGTAAAAAATATACATTTCTCGATCTTAAATGTGCACTATGTAACTTTTCCGTCCGCTAGAGGTCACCTATTCAGAACAAAGGCGTAGTTTGATGACGACAAGTTTGAGCGCAGAATCTTGGGACGTGCGGTCTTCACCTCACAGCCGGTGGAAAAGAATCGGGATAGGACTCAGGCAGAAGTCAAGTTCATGGATGCGGTTATTAACGTTACTGTAGTATGAAGCAGAGCAGGACCGAGTGTTGTGGGAGATGAGCAAGGCTGCTGGAGCGATTGTTAGTAAGATGAAGGTAACACGCGCCTTGTGAGCAGTGGGTCTTTTATTATGCCACAGTCGCCGGCGCCATTTCCGCTTTTCCGGGCATGAGTACGAGGTAACACAGCTCTGTTTATCATATTAGATACATCTGAGTGCGTTGAAAATTATGTTATAACGTTACTCTGTGCGTTCGCTCTGCGGCTGCTATGACACTTGAGTGTCATAAAGAGTAAAGAGTTTCTGCAAAATAAAACGGAAACCGAGGGTAACACAGATATGACGCCATTGACAGGTGACGCCCTCACACGTCCTGGTTCCTTGGATAAAATAGCAATTTTCTCATGATTTACAGATAGTTGGAAACATTTGGGATATTGTAAGTACTCAACTAAACAAAATATATAACACTGGCCTATTGGTTTTTAGATATTTTACTGAAAAAATGTTACATAGTGCACCTTTAATCGATTCTTTTTCTTAAATCCCAAGAATCGATTAGTAATCCTGTTTTCAGTTGATGGATGAACAGAACATTGTAACGCACATCCAATAAATCATAATAATCTTTGTGCTTTGTTTCTATTGAATGAAACAAAGTCTTAGATTTCAAAATACGTCCATTTTATTACAAAATTCATAAACATAAATACAGTTTTGGTACAGCATCTTTTGTCAACGCTTTTGTTATGCTGTAGTTTTAGAAGTTAGCCAAGTGCAACTGGAGCTCAAAAAGACAACTAGAGCACTGCTTGAAAACCCTCTACCTCTTCCCATAAATAAATAAATGAAAATCCAATACATGTAAGAGTAACAAAAGTTCACAACATCACAAGAGTATTATTGCAAAGCATTCTAATTAAAACAAAACAGTAACCCCAAAAGTCCCAACTTTAATAGAAATGCCAACCCTTACACTTGATTCAAAACTTTGAAAGGACTAATATTTGTTTTAACATGCGTACTGTCTTTTACTGGCCTGTGGATTTTTGTTTTCAACAGTAAGTGACCCTGAAACCTGGTCCTGAATAACAAGAAAATTCACAGAGGTCTGTTTAATCAGACTGGACAGAGGTTAGAACAGCTCAATATAAGAGATAACCACTCTTTGATTCAAACAGCCATGCAGAACCTAAAGGTAGCAGTGTCAGAAAATGTACTGTCAGGAATTTCGTATTTAAATTTGACCTTATTAGCACCACAGGGATAAATGGAGAAGTAAGGGACTTCAGGATAAAACCGACCGGACATCTTATTGCTACTAAACAACTACTCTAAAGACATGAAGTTGAATTCAGTGTTTTCCTACACTGTAAACCCTAACGCTCAGAATAATTAATTGGTTTGAGTAGAGCCAACTCAACTGAAACAAATAAGTTCAATCAAAATAACTTTCATGTGCATTTAGAACTTTATTTTTCTTTTGAGTTCACAAAACTGACGCATTTTAAGTAATCTGAATTGTTTCATTGTTTTGAGTTTTATGAACTTGTTTCTTTTAATTCAACAAACTTATGCCATGACACTTAAAAGGAACAGCAAATGCTAAAATTAAGCGTTGTATACTTAATTTGTTATACTTATTTGTTTTTTTTGGGGGGGTTACCATCATAGTGACAAGTGGAGCATGAGCTTAGTTTGAGAACAGATATACAGTATGTTAAATGTTCTATATTGCTGTACTCATTCCGCAAGTGCTATGCTACTAGTGCTAAGCATTGTGTTAAAAATTAGCAAGGTGGCATTTATTAAATTAGCTAGTTAAAGCTAACCAAGTTTCCACTACTAAAAATATTTAAGTTGATCATTTTAATTTAAATGTATGAATTAACTTACTCAAATATTTGAAGTTAAGAGCAATTAAAATGCATGAGTACAAAATAAAAATCTGCAACTTTACATTACTTAACTTAAAATTTTCCTGTAACCGATTCCTGTAACCGTTTTGCCAACTTATTCAAGGTTACAGTGTATAAGTTGACTTCAAGCATATTAAATAAAAATGTATAGTGTTTGTTGAGGAAAACAAAACAATATTGTTAATTTATCTTGTCCATGTTATCTTATAGAATCCCAATGAACCAAAAACATGTTTACTGGGGTTCTATAGAACCCCGAGTTCCTGTCCCAATTTTAAAGAACTGTTTATACCAGAAAGGAGAAATATCTTAAATGATTGCATAATACTTTTATGTTTAATAGGTTGTTGTTTTTGTTCTAGTGATTAAAATGAATGAATTAAAACTAAATGATGGGAACCACTAAAAGGTTCTATATTTGAAGCACCTGATAGAATCCTTTAAGGTTCTATATCGAACCTTTTCTTCTAAGAGTGTAGCAAACAATGTTCACAGCTGTGATCTAAACTAAAAAGCTATTGGATATTTCAAAAAGTGACTACTTTTTTGTGCCCGTTTTCAACAAAAAATACAAACAAAAACTACTTTCGTCAAGCCATCTTTAAATTTTACAACAGTAACAGAAACACATAGGAACCTATTTCCCAGTAGACCTAAATGTAAAACATAATTCATAGACATGATATGATAATCATTTTATTATAAAGAAGCAACATGTCTCTATAATTAATATATGGCTTTTAATCATACTGGCATTCAAGAGACTGTCAGGTTTCCTTCTTCTCATACAGTCTCTGTTAATTGCTCGGATGTCGTTAGCTGTCCAAATCCCCCCGGTTCCTTCCGTTTATCCTCAGGCGACCAGTGTGAGGTTTTCCCTGCCTTCTCACCACCATACCGAAACAGGCCTTCACTAGTCATCTCCTTCTCAAGCACAGCGTCCTCCACTAACACGCACCTCAGGGGCAGTCGTCAGACTCCGCTGTTGATTTTCATTAATTCACAGACACTAAATTTGCCAGTTTGGGACTCACCCTACTCCACCCCACGTGCACCTGTGCTCCAGGGCAGGTAGAGAGCAGAGCGCACCCCATTGTCCCCTGGCAGCCGAATTAAATGAAAGCCGCCTGATTGCTGGATATCACAGGCTGGGTGATAAAGCAATTAAGGTTCTCTAATTCTTTTGCCAGGAAAGGGCTGGCCCGGGCCTGGGAGGTAATTAACTATATGTAATGAAATCCTTTTATTACTTCTTTTTTGATTCGATTTTTGTTTCTGACGCCGCTTGCTGCATGGGAGCGGAGGTCTGTGTGGCAGGGGTCTCTCCTGTCCTAAGTTGTCCAGCAGATGAAAACAGATCTTTAGTTAATAGGCTCTCCATGGACAGATGAGGTCTATTAGGAGGTTAATTTGAAAATGAATGGGGGGAACGAAAGAGAGAGACCACGGACAGAGACAGCACAGGAGGCTCATAAACAGTGTCCACTACAATCATCCTCTTGCTCTAAAATGAACAAACACTATAAACTGAAAATAAATTCAGAACATATTTTAGTTATTCTTTTCAGATTGATGCTATTTTGAATACAATTATGAATGAAAAAAAAAAGAAAATCATATTTGATTTGATTCTTTTGAGAAATAAACCATGTAAATGTATATGAAAGTATTTAGTAATAAGTCACATAAGCGAACATAAGACACAATATTATATTTTACTTTGCATAATCAGAGCCAGTTTGGACCTTTTTTCTATGCTTTAAGAATGGGGGCATAAAAACACTCCAAAAATACCAAAAAATGCAAATGGGAATGTCTGTACGGTAACATGGGATCTGAACTTCTCCATGGAGTCATTTTAAAAAACAGCAAAGCATTGTTCAAATGCATGGCACCACCCTCCCTCCCATTTCCATTTTTTCCCACTGCCCAGGAAAATATGATCCGAGTTCATTGGTGTGTGTATAATGAGGAGGTTACGGTGAGCTGAGAGAGGTCGTGTAATTCCCCGTACCGAGGGACAGGCTTTTTGGGGGAGTTGGCTGAGCACTCCTGCTCTCTGATGCATGCACTCATGTGTGCCAGCGACGACCCCTCCAAATCCAAGGTTCTTCTTAGGCATCGCCTGCATAAAACTCATACAGTTGGACTGTATCAATATCCGCTGCCACACAATTTTTCAAACCAAAAACCAGAAGTGAAACTAAAATAAATGATGTATGAATTGAAAAAATCAATGTACTATCTAGAACAGCATAGTCAAGGGTCCTCTCAATGACTGCCTTTGTTTCAGATTGTAGGCTCATTTTGGTATAATTTATATATACAGCATAAATTGGGATATTTTATATACACTGCTCACCATCAAATAAAAATATTATAAATATATAAAATACAATTGTTATGTTATGTTATGTTATGTTATGTTATGTTATGTTATGTTATGTTATGTTATGTTATGTTATGTTATGTTATGTTATGTTATATATTAGCCATTCTAGATTTGGACTTGTATCTGGGAGGATTTAAATCAACAAAAACTCCCGAACTACACAAAGTAAGCTACGTTAATAAGTAGGCCTAAACTTTCTTTCAGTACACAGTATAGTCAGTGATAAAATCCTACTGATAGCTTTCATTTTCCATATTAGATGAATTCACCACAAAAATAATGAAAAGATATCCTAAACTTCATTAAGTGGGCTCAGTTCATGAGAGTAACCTCTCAGACGTGGGAATAGCCCCTCCGAACCAGGGGTCACCGTCATTAGCATATCATTTGCCAATATGGCTGGCTATTGTGGGACAGCTTCCCTGAGGAGGCCTGCTCGTGCCTCCCAATGGACAAGAGGAACCACATCATTCCAGGGTTAAGTATCCCCACTTAATTATGATAAAGACATACGGCACCGTGCTATTCAGTCTCTGCGGCCTGTGTCAATACCCCGTATGGTCAATGCTCTTTTTCCTTTGACCGCCTGACCTCTTAAGAAAGCTTCATCCATCATCAAACTCCTCACCCCCGATCATTGCAAATCATTACGCTCAGACATGGCTGGCCTCTGGTGGTCGTGGCCGGGATTGGGGGGTGGGGGGATGTTGAGGGCTTGGGGGTAATCTGCCGGGGGTGATCAATCATGCCTGTGGCACCCTTACATCAGGACCTTGATGAAATCTTATTGGGCTCTAAAAGCAGGGGAGAAGTGAGCAACTCAACACATGCCAACACCGTTATACTTCAACTCAAGTCATTGATCTTACATTAAAACCTATTTAATCACTGCAAGCTGCCAGGATAGAGTCTCCATTGTGTATTTGAATCATTTCAGATGATTACAAACAACAAAAGACACTTCACTGTATACTGTCAGAAAAAAAAAAAAAATGTGCAAAAATCTTACCTGTATAACAGCTTGTTACCCTCAAAGCAAAACAATGGGAAAGTCAATGGAGTCCAAAACAACACTGAACACCATTGACTTTCATTGTATAGACAAAAAAACACCGAGACATCTTTTCTGTTCCACATATGAAAGTTAAGATTTGGAATGACATGACATAAACAATTACTTTTTTGGGTGGACTATCCCTTTAAAAAGACACTTTGTATCTGCTCATTTATCAAAAATGCATATTGGACCCAAATACGAATGCAAGAAGGACGCCATCCTTCATCCTCTCTTCTGTCTGTGGAGGAACCCCTCCTCCTCATCCTCCCCCTCGCGCCGAAGATGTTCTCCTGACCCCGCTTGCTTTGCAAAACTAGCGCAGTGCTCTAACCCGAGGGTATGTGTTGTCATGCAAGCAAGATAAGTTTATTCGCCGTGCGGCCGGCATTTGTTCCGTCAGGCGGTGTGGGCTCTGGACCCTGAGTGCTAGCAGTGGGGAGCCCAGCTCAGCACCTGCAGTGCTAGCGAGGTGGCTATGGAGATGCATTGGCCACAACCCAAATATCTGCCTCTACCTTCTGCGCCGAGCCCAGCCTAGGGAAAGCAGGAGGCAGCAATATTGTGGAACAAATGTCCTCTAATGTGAGCCTGCTGGTCTGAGGCTCCAGTGGGGCCCGCCGCCGCACGGCCTGAATTTACCCTTCACGCAGGCCGGCCGGCAGCATGACGGAGGAGGTGCTAAAGGCAGGTTAACGCTGTGGGGACTTCCAGATGCTCCACGGCCCAGGCACTTTGGCCCAGCAACAAACAGGTGCTGATAGGAAGAGCCAGGCTCGGAGTTTAGGCATGCCAACGACAACCGGGGGTAACTGAAGACCTATAAATTGCCAGAATGATGTCCACTTGCTCTATTTACGTCTGCAGTGGGACAGGTTTGGAATGTACTTTTGAGACCTGAGATCAAAGTAACCCTCATCTAACCTATCAGTTTAAAATGTATCTAGTCAAGAAGCGACTGTAATTGACAAAGCGGAGCGCTTTGGGATCGGAATGGTTCTCCTTTAGTTTAAAGCACTAAACCAAGTCTTTGAAGTTCATCTTTACGACTCTCTGAAGAAAAAACACAATTACAAGCACAGCTGCATACGGAGCTGTTAATGTTCGCCCTGCAAGAGACGAGCCTCTCACTGGAGGAAATGTTTTTGTTTGTCTGCTTGTGTTGCTCTGTGATTTGAGAAGATTCTGAGATAAGGAGTGCCGTCTCTCAGGGTTTCTAACAAAGGGAGGGTGGATGTACTAATTTGGAGCTAAAAGTGACAGCGGTGACAAAAATTAATCCATATGTGCCTGTCCCCCTATTAGCAAAAAAACAGTGTTTCTAGAAATAAACTGCCAGAACCAGTTAATTTCTACACATTTATTCATAGATGACAGTAGAGAGCTCAGCACAGACTGGATTTTCATTACGCAAAATGGAGTGCACTTACACACTGAGCTTGTGATAATAATAATTTAAAAAAATAAAATAAAATGAAAAAATAAAAACTAAACAAAATTAATATTACAATTAAAAAATAAACGTAATTTGTAACAAGAGGCAGAAAGATATATATATATATAGGCTAAGCCAAATTAAGCGTCACTGTTCTTTTAAAACAAACCAATATATTATTATAAACCAGTATTATTCATATTATTAATTCCAAATTGTATTTTATATATTATATTATTAATGTTAAATAATGCACACAAAATAAAGTTAATATTACACATTTTATCATTATTTAGGATATTGTTATTATTATTATTATTATTATTATTATTATTATTATTATTATAAGGATAAATATAACTACATTTACAATTATCTCAATAAATTCCTTCGCAGAACATCCATAAATATGCTCACTATTCCTGTGCCACTGCTGTGGGGAGGGTAGTGGTGAAAACTATTTGAAATAATTTTCCTGATCAGTGGCCTCACTATCAATTGGAAAGCTTCCATCTGCAATACTGTGCTCTGTAAGAGAGAGCAATATAAACTGGAGGAAGGATGTCTCGAGTGAATGGAATTTACTTTTAGTGTTCCAAAAATGACTTTCCATTTTTATGCCGAATGCTTTAATTTGTGTGCAATTAAAAGTTGCAAACGCGTGAAAACAAAGCATGTACAGTTACAGCCAAATGCCATAAGCAAAGCAGAGAGAGAGAGAGAGAGAGAGAGAGAGAGAGAGAGAGAGAGAGAGGGGGTAAGAATTCTGCCTGTCTGGAAGTTTACGGATCTGCAGATCGCTGTTTCGTGTCTGGGTGGTGGACTGCTTCTGTCTCAAATGAGCAGTCTGGGGCACAGCAATGCAACAGAAGGAGTGATAACCATAGCAACGGCCTAGTCCCCAGCTGTCACGCAGGAGTGGAGATGGGTGCTGCGAGCACGGAGACCACTTAACCTCGGCCGCACTTCAACTTAGGGGAGTCAAGATGCTGTTCAAATCTTCACAGAACCCCACTTAATATGGAGACAATAAGCCCCGTGTGTAGACAAAGGATGCTTTTGAAACAGCCAATGAATAAATGAGCTATGCAAGGGCTCTTCATGTACATTAAGTGCCTTATCAGAACATTGGATGTCACCTTTCAGAGTGACGGAGAGAAAGGAACCCGAGGCTGTGCTTGGTTAAGCTCTCAAAAATGTGCACATCACATGTTCATTATGATTCATGAAATCACCAACATCCTTTTATTTGTCCCAGCCAAGAATAACCTTCATTCAGACGTGCTGTAACCTATTCATTGGACGGCAATGACAGTACAGCTCATTCAGCAGCTGAGCTCGCTAAGAAAAAGCAGCACGTCTGCTGTGGGTATTCAATTACTGACCTGCATCCAATATGGGTAACTAGGTAACTAAGGTCAAGCCATCCATAATCGACAGCATGCATAATGTCAGCAATAATAATGTTCATTTAAAAAAAGCACATCGAGAACAGATCATGAAAAAAATGACTTTTTCCTCTTTTTTTTTTAAATAACCTTATGAATACTGATTTAGACTGTTATGATGGATTTTTACTGTTTTATATTTACAGGCAGCCACCATGAATGCAGACAAACATAAAAAAAAGCCTTATGGTAAGATTAAAGAGACAAATTTTCAACGCACTTTGCACTATTTTATACTTACAGCTGGCTGATGGGTCTTTCACAAAGCTTGTCTTACACATGTTTGTGTCAGCAAAGCATGAAGCAGTTTCTAGCAAAATAAAATCTGTAAAATGAAATGAAATCAAAAATAAAGTGCCTACACAGCGTATGAGACATTCTGCGGCCACGTCTTCTTTATCCTAGCCGTGTATTGAGCAAGCGATACCAGCGCCAGACCTTTTTGAATCATTTCCAAAAAACACACAAGCCATTTGTTTTCCAAATGCATGTTTGCATGATTAATGCAGCGTAAACAATGCCACCAACCCAAATTCATAACATATGACTTTTTAGGGATCGCAAGGTTACGGGCACCAATTTGAATATGACACTATGATGCATAAGTATTTTGCGGCATATCATAAATAGCAATTGGTATTCATCATAATTTGTGGCTAAGCAAAGCCAGCCCCCTCCTGAGAAGGTCATCTCCATATTAATACGAGAGAACAATACTCAGATGAGTAACGATCCATTCCAAATGACAATGTTTGTTTCTAATGACCACTTCACCCAGGCCTGACTTGTGGAAACTTGCCATATTGCGGTACATCAGCAGGGTTAGTGAGGCAATCCGCTCAGCCATCAGTTGAATCTGATAAATGTACAAACGCTTTTTTTTTTTTTTTTTTTGGTTGTTTCATTTCATCTACATGTTCTCGGTTTAAATGAATGATAAAATAAATCTTCAGTCCTCACCTTATAAGGTGGATTTTTGTGTGGTTAAAGCCCACACAGAGTGTGCATTAGTATTCTGTTAGGTAGAGATGAAGGCTCATGGTTCTATCAGATATTTTGCTGGGGGCTGAATACAGAGCGTCACTCCAAGACTCTCAACCCCCAAAAGCCTCTTCAGCAGCGCTAGAGCTGCGTTTCCTATCTCTACCCAGCTCAGTGATATACTGCACACACCATGGATATTGAATTCCATGCACATCTGTACAGAAGAGCTTTTAAGATGAACTCAGGCTGAAGCTTTTCCCTGCACTGCTGCAAAACATTTCCCTCTGGTTGCTACATGTATACAAATTCAGCTTAAATGCATATTGGGAGCTATCAAAATCTGACTTGAGTGGGAAAAGTGTTTTTATAACTGGCGACAGGAAAACAATTTTTGTTAAAAAAAAAAAAACTTAATTTGGTAACACTTTATTTTAAGGTGACTAAAAATAAAGTTAATGGATACATGTTACTTCATGTACTTACTCTAGGAATAACAGTAAATTATGCATAATTATAAGTAAATAACCCTAAACCACACCCTAACCCTAGCCGTAACTCTCTAGTAAATACATGTAGTTAAAGGGTTAGTTCACCCAAAAATTATAATTCTGTCATTAATTACTCACCTTCATGTCATTCCAAACCTGTAAGACCTTCATTGATCTTCAGAACACAAATGAAGATATTTTGGATGAAATCCGAGAGCTCTCTGACCCCACATAGACTGCAAAGTTATTACCACTTTCAAGGTTCAGAAAGGTAGTAAAGACATCGTAAAAATAGTCCATGTGACTCCAGTGGTTCTTAATCTTATGAAGTGACGGTATTACTTTTTGTGCACAAAACCTCCCCAAAATAACGACTTTAATTTCTTCTCTTCTGGTGTGGTGCTGACGCAAGTGCCGGCCAATACTGAGCCGGCGTTCTGACGTAGAACCCGGAAGCTCTGCACTGCATTTACAATGTGAACAGCGTCAGAGACTGACATGAAAGAGAAGAAATTGTTTAATGAAGTAGTTATTTCTGTGGGAGAGGTGGGGGGTTGGCTTGTCTGGGCCTTGAAAGTGGTAATAACATTGCAGTCTATGTGGGGTCAGAAAGCTCTTGGATTTCATCAAAAATATCTTAATTTGGGTTCCAGAGATGAACGAAGGTTTCGCATGTTTGGAACGAAATGAGGGTGAGTAACAACAGAATTTTCATTCCCTTTAATTAATATTACTCAGTACTTTTGAGTAAGTACAATGTAACTATATCACCTTAAAATAAAAGTGTAACCCTTCATTTTTCTGCTTGTATTTTTAATGATGTGAAGGAACAACAGAAATTTAGATCGATTAAATTAAATATTGAAGAACATTAAAAATTATAACGAATATGTAACATGGTGCATATATTTAGCAAAATGCTCCTCTCTAGAGTTAATTTTTCTAGCTGACTAATGAGTTTATGGACACTGAATATGTTTTTTCTGAGGTAAATGTTACATTACAAGCTGTTTTACTGACATTTTTTCACGGTTGAAACACTGATTGAGCGATTCCATGTGACATGATACAGATTTCGGTAAGTTGTAATGTATCTTTTAACACATTTTCAGATGCTCATTCATGTCTATTTTGCACTGTAACTGGTATTAAGATAGAAGAGAAGATCAATTCATGCTAGAGCGATCTCACACCACGGCGGTATTTATGTTTTTGAATTTTGTAATAAAATGGGCGTATTTTGAAATCTAAGGCTTTGTTTCATATCAATAGTAACAAAGCACAAAGATTATTGCGTTTTATTGGATGGGAGGCGCGCTACAATGTTCCGTTCATCCAACAACTGAAAACAGGATGACTAATTGATTATTGGGTTTTACAAATCGATATCGGTTCGTAAAAATGAGAATTGATTAAAATCGAGAGATCAATATTTTTTACCCAGCCCTAGTAGATATTATTCCTAAGCAAACCAAAACGTAAACAAAGATGAAACCTTATGAGGTGTCTACATAGTTCCAATATGCAAGGGAAAAAAACTAAATAAACATTTTTTCTTAACGACAAAGAGGACATTATGTGTAAACCTTCAGGCTGAGAGCTTCGAAAAAACAATCAATGTATCATGAAGTGAATGCAAAGTAAAATGCACAGAGTATACTCAGAAAACACATTTACATAATACAAAACGAGCGAGGTCTTCCTCTGCTCTGTTGTTCCTGACTGTGTGTGTGCATGTGTCATCTTCACAGTGACACATTGGCGGTGACAGAGGTCAGACGGGCTGGCCTGTTGTTTTGAAAGGGAAAATGCGGCATTGTCCTGCTGTAGTCTCCTCTGGCTGGGAGGCATGCTCTAATCAGGACTCTCCCCTTTTCACTTCGACTACAGAGGAGTGAGAGGCGGCCTGCGGTCTCCGAAGGGACCTGCCTTCACCCATCCTCTGGGACCCCTCAATGGGCTTTAGAGGCCAAATGAGGTGTAAGTCTATTAAAAGGGGGTTTGTCTGCAGATTTCAAGCCCATTGAGGGTGTTTGGTGTGTCAGTCAGGTGCAGTTAATTCAAAAGTCATCGACTTTACCTTCACAGAGGAAAAGTGAAAAACAATGCACTGGCATTGAATTGCATTGCAATGGCATTGAAAAACAGTCACTGGTCTGAATCAAGGGGAAAAATGTACAATTTTGGTCGCTTGTTGAAACTTATAGCCTTGTATTTAAATGTTTACGAGTATAATTAAACAAAAAAACTGAATGAATGAATGAGCACTTCAACGATTGTAGAGTCTGGACCATATGCCCTACAAACAGATGAAGGAAAGATAGATTAAACAGGCTCTGTTTATTCATATGGAGTATCGAGATGAAGAATGGTCTCCAGCAAGCAGAGCATTTTGGAGGACGCTGTCGTCACACTATTCATTATATAGGAGTGCCTGTGGGTCATCATGCTTTATCTAAATCAGGTTCTAGCCCATTTTCCACCAATACCGGCAGGCAAGAGCCATGTGTTCTCTGATTAACCTACTTCAGGTAGAGTCTTCAAGACCTGCCCTTCCAATGCGATCTCCTTGAGAATATAGAGCTAGCGTGATCATTCTAGGTCATGTGATATATCGGTGAGAACAATCTGACACTTCAGTTCATTAAATCTTAAAGACATGCAGAGAAGCTCATAATTTGATGTGCGGATACTTCTGACAGACACATTTCACCAAATGTAAGTCGAATCTAAATATCTCTATGGCAAATAAGCTGGCTTAGTGGGAGTAAATTTCCATTTTCCTGTAATTAAGAGTCTACAGTATGCTGATAGTTGATGTCAGTGTTCTCTTGGTTAATGCCTTACATTGGGACAGATGTTCCAGCCTTGAAGCTATGATAAACAACACAGCTACTACACTGTTTTAGTCGGGAGGCATTGAAATGCACCATAAAGCGTTGACGTGCCCCCATCCAAAGTAGACTTAAAAAACGGGTTACGTGACAAGAGGCAGCAATCTAATTCAGCCCGGGATGGACTGTCAGGGCTAATTACACGTGATTGTGAAAGTGTGCCTCAGAGCCGAAAAATTTAATTTGCTATTGATTTGCTACTTAAATGCCTCACGTCCATTCTTATCATTATTACATGGAAGCCACATTGCCAATATGCAGAGACCCAACACATCAAAGCACAAGTCCAGGCTCAAGGTGCTTTCCTTAGCAAAAGGGGGGAAAAAAAACATGAAACAATGGATTAATTCCTTTATATCAACTTGCCCCCAGAATATGAGACCTCAGTCTGTCAGTCACATGTGTGACAAGAAAACAAGCTGATTAATATTCATGTAAATTAATTTGACTACATACGCTCTGATCCTGTTTCTCAGGGACCCCTCACAACCCTGCCATACCCAATTGAACACAGCATATACAAAGACAAAACGAGTTAGATAAACTGTTGCAAGAGCTGAAGAATAAAGGATTTATTCAGGCCTTTTAATACTCTATATGTATACTATGGTCACTGTGATTTTCCCAAGTAAGATATATATACTGTTGATCCTGGAACAAATTACTACTTAGTAAAATTAATACTAACCCTATCCCTACCCCTAAACCTACCCTTAACTTAAAAATCAGAGGAATCAGCCCTTAACTCTTGTTGTAAGCCTAAACTGTAAACGTGTCCCTCAAATCTGATTGGTTGATTTGAATGTCGTTCCAGGATCAAGAAAGATGTTGGTTGGTGGGTGTAATTTCTTCATAATATAGGTAAGCCTACAGAGACCAAGCATTGGAGCCACTGGAGGAGCTGATTGAGCCCGCACTTCCAGACTGGAGGCCCAAAAATTTAAACACTGTGCCTCTGTGGTGTTATCCAAACTGTATGTTTCAGTACCCCGTGCTCAACACAGCAGCAACACCAAAACTAGCTCAACCAATGACATGACTTTGGGTGTGGGGCAGTACAACCAATGGCGGACAGGGAGAGTGTCCAGTAAACCAACTTAAAATCAGTCATTATTTTTGCACCATATGTTTGATGATGGAGTTTGAAGAACTGAAACTACTGTTAATTCCACAACTGAGTTTTGAAATGAGCTTAAATACAAACTGACAGTTTCTAATCACACTCAAAGTTGCAGGTTGCTCTTAAATACTAGTTTCTTCAATGCTTCATCTCACGTTTAAGAATTACTAGCTTCTTGGTAAGTTAATTAATAATTCATTAAATAATCCTACCAACCATACTTGCTGAGGTTAAACTTCAAAAAAAAAAAAAAAGGATGCAATCGCTAAAAATTGGGATTTGTTGGACTAGCATCATTGCTAGCTTGACAAGATGAGTATTGTTAATTGAACAGCACTGGAGAGGACACAAGCAAGTATGTGAGAGAAGGGGATGTATTTTAGAGAAAAGATGAGGTGATGGGTGACGCTTGGGTGGCAGTGAATTAGAATTATTGGCATACATTGACTGGTATAACAGCACTGGAATGATGTTCTACCTGTTACTGAGCCTTAAAGATTTCCATTCAGCAAGAATCTACCACAGTTCCTGGTTTAAAAAACAAAAAAAAAACAACAACATTCCTTAAAGGGATAGTTCACCCAAATATTCTGTCATTTACTCACCCCAATGTCTTTCTAAATGTCATCAGAATGTCTTCTGCGAACACAAAATAAGATATTTTAAAGAATCCTGATAAACAATTTTGGTGCCCACTGACTTCCATTGTATTGACAAAAAACAAACAAACACTGAGACATTTCTCAAAAATCTTCTATATGTTCCACATAAAAGTCATACTAATAAATGCAATAAAAAAAATAATAGTTCTTTGTTAGGTCATGATGCCTAAAACATTAACTCATGTCACACTAAAATAATTTTATATTACTGAAATTATCTGTGCAAAAAAGAAATTTGTAAAATAAAATAAGTGTTTTTTTGTCTGCAGACACAGCTACTACTACAAGCAACATTCTACAAACCCGATTCCCAAAAAGTTGGGACACTGTACAAATTATGAATAAAAAAAGGAATGCGATCATTTACAAATCTCATAAACTTATATTTTATTCACAGTAGAATATAGATAACATATCAAATGTTGAAAGTGAGACATTTTGAAATGGCATGCCAAATATTGACTCATTTTGGATTTCATGAGAGCTACACATTCCAAAAAAGTTGGGACAGGTAGCAATAAGAGGCCGGAAAAGTTAAATGTACATATAAGGAACAGCTGGAGGACCAATTTGCAACTTATTAGGTCAATTGGCAACATGATTGGGTATAAAAAGAGCCTCTCAGAGTGGCAGTGTCTCTCAGAAGTCAAGATGGGCAGAGGATCACCAATTCCCCCAATGCTGCGGCCAAAAATAGTGGAGCAATATCAGAAAGGAGTTTCTCAGAGAAAAACTGCAAAGAGTTTGAATTTATCATCATCTACAGTTCATAATATCATCCAAAGATTCAGAGACTCTGGAACAATCTCTGTGCGTAAGGGTCAAGGCCGGAAAACCATACTGGATGCCGTGATCTTTGGGCCCTTAGACGGCACTGCATCACATACAGGAATGCTACTGTAATGGAAATCACAACATGGGCTCAGGAATACTTCCAGAAAACATTGTCGGTGAACACAATCCACCGTGCCATCTATAGGTCAAAAAAGAAGCCATATCTAAACATGATCCAGAAGCGCAGGCGTTTTCTCTGGGCCAAGGCTCATTTCAAATGGACTGTGGCAAAGTGGAAAACTGTTCTGTGGTCAGACGAATCAAAATGTGAAGTTCTTTTTGGAAAACTGGGACGCCATGTCATCCGGACTAAAGAGGACAAGGACAACCCAAGTTGTTCTCAGCGCTCAGTTCAGAAGCCTGCATCTCTGATGGTATGGGGTTGCATGAGTGCGTGTGGCATGGGCAGCTTACACATCTGGAAAGGCACCATCAATGCTGAAAGGTATATCCAAGTTCTAGAACAACATATGCTCCCGTCCAGACGTCGTCTCTTTCAGGGAAGAGCAATGCCAGACCACATACTGCATCAATTACAACATCATGGCTGCGTAGAAGAAGGATCCGGGTACTGAAATGGCCAGCCTGCAGTCCAGATCTTTCACCCATAGAAAACATTTGGCGCATCATAAAGAGGAAGATGCCACAAAGAAGACCTAAGACAGTTGAGCAACTAGAAGCCTGTATTAGACAAGAATGGGACAACACTCCTATTCCTAAACTTGAGCAAGTTATCAAAAGAAGACGTTTGCAGACTGCCACACAGGATGGAAACATGGCCTTGTCCCAACATTTTTGAGATGTGTTGATGCCATGAAATTTAAAATCAACTTATTTTTCCCTTAAAATGATAAATTTTCTCAGTTTAAACATTTGATATGTCATCTATGTTGTATTCTGAATAAAATATTGAAATTTGAAACTTCCACATCATTGCATTCTGTTTTTATTCACAATTTGTACAGTGTCCCAACTTTTTTGGAATTGGTTTTGTATATTCAAGACACTTTCTTCTCTTTTAGACAGAAGCATAAAAGAATAGAACTACTTAAAATTTTAATTTGACATGGTGTCTCCAAATGTGGCACTCATGACGAAAGATTCTGAAAATAGCAAGAAGTGACGATTAATAGTGATTAATTTGTTTAATGAATCAGTATATGATTTTTTTTTTTTAAATGACAGCCTTAAAATGGTAAAATTAATCTAAAAAAGAACCTACAGAGAACAATAATGATCAATGTCAACATAGTGTAATACATTTTGATATGCACTACAGTGTGCGAGTGAATTTTTCCACTAAAAGTAAGGCTCAAAACACTGAGCTATTTTTGTTTGTGCGTGGCTGTGTTTGCCCCTGGAGACTGTGACTGCAAGTGTAAAACCACTCCAGTCTTTGTAGTTGGGGCTGAGGTCACCAGACCAACATTGACCTTTGCAGTCCTATTTCAGTGATGGGCATTTGTCACTCTGTGGAGGCCGATGTGTGGTAATAGATTATTGACCATCGCACAAGTCTCATCTCACCGTGCGGCCAGAGCCCCGCTGTTTTCTTTATCACCAGAACGGAAGCCTGCAGCCATGAAGAGAAGCACCTAATCCACATTTTACACTTCAAATGCCGAATTACACACACAATGCAGAGTAGCTATAATATACAGAAAACTCTGCAGAAACATGGACATCGTGTTTAGATATCAGGTAACGCTTCTTCTAGCATCACTGGCGCTATTTACTTGCTGCATTTGACTAATCTAACCTCATACTCTCTTGGCAATGTCTTTTTTATGTAAACACAGACAATCGGTATTGGATGTTACTCAAACACAGTAAGCAATAGCAAATTTCTCATTACATTCTATAAATAAAGTAGAATTACGCTATTTATGCTCTCGGAGTAATATTCTTTTTAAAACAAAATAATAATAAAATAAATTAAAAAGATTTGTTCTGAGCACCTAAAGGGTGATATATGGGGGGGGGGGACAATAAGTAATTTTTTTTGCATTCCTTTGCAAATGTTTTGTATTCCCCTGATAAACTTTGCATTCTCTCACAAAACCTTTTGAGCACTTTGTGTTTAACGCAAAGTTTCTCCGGGAACAATATATTTTCCTCAATCTCATTTTTTTATTTTTTCTTCACTATGTCCCTTCAGGTGTTCTGTAAGAATGTACTGAGAAAAGTAACTAATTTATTACAAATATTGTGAGACAGTAAATGTAATATTTCAGCAACATTTTTGTCTTTATATAATCCAATGAAACTTTTCAAAACGTCCACTCTCTTCTAAGAATGCATAAGTATGGAAATTTAGCCAATGCCAATAATAATTATTTGTGCTTTAAAAATAATTTGATACAATGCACTTATTGCGTACATACATGTTTTTACATTGTACTTACATTTAAAAAAATACCTGCATGTAATTACATATGTAATTTATGTAGTTACATTTATAATTACACTGTTGACACTTCCCTTACACCTAACCCTACCCTTAAACTTACCCACCACACCTGTCCCTAACTTTACCCTTAAACTTACCCTTACCACCACACCTGTCCCTAACTTTACCCTTAAACTTACCCATCCCACCACACCTGTCTCTAACTTTACCCTTAAACTTACCCACACCACCACACCTGTCCCTAACTTTACCTTTAAACTTACCCTTACCACCACACCTGTCCCTAACTTTATCCTTAAACTTAACCATCCCACCACACCTGTCCCTAACTTTACCCTTAAACTTACCCTTACCACCACACCTGTCCCTAACTTTACCCTTAAACTTACCCATACTGCACCACACCTGTCCCTAACTTTACCCTTAAACTTACCCATACTGCACCACACCTGTCCCTAACTTTACCCTTAAACTTACCCATACTGCACCACACCTGTCCCTAACTTTATCCTTAAACTTACCCATACCACCATACATGTCCCTAACTTTACCCTTAAACTTACCCATCCCACCACACCTGTCCCTAACTTTACCCTTAAACTTACCCCCTACCACCGCACCTGTCCCTAACTTTACCCTTAAACTTACCCATACTGCACCACACCTGTCCCTAACTTTACCCTTAAACTTACCCATCCCACCACACCTGTCCTCTAACTTTACCCTTAAACTTACCCACACCACCACACCTGTCCCTAACTTTACCCTTTAAACTTACCCATCCCACCACACCTGTCCCTAACTTTATCCTTAAACTTAACCATACCACCACACCTGTCCCTAACTTTACCCTTAAACTTACCATTACCACCACACCTGTCCCTAACTTTACCCTTAAACTTACCCATCTCACCACACCTGTCCCTAACTTTACCCTTAAACTTACCCTTACCACCACACCTGTCCCTAACTTTGCCCTTAAACTTACCCATACCACCACACCTGTCCCTAACTTTTACCCTTAAACTTACCCATACCACCATACATGTCCCTAACTTTACCCTTAAACTTACCCATCCCACCACACCTGTCCCTAACTTTACCCTTAAACTTACCCATCCCCACACACCTGTCCCTAACTTTACCCTTAAACTTACCCATACCACCAGACCTGACCCTAACTATACCCTTAAACTTAACCTTACCACCACACCTGTCCCTAACTTTACCCTTAAACTTACCCATCCCACCACACCTGTCCCTAACTTTACCCTTAAACTTACCCATCCCACCACACCTGTCCCTAACTTTGCCTTAAACTTACCCATACTGCACCACACCTGTCCCTAACTTTACCCTTAAACTTACCCATCCCACCACACCTGTCCCTAACTTTACCCTTAAACTTACCCTTACCACCACACCTGTCCCTAACTTTATCCTTAAACTTACCATCACCACCACACCTGTCCCTAACTTTACCCTTAAACTTACCCATCTCACCACACCTGTCCCTAACTTTACCCTTAAACTTACCCTTACCACCACACCTGTCCCTAACTTTACCCTTAAACTTACCCATACCACCACACCTGTCCCTAACTTTACCCTTAAACTTACCCATACCACCACACCTGTCCCTAACTTTACCCTTAAACTTACCCATCCCACCACACCTGTCCCTAACTTTACCCTTAAACTTACCCATCCCAACACACCTGTCCCTAACTTTACCCTTAAACTTACCCATACCACCAGACCTGACCCTAACTATATACCCTTAAACTTAACCACCACCACACCTGTCCCTAACGTTACCCTTAAACTTACCACCACACCTGTCCCTAACTTTACCCTTAAACTTACCCATACCACCACACCTGTCCCTAACGTTAACCTTAAACTTACCACCAAACTTACCCATACTTACCCATCCCACCACACCTGTCCCTAACTTTGCCCTTAAACTTACCCATCCCAATACACCTGTCCCTAACTTTACCCTTAAACTTACCACACACCTGTCCCTAACTTTATCCTTAAACTTACCATACTGCACCACACCTGTCCCTAACTTTACCTTTAAACTTACCTTAAACTGTCCCTACCCACTTAACCATCACCACACCTGTCCCTAACTTTACCCTTAAACTTACCCTTACCACCACACCTGTCCCTACCCTTAAACTTACCCATACTGCACCACACCTGTCCCTAAAACTTACCCTTACCACCACACCTGTCCCTAAACTTAAACTTACCCTTACCACCACACCTGTCCCTAACTTACCCTTTAAACTACCCATACCACCATACATGTCCCTAACTTTACCCTTAAACTTACCCATCCCACCACACCTGTCCCTAACTTTACCCTTAAACTTACCCATCCCAACACACCTGTCCCTAACTTTACCCTTAAACTTACCCATACCACCAGACCTGACCCTAACTATACCCTTAAACTTAACCTTACCACCACACCTGTCCCTAACGTTACCCTTAAACTTACCACCACACCTGTCCCTAACTTTACCCTTAAACTTACCCATACCACCACACCTGTCCCTAACTTTACCCTTAAACTTACCCATACCACCACACCCGTCCCTAACGTTAACCTTAAACTTACCACCACACCGGTCCCTAACTTTACCCTTAAACTTACCCATCCCACCACACCTGTCCCTAACTTTACCCTTAAACTTACCCATCCCACCACACCTGTCCCTAACTTTACCCTTAAACTTACCACCACACCTGTCCCTAACTTTACCCTTAAACTTACCACCACACCTGTCCCTAACTTTACCCTTAAACTTACCCATCCCACCACACCTGTCCCTAACTTTACCCTTAAACTTACCACCACACCTGTCCCTAACTTTACCCTTAAATTTACCCTTACCACCACACCTGTCCCTAACTTTACCCTTAAACTTACCCATGCCACCACACCGGTCCCTAACTTTACCCTTAAACGTACCCTTACCACCACACCTGTCCCTAACTTTACCCTTAAACTTACCCTTACCACCACACCTGTCCCTAACTTTACCCTTAAACTTACCATTACCACCACACCTGTCCCTAACTTTACCATTAAACTTACCCATCCCACCACACCTGTCCCTAACTTTACCCTTAAACTTACCAATACCACCACACCTGTCCCTAACTTTACCCTTAAACTTACCAATACCACCACACCTGTCCCTAACTTTACCCGTATGCAACCTCAATATGACCAAAAGAGTTTTTCAATACAACATGAACACATTGTACTTACTTTTTGATGTAAGTACATAGTAGTTAAGGCCACCTAATATAAAGTGGGACCAAGGAGGGTAAAACAAAAAATAAAGCAAAGTGCCAGTGTTCAGTGATCAATTACATTCTCTGAAAAAACTATATGTTTATCAGACAAACTAGAAATAATGTGGGATTGCGTAGTTAATTGTCTGTATTGTTTTAAATATATCAGCCTATTTTACTGATACTATAATAAAAAAATAAAGACAGAAAAATTCACATTTATCTGTCAATACCAGTCTCATTTCTAGTTTTTTCAACTTCTGTACACATGCACTGGCAACATGAAAGCGAGCTGCCGCAATCAAGCTTTTGATGGGTTGTGATGTCTGTTTTTTTTATTCACTCAATTGTAACTTAGCAACAGTGCTACAAGATTAACAAGATTACTGAAAAACAGCAATTCTGAGTGTAAATCACTCAGATTTTCTATGTAAATAAATATAACAAACAGAAAAATGTTTTTAAAAAAAAATTAACTTACAATCTAAAAGTGAGGAACAGCAATGAAACAGTGATGTGATTCGCTCTATGTTGTGTATTTTGTTTTTGGCGCAGTCTGGAATTTTGATTATATGATAATTCATCTCTGAGCTCCAATTTACCCCCTGCTGCTCGCTTTCTATGTTGGACCATTTTGTGAACGGTCCCCCAGAATGCTAAATGAGCAACTCGTTAAAAAAAAGCCTGTCTTCCAGCTAAACCACATATTTATGGACATATTTGTTAGCTTTTTGTCAACATTAAACCTTTGGGCAAATGAGTGTCCATATGTGTTATTTTATGCTCAAAGAAAAGTTCTGCTCTGAACTTTGTCTTGGAGTTCTTTCACAATTCGGGTTTGCATTGTATCTAATGACTTTGAGTCGGACAGTACAAACGATTACACACTGAAGGCTTTGACTTTGGCCTGGGCCCTCTATAAGCGACCCCCTGCATTGTAATGGGTTTGACGTGGGACCTGAGGTCTGCAATATGTCCCTCTCTAGAACACTGTATAATAACTACCCGCTGTTCTGAGTCTCCGGCCCTGTCTGTCAAACAATCTGGGGACATTTAGTGTTATTTCACCACTGCTTATTTAGCCACAGGAAGCCTATTAATGTCAGCAGGCTCCATCCTCTCTGGAAGATATCAAAAAGAGAGCGCGTGTCCCATTGTTTTAATACTGTGCATTTGTGGCCACTAAACACTGACATGCCAATAATTCATATTACATACATTTCAAGATTTCAACCATGGATCCCCAATGCAAATACACAATAATATAGCACATGACATCTAAATTGGCTCATTTGCTTCTTCAGGGGTATTTCTGGCACTATCCCAAGCATTTCTTACCCTTTAAGTGAACCGCATCCTCGACTATAGTTTGCAGGTAATAGAAGACTATATTCTATTGGATGATACAATCTGCTGGCACAGAACAAAACACTTTGACTGGTTGTGGCGGCAGTGCCAACACAAAACATCATAGAATATTAACCCTTTTTGTTGTCTGGCATCAGTAGCAGATGGTGCCGCACATTGGAGCGAGATAACAGCTGTCAATTTCAAGGTACTGCCTCTAGTGGAGCAATTTTTTTTCCTTTTGTTGCCTCATAGGGAGCTGGAGATCATTTTTAAAAACATAATAACCAAAACCGATACACTTCTTCACCCTGATGAATTCCCTTCCCTGAAAAACCTCAGATGTATCAGTGTATAGTACACAAAAAATGGACCGGAGGTGGTGCACTATGGGGAGAAGCCAGTAGTGGCTGCCCTAGTTGTCTTGAACATCACATAAGCCAGGACTGTTCCCTTGAGTCGCTGGCTCCTTTTAAATTAAAACTGAATTCTCTAAATAAATTCCTCATTGTGGGTTCTCAAAGCACAGGAAAGTTGCATTTCACCCAAGTGGCGGCTTGGGAATTGTCCTCCTAACCCACTCCCGTTCTTCTGATTTACATGAGAAAGGCACAGGGGCTCGGAGAACTGGCCCCAGAGCTGAACTGCTCCTCATTTATTCATTTCTTTACCAACATCACTCGCTTTCCATCAGGGGCTACTGAGGAAATCATAGTAGCAATTTAGATTTAGTTTAACATACTCCCGGGGAAAGAGGACAGGGAATTGCCTCTGTGTAGCGTGTCTGCTTCCCCGCATTCAGCACAAGCGATATCAGTCGAAAAGGCTAGAGATCAGAGTGGCGTTCAGCCTCAGGTAAACAGAGAAAAACTGCATTTTTGCTGCTTTACAGCTAGATTTAACTCCTCAAGGTACCTCAATAGCCACGTAATGACTTTAAAACCAAGTGACAACGTAGTTAGGCACATTGGCTGATAGCCGATCATACACGCTACGTGGCTCAATTGCACACCTGGTTTGAGAGCGCTTCGACACACCATAGTCAATTCTAATACAAGCTCCTGAAGCAGATATTCAATCGCAATGGCAAAGTTTCATGATCAAATGGAATGCATCAATTCAGCACTTGAAGGAAATCAATTTGGAATTGACCTCAGCTCTCTCATCATCCAGGGTGACATTCCCTCTTTATATGCCTGTCTGCTTTTGCACTCATCAGCACAGCTCAGTACTGGAGTCAGGCCGGCCTCAAGATCATGCAGAATCAGTGTTTGTTACGCAATGGCTCTCTTACAAAACCTAGTGCGCTGCCTTGCTATCTCCTGCCAACATGGAGAGCTGCCTTTGGAGACCACATCCTAACTGAAATGGAACCTCAAGCGATTTGGAACGCTCTACATAAGCACATATACATCCCATAAAATACATTACGCACACAAAAGACTCAACTTAGCATTGAATGTATTTACATGCATGTTCTTATCCTGATTATGCATTCTTAGAAACTGAACAAGAGCAGAATAATGCTGATTTATTAACATAATAAATGGAATACTCTGAGTCAGATACATGAATGATTACATTTTGACATAAATAATGGGGAACAACCTGTTTCTATGTAAATTGGTAAAACAGGTTATTTCGGTAAGCTGATTTTTGGTAGTTCTCAGCATATTGGTGTGCTCATTGATTCCAGTAGATGTTGCTAAGCTAATAATAGCCGTTTCCATCACCATGTTTTTATGCGCATTTTGAAGTATTGCATCAGAAACGAGTGATGCAAACGCCACATTTTGCAAAAATTCACCAAATTCGCAAAAAAGTTTTTACACTCGCTTGAGGTGGTTTTTGACTTGAGAGTTAATGGCGAATAATGGGAGATGGAAACGGATTTGCAGAATAAATTCTCACATAGCAAACATGACTAATCGTCTGTTTCCGCTGATGGTGTATGATTTACTGTTGGTTACTAGGTTACCAATCACACTCTCATCCGCTTGAACAACTTGATGGAAACACACCTAAATCACATTTGTTTGTTTTTTCTTTTTTGCGAACTTTGCAACTTTAAATTTTTCGTTTGTCTTAGTACACAATGTAACTATACACATCACAACATGTAAATGGGAAAATGTTGATGTTATTTTGTCACTTATTGAGCGGTAGGCTAGATGGAGCCATTTACCTCCCGTCTTTGTGCTAAGCTAGGCTAGCGGTGGGAGCATCAGACAGAGTTAATGCACGCACGGAGATGAGAATGGTATGTATGGCCTTTCGAACTCTGCGGGATACAGTGAATAAGCTAAAGTCTCAAAAAGTCGGCGTGTTCCTTTAAAACTAAAAACGTATCTTAAAAGGCAGCTTAATAATTATGCTTGTGTCTGAGGCATGTGTATGATGCCTTAAAGGTGCGTTCAATAGTTCTTTAGCTAGTGTTAGCATCGTTGTTCTTCATGTACTTTAAGGAGCAATAACCACAATGGTGTTAGACACTGTACTTCCTCTATTGTGGTTCAGCATGATCGTCTCCGAGTTTTATATAAGTTACACATAATGGTGATATTTAGAGAGCAGTCCACCTTTACCTATCCAAAAAGGAAAAAATAAGCAATCACTACTCAAAAACAACACTAGGCTAGTAGTGTATCTACAGGAAGCAGCCAATAAGAGTAAGGATTATTTCCAACATTTTGTGAAACACTGTGGATCAAGTTATTTCAGCATGGCAAAATACACTGACCATACAATTAAAATTTTATAGAAAACTTAGTGTTTTTTACACTTGAAATAGCTAACCATGCGTCAGGGCTGGTTCTAGACATTTGGAGGCCATAGGCAAAATTTATGTTGGAGAACTTAAATTAAGAGAAGTTATTATATTAGAGAAATAGCAATGTAAATAGCAGAATTTACTGCTCCTTAAAAAAAACATTAAAATTGCTCTAGTGTGTTTGCTCTTTGACTTTGAATACGAAGTGACGCTGGTCGACAGAACAAGTTTATTTTTAGAATACATATACTCAATCACACCAAAATAGATGATGGCAACTCACACACCTTTACAAGCTACACTTCTTTGTGTGCCTGTGTTTAGCCTTTAGCTTCGCAGCCCCCAAAGGATGTGTTCATTTTTGGCGTCACCATAATTCAACGACTTTAAAGTCAGCCAACTGCTGAAAAGTTTTTGCATTTTCGTACCCTATCTTTTAATACATTGAGAAGGTGGGACCCACTTTGAAATGGCAACATTAATTGGATTCATTACAGGTGAGTGACAATTTAACTATATCCAATGGACAATGAGTATTTTGCCCGTCATGACTGGTGGACTAGCGTATAGGGATGTTACGGTTATGCCTGAGGGCCTAAGCAATTGCCTACTCTGCCTATAGATAGAGCTGGTGTCCTGGCATTTCATCCTACATGTCAGATTGTCCTACCAGTATGCGCACATCAATATTGCGTTATTTAAATAAAAAAAATACAAATTTGCATTGTTTTAAGGGTAGGTTTAGGGTAGGGCTAGGTATGGGTATTAATAAAACCTCAAATCACATGAATGTGATGCTGGTATCACAATCTGACAGGTAGCATTTTTCGCTGTTGAATTGTACTACCTACTGTTTTAACAACAGAACACTGACCCTGTAATACCATAGGCATAGGTCATTCTAAATAATAATGTAATATAATAATAATAATCTTTATTTTATATAGCACCTTTAAAAAGTACATCTCAAAGCGCTTTACAAGCATAAACATATAAACGCACATCATACATGTAACACAAAAAACAACAAAATCGCATAAAAGCCATTCTGAAAAAAATGGGATTTAAGAGCAGATTAAAAAAAAACACTAAAAGAATCGGCCTGTCTGATCACAATGGGAAATGAATTCCATAGTTTAGGTGCACAAGTGGAGAAGGCCCGGTCACCCATAGAGCGTAAAGGGGTAGGAGGTACAACTAAAAGACCCGAATCAGTGCTCTAGCACTGTGCATCATCATATTAAATTGCAGACTGTACTATGAAGTTTATCCTTATTTAACATTCTAACACTTTCACACTGTACAACTTTTGCACCACAATGCAGGGTTAACACTGCAAAAGCTGAGCTAACCCTTCTCCAGAACAGGGTTTCATAACCCTGGGTAAAAAGAGTTGCTAATCCCACTTCTAAATTACAAGTGTGAAACATTAATTGGTTTACTCAAGGTTAAAAAGTGGGGTTTAGAATAATGATAATTAACCCAGGGTTATACACAGTGTGAAAAGTCCTAATTCCTGCATGCATCATGTATACAGTCTCATCTTGTGCAAGTGCACCATTCAGATGAGTCTTCACAAAAACACAAATTTATGTCTTAAATGTGTAGGCTACTTTTTAAATTAGCACCAAACTAATGCACCATTATAATGCATTCTATAAATAGGCAGCTCACTAGGTTTTGTAACTGCTAATACTGTAAGTCACTGAATATAACATGTCTCCCTGTGAACCTGAATGTATTTTAAATGTTTGAATACTGGTCACCAACTTGCTGAATGTTCATGAACTTATTTAGCAATGTGACCAGACAGTACAAGAGAGTACAATATTATATACATACATTAGCATAAGCTGACCTGGGTATAAATACTCCCTATGCTGAGGAGGGCTTTGGGCTACAAATATTTATTTGCTGCATAACAATGGAAAAAAAACCTCTCTCTCTTTCTCTTGTACTTAGATGCACAGTACAGCTTAAAAGAAAAAACATTGAATTTACATAAAAAAAGGTTTTCATTTTCATAATTAGCATACTTTACTGTTCAGTTCTTCAATACATCCTCCTTAGCTCCCCCTGTTATTTATCTTAAATGGTATCCTCCCCCAGAAAGATTAATTGAAGCTGGGATAAAACAAAATGGCTCCCAGGGGGTGGACGACTGTTTGTTATTCATGTTGGTCTGAAAACGGCAACAGTAAATCCTCTAAGTTGTTGTTAAGCTGGGGTATTACCATATGTGTGCCATTTCCACAGAGTGACAGCCCCCTTGGATCAACTGGGGACTATTGATCCTACAGCACTCCATTTCAAGTTAATTGTGCTTGAAATGAGGTGCGCACTCTCGAGCATACCTTAGTTTGAAAGGTGGTTATTTATTTTTATTTGGCCGGATGTTGATATCTGGGAAACAGGAAATATTCTTTTCTCTCTCTCTCTCTCTCTCTCTCTCTCTCTCTCTCTCTCTCTCTCTCTCTCTCTCTCTCTCTCTCTCTCTC
Source organism: Paracanthobrama guichenoti (assembly GCA_018749465.1). Classification (NCBI taxonomy): domain Eukaryota; kingdom Metazoa; phylum Chordata; class Actinopteri; order Cypriniformes; family Gobionidae; genus Paracanthobrama; species Paracanthobrama guichenoti. The sequence continues at coordinate 26,289,673 of CM031955.1, read as the reverse complement.
TCTCTCTCTCTCTCTCTCTCTCTCTCTCTCTTTTAACCATGCTGTGGCGGAGCTGTGATTATCCTACTTCAATCTGTCAATACCTGAAATGCATCTGAAGCGGAGCTGTTGATTATCCTACATGTGTAATCTGTCAATACCTGAAATGCATCTGAAGCTCTTTGTTGCTTATCTACATGTGTAATAACATAATTGGCAAAACACTTGTCATAGCTAAACATTCACCCTCCAGTGATGGCAAAATTAAAGACATTGTCTAAACTATATATATATATATATAATTAAGTTAATTGAGTATCTATTTTAAAAGAACTGATTCAACTCATTTAACTTCCAAACTTTTACTGCTTTATTCAATTTTGTGAAAGTAAATGGATAAATTAAAGCTTAAACGGCATTTTAGGAAAAACATCCCTTTACTTTGCGATGCAGATAAAACATAAGAAATCATTTTCCAGCCATAAGCAACAAATAAATTGCTAGTAAACCAGTCATTTCACTAAGAGGAAGATAATGTGCAGTCATTTATTGTATACCGTTTCTGGGGATTTTCCTTCTCCAGCCGAGTTAAACTTTAATTTCTGATCAGAGTATAATGTGTCTGCGGCTCAAAACCACATGCAGGTGGGTCTGGGACACCACCCAGAGACTGAAAGTCAAAGCTCTATACGCTGTATAATCTCCGTCATCATTAAGACCAAAGCCGATTAACGTATGCGCCGCATGTGAGGCTGCGTACCTTTGACTCCTAACAAGGAGTACAGTAACAGGATGCAAAGAAATAAGGCAAAGTACACTCTCATTAGTTAAAAAAAGGAGAAGAGGAAGGGGGGAGGGCAGGATAAGCTCAGTTACAGCGCAAACAGTGGCACTTGCTTGGATTAGAGTCCTAAGTGGCTGGCGTTTCCTAATCCCCACTGAGAGATGGTGGGGAATAGAAGGAAAATGAGAGTGGATCTAAGAAAGAGAAATGACAAAATATGACTCACTGCTATATGATGATCAGGGCTCGTCCTCAGGCGTCTTGAGCCCCAAAACACACTTCATTTTCCTGAGCAATTACTGCTGTTCCTCGGGTTGGCTGAAGGTATGGGGGCCGTATCTGAGACAATATTACATCTAAACAAATAAAGGGGAAGTAACAGACTACATTAAATAGACAAGCATATTGTGGAAGGATTTAATTTGCATGCTAGATTATGGTGATACTGGTGGCAGAGTGGCCTCAGGGACGCACCGTTATTAATAGGATCTAGTCTCTTAAAATCCATTAAGGCAATTGAGCGGACCCATATATAATCTGATTTCAAATCCACCATGAAAATGCTTAACCAGTAGCCTCTGCCCCAGGCTGGCCTTCTTGCCAGCTGAATTCCATGCCAAGCAAAGACGGGTGAGGCAAACCACACACAGACACAAGCCCACACAGAAAACATCCTCATTCTCATAAAGTCACCAAATCATATTAGATGATAGATGGATAGATGGATAGATGGATAACAGCCATGTTCTTTTCCTATCTGAATCTCATTATCAGAAATGGACGGATGGATGGATGGAAAACAATTATTAGTGAATAATGACGTATATTTAATGAGTTCCTCACATTAAGCTTTATATAGATTCAGAAGATTCAACATATAGTGAAATAAGTCATATGGAGCACTTTTATGGTGTTTTTCCCCTTTTTATAGTTTTGATAGTTTGCAGTATGAGCTGCAATTATACAGAAAAGACTGGATGTTTAAATTGGGTTTCACTTTATTTTGATGGTCCCTTTAACATATTCTGTTGACTGTAAGTAGCGTTGCACCTACATGTCCACTAAGTATCATTAGAGTGTTAGTAGAGTTTTAGTAGACTGGTAGGGTTAGGGTTAGAATAAGTTGACATGTAGTTGCAAAGTTACTTATAGTCAGTAGAATGTCTGTTGGAGGACCATCATAATAAAGAGTTAGCAGATTTTAAATAGACTACTAATTCTCTAATGAGAGTTAGTTGACATGTAGTTGCAAAGTTACTTATAGTGAACAGAATGTTCAAAAGGGACCATCAAAATAAAGTGTTACCTTAAATTGCATTAAAAACATGAGGATGAGTAAATAATAACAGAATTTTCAATATTAGTTTAAAAAAAAATGGTTAAGAGAGATACTGGATTTACAAAAGGCTCTGTTGCTGTCGGTCACATCCCAAAGGCAAGAGATGCAAAGCTGTGAGAGAGATGAGCAGATCTCTCAGGGCTGTATGTGAAAGAAGGTGGAGAGGTTTCTGCTGGCAACTAAATCCCTGTTTGTGAGCTTGGTAAAACACCGCTGGAGGCACTCAGTTCTATGCCCCCAGCACACACGGCCTGACATGGTCAGGGTCATGCCTGAGTGCTTCGGCCTGCCGTCCTTTTCCAGCCACTCTCCTCTCTCACAGCTGGGGTGGCAGGGGGATAGACAGCTAGAGAGCAGAGCTTCACACCGGCCAGCTGCACAGGGCAGGAGGATGCACCCGCTTTGGGGAAAATTCATGTTGTTTATAATTGGGGGCACAACCAGAGGGGGATGAGGAAAAGGGGCAATGAACGTCAACAAGACAAGACAGTGAACATTAAAGCACGGCTAGACTAAACTGTTTTTATTATTAATTTTTAATTTACATTTTTTATATATTATTATTATTATTATTATTATTATATAATATAAATCTATATTTCATACGTTTTTAATATTAAGTGATGTAAAACATTTAATGAAATATAAACACGCAAACATGTATATATATATATATATATATATATATATATATATATATATATATATATATATATATATATATATATATATATATAAAATTTGCTCAAAACAATCCCGTACTTTGTACTGTTTGTGCATGTACTAATGGCATATAACATTTAAATCAATCAGTCAATAATATTTCATATGACACAGACAGACAGACAGACAGACGGATGAACGGACAGATGGATAGATTACAACCATGTTCTTTTCCTATCTGAATCTCATTATCAGAAATTGCAAGAGCATGGTTTGCAAACAGTCAAGGGAGGGACAGCGCGTAACCACATTTCAAACACAAACACTCCCGAGTGCCATGTTGTAGCAACAGTATGTTGAAAAATAAGAGCCGTTTTGTCTGCTTCCTGAAGGAAGCCCCCACCCGACCCTCCCTCCTGACAGCTGACCGTGTTGCAGTTTGCCCATCACTGATTAATAAAATCTCCATTCTCTCGGCCGGCACCCAACCGGCACATACCTCATCTGTGGATGTTGACAACAACATCACTGAGTGAACCGTTCAGCGTGGATACAATAGCATTAAGTACCGAACAAGGCTCAATGGTGAACACAAGCGCAGATTTCATTTGTAAAACACAGACCACAAAAAAAAAAAAAAACTTAATCGGACGAGGCAATTAGCAGCGTTCTTCCTGAGGACTTTGCTTTACCCCTAACCTTTACACAACAGTTTATGTCAAAGGATTTGTCACCTCCACTGAGAGGCCGTCTTGGCTTTTCAAAAATACATAATAGGAGAAAAGAAAGGGGGGGAAAAAACTCTTCCAAGCCTCCACTGAGGATTTGTGCACTTATATAACTCCCAATTATCAAAACTTCTCCAGGCAGCCTCACAGTCCTCTGCACTGTTTATATGACTCACAAAATATCTAATACTCAACTGTGTATAATGCCACTGTGGCCACATGACTGCAGAAAAGGCTCTTGCGCTTTCTGCCCCACTGAGTCAGGCATAATAGGTGTCTTGAAGGCTCCAGGCTCAGGCCAGCAATGCTAACAAAGCCTGGGTGGCTTGCAGGGAAGAGCATGTCTTCAAGCAACTTGCCAAAAACTCATTTTCAGGAGCACTCAGGGATTTCCTCAGGATGCTTTGGTGGTGCTACTACATGGCAGGCTTTAGATATCATGGCGCATGAGGGATCTAGGGATGCATCGCGTGGAAATGACCAAAATAAAGGCTGAAAAGTGGAAATTTAACAAAAGAAAATTGAAAACAATTCATACATGTTTAGAATGGAATGAAAATGTACAATTTCAAAAAAAAATTCAAATTCGTTTTCTGTGAATTCAACACAATATAAACTCGTAAGATTTCATTATACGCTTTCATACAATCTTCTTATGCCCCAGTGACGGGTATGTTTAAGGGTGGACCTTAATGCATACTTTTTTCCAATAATTGTATATTTTTGTATGATTAAATCATACGAATTTGCCACCTTGTAACATGTTCCCGTGAGATCATGTTGGTGGATTCTACAAATCAGACAACATTTGCACCTGCCTCTGTAGGTTAAATAACAGTCTCTCTGGATTCAAATATTCCGTAGAAATCAACAGGAAAGAAATTGGTATTAACTTTAGATATCATTGCACATGAGGGATCTAGGAGTAGAAATGACCTAAATAAAAGCTCAATTTTAACAGAAGGAAGATCCCACTTGTTCAGAATTTAATAACTAAAACTGACTTTTCTAAAAAAATGTGTTTTGTGTGAATTCTACAAATCATTTGCACCTTCCTCTAGAGGTCACGGGTCTAATCCACAGTCCCTCTGGATTAAAAACATTCTGTGGAAATCAACAGGAAAAAAATGGGTATTATCCTCAATAGAGACCGCCCACCTATCACTGACCGAATCTTTCACTTTTCCTCTCTCTATCGCTCTCTTTCCCCTTGACTCTTGCTCTCTCTCTCTCTTTAGGCCCACGTTAATGTACCTGTTTACCTGATGGGTGGTCTTGAGCCAGGCTCAAATAAAGCCCCTTTCCCTGCAGATCTAAGTGTAGAGTAGCTGCTAATCCGATTTCAGGAAACAACCAAGCCGCCCTCTAGCTTCCCAGCTTTTTCTACACCGCCAGGGGGAGGAGGTGAGGCGGGGGTGCGAGGGGGGTGCATCATTCAGCAAATATTCCGAGCCAGACTCCAGGACCACCTAACCTGTGGCTTTTATTGCCGACCCCGTAATGAGGAGGGGAATATTACCTTTTCACTGCCTGTGCTTTCTTAACTACGCTCTGCCCTCGTGGGGACATTACAGTGGCCAAATATAAAGCCGGGTTTCATGGAGCCCAGGCTTATCTGGCCTCAGAAAGTATGTGAGACATGCCAGTGAACAAAGGCCCGTCTCTCTGCCAGCAAGCAGGGTGAGGGGATCTCTTTCAGTGGCCACAGATTGCCCTGTGTTCCCTTAATTGACAGACCCTGGCTGGCTGGGACAAAAATGACATGCAGCTGCCCCTGGCCCGGCCTGCACAGGTAGACCACCTTTCAGCAGGGAAATTGTCTCCTATCCTCTGTTCTGCATGGGGGTCCTCTATACCTAAGCCTGAAAACCATGGCTGAGAATTTATGACTGACGAAAAGAAAAAAATTCTAATCATTAACATTAATTAATTTGATTACATTTAAAAGATTTTTTTATTTTTATTTTATTTTTGCATTTTAATCTGTCATTAATTAATTTATTTGATTATATTTAAAATTTTTGATAACAGATTAAAATGCAAAAAAAAGTCTAATCATTAAAATAAAAATTAATAAAAAATCGATGCATGCCTGATCAAAAAGCGGAAAAAAAAATTCTAATCATCAAAACCAAAAAATATTAAAAATAAAATATAAATAATACATATAAAAACAACAACATAAAACTGATTAATGACTGACCAAAAGGCAAAAAAACATTTATTTCTAATCAACATGAAAAAAAAATAAATAAATAAAGTAATATATATATATATATATATATATATATATATATATAAAAAAATTCATGACTAAACAAAAAAGCAAAACACATTAATTTATAATATCAACAATAAAAAATATTGTTTCTTTACTTTATTATTTTAATAATAAAATAAAATAAAATGTTTTTTTAATTTGGTATTTTTATGTGCACAAATTGTCCAGGTCTAACTGCTTACAGGAACACAGTGACTCTATGACAATGAGAAGGAGGGCCGAATGGGGCTTTCTCTGTTTGAGAAGAACAGACTATCCGTACTCCTGTCTAATAGCATCTGCCCAGTTTGGGGAAAGCATGGCCTCAACTGGTCAAACACAGGCAATGCAGTTCCTTAAGCAATCCCCTCTAAAGCATTTCCGTTTATATCAAGCTATATTTATGCCTAAACATTATTTTAAATTTCACTGGAAGATTTTTACAGTACACCTTGGTTTGTTTACTCAAAAATGAAAAGAAAAGGTATTTTCACACTTGAAATAAGGACTCCATTCCTAAACTGCCATGAAATCCTTAAATCATACATGTCGTCATGCATTAATATAATGTACTATTGCGTTTCTATTCTGGCTGGAATCAATCAGTCTCTGCTACTGACACATTACAGGTTTCAATCCACACCTCACAGCTCCAGAACAACACATCTTCAATGTGCACTAAACAGTGAAGAGCTGAACACATCAGCAGACAGATGACACCACCTCACGTGTGTTCCAGCATGGGCCGGTACATGTGATCACTGACATACTGTATACGATGGCATCAGAACACGAGAGTGTCACTGCTGATCCCTGATGTACTGTCAGATGTCAACAGACCCCAGGGGCGTCTCTTTCTGTTGGGAATACCACCGACCATACGGCATCTGTCGCTGCCGCTCAAATCGCCGAGTCTCATCCACACCACACCAGACCTGAGCTGCAACACACACCACTGACGGCCAGATTTAATAAGCTCTTCAGGCTCTTCCAACCTTTACTTATTTTTGCTGGGATTTTAAAATTGAAAGGTTTTTTTTTTTTTTCATTTCATATAATAACCATTATAAAAAAATTCTGCATTTAGCCTATTATTTGTAATAGGAGAAACCAGATCTAGGTGTCACATGGGAAAGATCAAAAGGGCTTTAAAAGTGTTAAAATCACAGTTTCACTAATCCTTGTTTTCTTTAGCAGTGATTTTGTATGTTGGTATTCAGTTTTTAAAATTGAACACTATGGTCATAAAATTAATTTTCCATTGAAATCATCCTATTTTTGCTTTAGCTGTTGTTGGGTAAACAACTGAACATTTTTATGTTTTTGAAAAATGTTTATGCTCATCAAGGGTTATTTATTTGATCAAAAATACAGTAAAACTGTAATATTGTGAAATATATGTGATTTTTTTTATATTTTAAAATGTAACTTATTCCTGTGATGGCAAATCTGAACTTTCTTCAGAGTCACATGATCCTTTAGAAATCATTCTAATAGGCTGATTTGGTAGTCAAGAAAGATTTTTATTACCATTATTATAATATTTTTCTGGAAACTGATACAGTTCTTATTTTCAGGATTCTTTGATCAACAGAAAGTTCAAATTTATATCAGTGTTAATATCTTTACTGTCACTTTTGATCAATTTAATGTGCCATTATTGTAATTATTAGTATAGATTTTATAAGAAATGTTAATATGCATTCTCAGGACAAGGGTATTTTTCATTAATATCTAGATGAGGCAAGTTTCGCATTTTAGGTCAATTTTTTACTACATTTATAATTGGCTAATTCTATTTTTTAGAATAACTTTTGTTGTTATCTAGTAAATAAAATTTCATTAACTTTTTTGTTTCATAAAAATGTTTTACTGTCTACATTTTGTTGAAAAGGTTTTGATTGTAACAACTTGCCCATATGGTTTTATTACCATTCACATTTACATTTAATAATTTAGCAGACGGTTTTATCCAAAGTGACTTACAAACGAGGATAGCAATAGACGTAATCAAATCAACAAGAGGGCAACAATATGCAAGTGCTGTGAAAAGTCCCAGTTTGTCTAGCACGGTGCACAGCAAGGTTTTTTTATAATATCAATAAAATAGAATAGTAATGGTTAGTATTAACGGGTGAAGTGTTGACTAAAAAGATGTCTTTAGCCATTTCTTGAAAATGTCTAAAGACTCAGCTGCTCGTGTTGAGTCTGACAACAAGCCCTACTGGAGTATGTTGTCGCAAAAGGTCAGTGTGTGTTCAATGTTTTTTTTTTTTTTTTTTTTTTTTCAGGGGCAATGCTGGAAATTGTTTTTGTAGTCTGTATGATATGCGTATATAACTGACTTTCAGAAACAAATCTGCCATGAGAAATACTCATAAAAGTGTGACAACCTACCCCCCCAATGCTAAAACTAAAGGTATTTCTTTAGTTCAACACTCGACCAAATTCAGGCAAACACATGTGCATATCTTGTATATGTGGGACCAGTGACGGTAAAGAGGCCCACACAGCAGAGGTAACTCCAGATGGAGAGAGAGAGGGAGAGAGATAAAAGACTCCCATCTCGGCACTGCCTCAGTTACCTGAGGAACACCACTGAAGTCAATAAAAGCCCTCTTGTGTCTGTCAGAGCTCTTTCACTGCTCTCTTTGATGGCCCATCACTCCACCGTTGCTCAGAGATGACCTTGATCCCACACTTACTCCATTGCTGGGGGAGAGTCTGTAAACACTCGCTATGCAGCCCCGCTCTCAGACGCTTAACAAACAATGGTAAATAACACATGGCTTTGAATGTGAACGGCCCATTTTCTCTGGTACCAAGGTGTCTGCACGGTCCCTTTGGGTGGGAGTCGTCGACCGGTGTCTGGAAATTACAGCACCTTGATAAACACTCAGTAAATCAATAATTAACCATTTTACACAGTGGTCAGATGAGAAAACAAAACATTATATTGAATCTTGGAGGATATGTTGGTGTTTGTTTGTGCACTTTGATACATTGGCTTCCAATGACCAAAATGCTTCTATTTATCTTGGGAAATTAAAAAAATGTAAAACAAAATTCTAAATTAACAACAAAAAAAAGAAAAAAGTTATTTGTAAAACAAAATTTTACTATATTATTGCACTGTAAGTATATTACTATTATAGCCCTCTTTATATAAAGTTGGATATACAAGTGTATTATACACACACACACACACACACACACACACACACACACACTATATTTTGATTGCAAAATGTAGACTATATTATCACCCAGCTCTAATCTGCTAAATGCAACTATAAGGAATAAAGATATTACAATATTATGAACATCAACATAATGATTTTCTGTAAAGCTGCTTGTATTGTGAAAAGTGCTATACAAATAAATTTGACTTGACTTTTTTTAAAAGAATAAAATAAAAATCTAAATTGTGTCATTCCCATGACCACGCCTTCAGCTTAAGATATTGTCTGAGGACTATGTCTATTTTAAAATAACTTGTTTTCTTTGCCTTTGTCTGTCAGAATGCTCAGGTAGGCTGAGATGGAGAGGCACAGATCTCCAGAGTGAACACTGGGTATAAATGACCTCTCCACTGGCTCCTGTGGAACACTCAAAGAAGCGAGTCTCGTCTCAAGCACATAAAATGTTATTGCGTGCTCAGTGGAGCTCTAACCAGGGCACCAACAATAGCCATCACCACTAAAGAGCTTTTTGGCTCCAGTGGGGAGCTAATGAAACTAAAAGAAAACAGCACTAATACTGGCGCTTGTACCAAAATGGCCTTGACAATTAGGAGACGTCTTGACATTTTATGGCAAATTCTGCTTTGTAGGTAATACATTTTGATTGTAGGATGACAAATTTGCAATCCAAATGACATACTCTGCTGAAATACAACTATATGACATGCACACAACACAAGCCTGTTTAGAAACTGCATTTTCACAGACTGTATATAGACTATACACAAGTATACACAAAATACTGGGCTGTTTCATCCCATGTTTGGGTCAATTATGGACAAACTCAAACATTGGTTTCAATTTTTAAATTACAATTTTGGTCATACTTTATATTGGGTGTGTTTAACTACTACATCAAAAAATAAGTACAATATAATTATTGTGTTAATGTTGTATTGCAAAACACTTTTGCTACTACTGAGGTGGAAAACGGGTAAAATTAGGGACAGGTGTGGTGGTAAGGGTAAGTTTATGGGTAAAGTTAGGGACAGGTGTGGTGAGATGGGTAAGTTTAAGGGTAAAGTTAGAGACAGGTGTGGTGGTAAGGGTAACTTTAAGGGCAAAGTTAGGGACAGTGTGGTGGGTAAGTTTAAGGGTAAAGTATGGACAGGTTGGTGGGGTTTAAGGGTTAGTTAGAGACAGGGTGTGGTGGTAAGGGGTAGGGTTTAAGGGTAAGTTTAAGGGGTAAAAGTTAGGGACAGGTGGTGTGGTGGTAGGGACAAGGGTAAGTTTAAGGGTAAAGTTAGGGACAGGTGTGGTGGTAAGGGTAAGTTTAAGGGTTATGGACAGGTGTGGTGGGTGTTTATGGTTTAGAGACAGGTGTGGTGGTAAGGGTAAGTTTATGGGTAAAGTTAGGGACAGGTGTGGTGGGATGGGTAAGTTTAAGGGTAAAGTTATGGACAGGTGTGGTGGGATGTCTAAGTTTAAGGGTAAAGTTAGAGACAGGTGTGGTGGTAAGAGAAGTTAGGGACAAGGGTAAGTTTAAGGGTAAAGTTAGGGACAGGTGTGGTGGTAGGGTAAGTTTAAGACAGGTGTGGAGGGTAAAGTTAGGGACAGTGTGGTGGGATGGGTAAGTTTAAGGGCAAAGTGGTGGTGGGATGGGTAAGTTTAAGGGTAAAGTTAAGGGTAAAGTTAGGGACAGGTGTGGTGGTAAGGGTAAGTTTAAGGGTAAAGTTAGGGACAGGTGGTGGTAGGGTAAGTTTAAGGGTAAAGTTAAGGTGTGGTAAGGGTAAGTTTAAGGGTAAAGTTAGGGACAGGTGTGGTGGTAAGGGGTAAGGGTAAAGTTAGGGACAGGTGTGGTGGTAAGGGTAACGTTTAAGGGTAAAGTTAGGGACAGGTGTGGTGGGATGGGTAAGTTTAAGGGTAAAGTTATGGACAGGTGTGGTGGGATGGGTAAGTTTAAGGGTAAAGTTAGAGACAGGTGTGGTGGTAAGGGTAAGTTTAAGGGTAAAGTTAGGGACAGGTGTGGTGGTAAAGTTAGGGACAGGTGTGGTGGTAAAGTTAGGGACATGGAAGGTAAGTTTAAGGGTAAAGTTAGGGACAGGTGTGGTGGTGGATGGGTAAGTTTAAGTGTCAAAGTTAAAGTTAGGGACAGGTGTGTGGTGGTAAGTTTAAGGGTAAGTTTGGTTTGGGTAAAGTTAGGGACAGTGTGGTGGTAAGGGTAAAGTTAGGGACAGGTGTGGTGGTAAGGGTAAGTTTAAGGGTAAAGTTAGGGACAGGTGTGGCGAGATGGGTAAGTTAAGGGTAAAGTTAGGGAGAGGGTTAGGGACAGGTGTGGTGGTATGGGTAAGTTAAGTTTAAAAGGGACAGGTGTGGTGGTAAGGGTAAGTTTAAGGGTAAAGTTAGGGACAGGTGTGGTGGGAGGGGTAAGTTTAGATGGGTAAGTTTAAAAAGTTAGGGACAGGTGTGGTGGGATGGTTGGGTAAGGGTTTAAGTGGGTAAAGTTAGGGACAGGTGTGGTGGTGGGTAAGTTTAAGGGTAAAGTTAGGGACAGGTGTGGTGGTAAGGGTAAGTTTAGGGTAAAGTTAGGGACAGGTGTGAGATGGGTAAATTTAAGGGTAAAGTAGGGACAGGTGTGGTGGTAATGGTAAGTTTAAGGGTAAAGTTGGAGTGGGTAAGTTTAAGGGGTAAAGTTAGGAGGTGGCAGGATGGGTAAGTTTAAGGGTAAAGGTGATGGGTAAGTTTAAGGGTAAAGTTAGGGACAGGTGTGGTGGTAGAGAAGTAAAGTTAGGGACAGGTGTGGTGGTACGGGTAAGTTTAAGGGTAAAGTTAGGGACAGGTGTGGTGGTAGGGTAAGTTTAAGGGTAAGGGTAAAGTTAGGTTAGGGACAGGTGTAAGGGTAAAGTTAGGGACAGGTGTGGTGGTTTGGGTAAGTTTAAGGGTAAAGTTAGGGACAGGTGTGGTGTAGGGACATGGGTAAGTTTAAGGGTAAAGTTAGGGACAGGTGTGGTGGGTAAGGGTAAGTTAAGGGTAAAGTTAGGGACAGGTGTGGTGGTAAGGTAAAGTTAAGTTTAAGGGTAAAGTTAGGGACAGTGTGGTGGTGGTATGGGTAAGTTTAAGGGTAACAGTTAGGGACAGGTGTGGTGGGTAAATAGGGACAGGTGTGGTGAGATGGGTTTAAGGGTAAGTTAAGGGTAAAGTTAGGGACAGGTGTGGTGGTATGGGTAAGTTTAAGGGTAAAGTTAGGGACAGGTGTGGTGGTAAGGGTAAGGTAGGGACAGTTTATGGGTAGTTTAAGGGTAAAGTTAGGGACAGGTGTGGTGGTAATGGTAAGTTTAAGGGTAAAGTTAGGGACAGGTGTGGCGAGATGGGTAAGTTTAAGGGTAAAGTTAGGGAGAGGTGTGGCAGGATGGGTAAGTTTAAGGGTAAAGTTAGGGACAGGTGTGGTGGTAAGGGTAAGTTTAAGGGTAAAAGGGACAGGTGTGGTGGATGGGTAAGTTTAAGGGTAAAGTTAGGAAGGGTGGTGGGTGATGGGTTTAAAGGGTAAAGTTAGGGACAGGTGTGGTGGTGATGGGTAAGTTTAGGGACAGGTGTGGTGGGTTTAAGGGTAAGTTAGGGAAGGTGTGGTTAGGGACAGGTGTATGGGTAAGTTTAAGGGTAAAGTTAGGGACAGGTGTGGTGGTTAAGGGTAAAGTTAGGGACAGGTGTGGTGGTATGGGTAAGTTTAAGGGTAAAGTTAGGGACAGGTGGAGGGTAAAGTTAGGGACAGGGTGGTGGTAAGTTTAAGGGTAAAGTTAGGGACAGGTGTGGTGGTAAGGGTAAGTTTAAGGGTAAAGTTAGGGACAGGTGTGGTGTCATGGGTAAGTTTAAGGGCAAAGTTAGGGACAGGTGTGGTGGTAATGGTAAGTTTAGGGTAAAGTTAGGGAGGTGTGGTAAGGTAAAGTTAGGGATGGGTAAGTTTAAGGGTAAAATTAGGGTAAAGTTAGGGACAGGTGTGGTGGTAAGGGTAAGTTTAAGGGTAAAGTTAGGGACAGGTGTGGCGAGATGGGTAAGTTTAAGGGTAAAGTTAGGGTAAGTTTAAGGGTAAAGTTAGGGACAGGTGTGGTGTGATGGGTAAGTTTGTAAAGTTAGGGACAGGTGTGGTGGTATGGGTAAGTTTAAGGGTAAAGTTAGGGACAGGTGTGGTGGTAAGGGTAAGTTTAAGGGTAAAGTTAGGGACAGGTGTGGTGGTAAGGGTAAGTTTAAGGGTAAAGTTAGGGACAGGTGTGGTAAAGTTAGGGATGGGTAAGTTTAAGGGTAAAGTTAGGGACAGGTGTGGTAATGGTAATGGTAAAGTTAGGGACAGGTGTGGTGGTAAGTTTAAGGGTAAAGTTAGGGACAGGTGTTTGGTAAAGTTAGGGACATGTGGTAGATGGGTTTAAGGGTAAAGTTAGGGACAGGTGTGGTGGTGGTAAGTTTAAGGGTAAAGTTAGGGTAAGTGGCGAGATGGGTAAGTTTAAAGTTAGGGAGAGGTGTGGCAGGATGGGTAAGTTTAAGGGTAAAGTTAGGGACAGGTGTGGTGTGATGGGTAAGTTTAAGGATAAAGTTAGGGACAGGTGTGGTGGTATGGGTAAGTTTAAGGATAAAGTTAGGGACAGGTGTGGTGGTAATGGTAAGTTTAAGGGTAAAGTTAGGGATTATTCATTTAAACGTTAGCCTAGTACATAGTAGTTAAAGACACCTAATATAAAGTGGGACCAAGCGGTTGGGTTTGTCCATATTTGGTTGAAACAACCAATGTTTGATATATTTGAGCTTAAGTACGATACATTTGGAAGGTTTGTTATAGAGACAGTTATATACAGTTTAATCCATATTATATCCATATAAATAGTAGCAATTGATATTCTTATATTTCCATTACCCATGCTTTAAAAATATACAAAACATATAACAAAAATATACATTACATAAATATGATGGATTAGACATATTGTGGAAGCATAATATTGATTGCTGCTATTGTCAATTAATAATTCATATTTTAAAATAAAATTCCTCTAAAATAGTTGTCATTTGTTTTTATTCCTCATGAAAATGCAAGCTAAAGATAGTAAAATGTTTAATATAAAGATGTAGTCTATATAATTTCTCAATGTTAAGTGGTCTCTTAATTTTTTCCAGATATATATATATATATATATATATATATATATATATATATATATATATATATATATATATATATATATATATATATCCCCTAAAAGACACAAAAACATTGAGAGAACAAAAAGCTCAATATATCATGCATTAAAAACAAATATAGATTCAATGTGCTTGGCTGGCATTGCAATTTTCACGCAAGAGCTTAAAACACAGCAAGTGTTTCACACTTCTCATTTACACTCCTAATTCACTCCAAGTTTTGTGTGACAAGCAACATACTGACAGTCCATACACTGAGCTATATCCAAACTCAAATGCAAACATCCAAAATCATTATTAAAAACATATTCCTCAAAGAATGGTGCATTTATACCCATTATTGAGCAGACAGTTTTATCACGCCCTGAAATAAAAACCATGAAGCGCAAGAACTCATTCACAGTATATCTAAGAATAAGTACATGACTTATAAAACAAGCATCCACACACTCAAGCGTTACAGAGCGTTATTGCTGCGCTCATCGCTGTAATTTCCCAACTGCTGGCCACTGATTGCCTTTCAGCCCAGAGGTGAATATTACATGCTCACTTAGCACCTGAGATCAGACAGGCCGCCGCGTGTCTTCCCCTCCACTGGGTGCTTGGCAAAGCAAAACTCTGTGAACATAGTACAAACTACACCTCAGACATCCACATCTGTGAACAGAACAGGTAAACATGCATGTTGGTGCAGTATGTCTGAGTGTACCTTGCATACCTTACATTTTAATTGTAGTAAAATTATACATAACTTTAATTTCTATGTAATCAGAGCTTTAAAACTATTTTATTTACACTTCCGATCAAAGGTTTGTTTTTTTTTTTTTTTTTTTAAGAAAGAAATTAATAGCTTTATTTAGCAAGGATGCATTAAATTGATCAAAAGTTAAATTGAACAAAGACTTCTAATATTACAAAGGTTTCAAATAAATGCTTTCTAATCATCAAATAATCCTGAAAATTATTTTGAAGCAGTACAACCGTTTTCAATATAAGAAATGTTTCTTAAGCAGCCAGTCAGCATATTAGAATGATTTCTGAAGGATCATGTGACACTGAAGACTGAGTAATGATGCTGAAAATTTAGCTTTGCCATCACAGGAATAAATTACATTTAAAAATATTTATTTCAATAGAAAGAGTTGCAATAAATTGCAATAATATTTCACAATATTACTTTATGGTACTTATGGTTTGGTTAACATACAGATTGACAAATTTGGCCGTTGCATCTCATCATTTTGTTTTATGAGCCATGTCAAGTTAAAACATTTTTTGGAGAGGCTAGCAATAGCGAGCTAGCTTTGAAAGCATAAGATCCCACCCAACCTTCAGAGTGCTCTCCAAAGCCATGCCTCCTTCAAAACACACACACATATATATATACACAACAAACAAAAGCATCATGAGACAAGATATTTACAATAATAATGAACATAACTAAAAGAGCACTGACCTGTACCACCTGACTGCTGCAGGTTCATTATGGGGTTGATCCTGTTGCCATTGAAAAGTATAGAGTCATGGGTTTCCATCTCTTCGAAATTATAGTAGTTACTGCGTGAACACAGCATAAGCTCGTTGTTTTGGTTAAGGAGGAACTTAACCTCTTAAAGGGTGGCTGATGTTTCGGTTGCGGTGCTCAGTGACTTCAGATCGAATGCAATGATAGGATGAACATTTTAAGGTCCTACGCCTTCAGAGATTATGAGATTATGAGATATATATATATATATATATATATATATATATATATATATATATATATATATATATATATATATATATATACATACACACACACACACACACACACACACATAAATAAATTTAGACCACTTAACTGAGTGATTGCTATCAGGATGTGAAGAGACTTTCAACAAGCATAACAAAAATGTTTCTAGAACAAAATCACCTACCCTGCCTTTAAAAGTAGTCACACTGAAAAACACTTCTCAAGAGCCCGTGTGTTCTGTTTTTTGTAGCACCATCAGGGTTGCGCTGATTGTGAACTTGCAAAACCATTGGTGGCACTTGAGAACTGAACCGCAGAAATTTTGTACTTAAATAATTGTGTACATTTCTTGAACACGTTATGTCTTATAACTTACACTAAATTGACAACCCTATATGCAATTGACCTCTTTGACCATCAACATTTGTAAAAAAAAAATATTTTGAAATAAACACAAAAGGAGACCAATATTAAGACTTCCATTTATGTAATTTAACTCCAGGACAAATAAGAGCAACAATCACTTCGCCTTCAATGTGAGTTGAATGCATTAGAATGTAGTCAATGTGGCTGAGAGGTGTTTTGTGTATTCACAAGCAGCGCAGGACTTAACCCTGCTATAGAGGGGTGAGAATACAATAGCTAAGGCACCAGGGGTCTGAAACTATACACTTTAATAAAGTCACCAACGGCTAAATGAGGAGCTGCTATCGCACTCACGTTACCAACAACAAGGGCCGCACTATGCCTCAAGGGGTTTTGTTTTCCACAAATATGCTAAGCTAATGCAGACCCAAAAACACAGAAACCTGATCACAACTCAAGGCTAAGGTTGTTCAGGTTTTAGCTGGTGTAAAGGGGTTTTGTACAAGCAACACCAAAAGCTTAGTTGTGGTCCGAAGTTGTGGAACTTGAGCCTTTTAAAAAAAAATATCTCAGCAAGCTAAAACATGAAACAAAGCTAGCCGCTCGGCTCTGCTCTTAGCTCTGTATCGATGGCCTTCTTGCTCCGTGTTGGCGCTGGGTGGCACGCTACCTGATGGCTATCCCCAGGCCTGTGTTTGAGCGCTAAATAAATTGTTATCTAGTGTGGTTTTTGTCATTTCTGGTTTGGTGCCAGGAACATCCCTCCCAGCCACCTGTCTTTAGATAGAGAGAAACAGAGGGAGAGAGAGCAGGGTGAGAGAGAGAGGCAAACTTTGGAGAGACTCTCTTTTGGGCCTCCCATTTGGACACGGGAGAGGTCGTAACCTCCCTCTTTATTTTTCCCAAGGCTGTTGGGCTAATGAAGTAACAACAAACTGGGCCGGCGGCTAATTTGGAGTGGCATTTCCTGGCCCCTCTTGGCCCACGGAGATGTGTTTCATTTTCTCTTATCAGTGCTTCAGTCATGTGGCTTTCCGCATGGACGCCCCTGTCTCCCCCCATCGCTGGCCTAATGGAAACTTCGTTAATGTCATTAATCTGCCGACTAGGACATGCACTAAACACACATCAGCCTGTTTGTACCAGAAAGCACCAGAGGGCTGTTTAGACTTGAGCTTCACACAGAGAAATGACAATAAGAGAATTTCATCATCTTTATTTGTTTTTTGGCACAATGGGCAGCAAGCCGTTTTTGGAAGATGAGTGGGTTCATGAGTCACATTTGGTGCACTGTGTAAGATTTCCAAAAGGACGCAGTGCAACCTGAGAAAAATCCTCAGAGATGCTAAAACACACACTAAATTGAATATATAAACACATATTGCACTTTATTCACAAATTAAGAGTTGCTTAAAGGGATAGTTCATCCAAAAATGAAAAGTTCTGTCATCATTTATTCACCCGCATGTTGTTCCAAACCTGTATGAGAACACAGAAGATATTGTATAGACTCATACGCTTTCACAAAAAAAGTATATATATAAAATATGCACATTTGAGGTACTAATATGCACCCTTTAGGGGTAAATAAGCCTCCTTTTTGTCTGAAAGTGTACAATGAACATCAATGTGGGCCAAAACAAACAACATTGTACGGACAAAATATCTTCCTATGTGTTTCAGAGGAAGAAAAAAAAATTCATATAGCAACATGAATGCAAAAACATGAAAGAATTGGGTGAACTACCCCTTTAACATCGGTCCGAGTGCTTCACTGTCATGCTCGACTCATGCACAAAGAGACGCTCCCTCCCCTGGTCGTATTAAAACAGAGGGTTCTCTTAATACCACCTTAATGACGAGTCAGGTGACTCGTCGAGGCCGCTCTAATTAAGAGGCTTCATTCACACATTCCCTCAACTCCATGAATGGACACTCTAAGACTGACATGTCATATAGTTCCATTCATCACGAGCAAAAACACAAGGGGGAGCAGAGCTCAGCTGGGAGGGATGGGTAACCGAGGGGACATTTTCTTTTGTGTGGCTCTAAGCTTCTGGGGCCAAATGCCAGCGGGCTAACCCCTGCGCTGGCTGCCCATGTGTTTCTCCTTCCTCCCAAACGGAGTAATTAGGAAGATCTTAATGGGTTTCCAGGTTTATTAGTGTCCAAGAAAAGCTTCAAATGTCACTTTAATTAAAGGGGATTCCACAGACAGCTTGTGTGGCAATGTCAACCGCTCGAAAAAATCCTTGTTTGGGCAGGAGGAGTAGAACGGGCCAAGTCTTGAATGCACACAAAGAAACGTGAAGTTCTAAATGGCAGCTGTCTAGACGTGTGGTCAGAGACAAAATAGATCATTTGACCTCGACCAAACATTAAACTGACAGCGATTATCTGCTTATAAATGCCACACATGCGTATACGAGTCCCTTCCTTTCATATCAGCGGCGGCAATCCGACTCCCCAAAAAACGTCCCATTGAAAACGCGCCCTCCCAAATTATTTTGGGGGATGAATTTATTCCTGGCATATCCTATGCTCGTTCATGCAGGATATAAAATCCTAGATTATTTCTTGCTTGGTTAACCTGCATCCGGTCGCCTCGTTCACAAAACCACTCTAATGTTGCCATTAGTTATGCTTCTATGGTGGCCAAAAGATGAATCCTGAGGTCTCCACATTCAATAAATGTGTACATGAATGGTGGAGGAAGATAAAATATATCTCTGAGATAGAGAAGGGGCCAGTTCATTGCTGGAACGTCAGAGGGGGAGATAATTAATCAATATGAAAATGACATGGCTCCACTGAAAATCGGAACCATGTAAAAGCCTCTCTGATCTGCCTTTTTCACCTTGAGGAAGCTTCAATATTAATTATCTTGAGAAAAACAACATAAAATGGCAACATGCCAAGTTTTATGCACCACACATCAATATTATACAAATTATAATATAATACAAATATACATAAATAATACTTAAATATCTAAAATAAAATACAAACATTTATATTATTATTACTTCATTATTTAAAGATACATTCTAGTATATCCCAGATACAATAAAAATCTTTTAAAAATAAAATAGCCTATAAAAATATACCTCTAACCAAAACCTGCAAATAACAATAAAAACTATAAAGGTTAGTGTCAATAAAAGTGAGGCTAAAACAACTATGCCTCTTAAAACAGCTTGTAGGACAAACACACTTTAACCTTTAAGCTACAGCTGCTTTTGTGGAAGGGGAAGCTAAGTTCAATAACTGGTGTTGTCTCACTGAGTGTAGAGAAAACATTTCTGTGTTTTATAGCACAGGTGTGGAATCGTACAGACCAGGAGCCTGGAAAGGTGGTCTGGTAATTGGCCATGGGAAAAAGACTGTGTGTCAAGGGATTGTCTGCGGTAGATAAGAGACAGGAACTTACAATCAGGTTGTTGTTTTTTTAAATTATCATTATAATTAGTATTATTATGTGCAAATCTGCAACAACAATGCACTTCAACAGACGCAAGTAAACTTCAGAACACCTCAAAGATGCAGCATCATCTTCATGGAGCTAAAATGACTAATACATTCTATGTTTAAATGACAAAATCCATAATATCTTTAATTATGGAGCACAATGTTGGGATGAAATTATAAAAAAAATAATGCTCTTTAACATTTTGAAATCTGACACTTTCATATGATAAATTCATGAAATCAGATTATCTGTACCTCTGAAAAAATATACAGTCTGGGTCTTCACCATGAGAATGAGTTAAAGACAAATACAAAAAAAGAAAAATGACTACAGCGTCGTATCATTTGAAAATGAAAATGGTGGGTTTTGAGTTGAAAGCGCCCTGCAATTTTTTATTTATTTTTTTTGCACAAAGCGCAGAGACCAGAGACTACCGCCCGTATTTCATGCTGCGAATTGCATCTGGTGGCAGCAAAGCGAAACAGCAAGCTTTATTTTCTTCAGACAGTAATGCTAGCGTACCTTTGGCACAGAAAGCCAGCGTCTCTCATAGCTCACTCGGGGCAACTCAGTCAATGGAACAAAGTTAGAAGAATGGAATACAGTCTCTGAACAAAACACACACATTGGCGAGAGAGCGGGGCAGACCGGGGCTGGAATTCCACTCGCTGTGCAAGATGAGCAATATGGTGACAGGCAAGAGTGGCACGGGGCCCTTAACGCTGAAGCCAAGCATGTTTTCGTCCTGAAATAACCTGTATTTTCATAAGCAAGACAATCTTTCAGAGGGCAGGTGAACTCAGTAACCACCTGTGCATCCAACTGCAAAGGTCTGGCTGAGCTTGCCCCGAGTTAATCTAAATGTGAAAGGTGTATTTTGCCATGCACTTCTTGTGTTGAAAAAAAAAAATGTTTGAACCAAAGCTGCATTTACAATGACAATAAACAAAGGAGCAAAAAAATCAAATCCAATTACAGCCACTCAAACTACTCAAACTGTGCAGCGATAGCCATGAGCTATTAATAAAGTAACTGTTAAAGTGCCAATAATAGTTGTACCAATGAAATCCTTGTCAATATCTTATTGAAGAGAAAAAATGTTCCCAACAGAAATCAGATGCCTGTTTGAGCTATAATGCAGAAATACAAAAGGCTTGTTAGAGATATCATACAACCTCAACAAACTATGGAAACCCGCTTGTGTAAAAAAAGTAATAATGAGATCAATCATAAAATAAGAAAGTTACATTGTGAGAAATAAAGTCACAATTATGATAAAGTTGCAATTGTGAGATATAAACTTATATTTAAGAGAAATAATTTTGCAATATAAAGTTGCAATTGCAATATAAAGTCACATTAATAAAAAAATACAACTGCAACTGAGTCACATTTACAGTTAGTTGCAGTTAGAAATAGTCACAACCGTGAGATATAAAGTTGTAATTACAAAAGTCACAATTGTGAATGTCAGATTTACAAAAATAAATTATAATTGTGAGATATAAAAAAAGTCACAATTGCAATTACGATGAAGTCACAACTGTGCTATAAAATTACAATAAATAGATTTGCAATTGTGAGATATAGTCATATTTACAAGAAACTAATTTTGCAACTGTGAGATATAAAGACTTAAATACAAGAAAAAAAGTGACTTCCATAGCCAACGGTGGACAACCTATACAAAACTTTTTCATTACCTAGCTCCGAAAATAGGGATGCAGAGGGATGATTTCCATTCCACGGCTAATTATTCATGAACGTACTATCCAAAAATATCCTTAAACTTAAATCGTTTTACCATACACAGCAATGACAGCACCTAAATATTTTAATAAATGCAGATGAATGTTGAGTTTGTTTGCTCAGGTTGCATTTTCACCTTTATTTATGGATTCCCTCCAGTGGCAGACATCATGTTTTGACGCGGCTCTAATGTCAAGATAAGATGAAGAATCACTTCAAGGTGCTCTCTGACACAAGATAAATGGCAGTTGACCTGGAGACACCAGGAGGTGAGGAGCCTTGTGGCACTGTTGTGGTGCTGCTCTAAAAACATTTCCTGTCTGCCCTGAGAGACACCACACCTTTGGGCCATTTTAGACATGTGTATATCTCATCTATGAAAACTTTGAGATAAGGCTGAATGAATGAGCCTGCCTGTCTGTCTGTGCAAATAGCTCAAGTCTTATTTTTCAAATTAATGCCAGAACCTAAAAATCATGATGCATAATGCAACCAAAAAGTAAGAAGGAGGGGGGGATGGGAGTATTCTTTTCATTTTGTCTCGCTCTTCAAATTTTGGTTTTGGTGACAAAAATCTCCTCTCGAAACGGAATCTTAAGGAGAAAAAACGTATTCGCAGAGAGTTACTCAACTGCATGAACGCATGCCCAATTCTGCTACATTATTCTCTGAGCCGCGTAAATGATCAAACCTGATGACAGTCTCAGTCTGAGGAAGAGACAGAGCCTACAAAAGGGAAAGTGACAGGCCCTTCTACAACAGATGTTTCTACCGAGGGGAGTCTACTCTCCACTGAGCAGTCTCACACATGAGAGACACCCAAAAGCTCTGGAAACAGTCCTGAAAATGTATGTTCACTGGTAAAAACGCTTTCCCCCCCATACAGACTACCCACCACTGAATATTCAAGGCTTGTTCAAAAACACAGAGGGGTATTAACACATAAAAAGCAAAGTACCATTGCCAAAGTTTGTACAAACGGCAATCTTAAAGGGATAGTTTACCCAAAAATTCTGTCATTCACATGCACTCATGTCATTCCAACCCTGTATGACTTTCTTTCTTCCATGGAAAACAAAAGATGTTAATTAGGAAGACGTTTTTCCCCCTACGGTCATCATTCACTTTCATTATGGGAAAATAGAAGCATGAACATTCTGCTAAATCACTCTTTTTGTGGTCCACATACAAAAGAAAGCCACACAGGTTTAGAACAACATGAGGCGAGTAAATAATGAAAGAATTTTCACTTTTGGCTGAACTATCCCTTTAAATCCTACCACACAGAGCGTTTGCCTGTATTGATCCACGATCCAGAGAAGAGCCACACTATTGACGGAAAACAAAACACATTAGAAAGGCCATTTGTCAGAAATGTTGCTCTCCAGATCTATCACAGAAAGAAAAATTTTCCCACTGTAAACGATAACACACGTCTGTTCTTCATTTCCAACAGATCAATGTTAATATGCAGGGGGTCCTGAAGATGGATTGCGGACACGCTTTAACCAGTTAAGTGCCAGGGTCATATCACAGGCAGGCTTGATACGAAGTATGAGCCAGAAACAAGGTCTTCATTTGATATGAAGTTCTTCATACATCATAAGCCACAAGATCTGTCATAGACGGTGTAGCATGCATATATACTGTATGCACTATTTGTGTGGAGATTTTCAGAAGAAAGAAAGACGAGTTTATGGTAAGACAAAGTGACTGTTCAAATGATTTATATCATATAACTAAGCCTCTCATAGTGGTTTAAGCATGTACACAGCCAAAAAACTGCCATTAATATGATCAATTCATATGAAACCTGCAGAATTAGGCATTAAAAACATGGAGAGCTAGAAAATATGCTGTTTTACACATGCTACATGGCTGCTAAATATAATTTTAGAATCAACAAATTCAGTCAGCTTGCTTGTGGTATATTTACCGTAAGTTCAGTGGTCTATTCAAGCATTAAAACTCATCTACATTAGAGCAGGACGGTGTCCACTGCACAAACGTATTATGCCTCTTGTTCGCAGTGGGTCTTAGGGAGCAGTGGCCAGTCTGGTGCCTATTTCCTTGAGACAGGATCTAAGCAGGAGCCAGACGGGAAGGCAAGCATTGCCTTGCAGGAGTCCGGATAAGCCAGCTCTGATGGCTTGATACAGCTCCAGACCCCCAAGCCTGATACCCTGGCCACAGAAGCGGGTCTAAATAATGTTTGTCATGCCTGCAGAATACATGCTACAGTTTGACATTGAGTTTCCTGCTACTAGTCTTTCATAACAGATAAGAGTCACAGATCACCAGCTGGCAATGAACAAGTGAAAAAATGCACAATAAAAATTATTAAATGTTAGGGTACCATTTAGTCTAAATGGCATATTGTCTCAGAATATAGATAAGTTAAGTGAAACATTTTTGCTTTAAAGTTCATCATCACTTATATGTGAAAATTATATATATATATATATATATATATATATATATATATATATATATATATATATATATATATATATATATATATATATATATATATATATATATATATATATATATATATATATATATATATATTAAAAAAGCCTAAATCTAAATAATTTTCCAATATATAAGTGATGATGAACTTTAAAGCACAATTTCATGCAGTGTGCCTGCGTGATTCAATTCTATTCATTTATTTCACCATTTGAGGCTTAGGAAACAAATTGTGAAAGCTTGAAAAATCTCATTAATAAAACTTGGTGGCTTCAATTACACAATAGATTTGTTCAATTTTTAACAATATCTGTGAGACGAAAACAAAAATCTGTTGATTTGATTTTGGCACTTGGGTAATTCAATTCAAGATCATTTAATATATAATAATACACATTCACTTCAAAGTATAATAAAGTTAATAAAAATGTGAAATCGCTGTACCTGAACTGTGAATCAAACATTAATAAAATAATTAGAGATGTGTTCCGACAGACAGCTTCTGGTATTATTGTCTAAAGTTGGGGAAAAGGTAATTAATTTGGCAGTAAATTTATTCGCACCGTGTTTGGCTCCTCTAACGAAGGAGAGGAAATTGCAAAACGGAGATCAAGTCTTCCTCCATTGTGTCTGATCAAATGGAAATCTTTCTCTTTAACACAATATGCATATTGTGGATCTTGGCCTTCCATTGCTGAATGACATGCTTGAGCATACCAGTAACAAGGAGTGAAAACCCCTTTAATTGCTTTTTAATGTTTTAAATGCAAAATGTTTTAGATGTAGTTATTCATTTATAACAGATAAATAAAAAAATTATAATTATATCAAATAAATAAATAGATTTAAGTTAGAAGATAAGCTAAAATAGATTTATACTGATATACAATACATAATATAAGTGTCATCAAATTGTCCATCTGAAATGCATGGGAAAAAAATTCTTTTCTTTTTATCTACAATAATGACATCTATCTATCAGTAATGACATTTATTTATCTACAATAGTAACAAACATAATTAAAAGGTAAATGATATTTCATGGGAAACTTCTCTATACTAACTACCAAATTAATCTTGGGAAACTTTTTTTTTTTTTAAACAATTTTTTAAAGGAAACTTAAATTAAACTTTTGATACTAAATGTATACCACATATTATCACGGTACATCTGTAAGATCTTGATTTCTCATCTGGTTTTTGAGTGCACAGAGCAACAGCCGGGTGTGTAAAACAAACATCAGGGCTGTTAATAACATTTGAACATATGTAAGTGTATTGTTTCTCATACAGTATGTTAAAGCTGTTTTACGGGATGTGCTTCATGACACAGTGGTCCCTGCAGGTTCAGTACAGGGTCTCAGTGGCCCACCTTGAGCTCAAGGGTTCTGGCACACTGGCAGATGGGACACGCCGTGCCTTCAACTGGAAAATAGTTCTCTTGTGTCAGTAATGGCGAATAAGAGAATGCGAGGCAAGACTGGGCAAACTTTAACAGTGCCTCCAGGAGCAGTATAATGAACACATACTGTTTTGTCTTATTTTATAAAATTAAATAACTTTTTATATAACTGTGCATAGCGCAAACAGTATTTGCATATTAAAAGAAAACAAGTAATATTACATTAAATACATTTCCTTAAATACTTCCCAAATGTTTGCTATAATGCTCAATCAGCAAAACTATTTCTAGAAGCAATATAAAATGAACACGCAGAAACTAGAAACTAACGATTTCCTGTAAACACCATAAATACTACATACTACTACTTTTTTTTCACAACAAATGCTGCAACGTTTTTGTTGAAGTCAACAGTAGGATGAAAAAGCGTAACATGACTCAATGCAGCCACCTAGTGTTCACACCGCGAATCTCACCAAACATTATCAGCCAAACATTATTAAACATTAAACATTATCAGCATATCTCCAAAAACATCTCACAATTTATCCTCCAAACTTAAATTCAAGCACCATCTACTATAGCTGTTGGGTTACAAAAAAGACCACAATAAAACTAAGTAGAATTTAACTAAAAAGTGAACTGCTCTTAACGACAACATTTCCATACAGGTCAGACTGTGTTTTTGTAGACAACATTATTGACAAGTGAAGCATTAAGCTAAAATGAACACACTGCTATTCTTAATACACAGTATGCACAGTACTATACCTACTGTATATATAAGGAATAGGGATGGGCTTCATTCATGCATTCAATCTGTAAGACAATTCTACATGCAACTGACCCAAGAGGGTTAAATAGAGTCCAGCCAAGATGAGACGTCCTCTCCTAGACTCATTATCAGCCTCGTGTACTGTATTTCCCGTACTAATAATGAAACAGTGCAGCTGGATAAAACACACACGCATGATGAAGCATTAATTATGCAGCGCTAAACATCTATGAAACCAATTTGTAATCAGGAGCCGTGACAGCATACACAAGTGTAATAACACTGAACCACCAGAAACCGCTGGATCTCTCTTTATGCTAACAGATGCTGACCTGACGTTTGCGAGGGCATTATACAAGATCAGGAAAACATCACAGACACTGCTTGCTATTAGAGACAGACCAATAACTGTTCTACCTAAGTAACATTCTTTGCTAGATCACTAAAAATAGCACCCAACCATTTTCATTGCCATTTCACCACTAAGCATCAACTGCATTTCACAGATAAATGAACTAATTCAATGTATTATTTGCATAAATTATTCAATTCACTAACAGCCATACATTGTCAATAATATTTTTGTTATTTGTATTATATAGTTTTTCAGCTATAAAAACAAATGTAAAAAAATAACATTGTTTTATACATAAAATGTGCAATATTACAAAGTTATTAAAAAGATAATATCTATATTACACAATTATTTCATTGTTTTTTCATTGCTATAGGTGGATTGTTATTTATTATTGTAACAGATATACAAATTAAACTGTATCTTTAAACCTAAAATGAATCAGTATCGTTGTACAAAACATGCTATAGGTGAATTTGACCTTTGTTTGTGAATTGAAAGGATGACATTAAACATTGTTCTATCAAAATATATCACAATTACAACTTATATCAAGCAACCATAGTCAAACAGAAAACAACAGAAACACAAAACAATGCAAAGCACATACAAGTAAGGCGGTTCGTTAATTTGAACTCCAAGCGTACTATTGTGTCTATTATGGGTCGACTCTATACACGTAAAGCTAAATATCCTTTATCATACAGCAGAACAGTGTATAAAGAGAAGAAAATGCGTTTGCGCAAGTCTGTAAATGCAATCAAAACAGTGACACGAGGGTGTGTTTACATTAAAGCGGACGTGACGTCTTAGGTTTTGAACCTCAGCGACCGCGCGCAGGGCTAATGAATTAGCTGAACGTTTTACGATTTATTGCAAACTTGTCAACAGACGTAGTCATTTTTTTACGAAAAGATTTTTTTCCTTTTGTTCTTTCAGCTGTGTTCCAAAGGTGAGATGGACATCTAAAGGCCTTTGCGCATGTTATAGGACAATGCTAGTTAGCCATCGGCTACCCCACTGAGCACAGATAAACAAATCATGATATCGGTATCAAATGTCTCTGTTTGACAGCTAATGGTTGCGTTATTTGTCCGCCGTATTTCTAAAATGTATTTCTAAGACTAATTCTTTAATTTTGTAATTACCATCGGCTGCCAAAACAGTTTATGGAAATAGCGTGCAAACATGTTTTCCAACATATGTAACGTTACTTTAACACTTTAAAGTGCACGACAACTGTAATGAATCTGTATCCACGTCGAAGCCCATAAACAATCTGTTTTTCGACTATTTATGCGTTGCACAAGAAAATGGTTTGTTGCGACTTTTGCTGTATTTGAAAATGACATTTATGCAAACTGTTTATTTGTTTAACCTTCACTTTGATATCAATTGTGTCTCCACATATATCTCCAACACGCTGCCACAGAAATGTCGTGTTTGTTTTCTGCAACATACTTGCTTTATAACTTCTCTGACAACTTGTTTTTGCTTCCTCCATTTTTTTTTTTTTTTTTTTTTTTTTTATCCGATTGCAAATAGGATGGATCTCCAAAAAATAATCCACGACGCGCTGTACGACTTCATTTTGTCATATATTCCTCACGCGGATCTGAGGTGAGGGCGTGTCAGTTCATACGTTTGATTAAAGTTTTTTTCCCCTCAATCGTGCAAATCTGCCAATGACGTATTTTGATTTTGATTAGTACGCTGGATGACGTGCTTCTGTCCTACATCACTGGTGTGCTAGAAGATTTGGGATCTCAAGAAAGTGTGGAGGAAAACTTTGATGTAGAGGTGTTTGTTGAAATGCTGGAGGCCTACATTCCTGGTTTCTCAGATATTGACAGGTGATTTGGGGGCAGATGTCTTGCAAGTTAAATCCTAACTGAGTTTTTTGTAATATTTGAATGCCTTTTTGACTTAATTTTTTTTTTTATCTTGCAGTGTCAAAGTTTGTGAGATGATGTTTAATCTGGCATCAAAGTTGGCCTCAGCCCGGGACACGGGTAATTTTCCTTTCATAACATATTTTGCCATTTCAGATTAACAAAAAAGTCCTCACACCTGTATGACCTAATAGCAGGTGTGCAAAACAAAGGCATGTTATGAAACAAGAAAATATGTCACACACTGATCTGTGTGTGTGTGTCTCTTTAAGAATCTGGGGAGATAAAATTAGAGGAAGATAAATTTCCCCTCTCAGAAAGTTCTGTTTTAACCCACGGAGGTACAAGAGAGAAGACACACAACCTCACATTACAAGCAGAGGGAGCCACAGCTCAGGTATTGAGTCGTTCAGGCACGTTCATGATGTTCCAGATGCTGGCAAGCTGCTTTACAAAAGTGTGGAAATGTGTTTTCAGGTTAGTGAATCTTCGTGGGATAACCAGGAGCAACATCTTCTCGAGATGTTTCCCAAATGCAGCGTGACTGAGGCCAGAAGTGCATTGTCGATTGCTAAAGGAGACATGGAGGAAGCTGTTCGTCTCATTATTGAGGGAGATGTCCAGCTTGCGTGTCCGACATCTCTCAACGTGAGTTCATTTGAAAAGTTCAATTTACACTGATAACAGACAAACTATATAGTCAGATCATTTGCCAGTTATCTCTTGAATTTGATTCAAGATGGATGTTTTTATATTTTAAAGATGTTAGTGTTATTTTTTGTTTTGTGTAAATCCTGTCAGTGTTATTGTTAACTAAAACTTAAGCTATTCAGTTATTTTTTTAATGAAATAAGGCTGAAATAAAATATAACTATTAGATGAAAAATAAATAAAACAGAGTATGGAAAAATATTTGTGTGTCCAGACTATTGCCCCTATTCAGTTTTCTAAACTATAAAATTAAGAATTTCTACAAAAATAAAAAATATACAAGCAGTTTTCATGACAGAAGTTTAATGATTGTCGAACACATCGGAATTAATTCCATGCGCACATTTTCATTTCGCAAATACCATAAGCGAGTCTCTTTTGAACTTCACCAAACGAATGATTGTGTGCCACTCAAACCAGCAGCAAATCGGCTAAATCAGGCTGTACTTCCTTTTTTTGGTGGTCATACCGTATTTACAGTATCAAACTAATGTGTCAGAGGTGAGTATATGCAGTTTATATAGCATTTTAGGTTATTCCCTTCATGTAAGTGCATGTTATCACTTTGAGAAAACCAATATTAAAAAGAGAAAATGAAAAATATTTACAGATGACAACTGTACTATACCAAATGCTGTATGGACCATTTATGTTAAATATGTTCTGAAAAATCTACAGATGGGTTTGGAAATGTAAGTCTGGAAAATGGAATTTTGAAATGGAAAACATGAACCCAACTCTGTAATAAATAATATAATAGTATTTAAATTATACTAAAATAACACTGATGCCTTTTAACGTTTTATATTTTCAGGCTAACCAAGGGAAGGTCATTTCTGCTGAAGTTGATCAGAAACTGAAAGCAAGCATTTTAGAAAAGTGAGTTATCTTGATCTCAAAATCTTTTAATCTAACGCACAAACCTGTTATATCGGATGTCATTGCAAGTAGGAAAAAAACTTCTTATTTGAATGTTTGGACCGCCCACCAGGTACATGCTGGTTGATAATGAAGAAGACAAGAAAGTACACAGACCAGTCACTCCAAAAGATGTGAGTTTTTCATTTTTAGTGACTGCATTGCATAACATTGATGAATTTTGATCGATGAGTTTTTCCATTTTTCTACTTCATCTGCAGGCTCCTAAGAAAATGGTGCGCTATCATGGCAGTCAGGTGGTCACTACAAAGGGAGAGCGCTACCATCTAGTCAAGAAAGAAGAACCGGAAGACATGAAGAAGACTTATGTCAGTCTCAAACCAGCACGCAAATATCGCTTTCATTGATGAAAGGCATTTTGTTGATGGACCATTCAGAGTCAACCCCTCTTGTTTTTGTGCCTGGTTATCAATGACTGGAAACACATGATTTAGTTTTTATTTAAATGTACCTTGGTCTAAATGTGTGTCCATTTACATATATGGTGCTGGAGATTTGGTTTCTTGGGAGTTTTATGGGTTTGAATTGGATGCTGTTCTGTATAATCTCTCAACAGGTCTCTTTTATTCGAGTCCTAAGTTACTGTATTTATTTTTTTAACTACTTTTTACTAAAACCTTAAGCTATACCTATACCTAAAACATGAAGGTGTTTACATTGGACTGTTTTCTTTAAGCCAAACCCTGTTTTACACATCATTTCAATGAAACTCATTGAAATGTTCTGCTAAGTGGTTGTTTTGTTATAAAATCAGCCATTTTAGCTCATTTTCAGTGGAAGGAACATCAGTGTTTGTATTTTGCACTGTTTATTTTAATAGGTGGAAATAAAAGGACTCCATATATGTTCCAACAGAGACTAAATAATAGCAGGGTCTGTGACAGTTGATGTTTGTTACAGTTTACAAAACGAGGTCTGCCTGTTAATTCAGGATTCAACTGAAGGGGAATCTTCCCATACACTGGACATGCTTTGGATAGACCAAACCTTCACCTGCATATTTACCAGAGCTAGTTTTTCTGTGTTGTGTAGTTCGCTGGCTTTGCATAGTTTTAGTAATGGATGTGCTTTTTGTTTACTATTAACAATTGTATTGTCATGTCCATATTATCATACGCGTGTTTTTCGAGATTGTTTGTTTGTGCTTGATGTACTCTGTTTAATGTAAACCATGTTGTCTTTGGCATAAAACCGCAGTGTCAACATTACCATTCAACTCCACCATGGCCCTGAAACTTAAGTGCAGTGATTAGATTGAAGTATATTGACAGTATTTTTTAAGGACTGATGATGTTTTTGAGAGTAACTAGTAAAGAATTAATGTTTTAAGAATGTTGTGTCTTTCCTCAGTTCTGTACTTAAATACTTCTTAAAACACTTCAGTTAAAGGCACAATATGTAAGATTTTTGGATTAAAATATCCAAAAACCACTGGAACAATGCTATATATTTTGTTGGCTTGTGTACTTACATTATCCCAAATGTTTCCAAGAATGTTTAAATCCAGAGAAATAAGCTATTTTAACCAGGATACGGACTGTGTCCTTGCATCGCGATTACATCATACCCATGTTACCCTCGATTTCCTGTTTTATTTTGTAGAAACCATGGAAACATCAAAGACGCTTTAAATATATTATGTTTTATTAGACAGGTGAGCAACTGTTACATTCTTCACACATTACAACTGGATGCATTAATCGACAGAAAACTAAACTAATTATATAGCTCAACACAGTCTATTGTTTAAATCTCGTTTTCTTGATTTACCGCGAGCAGAGGCGAAAGTACCATTTTTCAGAAAAACTTCATTTTAAAAGATGTTTTAGACAGATTTTTTTTTTTTTTTGCTGTGGTCAATAACTCAAAAGTGTGGTCTATCAATAGCAGGTGGTATTTTGTACAAATGTAGAACGACTACTGTATAATTTCACTTTGGACATAAGCTAGACAAGTAACACACAGGTGGGTCAAAAGTAACACAACAATACAAGCTAGATGGGTTTTTTTTTTGTTACTCTTGTTTTTATTAAACACCTGACTATGACCTTGTTAATATGTAACTGCAAACATATTTTGTCCTTTATCTTTGCAAAAAAATAAATATTAAATTACATTTTCATTTTAAATGTTTCATCAAATGTTTCAAATGTAACCCGACAGTGTAAACTTGAATATTTTTTTTATTTGCAATGTCAATCTATTGTCAATCTATTGTCAATCTATTGACATTGGGACCTAACCGCGAGAAACGATGACGAAATCACATGATATTTGGCAGATCTGTCAAGAGTTGCGTGCTGAACGTACTGTCATAGCTCGGAATGCAAATGTAGTCAGGGTTCTGAGAAAATCGCTTTGTTACTTTTGTCCCGTGTTACTTTCGCCCCGATTCTCCCCTACCATGTTTTGCCATGCTAAATATCAATCTGGTTTACTGCAGTGTGCAACAAGTGTCTCATAGTAGCCGAGCGAATGCACAGAGTATAACAACTTTCAACACACTGCGTTACCCCACATAAGCATGAGCAGAATAAGTGGAAGCTGCCGTCTGAAGCATAATAATAAGCTCCGCGAAATCCAGGCATCATCATGCTACGCCTTTGTTTTTGTATAAGCGACCTCTAGCGGTGAAAAATTACATATTGTGGCTTTAATGTATTAACTAACATGAACTGATGTTAACAAATACAACTTCTGATTTGAATAATGCATTAGTAAATGTTGAAATGAACATTAACAAAGATGATTAAATGCTGTAATAGTGCAGTTAATTAATGAAACCTTATTGTAAAGTGTTACCAAAATGTATTGTTCGAGCTTTAGGTACTTTGAAGAGATTGTGTCCAAATAATAAAGGAATTTTAGAGAGGAGGAATATACATCTAAAGACAGAAGTGAGAAAAGAAAACAGTTTAATTTAAAGACTAGATGAAGAACAGAGGAAACCACTTTAAGGCACCCAGAAATCAGTGCTGACAACTAGGCATAGAGGTAAAAAATCATGCAGATACTTTGAAGTAACAGGTTTTGCTCTCTTACATTTTTACACATTTTTGCTCAAACACTTGTGCAATAATTCTTTATAGAGACAAGAAGATGTGAAACACTTCAAACTATCTTTTCAGAATTTCTACGGTATATTTTATTCCTACATAATCTTTGAAAGAATGATTATAACAAGACAAATGTTCCCAGAGTTGATTTATTTGATATTCTTTCTGTGATGATACGGGTTTTATATGACTGCTATCATTGTCGGTACAGTGTTCAACATCGACATTGAGTTTTGGCAATATGTAAAGTCAGCTGAGACAAGCCTATGATACACCTATAGGTAGATGACCATAACTTTATGATACAAAATGTATAACATTGCATACATTTAAAGGATTAAAGTGGCCAATTGGGTTCTTGCATATTTTCTTTCCTGAATCTACACTACCTTTCAGAATTTTTGGGTCAGTATAATCTTTTAAGAAATTAATACTTTTATTTATTAAATGGATCCAAAACTTACAGTAAAGATACATTACAAAAGATGTGTTTCAAATAAATGCTGATCTTTTCAACTTTCTTATAATCAAAGAAAAAATGCATCACGGTTTCCCAAAAATAATAAACAGCACAACTGCTTTCAGCTCTGATAATAAGAAATGTTTGAGCACCAAATCAGGATCATGACACACTAAAGACTGGAGTAATGATGCTGAAAATTCAGTTTTGCCATCACATGAATAAATTACATTTTAAAATATTTTCAAATAGAAAAGTTGTTTTAAACTGTAATCACATTTCACAATATTACTGTATTTTTGATCACATAAATGCAGCCTTGGTAAGCATAAGAGACAGCTTTCAACATTTTACAAAATCTTGGTGACCCTAAACTTTTGAATGGTAGATAATGTCAACGTCAGCTTTTAGCACACTCACATTTTGTATGATAAATTGAAGAGGTGGATTCTGAAATCCACTGCTGCTTCAATTTACATATATAAATCCTAATTAAATTTATAATCAAAGCCTTAATCAATATCTATCCTCCTACATATTAAGATGATTTAAATGATTTCTTCTAGTTTGAATGTTTGGTTTCATTCCTTTTGACTGAATTATATGCTTTTATTTATATTTATTTTATATTGTTTCCTTTTACTGAAACACTAAAGAATAAAGATGAATATTGCCTTTGCTTCTCTCTGAAGAGAACATGTTATCTGTATGTTTTGGAGAACTATGTTGTTTTCAGTTGACGCTCCAACTCCAACCTTGGAGAAACTGTATCTGTGTATGTGTGCAGTATTCTGTGTTACACATCAGTATTGGAGGTGGATTACGGGCATCCTAGGAGATGGGTGGGCTTGTTTTCCGGGCAAGCTGGCGCCTGCTCCAGACCTGGAAGGTCATTACGTGCCTAATTACGGGGTAAAAGCGCCAACAAGTGATCTATGGAGACGTGCATCTGTTTAACTGACAATGTATGGAAATTTACCATGACTATCTATTTTCTTTTAGTCAATCAGAATCCTTCAACCAGCAGTAATGATGTAGGTAGACCTTAAAAAGAGAACAATTGTGTTGAGAAAATGTATGTACAAACTGGTGGAGGGAGAGCGCGGCCTAGGAACTCCTTGCGAGACTTGAAGCTGGCTTCTGCTGATGAAACTGCAAACTATTCTTCAGTCAATTTTTCTTTAATTAATTGCACTCCTGACTCTTGGTCTGCAGTCTTCACAACTGGTCTTGGGTCCTAAACTGTTATCCCCTAACAAAATGTACCCATACTAATAACAAAAACTGTAATAAAAATCATAGGTCGCAATTTAAAATAAAATTTTAAAAAAAGATCAAACCATTCAAAATCTTTTATTTCCTTACAATTCATGGAGACAATGAAACACTTGGCAAGTGTAGTTTGTTCTGAATTACAATCCTTACTGAAATGGTACCATACAATGTTACATTAAAAAATATAACACCAATAAACTAAAACATTTGCCTTAATATACACAGCTAAAAAAAGAAGAACGAAAATGCATATACAAATGCAAAATTTAATTCAGTGAGTCGGCTACAAAAGGAAATCCCTTGTTTTAAAAACATTGTGGCTGAAACATTGAAACATTTTCATGAGATCAAATTCAAAAGCAAACGCACAAAACACCAGCAATAATGATAACATCAACAGTTTAAACCCGTCAATGAACCGATGGTAGGTTTCAAGTTGAAAATCATCCTCCTTTGTGTACATGCTCGAGGCACTCTGCCAGTTTTACTATGCAGACTCAGAACCACAGGACTCATGACATATGGCACCTTCTTTGTCCCAACATGGGACAAAACCTGACAACAGGTGCTCTGAGTGGTGTAAAAGCTGCACACATATGGATTTAAGGACTCTTTTTAAGAAGAGATCAAATCGATCAATTTCTCACCAGTGGTTTTCTTCTTACACCAACACAGATCTAGCAATAATGAGTCCAGTAAATGGAAGCAGACAAAAGGCGGAAGTCTTTATACTGCCAAAATACTGCCGTGCACTGGCATTTCAACAGTCCGAATGTACACACAAGCATATACTC
Organism: Paracanthobrama guichenoti; assembly: GCA_018749465.1. Classification (NCBI taxonomy): domain Eukaryota; kingdom Metazoa; phylum Chordata; class Actinopteri; order Cypriniformes; family Gobionidae; genus Paracanthobrama; species Paracanthobrama guichenoti. The sequence continues at coordinate 26,254,101 of CM031955.1, read as the reverse complement.
AAATCCACACATACATATAAACAGACCGTCTTAGCAGCACACTAAAGAGGCTTCAGCTCAGGCCATTAACGTGATCATATCTGCCCTTGATCATCATGTTCAGCAATGGACCAACCTGTTGAGAACAGAGAATAATCAATATAAAATGTTTTCTGTGAACAATGCTAAACAATTAATTCAATACTGGAAGGAGGAAAAAGGTTATTCGTTTTTTTGCTCTAGTCACAGTCAAAAGTAGGCATGCACAATTTGATTCAGGTTTAAAGCAGGTTAGCCACAAATATACTTGTAATTAGGTTATTGTCAAGGTCAAAATACACAGGGAATTCCTAATGCATTATTCATATCTGTGGACCTAAAAACGGAAATGGCTATGATTGACTGTTCTACTTTTCTGTACCTCGTGTGGGTCCCCCAAGGCCTCTCCCAACATCTTCTCTATGTTCCTCATTATGGCCACCTTCTGATGAGCTTTTAAAGGGTACTCTATCCTCTTTGGAGTGGGTGTCCCCTTGAAATATTTTGTTCAATATTGGTTGATTCATGCAAAGATATGTATGTAAAGAAGACTGAGATGGTGCTGCAAATGCATACCTTGTACCAGAAGTTTACTGTGATGGTCACTCCTCCATTTAACAGGGACTCGATGTGATGCCACCTTTACAAAATAAACAATGCAAACTTTTATTTAGCATACTCACGCAATAAATGTATACATTACCCTGTAAAAGTAAAAAGTGACAATAAAGACTGAAAAAAGCAATAAATGCTGTTCTTTAGAACTTTCCACTGATCAAATAATCCTGAAAAAATGGTTTCCACGAAAATTAGGCAATGGTTTACTTATTTGATCATTAAATTAATGGCGCATTAATTCTCTCAGACAATCTACCTCAACATATGCTGATAACGTCATTTCAGCTATCTTTATTTATTGGCTTAATATTTCTCTTGTGGACCATTTACATTTAATAATTTAGCATAAATGCTGTGACTAGTCCCAGTTAGTCTAGCACAGTACACGTAGCAAGTTTTATAGATATATGACCATGTAATAATAGTAATAATTTAATGCATTAATGGGAAAATTAGCCAATAATTTTCTTGATATCGTCAAAGGCATCAGGTATCTGCAATATTTCAGACTATCACTGATACACGAAGATAAGAGCACCCTGCCTAGAGGAAAGTAAAACTAATCTCAATGCAAACATTCTCAGACACACCTGCCACTGTACCCTTAGATAAAGTAATTTATGCAAATCACATAGTAGAAGACTAAAACTTGTTGCCCTGCAACTTTACAGAGCTAATGAAAACCTTCACAGCTCCACTTTTGTAGCATGAGTTTGATTTTAAACCTCATATGCAGCACAATGCCACAGTGCACCACTCTTTGCCCATGTACATTCTATGTTTTTCCTCTAATTCAAATGGAGGCCCTTCTGTGACACTAGGTTAAAAGAAGAGGAGAGATGTTCACACTCAGGCAGCCATGGGGAAAAAAAGTATGGACTGTAGAATTACACAGCTGGTTGGCATCATTTTGCCCTCCAGTGACTAGGGGGAGCAAGGAGTTGGAAGAGGAAGCCGTCATGGCTGATTCACTCTCACGGGCTTGAAACTAAGTCAGCAGCCCATGGAAGCAGAGGCCTGCCGAACGAGCCACGCAACTGAGAGAGCCAACACTAGTTGGATTACTACTTCACTGTATATAAATATACATTTTGTCAAACTAAACCACATTTATTAATTCATTTATAAGTGAGATCAAATTAATTTATTGCACAAAAAATAAAACTGTTAAGTAATGAAAACTTAAGTGTGTCATTTCTGCACCACTAACATCACTAAACAGAAATGCAAAAAAAACAATTCCTAACAGAGTTTCCAAACACTCTCTCCCCTTCTGCCTTTGTTTGGACAAACACATAGTCCCGGCATGGTGTATAACACACTTCAGTATAAAGTAATAACAGCAATCAAATCTTTCTGTGTATTTGAAAACAATCTTACCAATACATTGGGATGTATAAGACATCACCTGGACCCACAACAGCCTCATATCCAACAGCATTTTTGAAATTAGGAAACTTGTCATAATCAGGATTTTCAAAATCAACCTGCAAAAAACAAAACAAAAAAATTAACATTTTGCTTATTTGTTATTGTTACAGTCTTAACTTTTGAGAATAGACATGAATATGAACTATCCAAACTTACATGGCTGTAATTAATTTAATTATAATTGTCTTGTTTTAAAGGAGACATTCGGCAGATTATTGCTGAAGTGAAATCAATTCAAAAGACGAAAGTATGAAATTTATGGAAGTTTAAATTTACTGTAAATTAAAAATACTGTATTAAATATTTTTTATTTTATATTTTATATTTTACAATAAAAAAATGTTTTACTCAGAAATTACTATAAACATTTTTTTTTAAAGCTATATGTCTAACCAAGTTGTGTTCCAAATTTGAAGTTGATATTACAAAAATTTAAGTTCCCATGAGATTCTGTTTAGGTGCTGTACCAAAAATAGCCACCGGGTGTTATCCACATTCCATTGATTTTTTTTTGTTTTTGATTTTTTTAATGCATTTTCCTGTAACAAATTACTAAATTTCTGTCCAAATATCACTTCCATCACAAAACAGTCACCAAATATGGAACCTTGAGACTCAGACCTTTCTGACGATGTGTGTTTTGTCAAGATTAGAAAATATTTTAATTATAAAGTTGAATATGAATATGAATCATGACACCGCCCACTAGGGGAGGAGCCCGCTAGAAGAATTTAGAGTACCGTTTCTATAGTAACACAACGTCCGATTTCAAAACGGTTTTCACAGGGTAAATTTTGAGTTCATAAGCTTTCGAATTATACCTAATTTATGATCATTATTAAAATAAATGATCCCAAAAAATGCGCCAAGCAGTCAAGGGGTTAAAAAGTGGTTCACAAACATTTTAGGCCAAGTACAACATTTCAACATTTGATATACAATCAATCTGGGTAAAACAGCACTATATATATATATACACACACTCACCTAAAGAATTATTAGGAACACCTGTTCAATTTCTCATTAATGCAATTATCTAATCAACCAATCACATGGCAGTTGCTTCAATGCATTTAGGGGTGTGGTCCTGGTCAAGACAATCTCCTGAACTCCAAACTGAATGTCAGAATGGGAAAGAAAGGTGATTTAAGGAATTTTGAGTGTGGCATGGTTGTTGGTGCTAGACGGGCCTATCATATCTGCTCAGTTACTGGGATTTTCACGCACAACCATTTCTAGGGTTTACAAAGAATGGTGTGAAAAGGGAAAAACATCCGGTATGCAGCAGTCCTGTGGGCGAAAATACCTTGTTGATGCTAGAGGTCAGAGGAGAATGGGCTGACTGATTCAAGCTGATAGAAGAGCAACTTTGACTGAAATAACCACTCGTCACAACCGAGGTATGCAGCAAAGCATTTGTGAAGCCACAACACGCACAACCTTGAGGCGGATGGGCTACAACAGCAGAAGACCCCACCGGGTACCACTCATCTCCACTACAAATAGGAAAAAGAGAATACAATTTGTACAAGCTCACCAAAATTGGACAGTTGAAGACTGGAAAAATGTTGCCTGGTCTGATGAGTCTCGATTTCTGTTGAGACATTCAGATGGTAGAGTCAGAATTTGGCGTAAACAGAATGAGAACATTGATCCATCATGCCTTGTTACCACTGTGCAGGCTGGTGGTGGTGGTGTAATGGTGTGGGGGATGTTTTCTTGGCACACTTTAGGCCCCTTAGTGCCAATTGGGCATCGTTTAAATGCCACGGCCTACCTGAGCATTGTTTCTGATCATGTCCATCCCTTTATGACCACCATCTACCCATTCTCTGATGGCTACTTCCAGCAGGATAATGCACCATGTCACAAAGCTCAAATCATTTCAAACTGGTTTCTTGAACATGACAATGAGTTCACTGTACTAAAATGGCCCCCACATTCACCAGATCTCAACCCAATAGAGCATCTTTGGGATGTGGTGGAACGGAGAACCGTGCCCTGGATGTGCATCCCACAAATCTCCATCAACTGCAAGATGCTATCCTATCAATATGGGCCAACATTTCTAAAGAATGCTTTCAGCACCTTGTTGAATCAATGCCACGTAGAATTAAGGCAGTTCTGAAGGCGAAAGGGGGTCAAACACAGTATTAGTATGGTGTTCCTAATAATCCTTTAGGTGAGTGTATATATATATATACACACACACACACACACACACACACACACACACACACCTAAAGGATTATTAGGAACACCACACTAATACTGTGTTTGACCCCCTTTCGCCTTACAATTCTATGTGGCATTAATTCTACGTGGCATTGATTCAACAAGGTGCTGAAAGCATTCTTTAGAAATGTTGGCCCATATTGATAGGATAGCATCTTGCAGTTGATGGAGATTTGTGGGATGCACATCCAGGGCACCAAGCTCCCGTTCCACCACATCCCAAAGATGCTCTATTGGGTTGAGATCTGGTGAATGTGGGGGCCATTTTAGTACAGTGAACTCATTGTCATGTTCAAGAAACCAATTTGAAATGATTTGAGCTTTGTGACATGGTGCATTATCCTGCTGGAAGTAGCCATCAGAGAATGGGTACATGGTGGTCATAAAGGGATGGACATGGTCAGAAACAATGCTCAGGTAGGCCGTGGCATTTAAACGATGCCCAATTGGCACTAAGGGGCCTAAAGTGTGCCAAAAACATCCCCCACACCATTACACCACCACCACCACCAGCCTGCACAGTGGTAACAAGGCATGATGGATCCATGTTCTCATTCTGTTTACACCAAATTCTGACTCTACCATCTGAATGTCTCAACAGAAATCGAGACTCATCAGACCAGGCAACATTTTTCCAGTCTTCAACTGTCCAATTTTGGTGAGCCTCATACAAATTGGCAGCCTCTTTTTCCTATTTGTAGTGGAGATGAGTGGTACCCGGTGGGGTCTTCTGCTGTTGTAGCCCATCCGCCTCAAGGTTGTGCATGTTGTGGCTTCACAAATGCTTTGCTGCATATCTAGGTTGTAACGAGTGGTTATTTCAGTCAAAGTTGCTCTTCTATCAGCTTGAATCAGTCGGCGCATTCTCCTCTGACCTCTAGCATCAACAAGGCATTTTCGCCCACAGGACTGCCGCTTACTGGATGTTTTTTTCCCTTTTCACACCATTCTTTGTAAACCCTAGAAATGGTTGTGCGTGAAAATCCCAGTAACTGAGCAGATTGTGAAATACTCAGACCGGCCTGTCTGGCACCAACAACCGTGCCACACTCAAAATTGCTTAAATCACCTTTCTTTTCCATTCTGACATTCAGTTTGGAGTTCAGGAGATTGTCTTGACCAGGACCACACCCCTAAATTCACTGAAGCAACTGCCATGTGATTGGTTGATTAGATAATTGCATTAATGAGAAATTGAACAGGTGTTCCTAATAATCCTTTAGGTGAGTGTATATACATAAAAATGTCAGTAAATGTTACATTTGGTAGGGTTTGTGCTAACTTAACATGGATTAAATCCTATGATCAACATATTTTTTTTTCTTGAAACCTCTGTTTATATGTTTAATGCTTCTGTTTTCACCACCATCACTTCTCCCAGCTCATGGTCATAAATATGGTGGATGAGTGGAAAATGTCATGTGACTAAAACAGATGAATACAATATTTTGTCTTTGTATCAACAAGATATAATGGCCACACCAGTGTGCAACTTGAACATTACATTAACATGCTGTATTGCTGAAGTACATTGTAGGCTATGCAATAGAGTAGAAGACGCATTTTTTACAAATTATGCAAACTTGTGGAGTCATGTCACATACCAAAATTTGAGAACCACTGGTCTAAGGCGACATCAAACAAATAATACCTGACTCTGTCTGTCACATGGATGATGAACTGGGTAAGGATAGAGGCAGTCAAACTGATCCGGAGGAAAGAGGATGCATCTCTTATGTCCTTTGATTTGTGCAAAGAAATTCTGTTGCTCATCATAGTGTGCTGGTGTCACATTGCCTGGCGTGATATTTTAAGAGGATAAAAGAAACAAAACAAAAAAATTATATGGTCACTTCACCACCAATATTCCAACTTAAAGGTAGAAAGACAAATCAAAATTGTATTTTATTGTACCATTTTAAATAATAATCCTAATAATTTGGATACCTTCCATGCCTATGAGCAGCAAATTCGAGGTCAGCGGTCCCCAGTTTCGTTTAGCTTGCTGTTTGTTAATCCAGTTCCAATTGAATCCAAGGAAATCCACCACAATTTTTCGGCCTACTGTATCATTCAGTGTTTGTTGCAAGTACACTCTACAAAAAAACAAAAAACAAAGTCATTTCACATCTTAAAATGTCAAATTAAATCAAGTGATACTTCAGAAGGCATCCTATCCTCTTTAGAAATAACAAAATTATATCTAAATAATTAAGTAAATATCTACCTGAACTTGCTTAACCTTTATCTAGTAAGGTCAACAGGTCAAGGTATCAAGAACCAGAAACAAGATGATCACAAATTATATAGCAATAAAGCCACCAAAGCAGAGTATCAAATGGTCAGCGATATGGACTGGACACCAGTTGGCAGAATGAACTGCTTAGTCATGCAGCAGAGCAAGTTCATTTCCTGGATTGGATTTCATGCATCTCAACACTTTTCCACAGTATCACACATCAACTCTTCATGTTATTATAAATAGATCAAAACTTTATAGTCAAGATAAATGTTAAATATACACTATGCACAAATGTACACAAACATACATCTGTTTGATGCCAAAAGGATGTTTTAACTGTGAAAGGATAAAGAAAGCAAGCAATCTTTTTTAAATGACAAAATCATTTTTGTAAATAAATAAACCTTAGCCAGCAGTTATGAACATACAGATATACAATCAAGTACACTGATGTAAATCACATTGACATACCTTCCTGTTCCACCTTGTTGTTCTGTTTGATGCATCTTGTCCACAAACTCAGAAAATTTCATCTCTATTCGACTAGATTTGGGCACAAAGTCTTGAAAGTTAGCCATTTTCTTCTCATCATAATACAAGAATTTGTGCTTTTCTGCTGTGTAAACAGAGAAGTCCCCATTTCCAATGTTCTCTTGCAAGTAGGGTATGTCCCATTTTAGAGCTGGGTATACTAAACTGGTGTCTGTTAATACAACAGGCTCCTACAAAAGAAAAACGAAATCATAAAAAGTTGAAATATTTACGATATAAATCATATTTAAACAAATTATTTAAAACAACAGATCAATGGAGTGCTATTCTCAGTTGGGTGGGTCATTGGTAGTAGTTTTAACATTCTGCAGGATTCACCTTTAACTATGCTGCACGTTTCCTGTAACACCAAACACAGTTCCACACTCGTGTTTACATTGAAGTGCAAATATTTAGTCTAGAGCTTAAATAATAATTTAAACAGAACTGCAAAAATACTGTCGGAGCCGTGCAGTGTCCCCGCCAACGCTCGGCGTTTACTTGACAGAATTACTGATGCTGCAGCATAAAAAAAAAAAAAAAAAAAAAAAAGAAAGTGACAAGTGCTACGTGACTAGAAGAACGTACACTGTTCCAGCACGCGCGCGGGTAGGCTGCTCTCGCGCTCCGCTGCAACTACACCAGACGACCGCTACAGGAACAAACCACCATACATCGACAACCACGTTTAGGTGTAAACTGCTACCTATTATGTACATGATATTAAATATTATTAAAGATCTTATTATTGGACTAATGATTAATTCAGAAACGTACCTGATCTGATTAAAACTGTATTTATGCATTATATATATATATATATATACGCTTCTTAAGATAATAGAAATGTAATTAAAATCACTGTAAACGTGTAAAAACGTACGAACTCTTGTGCATCTAAACTAGCCCAATGTCACTGTTTACACGAGACAGCGTCAACACAACATGAGCAACATGCTTTGCTGTTCTCATTTTAACTGCCACAGTCGTTCTTACTGTACAGAGTAAGACTTTGATTATGCTATATAATCTATTTTGTACATTATTTATTTATTTATTAATTTCATACTTTTTCTTTCTGTTTGGTGCAAGGCCATGTAAAAACACTTATGAAAAACGATTACATCTTATGATGATCTACATCACTGAGTCATTGGAATAAATGCAACGACAATATTATATAATATAACGTTAGTTAATAACGTGATAAACATTTCTAGGAAATGTAGGCTACTATTTACATTTAACGTTACCGTATCTCACTGCAACAAAGTACAGTAAACTTCTCACTTTTTGCAGAAATTATATATAAAACCTTAGCATTAGTTATCATTGCGGTTATAAAATCATCAATTCTATATCTAAAGCATAAAACTGATCCGCTTATTGCGATCTGACAGGATCTCCTATCAAACTCATCAAAGAGTTTCAGCACAACGTACGATTTTATTTAAACAATGACGTTGAATAGTCTACTGCTTGAATTTGGGTATATCATCCTTCCGAGTGCACCTTGCACCCACAATAAATGAGTTGCAGTTCTCCGCTCCTAACGTTAACGTTACATCTATCGCATTCAAACTTAAAGCAGGGTGAATCTGCCAAAATACCTCGTTATTGATGAGGACCTCGGCACGCGGATCCGTATGGGATAGTCGCGGTATCGGTCGGGTTGGGAAAGTATATTGCCGAAGCTGGGATTGATTCCAGGCTGGGTCCCGTAGATCCGTACAGGAGGCGGCGGCAGCTCCATCGGTCTCCGCTGGGTCCGCTTCAGCCACGGTCGCGGCTGCCATGTCCTCTGAGTGCGCCAGAGGCTTGCTGTTACTTCACAATGAAGCTGCGTGAGGTTAGACGGCACAGCCGGTGAGCTGAAAGAGGCGCAGCGAGCGCGAGAACCGCTCCTGGGCTTTCACACACCCCGCCGAAGCACGAACAAACGAGAGCGACCAGAGCAGTCATAAAAGCAGCGTGAAAACAGAAATATTGGTGGTGTTTCCATAACACCCACCGGAAGTTTTCTTTCTTTCTTTTTTTTTTTCAAAATAAAAGTCGCTGAACTGTTTGACGCCAGTATTCATAAATAAATGAATGAGCGAGCAATAAGCAAACATGTTACTAAAATGTCAGTCATTACAAAAAATCTACCATGGTAACTCAAAATACCATTTCCGACAAAATACCATAGTGATTTCCTAAACTTATAACTGATCTTTTTTTTTTACCTGAAGTCTTGCCTTCATAAATATTTGACATCTGAAACCGCGATTGACCAACCAGAATCAAGTAGCCTATTCCAGAAAGCTGTATGCTAATAGAAATAGAAGCTCTGTGCAAAAATGTCTTTTCATTCAATTTTTGCTTTAAATAAATAAATACAATGTCCGACTGTCCCTTAGATAGCCTATAAGAGTGGTTAAATCAAAGATTACATTAATCCCCCGTGCGCACACACCTATGGGTAAAGAGAAAAATGCAGAGCTGCAAATCGAACAGTAGATGGGGATATTTGACAGCTGCTATTTGTGGTGGTCGGTCATAGCCTACTTTAATGTGCTATATGGGGGCGATGGATAGCCTAGAAGATTCATTCTGGTTAGCTGTATGTGTTTTTTTGTTTGTTTGTTTTTATCTCAACAGACGAATAACATAAAGAGAAACGTTCTTATCAAGCTACAGAGAAATCCATCTAGATGACTCAGTGAAACTTTAACATTACATGACTTGGAAAACTGAGAACCTTTTCAGGCCCAAATATGCTAATAGTCCTGGAAATAAGCGCCAAAACTTTGAATCCTTAGGGGTTTTTTTTTCACATACTGGAAGCCTTACAATAATTTGGCAATATATTTTAACTCTCACCCCTAGAAGAAACCAATGGAAAAAAAAAAATCTTACAATTCTTATCACATATAGAAAAACATATAATTTTTTTTTTTTAACTAAAATATATAAAACTCTACCATATAGTTGAAATGTCAGTTTATGGTAAATCTTTACATTTACAGTTATGAGTTTTTTGGAATAATAAACGTACCTGTAACAATGTTAGTATAGTATACATTTATTGTACTATAGCCTATACACCGTTCAGACATAACATTATGACCTATATTGTGTTGGTCGCCATTTTGCTGCCAAAACAGCCCTGACCGTTCGAGGCATGGACTCACTAGACCCCTGAAGGTGTGCTGTGGTATCTGGCACCAATATGTTAACAGCAGATCCTTTAAGTCCTGTAAGTTGCGAGGTGGGGCCTCCATGGATCGGACTTGTTTGTTCAGCACATCCTACAGATGCTCGATTGGATTGAGATCTGGGGAATTTGGAGGCTGAGTCAACACCTCAAACTCGTTGTGCTCCTCAAACCATTCCTGAACCATATTTGCTTTGTGGCAGAGCACATTATCCTGCTGAAAGAGGCCACAGCCACCAGGGAATACTGTTTCCATGAAAGGGTGTACATGGTCTGCAACAATGCTTAGGTAGGTGGTGCATGTCAATGTAACATCCACATGGATGGCAGGACCCAAGGTTTCCCAGCAGAACATTGCCCAAAGCATCACACTGACTCCACCGGCTTGCCTTCTTCTCATAGTGCATCCTGGTGCCATGTGTTCCCAGGTAAGTGATGCACACACACCAGGCCATCCACGTGATGTAAAAGAAAACGTGATTCATCAGACCAGGCCACCTTCTTCCATTGCTCCATGGTCCAGTTCTGATGCTCACATGCCCACTGTTGGCGCTTTCGGCAGTGGACGGGGTCAGCATGGGCACTCTGACTGGTCTGTGGCTATGCAGCCCCATACGCAACAAACTGCAATGCACTGTGTATTCTGACACCTTTCTATCAGAACCATTAACTTCTTGAGCTATTTGATTTACAGTAGCTCGTCTGTTTGAGCGCAGTCTTTGCTCCCCTTGTGCATCAATGAGCCTTGGCCATGACCCTGTTGCCGGTTCACCACTGTTCCTTCCTTGGACCACTTTTGATAGATACTGACCACTGCAGACCGGGAACACCCCTGCAGTTTTGGAGATGCTCTGACCCAGTCCTCTTAGCCCTGTCAAACTCGCTCAAATCCTTATGCTTGCTACATATGCCCATTTTTCCTGCTTCTAATAAATCAACTTTGTCAATAATCAATAATCAAATATTAATTTCACCTGCCAGTGGTCAAAATGTTATGTCTGATCGGTGTATTTATGAGTAACATTATTGAAATTGTATTTTAAATTCCTTTTTTTTTTTACTATGTCTGCTTGATGAAAAAAATTAAATATCCCAAATGGACATCCTCATAATCCAGTCTCAGAAGGCCCTGTTGTCACACTTCAGTCTGTCCTGCTATCTGGCTATTTTATCCCTTTACAGGCATATCAACCATACGGTCACGCATACATTTGGAAAATTATGGCAAACAGGTGTTTCTGTATTTCTCTTATATTTTGCCATATTTTTATTGTTTAGACTCCACCCTACTAACTACAACATTATGGTTTGATTGAACTGATATCATGTTTGACCCTATTATTTGATGACCGATCAGCAACTTCATTCTTTTGTATGACCGACTGAAAACTGAAAAGTCCCATCCCTCCATGCCAAAAGCAGACAGGGGGGTGGAGCAATAGAGCTGAAGAAGATTTTTGTCTCATCGCCTTCTTTTGACTGAATGTTTTTCACACTCAAAGTAAGGTACTCTACCGTACGGTTGAGAAATCAGTAAAGGAGTTTTTTCTATCTAATTTACGGATTACAGATTATTTACAGATTTACCATATAAGCAGTGTTGAATTAATACACCCTATTCAGTGTCTATAGAGTGAATTACAAACCCGATTCCAAAAACGTTTGGACATAAACTTATATTTTATTCACAATAGAATATAGATAACATATCAAATGTTGAAAGTGAGACATTTTGAAATGTCATGCCAAATATTGGCTCATTTTGGATTTCATGAGAGCTACACATTCCAAAAAAGTTGGGACAGGTAGCAATAAGAGGCCGGAAAAGTTAAATGTACATATAAGGAACAGCTGGAGGACCAATTTGCAACTTATTAGGTCAATTGGCAACATGATTGGGTATAAAAAGAGCCTCTCAGAGTGGCTGTGTCTCTCAGAAGTCAAGATGGGCAGAGGGTCACCAAATCCCCCAATGCTGCGGCCAAAAATAGTGGAGCAATATCAGAAAGGAGTTTCTCAGAGAAAAACTGCAAAGAGTTTGAAGTTATCATCATCTACAGTGCATACTATCATCCAAAGATTCAGAGACTCTGGAACAATCTCTGTGTGTAAGGGTCAAGGCTGGAAAACCATACTGGATGTCCATGATCTTCGGGCCTTTAGACGGCACTGCATCACATACAGGAATGCTACTGTAATGGAAATCACTACATGGGCTCAGGAATACTTCCAGAAAACATTGTCGGTGAACACAATCCACCGTGCCATCTATAGGTCAAAAAAGAAGCCATATCTAAACATGATCCAGAAGCGCAGGCGTTTTCTCTGGGCCAAGGCTCATTTCAAATGGACTGAGGCAGTGGAAAACTGTTCTGTGGTCAGACGAATCAAAATTTTATGTTCTTTTTGGAAAACTGGGACGCCATGTCATCCGGACTAAAGAGGACCAGGACAACCCAAGTTGTTCTCAGCGCTCAGTTCAGAAGCCTGCATCTCTGATGGTATGGGGTTGCATGAGTGCGTGTGGCATGGGCAGCTTACACATCTGGAAAGGCACCATCAATGCTGAAAGGTATATCCAAGTTCTAGAACAACATATGCTCCCATCCAGACGTCGTCTCTTTCAGGGAAGACCTTGCATTTTCCAACATGACAATGCCAGACCACATACTGCATCAATTACAACATCATGGCTACGTAGAAGAAGGATCCGGGTACTGAAATGGCCAGCCTGCAGTCCAGATCTTTCACCCATAGAAAACATTTGGCGCATCATAAAGAGGAAGATGTGACAAAGAAGACCTAAGACAGTTGAGCAACTAGAAGCCTGTATTAGACAAGAATGGGACAACATTCCTATTCCTAGACTTGAGCAACTTGTCTCCTTAGTCCCCAGACGTTTGCAGACTGTTATAAAAAGAGGAGGGGATGCCACACAGTGGGAAACATGGCCTTGTCCCAACTTTTCTGAGATGTGTTGATGCCATGAAATTTAAAATCAACTTATCTTTCCCTTAAAATGATACATTTTCTCAGTTTAAACATTTGATACGTCATCTATGTTGTATTCTGAATAAAATATTGAAATTTGAAACTTCCACATCACTGCATTCTGTTTTTATTCACAATTTGTACAGTGTCCCAACTTTTTTGGGGGTTTGTAAATTAACAGTTTTCAATTATATGACTGTCGCGGAGCCTGAGGGCAAAACAGCCATAACTGCAGCACAAGCCTGTCAATGAAAAAAAAAATATATGTGAACAAGATGCAATTTTTGGGCACTTGTGATCCAAAAACAGCACCTGCCGCAGCGCAACGTTTTTTTAAACTCCTAACATGAAAAACACTCATAGGGTGAGTTGCACCAATAAGGATTAAGCAAAGTTTAACACTAATCAGGGATTTGTTGATCTGGGTTTTATTTTAAATCGAGTTGTGTTGCATCACTTAATTTTAAACACAGATTAACAATGTAGAAAGGCCGTTAGAATTAAAGGCCTGATCGGGATGAACCAACGCCAGGCTAAAGAATTCTTATTACTGCAACACACCATTAAAGTGCCTTAATGTACTAAAACAGTGATATTAAAACACCTTTTTGATGATGCATAGGCTACTATTTAGCCAGTGCCGATTCTAGACTTCTGGGGGCCCTAAGCAAAACATTGTCTGGGGGCCCCTGTTAGTGTGTTCATAAAAAAAATTAAAAATAAAACTGAATGACCCCCAACCCCTTAATCTGTCTTTCAGAGCAGTGTACACTGTCAACAAACAACAGTGAGTTAAAAGATTAAAAAAATAAAAGCATTAGGATAAATACAACTGAAAAAAAAAAGATATGAATGAAATAAACAATTTAGCCTACTGCTTATAATAGCCTACCATACAGAAATGGCATAAAACATAATAAAAATTATTTAATAAAAAAAATTAAAAAAATAAATGGTTTTCACTGCATGAATTAAATAAACAGTGACTCTTATTAAAGTTACTAATGTTATTCAGGGAAGAGCAGTGAATGATTCTCTCGTTTTCTTTTATTGTTCTTTTAAACATTAAATGACAGATTAAATGGCAGCGGGTTTATCAGCTGCGGTCACTTTAAGACCAAATGCACAGAACTAAAGCCCAATTTATACTTCTGCGTCGAGTGTACGCCGTAGCTATGTCGTAGGCTGTGTGTTGCACGCGTAGCCTACAACGTGCCCTGACGCGCACCTCTAAAAAATGTAACAACGCATTGATTCTACGCAGATTGCATTGAAATGCAGATTGTATAAATGAAAATCGACGCGTAGCCCACGGCATAGAGGCTACGGAGCAGATCCGACGCAGAAAGGCTGATTTATACTCCTGCATCGGACCTGCGGCTCAATGCGCTTTTACACGTGGTGTTACATGATTCGACTGATTTGGATGTTACGTATGGTGACAACATATGGTAAAATCGTTTAAAGGAAAGGCCTACTCTGCGTATAGGGAGGATCGGCTCTGTATTTAGCCTACAGGCCAGTAGATGAGCCAAGAATATGAACGCAGCGCGTTTTCTTTATAATGTTTTCGATGGGGAAAAAAACTTGAGAAACGTTGTGTTGCATTAATATTCTGTGTTCATTTGCTTGCCTGTACAAAGTATGTAACATCAATAATGTGTATATTGAAATTGGTCTTTTAATATCACTGTCTCACTACATTAATACTGACTACAAACCTGGTAAAAATGACTGGCGGGCAACGGAGGATAGCATTGTTTTGCCCTCCAGGTGGGCGTTCCTATAATGGTGTGATGTCACGTGAAAACTATGAATTGGAAAGATGTTTGGAATGATGTGTAAATGATGAAATAATTTAAATTTTTGGGTGAACTATCCATTTATAAATAGATGTGACCGAATCGCAGAAGAGTCCTTGGTATGTAAAAAAAATCTTTTCAAACAGTGTTAACTTAAGTCGATTTTTACTTTTACTTTTCCCTTGAGCCATCATGGATACTTTTCTTGTAAAATATACAAGTAACCCCAAAAACTATTTTTTTTTTTAATTTTTATTATTGTCTTTTTTTAATTGTCTTTGGCCTTATATCATTCAGGGGTTTTCTAACACGGGTTATGAACAACACATTTCTGTATTCTGTAAAACAGGTTTCATGCTTAGGGTTTTGGTCTTTTGTATGTACTTCATTAAATATAGAGCGGTAGATTCTAACATTCTGGCAACAAAGAAGATTACAAAGAATGCAAGGCGTGCAGGGTCCAATTCAGCTTCCAGACAGACATGAGGCATGCATCTTGTTCCTGGGCATCCATGTCAAGATGGCGATTGACGGGCCCCCGCTGTCAGCACTGTGAGGATATAACAGTAGACATATCGACATATGCGATGTCCACAATGGCCTCGGGGAAGGACAGTTCGTTCCATGAAGAGGAAGCTTTTCACAGCGAGGTGAGCAAACGGCCGATCAATCTGCCGATGCTGAGATGTTGAGGATCCGCAAAAAAGCAGTGGAGGAGCTAGGCCTGGATTGGTCAGCTCCTAAGGAGCCATCAAAGAACCGCCTGGATGAGTGGTTTCTGCAGTTGGGGGACCGAGCTGCTGCCCCCCAGAGACCGTCACCCTTTTCCTTAGAGGTGCATGATGAGATCTCTGTGTCATTGCACACCCCCCATTCAACCCGGAGGTGTGGCGTGAAGGAAAGGCGCTAGTGAAAAACTGGTGTTCATAAAGCTGGCTCATTGGATAGGCTATTCATCTGTCCCCCTGCATGTTGCTGGCGACAGCACCAAGTGTTTGAATGTTGTGTTATTGCCTGAAATAAACATTGCAACAAAAACAACCATGCCTCAATAGTTGCCAGAGCTCTTTTCCTCCTCTCATTCCTTCATGCTCAGACGACATATGTCCCCGCCCTTAAGTCCCCGCCCTTAAGTGATACTATGCAGATTGTAAGTCCTGTGCTTTCTTAAGTTTACAGTGCAAGCAAGCCATATGTTTCCCTCTCAGTTAGGAATCGACAGCGGCTCCACGCCCCAAAGCCGTCTCGAGTGAACATGAGCCATTGCAGCCCTTTTAGCGATTTGTGAATGCTTGACGTGCACTGCTGCCCGCGTCACCCTGGGTGCTGAATACGATTAAAAAAAAGGCTATATGTTCCAGTTCGCACACAGGTCGCCCCACTTTGCTGGACTAGGAGGAGCTGGTGCTCTGGACATAGATACATTCACTTCTTGCCAAACAAGCAATAGAGGTGGTACCCCCAAGTTAAAGGAGAGCGGGTTTTACAGTCAATATTACCTGGTCCTGAAAAAGGATGGTGGTCTGTGTCCCATTCTAGACCCGAGACCCTTGATGCTTGCAGTCAAAGCACTCTTTCAAGATAACCACGGTGAAGATCCTCACGCATATTCAGCCTGGGAGTTAATATTGGTGGATCTAAAGGAAGTTTATTCTCATATACATCATACTCATCACAGGTGCTTTCTGAGGTTTGCCTTCGAGGGTGTGGCTTATCAGCTCAAAGTCCTACCCTTCGGGTTAGTTTTGGCTCCTCGTACTTTCACAAAGTGTGTGAATGCAGCGTTATCTCCTCTATTGTTTGCCACCTTGACCTGCTATATATGAAACCACTTCAGATGTAGCTAAAAGCCTGTTTACCACCCAGTGTGGGGCAGAGGAGCTGGATGCACATCCTGGTGATTCTCAATTGGCAAAGTGGCAGAGAGGATGGTAGTCACAATGGATGCATCATCAACCAGCTAGGGAGCCCTATGTGATGACAGGCCGGGCTTCAGCACATGGACTGATATGCAGATGGCATGGCATATAAACCACTTGGAGCGGAAGGCAGTTTATCTAGTCCTGCTCTATTTTCTCCCGTATGTTCTTTTCCATAACACACGCTCCCTTGGAACTGGACACGCTGTCTAGCTGCTGGACCATACAGTGCAAAAATGCTTTTCTTTCAGTCAGAGCCCTGCCGCTTTTGTTGAACAAGGTCAGGATGGAGCAGGAGATGTTGCTGTTAAATGCGCAAAAATGGTCCAACCAGCCGTAGTTCCTTGCTAGCTTTAGTGAGTGGAAAGCGTGTGGGAGACCTGCAAACTCTGTCCATTAACCCCACTTGTCTGGAGTTCAGAGGGGATGACTGTGTGGTTAGGCTGAAGCCTAGGCATGGCTATGTGCCTAAGGTGCTTACAACGTATTTCCAAGTTATAATACTGCAGGCATTTTCCCCGGAGGGGTTAGTAACAGAGGCTGCGAAAGCATTACTGCGGTATCCTGTACACACTTTGTGCATTTATATTGAATGCTCCAGCCAGTTTTGTCTGTCAGAGCAGCTCTTTTTTGTTTCGGAGGCTACACTAAGGATCCGTTTTGAAACTGATACTATCTCACTAGATTGTGGACTTCATTGATTTAGCTTATGCTTCGCAAGGTAAGAATTTCCTATTTGGGTTCCGGGCCCACTCCACTAGAGGCTTGCAGCTACTGACACAATGTTGAGAGAACCAATCTGAAAGGGAATGTCTCTAGTTACTTAACATTTCAGTTGAAAGATTCTAAGGTAATGACGGCCCAGTAGTGTGTTATATAGCGTATGGCTCTGCCCATCACATGAGCGCTTGATCGTCATTGGTCAGTAATTTTTACTCGGCCTAGGGCTTCAGTATTCCAGGACAAAGAGGTTTCCCCATAGTGTCAGCTACTGACGCAATGTCTCGTTCCTTATCCTCATGTCTCAGCTCCACCCCTTTAGGATGAAAGGGAAGGATGCAAGGAAAGAGAATGAGGATGGAGGAATCAAAGGAAATCTTATTTGTATTTTGGAACATTCTTGGTACTTCTCGTAAAAAGAGTAGAGGTGTAACCCTGTCTTGGCCAAATTCCCTCCAGTGGCCCATATCAATCATGGCCTCCTATGAATTGGCTCTATTACTTTTCTATCTATCACTCTATCTTTCCTCTCCACCTATAGTTGGTCTGTGGTGAACGCACTGGCGCCGTTGTACTGTGGCTGACGGCGTATCATCCAAGTGGATGCTGCACACTGGTGGTGGTTGAGGAGACATGATTGTAAAGCGCTTTGGGTATACAGTAGTACATATGAAAGCGTTATATAAATGCCTCATTCTTTCATTCATGCAAGCGTCACTTCAAAGCGTTATCAGCTGCGTTCAAGAGAAATGCCCTTATGTTGTTGAAATTTGGTCATTTAAGAAATTCATAATAAATAACAATAAAGGAAGATGTCCTGTCAAAATATGTGAGATGTAAGGTTTATTTAAATTGCAAAGATAAAATATAAATTTAAATTATTGTGATATATTTGAAGGGGGAAGAGAATTTATATGTGTGTTAGGTTTTTCGACAAGGTAGAATTCCGCACAGGATTCACCTGTGCACCCTCACTCATAGCTCTTCTGGAAGCTTCCTCACTCCTCTTTCCTTGCCTCTTCACGGTGCAATTACAGAATTGAGATGTCCTTCAAGACGGCTTTCTTTGATCGGTTTCCGGGTCACAGGCTGGAGGAGCAAGGAAATGAGGAAGCATCATTTTGAGTTTCACAAGTTCACACTTACAAATAAGTCATATAGAATAAATTATATATGTATTTGGCTGTCCGAGGAGAGGGCTCCGAGCTCGGTATTTTGCCTGAAACCAGAGTACTCCCCCCGCAGTCCTGCTGTGGTAGGAACAAGCCAAGAGTGAGGAGTCGGGCTAGTGGAGGGATGCTGAAAACTGTAGAGGAATGTCGGTGGGTCAACTGTGTGTGTCTGTGTGTGTGTGTGTGTGTGTGTGTGTGTGTGTGTGTGTGTGTGTGTGTGTCAGGCTATATAGACTGAGGATTGTGAAACACAACCCATTAAAAAATGTGGTGAAGATTCACAAAGAGTGGATTGCAGCTGGAGTCAGTGCTTCAAGAACCGCTACGCACAGACGTATGCAAGACATGGGTTTCAGCTGTCGCATTCCTTGAGTCAAGACACTTGAACAACAGACAGCGTCAGAAGCGTCTCGCCTGGGCTAATGACAGAAAGGACTGGACTGCTGCTGAGTGCTACAAAGTTATGTTCTCTGATGAAAGTAAATTTTGCATTTCCTTTGGAAATCAGGGTCCCAGAGTCTGGAGGAAGAGAGGAGAGGCACACAATCCACATTGCTTGAGGTCCAGTGTAAAGATTCCACAGTCAGTGATGGTTTGGGGTGCCATGTCATCTGCTGGTGTTGGTTCACTGTGTTTTCTGAGGTCCAAGGTCAACGCAGCCGTATACCAGGAAGTTTAAGGACCATGGTATCCCTGTTCTTAATTGGCCAGCAAACTCGCCTGACCTTAACCCCATAGAAAATCTATGGGGTATTGTGAAGAGGAAGATGAGATATCCCAGACCCAACAATGCAGAAGAGCTGAAGGCCACTATCAGAGCAGCCTGGGCTCTCATAACACCTGAGCAGTGCCACAGACTGATCGACTCCATGCCACACCGCATTGCTGCAGTAATTCAGGCAAAAGGAGCCCTAGCTAAGTATTGAGTGCTGTACATGCTCATACTTTTCATGTTCATACTTTTCAGTTGGCCAAGATTTCTAAAAATCCTTTCTTTGTATTGGTCTTAAGTAATATTCTAATTTTCTGAAATACTGAATTTGGGATTTTCCTTAGTTATCAGTTATAATCATTAAAATGAAAAGAAATAAACATTTGAAATATATCAGTCTGTGTGTAATGAATGAATATAATATACAAGTTTCACTTTTTGAATGGAATTAGTGAAATATATCAACTTTTTAATGATATTCTAATTATATGACCAGCACCTGTATATATGCTTCCTCTCACATTGATAGGATAGAAGTGGTAATTGCTGATGAAGTTGTTTTGGATAGATCATTTGAACGTGCTCCTCCCGAACATAATAAAACATCATATTGAGAAGCACTCCGCAAATGTTTAGGGTGCCATTTAGGACAGGGCCTATATGAACTAGCAATCTTGTCAGTGGCAATAATTAGTTCACCAGCAGATGGAACTATTATGCAAAACTCAAATATTTCTCAAAGTGCACCTGTTAATGCAATTAAATGTTTTCATGCATCTGCAAAGACAGATATTTAAAAACAACAACTGTGCTTTCCTTGTGTGAATAGACAACTTTAGAAATAGGTAGGCCTATCAAATGACTGGCCATGATAAAGCTTTAAATGTTTTAGCTGTGATTTTGGAGTATAGCCTTTAATTTGAAAGTCATGTGAACCAACTGGTGTACAAAACTAGGGGAATGTCAAAGGGAGAAGACAAATAGTGCTTTCCCACCCACCGCCACACTCACACCCATGCTGACCTTAGCCACCTCTTGGTGTTCTTCCCCAGATGTCTTAAGTCTTAAATCCTATTAGTCAAGGTTTCTCAGAGCCATTAAATGTAATTTTCCCAATTTCAGTGGATTGTTTCATCATTTAAGTGAGCTGAGAGAGTATATGGCCAAAGGTCACTCTGCTATATATACATCTCAACATATACAAATTTAAAGAAAAGAAAATTGCAATATTGTATAAGCGGAATAATTTTTCATAAAATCTTGTATTTCAATATAAAAAAAAATGATATATTTTTGTAATAGAGCTTTAATAATAATAGCTTAATAAATGAGCACATTTCTACATAAAACACATCTCAGAATTCCCATATATCAGACAACCAAGCTGACATGGTGCATGCCAAACATGACAAAGTCTACTCTTGTTTTCTTCCAGTGTGTCACCTCACTCTCAGCCACCTCAAACTCAAGCCTCACTGCAAATCATCCATGGCAAGGCCAACCTTCCAGTCGTGACCCTGCTTTCATGTGAACAAATATAAAACGGAAGTTTAGCAGTAGGGTTTAAGGTTGAATCAACTGGGGCTTGATTTTTCAACCATGCCTTTGGGGCAGATTTAACACTTAGCTTGGCTAATTTACTAGTCCTACCTCTTGTTTTGTATTTGATATCATAGCTTGACAAGATTCAATTCATAATATGCATGCAATTTTTCTATATCCTTTCTAAGGGGACAGATCTGAACAAAGAGAACATATTAAATACTTTTCCAGTTCTTGGTTATTTTATGCTAACTTTGCTTTAATTCATTTAAAGATCAAGTGAAATTTGAATGTGAATATCAAAATACACATTTCAATGTAATATCTCCATAACAGTGAGTTGCTCTTATTGTCTAACCTAACAAATTACATGGTGTAAATTGTGAAGAATTCACTTTTTCAACTCATAGTTAGCAAGGTGCCATGGGGAGTTTTTATTTTTGATCTTGATTTTCGTAAATTGAAAACACAGCAAAGAGGAGCGCATCAGAAAAAGCTATCCCCAATAAATAGACTTTTAATTCGTTTTTTTTTTTTTTTTACTTTTAAAGGGCCAGTTTTGTCACTGTGTTTTACTGTAGGGTTGGCACTTCTGCAGATGGGACGGTAGCTGGCAAGTATTTGTTTATAAACCCTACTTGTTTGGGTACAATACTTGAACTAACTTCTATTCAGCAAACAGTGTGAATCCATGCAAAGCCTTTTCCCAAAGTCCTTTTGAAGGCGACAGCCCATTGAAGGAGGAGGAGAGAGGGATTAGCGTCTTCAGCAGCAGTGCATTTCCGAGGGAGCTGATTAGCTCGCCATTCATTGTTAAATCGAGCAAAGGAAGGCCCTAGAGGACTGAAAAGAGCCAAATAGGTGGGCCTGGAATAAAACATCCACAGGAAGCCCAACACAGGCTACATGAAATTTTCCCAACATTTTTTTTTTCCCTCCCGAGATGGCGGCATGAAAAAGGAGATTAGCATACAAAATTAGATGCTAGATGATTTGTGGGGCGACTTGGTTCATGTTTTCCCTCTGTCTCAACAAAGTTAATTAAACTAGTCTTAAACAGTAAAGAAACATCCAAGCGCAAAAACATTGGGAGTGCTTTGAGGATTACCAAGACTGAAAAGGAGGCATTTGTGAAGAAGAAATTGAGAGCGGCGTGAAGGAAGGAAGACTATAATTAAATGCTCTCTCTCATTGTCTCTCTGCCCCAGGGTTATGTGACATCAAGCTGAAGAATACAGAAAGAAAAGGGTTATATATGCCCAAGACAAAGAAATCATTAGGTCTGACCAACAGTTGGTAAATAATTTAATTTTACAATGTGTGGGACTGGGATTTATGATATGGTCTTGGTCATTTTTTTATGCTTAAAATGTCATTATTATTATTATTATTATGAAGCACATTTATTTCAGAGGATTAGCAGAGGATGTTTTGCTACACAACAAGTGGCTTAATCTAACCTAAATGAATGAAAACATTAAAAGATGACTACCTATTACATCATTTTAATTATGAAAGCAAAGTAGAAAAAAACACATAGAAAGAAACTATCATAGAAAAACAGCACTATAGTATCTGTGCAATAAATTAACAATATACAAAGTGCTTCCTCTTATTTACAGTTCATTTACAGTATCAGGGTAATACTATTATCGGAATGCTAAAAACAGGCAAGAAAACATTATGCAAGAAATGATTCTGATGGCAGCTGGAGAAGTGGCCCGAATCATGAATTCAAAACTCTCTTAAAAATGACCATTCCAATAAATTATCCATCAAAGTACATCACTGTTGGTGAATGAAAAGGTTATTCACAGTCTATTGTGCTATATATTGGTTAGATGTGGTGTTCAGTGCTATCTTACAATGTATACAGGAGTAATTTTGAATTGCTTATGTGAAATAATACAGATCAAATATGTGTTTAAAGTATCAGCTCTGGAGATCTAGGTGTCCATTAAAGCGTTCAGATCACTTTATTGGGTGTATTATGAGACAATATCATCTGCTTAGCTTCTAGACCACCGTAGCAAAACAGTTCAGGACATCTCTAGTGCTTCTTCTTCAAACGATAGCTTTTCCTGCGGCTGGCACTATCGTTCGTGACCCGTTTGGTCCTCTTCACACAGTAGTACTTTGTGACAGTTTTGCGGCACTGCTCGCATTTTACAGCGCAACACCAGTGGAACTTGCAGTTGCAGCTGGACACGGTCTCGGCCCTGCGTTCCTCCACAGCCAGACCGCACTCTCCGCACAGCCGCTTGCAGCTACGCTTCTCCCATTTGCTCAGATTCTTGCCCTTCCTCAAGCACTCGCGGCCCTCTGTGCCCGGCAAGCCCAGAGTGCGGTTCTCCAAGCAGTAGTCGGGGGAATCCTCCAAGTGCACCAGCTCTTTACGAGAGATGGAGCTGAAGGTCTCCGCGATCGCTCCTCGGCCGGCTGCGCTGTTCCCCGCGCCACGCAGCAGGTCCACCTTCACGGCCCTGTGATATTTCTCCTTTAGGTAGTTGCCCACCTCGCGGAACTCCGGCAACTGCAGCCAGCAGGTCTGAGTGGTGCAGCTGCCAGACACTCCATGGCACTTGCACGTCCTCTGCATGGTTCCTTTCACTGCCTGGTTGAAGAGAGGATTTCACGTTAAAGAACGCACTCATTCATGCATTCTAGAGGAAAATGTTCATGTTTCAAAACATTCTAATTAGGATTGAACTCATCAGTCGAAATATACAATGCGCTCTTTAGTAGGCACCCTATACATCCACTTAAACAAGCAGAAGGAAACTGTGAGTTAAGAGGAAGCGGTTCAAGGTTCAAGTCTGGGGATTTCTCTTTTCTTGGTGGTCGTACAAGAATTCCTGACTCCGGCTGAAACAAACAGCTGTCCTCTAAAAAGGAACGCCTCTTTTCTCATTCACTCGGTATACGACGCAGAATCAGGGTTTCACATCGAGCTAGATTGTTAAGCGCAGGAAAGGGGTGTATTTATTTTGCATAGCCATTGTCAACATGTTTTCTGTCATAGGCAGACCCAGTGGCAAGTCCATTGAGGAGGAAGTGAAAAAGAATTCTTTCACATTTTTTAAGTTACAATGATGCTCCAGGTGCCAATGAATTGACAAAACCTGCAGACGGGGCACAGACAGGATAAACAAAGAGCACTTGAGCCACATGGCTGTGATCCCCGTGGCTCTCTCAAGTACAACAAAGACCAACATAAACGTAAGATCCTTATTGCAAGAATAAAACTAAACACTTATTTGGGAAGCAACAGAATACAGAACCTTTGCAATGTGCGGACCCCTAGGTCGTCTAATTAAGCTTGCACCACTGATCCCAAGAATCTCAAGTTAAGGCCTCGTCATAAAGGACATTCACAGGCTGTAAATAGGCCCTTCTGGTACAGCGCACACTCTATTGGGAGAACGAGTGGCACCTTGCTTATGGGGCCGTGAATGAAACTCTTGGGTGGTAAGCTATCATTAGAAGCACTGAAAAATGATTCAAAAGCCACTCTGCGAGCTGTTGGTGGCCAACAGACATGCCTGAATTTTAGGCCCCAACCAGCCCAGATGACTTCATATACCTTGCGTCCTACTTCGTTGTTGTGCAGGTTCATGGCGGCTCGTGCGTCCTGTCCGGTTTCCAGTGCATCCACAAACTGCTTGGAGATCGCCTCTCCGAATCCTACGTTATCGCTGCAGCCTCCCCATAGCCATCCCTGACCACCTGAGATGACAACAGAATGATGTGTTTGCTAGACTAAAGTGAAAATTTCTATGTGACAAGTAGACCTGAAACAATGCATGGGGCCAATTATTAGAGAATTTAAGAGCTATTTTTTTTACTTATCTATAATTATATAAGGATAATGTCCATGTATGATGCAAAGCGGAGGGGTCTTGCATCGCCCTGACGGGGTTTATTCTGCATTAACAACCGGGTGGATGTACATTATCCAGCTTATTACACAGCTACTTGCCACATAAGTAAATAATTAAGACATTAAACATATTGATCTGAGTCGAAATATTTGATTAGCTCTTTAAGCTTCCACAGAGAAAGCGGTTGCTAGCAAGTGTCAAGTTCAAACTAGATGGACATTTACAGGATCCGGTACAGTCATACCACTTATTACACAGATATTTAAACACATGAATAATTATGGGGTTTTAAAATCTTACCTGTTTGTTATCTTTTAATCCTTTACAATGTACAAAACAATCATCGCAAAATGGCAGCAGCAGCGTTTGTATGAAACAAGAGATTGATTTTGATATTGATTTGAGTTTTAATATTTTATTAGCTCATCAAACGCAAAAACTTTCACAAGGAAAAAACATTCCTAGCAAGCATAATGCTCCGACTTAAGTTACCCGGATGAGCCTGTGTTATCAGTTTTTACCGGTTGTTAACGGGGATAACATGCCGCTGGATGGTGTGACTGACCAATCAGAATCAAGTATTCCACAGAGCAATAACTCTAACGTATACACTATGGAATAACTATATTTATATACTTCTGTTCAAAAGTTTGGGTTTAGTAAGATTTTTATTTTTAAGAAATCAATACTTTTATTCAGCAAGGATGCATTAAATTACTGAAAAGTAACAGTAAAGACATTTAAAATGTTGCAAAATATATCTATTTCAAATAAATGCTGTTCTTGTGAAATTTATATTAATCAAATAATTCTGGAAAAGATACATCGTGGTTTCCACAATGCATGACTTTTATATAATATATTCTTATTTATAATAAGAAACAATACTACTTGTGCACCAGTTCAGCATTCTATGATTTCAGTCTCACTGAAGACTGGAGTAATGATGCTGAAAATTTAGCTTTGCTATCATAGGAATAAATGACATTTTAAAACGCCATAAGAAAACATAAGTTACACAATATTTTACACTTATTTATTTTTATTAAATAAATGCAGCCATAAGTGAGCATAAGAGGATCCTACTGACACCAAACTTTCGAATGGTATTGTATACATTAATTCTTGTTAAAATGTGTTTTATTTGCACTGTATTGTTGTTCTCACCATTCCTATGGTTGTTTTAGGGTTTTAGCCTTTAGATAAGTTGTAAAACTGAATATAAGTTCACACAAAAAAGGTTAGTAAGTGATGTTCTACATTAAAATGATGTTAACATGCTTAGCCTATATTGAACCCAGAATATTCATTTAATGTTAATTGACTTTCCATCTATGTTGAGATTTAGTTTATCACCTCGCTGGCCGTTCCTGGTGTCATCACATCCGCAGTTGTCAAAGTCACCGAGGCTGCAGTTCCTGGTGAGGGTATACATGACTCCAGCAGAGCTGATGGCATGGAAAAACGCTGTTTCTCTGTTTGCTGTGATTAGAAACAAAACTGAAATTAATATTCTGTGGAAATGCCATTTTATTTATCTGGTCTATGAAATACCATGTTCTGTGTATGCTGGTAAAATACTACACCATGTATTTATTTTACTAATATCCTGAAAAAATCATGATCATCTCAGTAGGGATGGCTTTTGACTTATTTCCCCTGCATCAAACAGAGAATAGCCCTGTTAGTCTACTCTCATATACATGTATTGTCGGTCTGGGGTCGGCACTGGACTGCAACAGGTCCCCTCTTTGGCACTTAAGGAATGCCTAATGAAAGGAGTCTGAAGCAAACCTTTGACCCACACCCTTTGACTTGAGAGGGCGTCCATTTCACTCACTCATTCTGACGCACAATATCCCCTTGGTGGCTTTTCTACTTGCCTATTAACAGACCAGGTTTAATTGACTCAAGAATGCAATGTTTTCAGGCACATCAACATTTTAAACAGGATCATTGTGTTTGTTTTAAGAGCTGTTTCTATGATTGATACAGATGGGCTTTAAGTTACTAAACACATAATATACATACACACTCTTGCACTTTTATTCTATTCAAATGTGTGCATTTTAGAGATCTGAAAGCACAATATATATAAAACATCATCAACAGAGGTCATAGTTCTCACCGCTTCTGAGTCCACTGTGGGTGGAGAGCTGAAGAGCCCTCTCCGGGCAGTTCCAGCGGTCCCACGCAAACTGATACTTGCACTCTTCAATCCCACTTTGAGCTCCTGCGGCCACACTGCTGGAGTAGATCAAGTAGGCCTGAAACAATGCAAACCACAGCAAAAGACTTAGGATGAAATACACACTCATTATGAAGTGGTTGCAAAAAAACTGAGACTAAAATTTTTTTTTTTTTCATTCTTACCATGCACAATTCATATATAAATGCACCTGTATGCTAATTTATTAAATTATGATATTTAAAAATTGCAGTGGAACAATAGTGAAATATTTGAATTAAATATTTCATTTATTTAAAACTTTAATACAATTTGTAAAAGTATTATTATAGAGTAATTTTCATGCTTTTTAATTATATAGGTAACACTTTAAAATAAGGTTTCATTCGTTAACATGAACTAACGCTAAACAGTTCTTCTACATGCATTTATTAATCTTAGTTAATGTTAGCATTTACTAATACATCATTAAAATCAAAAGTTGTATCTGTTAACATTAGTTAATGCACTGTGAAATAACATGAACAAACTGAACAATTTGTTATTTTATTAACTATCATTAACAAATAATAAAAGGAGTAAAAAAATATTTCTGTTACCTAATGCATTAATTAATGTTAACAAATGAGTACTTATAGAAAAGTGCTACCTAAAAATGTAAAAAGCACAAAAGGCCTCATTATGTCTATAATTAGAATTTTAGAAATTATATTAAAGTTTTAAATATGTTAAATATTAAATGTAAATATTTCCCTATAGTTCCACAGTGGTCTAAAATGTATGTTTGCTGGATATTTATTTTTTTAAATTATATGTTCAAACAAAGAGCACCAAAACGACACCTTAGAGTAGTTTTTTTTTTTTCTTCTGTTTTTATTTTCTTGCAGTTCCACAATGGTACAAACTCAGAGATTGATCATAAATGCACACAAAAAGTAAACAAAAGGGTCTATGTGGCTGTGAAACTGTGGTTTATACAATCTAATATGTCTCAAGTGGTTTAGAAGAGACAGCACCACAAGTGCTCTCACGGGCGGCTGGGTTGCTAATGATGACCACCCACCAAAGGCCCCTTCCCTTGCCACTCAGTAAAAAGTCCTCACAACTTCACATTGTGAATGAGCTGAAGTGTGTGAAAGCTATATGGTCCAGTCCACCCCGAGCAGCAAGTAATACCTAATCCACAAAGAAGATACACCATGTTCAAGAAATACAGCACCTGTGGTGTGCGAATCTTTTCATTTGCCACTTGCTTGCATTGTGATCACAGGGTCACCGTCAAACATTAACTACCCAAATCCATAAATGATTTTGACTTTTTTAACTTTCTCTCTCCTGATAAAGATCACCAAAGCAGATCAAAAGATGTTGGCTTACCTTTGGGCCAGTCATCAGGAAATTATTCACTGACCTGGAAGATAGAGCAGCCTATTAAGTCAGCTGACCTATAACTTGTATATGTTCTCTTTGAAATTACAAGTAGCCTAAAGCTTCACATTTACGAAACATCATTTTTATACATTTTAAAACAAGTTTATCTAGTAATAGGCTACTGGTCTTAAAAGTACATTTTCAAATGGAAATTATATATATAGCACAACGCAAGTTTAAAAACATAGAACATAGTTTCTTCTCCTCATGCTAACCAATGAAACGAGTCTTAAAGCCTCTGAAAAGCAACAGAAAACCGATTAGTTGAAGTGTCTCTTTCACCCCGATTTTTGAATCCAGAGATTAGCACAGGATATAAACGGTCGACATAAATATACACTCGTTGGGTAAATGAATCAGAATCTAAGACTAGAGATTAAAAAGACAGACTAAAATAAAATAAAACGCGGGACTCACCAACTGCAGCAAGACTTCATGTGAGCCATCAGGATGAAAGCGTAATAATAAAACTCCAAATGCATGAACATCCTGAGAGAGAGAGGGAGAGAGAGAGAGAGAGAGAGAGAGAGAGAGGACTGGCAGACTTTTCTTCACCTTGGAAAGCAGAGGGGTCTGCAAGAGCTCTATATAACCTACATCCAGAATTCGGAGGCTGGGGGTCTCATGTGTGAGCCAAGGGGGTTCTGAAATGGAGCTCCTCTCATCCCAACAAGAGATTATCTACTTAATTAAAGATTTTCCCTTTTCTTACTCGTTCAGCCAATCAGAACTATTGTACCAGAGAGAGATTGAAATGATCAAAAGGGCACCCTGGGCTCCTCCAGGACAAATAGCTGGGAAGAGCTCCCTGTGTGCTAACAGTTGGAGTGAATTAATATGAAATCAGGATGGCATCTCTAAGGTTGTGCCTTAAAACTCAATTTCAAGAGCAGCATGAAAGGAGCTGATACAGTAGTGGCTGATAACGCTCAGGGATTACTGACATTATCTGCTGGATCAAAAGACAAATGTTATTTGTAGCGTTAAGAGGAATTTATAGGCTTATAAGCATGTTAAATTCAATTTATGAATAGATTTAGCCTAGTCAAGATAGCTGAAATCCGGTTAAATGCACAGAAAGGCTGATAAATTGAATTTAAGTAAAATAGTTGAAACATTTTTTAGAATTAAAAAATAATGCGCAAGACTGGGACTTTTTTTTTTTTTTTTTTTTTACTGACGCAAAAAATAACCAATTTCCACTCGTTGTTAAAATTACCTTTAAAAATGTGTTTGTGGTTTCATGACTTGCTTTAAAAGTTCAAAACGGCACAATGCTGAAGGAATCCATGAGCGCGAGGAGTTGAATTAAAAGATTAAAATAAACAGCTGGAATTAACATAGATAAGGAGGACAATCGACTTTTGTGTGTTTCAGGAGGACTTCATAACTCTTTTTAAAGTGTTGTTTTACCTTTTCTCTCAGTTTAGTCATCAGATGACGCTTCGTGACCTTTAGGTTCTGCTTCTTTGACGTCCGCGTATCTTCTCTTGTGCAAATTAGGATTAGGAAAGTTATTTGGGAGATTCCAGAGGGATGTTTTTGGATTAGTTTTGAAAGGCTTTCATATGAAGTAAAGCGAATTTGCCACTATTCTAAACCCACTGTTTGGCCTATTTGAATGTGAGTAATTAAAAATCTAGAAAACGTTCCCCAAAATGTTAAACACAAAATATATAGGTCTACTCATGATTGTAAAATAATGCGCAATGGACGTTTTACCTAAAATGTAGGCTATTAAAGGTTTTTTCATAGATGAAATATAAATAAAACTACCAACCAACAGTTTTAGCAGGCTAATTCATTTTTCAGGTTTAAATTTCAATAGGCTATTTATTTATTTTGTAATTAAACACATTTTTTTATGTTTCACGACGCTTACGCTTATTTTCTTGGACGGATGAATGTTTAATTCATCGGATAAATCACATTGACTTCCATTTTTAAAAAATGACACTCATTTATGAATATACACTGTGATCGGCGTGACAAAAAAAAGTTTTTGAGACTACATGTTCAGATGTACACACATTTTATTCAATTAAGAAAAGATTAATATTGATTCATAACAAAAGTCACGGTACAACTCGCAAAACTCTCCCACTTATAGAAATTTTGGTTTATGGTACATGAAACAACATTCCTTGAAAACGTGCCCATTAAGGCTCCCAGACATCAAAGGTCAACACTGTATAAATAATTGAGCTGTAAAATATAGTGTCAATTTGTGTCTCCTTCCTAAACATGGGTGTATGTTTTAAATATAGCATTTGGTGAGAATAGTTTTCTTATAGTTGGAGAAATCAAACAGCCGATCAAACATTAATGAGAAGGAACATTTGTAGGGAGCTACAGGTTGTCATTCATTCATCACATAAGAGTCAAGAAAAGAGCCCACCCCAATGATACGTCAGATTTAAAACTTCTTAAGTTTATAACAATTCTTCTGATGCTACACATCATTTTTGCATTTGCAATTTTGAGTCTAACCCAAAATCTCCCTATTCTATAAGGCAAAGGGCAAGATACTATCTGATGAAGACAATAGTCCAATCCTTGGATTATATAATAAGGACGAATAAATGTCCTTGAATAAATCTGCTAGAATAAATGTACACCTTAATACATTTACCTCAATACAGATCATTTTCTTCTAAAATATTTTCTGGTTAAATATTTTCCATAATACTTGAAATAATCATTTGATGCTTCAATGTATTTAATTGGAAAAGAAGTCACCATATACCTGGTCACCACCTTTGCCAGATACTCTTTTACAGGACCAAAAGAGGCCATGGAAACCAGATAGAGAGCTATGCAATATGGAAAATGAAATGCTAATTTCTGATAAATTGCTCATTTCACTTGAGGAAATTCATCATTATAAGCACCACGGATCTGAAGACATTTGCATTGGCATGTAGAATAATTTATTTAAATAATAATATAATCAATAAATATGATCAATAATGCCAGAAGATGCATTTCCATGTATAGGCCTACTGTCAGTATTAAAACAATTCTAAACAGAACTCATCACTGATGTGTCCAAGTTGCACCAGTGGGTGTTTCAGAAACTATCAAGAAAATGTAGCGCCAGTACATTAATAGCATGTCATCTTAATTTAACAGCTTGCATAGCTCTCTGGAAGGATATTTTTAATCAGAACTGTAACTTAGCCAGAGAAACCTATTCATGAGAGAGGGCTGTAATGAGGCACATGGCTGTTTAACTAGTGAAATACCACCTCTTGCCTCTTGAGGCAGACTGAATCATAATTATCCTCCCAATCTATGGCCTTTACCATCTCCAAAAATAATCCCCACAATCATGAAAAGGAAAGAATTCTTAAGAACACATATTAGTCCGACACACTCTAGAGTTTCTTATTTCATATGAGAGTGTATACAGATCAATCTTCACTGCACACTAAGAAATGCTTTTGTATATGTTGGCTTACAACTTTTTTTGTTTATTTATTTGTTTATGTACTGATCAAATCAACCACTTTTGTGGCTGCCGTCACCGGTGCGTTGAACACGGGCCATGATGGTCTCATGAGTTACCCTCCTGCAATCATTGGCCAGTCCAAAGAAGCACATAAGATCGATAAACGCTTTGGTCAAGTTCAGCCGACTTCCAAACTCACTTGTAGCATAATCATGGGGGAATGTGTGATGATAGTTGTGAAATCCTTCACCTGAAATTAAATTGCATTTCCAATCAGTACATATAAAATAAGGTTATTTCAAATAAATGCTGCTCTATTTATCAAGAATCCTGACAAATGTATCACAAACCATTTTCAACATTGATAATAATAAGAAATGTTTTTGAGCACCACATCAGCTTATTAGAATGATTTCTCAAGCATCATGTGCAGTGTTGGGGGTAATGCATTAAAAATAACTTCCGTTATATAATTTATTATAATATAATATAATATATTAAGTTTACTTTTTAAGGTAACAAGTAAAGTTACGCATTACTTTTAAATGTACAAAATATCGGAGTTTCTTTTTTCAAATAAATAACGCAAGTTATTTTGTTTTCCCATTTATTGACCTCTACTGTATAGGTGTGAATGTGCATTTCCTTCAGTCTGAGGAATATTCATTTAACTTTTGGTGTGAAAGGACATTCACATTTGCCAAAAATATAACTTTTTTTGTAATTAAAAAGTAAGCACAGCCTAAGTGAGAAAAGGTAACGCAAAAGTAACTTTCCATAAAAAGTACAGAAGTACTCATTTCCAAGGAGTAACAGAATATTGTAATGCATTACTCTTAAAAGTACATTTTCCCGACACTGATCATGTGACACTGAAGACTAGAGGAATGGATGCTGAAAAATCAGCTTTGCCATGACAGGAATACATTATATTTTAAAATATATTCAAATGGAAGATAAAGGAAGACATTTGGAATAATGTTTGTAACTAAGCAGATCTCGGCCCGCATTGACTACCACAGTAGGGTAGGGTACCATATTACTATGGTAGTCAATGGGGGCCGAGATCTGCTTGGTTACAAACATTCTTCCAAATATCTTCCTTTGTGAACAGCAGAGCAAAGAAATGTATGCAGGTTTGGAACAGCTTGAGGGTAAGTAAATGATGATAGAATTTTCATTTTTAGGTGAACTATCCCTTTAAGCTGGAAAATAAAAAAGACATTGTTCTTACCAATGGCACTAAAGGCAACAAACTTGTTCTCTCTGGGATTGATGTTGTTGTCATAGGGCCTCATTCCCCACATGTGAGCTGCACTGTTGACCAGCCAGGTCGCATTAAGGACCACAGTGTATCGCAGCAGACAAGGGACAAAGTAACCGGTCAAAAGAGTCTCTTCCCAAAAGTACCAAGGTACAAGTGTGGGGATGAGAAAGCACATCACCACCACAGATAACTTGTAATGCCTAGGGACAGAGAAATGTAAGATATTCAAAAACATTCCGATTGCTGTTCTTCTATTGTAATTAACAGCTGTTAAACCTCAGCTAGACCACAACAAACAGTTTGAAATGCTGACTAACCAGCTATTCTCCCATTATCTGATCTGGCAATTCTATAAGACACGTTCTTAAACCCTTATCAAAAAGCTCAGCACTTTTGTTGGACGTCATTCAAAGTGATGGAAAGGGATATTGATTAATCCACACTAGCTAGTGCCAAATATGTGGCCTGGTTCAGATGGGCACTCCTAATGACAGGGTCGCAGAGGTGTAATGAATATTTTAACTAAAAACCTTTTTAGCTCATAAGAACTGACAAAACCTGGATCAAAGTTTTTCCTGTCTTGTACATTCACAGGATTTCATCCACTGCTTCAATTATTCAGCGCTATTGTATCAGATAGTGTTCATCAGTTGTATCAGTTTTGAGTTTATCCAAATATATCAATCCGAAGATTTTTAATAGCCAAAATAAAGCGACGTTAAATTATGTTATTTTAAAGAGGAAAACATTTTATGAAATAAAAGTAGTGTATCCATTGTTCAAAAATTTGAGGTCGGTAAGAGGCTACATTTATTGGATCAAAAAATACATTAAAACACTGCAAAGAACTGACCCCAAACTTTTGAACTTTAGTGTAGATGAGATGATTTATAAAACTGAATAGGAGCGGTCACATTTTCTTACTGACCTCCTCTGAAACATTACAACCCCATCTGCTTTAAGGTCAGTGAGCTCCAGTTTACGTCCTTTCTCAATCACTTCTGGGTGTTTGCGGACCAGCAACCAGCCGATGTGAGCAAAGAAGAAACCTCTGCGGGCATTGTGTGGGTCCGCATCAGTCTCTGAAAACTTGTGGTGGACACGATGATCTCTGGCCCACTCATAGATATCATTCTAAAAGGATATATATATACACACACATCAGTGGAGTACACGTGAATGAAAGCTGCAAAAAGAGTAATAAACCTATCCAGCAAGTATAAGTAGTCATTTGGCAAATGCTTTTATCCAAAGTGATTTACAGTACACTTATTACAGGGACAATCTCAGGTGAATGTCCTGGGGTTAATTGCTTTGCTCAAAGGGCACAATGGTGATCGTTCAGCTCTTGTGGGGTTTAAACCTATTAGCCCAGATCTTTGACCACTCTAACCGCCACCTCCATCTGAGCTGCATTCACACTGCATAATTTAATATGGAAGATAGTTTCATCCACTTAAAAATGTTTTACCTGAAAAGCCATAGAGTTTGCAACCGCTAGGAAGATTCGTAATGGCAATGAGGCTTTGTAGGAC
The DNA here is from genome assembly GCA_018749465.1 of Paracanthobrama guichenoti. Lineage (NCBI taxonomy): Eukaryota > Metazoa > Chordata > Actinopteri > Cypriniformes > Gobionidae > Paracanthobrama > Paracanthobrama guichenoti. Next base: position 26,219,219 of record CM031955.1, on the reverse strand, counting down.
CTGTGGCTCCAAAGGCGATGGGCGCCGGCGGTTATTCCAAGAGCACTTACCATGAAACACACTCCCGCTGTCACATTAAGAGAGAAAACAGAAAAGAATGTTTAAAAACAAATTAGTCTGAACTACACACAGCTTCTATAGTGTTTAACGGTGTGTGCGCCCTTAATTCGTTCTATGAGAGGACAGAATGTCTCGCTGTGTGTTGTCAGACCAGGCTGCAAGGGATGTGGGATAACAGGCCACAGACTGTGAAGAAGGCCACACTGTTATGACCCCGCTCAATTTACAATGGAGAGCCTATTTCAACAGCAATTGTTCTTTGTTTGTCAGGGTGCAATATTATGCGTTGCTGCAATGCCAAAAATGTACACGACAGTGCAGCCCAGTTTAGATTTTGGTAGGATTTCAAGTTATTCACGGGACTGTCTCGCTATCACTCACGCATACTTAAAAAAATGTTTTTAACATTTTTCTACATAACAAACTTAGCTGAGACAAAGTGGCCTGGCATATTTTACATTTTGACACATTAATGATAATATCTGAGAACAGTAATCACAACTTTGAATCTGTAACAACACAAGAAGGGGAAACCATGGAAGTGTTTTTCAGTTTAACCAATTATGCAGTTATAGGTGTTAAATCACATAATGACCACCAGCCTCATGAGGTGACAGCAGACATTTTAAGGGTGTATGAAATATAGAAGGTTTACAGGACTATTCTGAGCTAAGAAAGTAAGATTTCATGTCTGATTTGTGATCATGTTAATGGATGTTAAAAGACAAATCAGCAGAGTTTGACATAAAATCCTCACTAATATATCGATTTCCAATGAACTTCTACTGTACACAGATGTGCACAAAATAGACTTTCACTGAACATAATTATTAAAGTAACTAAAATTTTATGCATTCCTAAAATTAGCAGCCTATATTTATCTTAATGTGGTTTATTTCTAGATTTTTATTCACAATTTTGAATTAAATATATAATGCTTAAATGAGGGTTATAGTGGTGGTGATGATGATGATGGCATAGTACATATTTACAAGTAGGTCTACTTATATTAGTACATTTGGTTTTCACAAATTAATGCACAATTTAAAATATCCACATTTGCTAGTGTTACAAATCACCGCAATAGGCTGTAGATCATAACAATAGCACCATCTTTCCATTGGTTTAGAGAATTTAGAAATAGTGGATTTTTTTAGCAACCAAAGATAGGAATATACATAAATAGACCTGATAAAAACACGGAGTTACATGTTACAGCCCCAGTCTCTCTATACATTACCATTAGGCCATAAAAATAGAACCGTAGGCTACATGAACAGGTTGCTACACAGAGTCACAATAAGCGCCACATACTCACTCCATACGAGTGTTAAGAAAGAGACAGATGGAAGAATCGTCAATCCATAAAGAGCTCCTAGGTGCAATAGAGACATTAATAAAACGTTTCTCCATACGATCTGTAGTGGTATCGGGCCCTGTTTCTCCTCGTAAGCATCATCATAAACATCCTCCGTCGTCGTTTCGGCCATTGCTTTCATGTTCGTTACAGTCTCCTGTAAAGAAAACGAGTCGATTATATTCTAACGACCGTCGACAAATAAGAGCCATCTGCCATTTCAATTATTAATATTTTAAAAGACAAAGCCTGGCTTAAACCATGCATACATAGGCTCCATTAAATTCTGCACAAAATGGGTGTGACTTCTGCCACGAAAAAGGCACGCGCTGAAATAAACGAGCGTTCGAGCAACTGCTACGCGCTTACCTTGTTTGCGATACAACCATAAAGAATTATCGCAATTTGATTGATGCGAGCAGGCAGGTTCTCCCGTCGAGCGATTTGATTTTTTTGCGTGTCTAAGCCTCCGATTTCGTTTAAAATGATGCAATTGGGCGCGGCTGAAAGGATGCCATCCTGCCCTTCCAGTTTCATTGGTCGCCCGGTTATCTGATGCTCATGTTGTGGACGCCATGAACGCTGGTTTTTGATAGGCAGCGTTTCAGCTGTTTATTCTCACTGTGTGATACAGATCAGGTCACAACAAAGCTTGTGCCTTTTAAAGCCCATGAGTAATTTAGGAAATGCATGATTTAAAGCACAAACGTAGGTTTTTTCCTTAATCAACATGGGCTATTCTGAGCCAAAACTATGAGACGTAAAAATAATGTTATGGGCATCTGTTCGAGTTAGAATTGATCATATGTAGGCTATGCACACACGTTTAAATTTAAAACTGAAATATAATTCTGCATATGAATATATCTGTAAACGTGGTGACGACACACTTAAAAAGAAAGGTTCTTAATTGATGGTTCCAAAAGAACTTTAACATCAATGGAACTTTTTCATTGCATAAAAGGGTCTTTATTGTGGGATAATGTTTCTTTAGATTATTAAAATGTTCTTCACACTAAGACAAAAAAGGTTATTTTAAGACCTGTTCACTGAAAGGTTCTCTGGGGGAATCTCTGGTTCTTCTATTGCACCACTGTGAAAACCTCATTTTGGAACTTTTGGAAGTGCAGGCTACAGTGAGTTTTACGATGCTAAAATACAAATAGGCTTGTATGTAAATGTGATTTAAATGCAAACATTTAAATTCATTCCTACTGGTGAACACAAGCCATTTTACAACATGTCGTTCCTTTAAAGAAAAGCTACTCGTGCTAAAACAGTAACAAAAGAAGAACTATGGATCCTTATGTGCTAAAATTACAACAACTCTATAGTTCCTTAAACAAGCATCAGTTCCTGCAGTGGGAAAGGGGCTATAATTTCCCATAACCAGATCTCATCTCTCGTCTCATCACTGCTGAGCAAATTACTGTAATTGAATGGGATTGTATTTTGCACTTATATTAACTGTGACATATAGGCTACTGCACAAAACGGCTCAGTCTTGTGAATCTGGTCAAAAAGTAAACCATTTACATAATGTTTGCTCGATCGGTGCACTTACTATTTTGTCTAGTTCAGTAGGTGATTTTGTTGCTTCATCAAAATCATCAGCCCTTCTCAGTCACACGTAGCTATGCCATACTCCATGTCCAAACTAATGAAAATGGCTATACAGCACATAATTGTGCTAGTCATGATTGGATTATTCTGTGGTGCACTGTAGATATTTTTAACTGTGAACTTTCTTCTGCTTAAGGAATGTGTCCTGTCACAACCAACTTGATCATACTTACCATCAGACTTCACAAATCCTGTAAGTATACATAAATACACAAGCTGTCTTTACATTTACAAGTATGTAGCACTACACAAGATGGAGGGATGACGCAACAGTACCCCCTAGTGATAATGTAAGGGGTCTGCTAGTATTTAAAAATAAATACAAACATATAATATATACATAAATACACACACTACACACATAATGTAAAATAATTTTAAAAGCAGTAAAAATTGTAACAGCTTTTTCTTACACTTCATGAGTAAATTAAATAGGTTAAGCTTTAATTGAACATTTCAATTAATAAATAAAAAAATGATTTGAACTGCAATAAGACTGGGTGATGTATCAAATATAAACCGATCAGGCATAACATTATATTCCTTATATTGTGTTGGTCCCCCTTTTGCTGCCAAAACAGCCCTGACCCGTTGAGGCATGGACTCCACTAGACCCCCGAAGGTGTGCTGTGGTATCTGGCACCAAGATGTTAGCAGCAGATCCTTTAAGTCCTGTAAGATGTGATGTGGGGCCTCTATGGATCTGACTTGTTTGATCAGCACATCCCACAGATGCTCGATTGGATTGAGATCTGGGGAATTTGGAGGCCAAGTCAACACCTCAAACGCGTTGTGCTCCTCAAACCATTCTTGAATAATTTTTGTTTTGTGGCAGGGAGCATTATCCTGCTCAAAGAGGCCACAGCCACCAGGGAATACCGTTTCCATGAAAGGGTGTACATGGTCTGCAACAATGCTTAGGTAGGTGGTACGTGTCAAAGTAACATCCACATGGATGGCAGGACCCAAGGTTTCCCAGCAGAACATTGCCCAAAGCACCACAATGCCTCCGCCGGCTTGCCTTCTTCCCATAGTGCATCCTGGTGCCATGTGTTCCCAGGTAACCGACGCACACACACCCGGCCATCCATGTGATGTAAAAGAAATGTGATTCATCAGACCAGGCCACCTTCTTCCATTGCTCCGTGGTCCAGTTCTGATGCTCACATGCCCACTGTTGGCGCTTTCGGCAGTGGACAGGGGTCAGCATGGGCACCCTGACTGGCCTGCGGCTATGCAGCCCCATACGCAACAAACTGTGATGCACTGTGAACCAGCATTAACTTCTTTAGCAATATGAGCTACAGTAGCTCATCTGTTTGATCGGACCACACGGGCCAGCCTTCGTTGCCGCCTATGACCCTGTCACTGGTTCACCACTGTTCCTTCCTTGAAGCACTTTTGATAGATACTGACCACTGCAGACTAAGAGCTGCACTTTTGGAGATGCCCTGACCCAGTCAACAATTTGATCTAGCCATCACAATTTGACCCTTGTCAAACTCGCTCAAATCCTTATGCTTGCCCATTTTTCCTGCTTCTAACACATCAACTTTGAGGAAAATGTTTTCACTTGCTGCCTAAGATATCCCACCCACTAACAGGTGCCGTGATGAAGAGATAATCAGTGTTATTCACTTCACCTGGTCATATATATATCTCCTGAATCTCCTGAACTCCAAACTGAATGTCAGAATGGGAAAGAAAGGTGATTTAAGCAATTTTGAGTGTGGCATGGTTGTTGGTGCCAGACGGGCCGGTCTGAGTATTTCACAATCTGCTCAGTTACTGGAACTTTCACGCACAACCATTTCTAGGGTTTACAAAGAATGGTGTGAAAAGGGAAAAACATCCAGTATGCGGCAGTCCTGTGGGCGAAAATGCCTTGTTGATGCTAGAGGTCAGAGGAGAATGGGCCGACTGATTCAAGCAGATAGAAGAGCAACTTTGACTGAAATAACCACTTGTTACAACCGAGGTATGCAGCAAAGCATTTGTGAAGCCACAACATGCACGACCTTGAGACGGATGGGCTACAACAGCAGAAGGTACCACTCATCTCCACTACAAATAGGAAAAAGAGGCTACAATTTGCACGAGCTCACCAAAATTGGACAGTTGAAGACTGGAAAAATGTTGCCTGGTCTGATGAGTCTCGATTTCTGTTGAGACATTCAGATGGTAGAGTCAGAATTTGGCGTAAACAGAATGAGAATATGGATCCATCATGCCTTGTTACCACTGTGCAGGCTGCTGGTGGTGGTGTAATGGTGTGGGGGATGTGTTCTTGGCACACTTTAGGCCCCTTAGTGCCAACTGGGTATCGCTTAAATGCCACGGCCTACCTGAGCTTTGTTTCTGACCATGTCCATCCCTTTATGACCACATGTACCCATTCTCTGATGGCTACTTCCAGCAGGATAATGCACCATGTCACAAAGCTCGAATCATTTCAAACTGATTTCTTGAACATGACAATGAGTTCACTGTACTAAAATGGCCCCCACAGTCACCAGATCTCAACCCAATAGAGCATCTTTGGGATGTGGTGGAACAGGAGCTTCATGCCCTGGATGTGCATCCCACAAATCTCCATCAACTGCAAGATGCTATCCTATCAATATGGGCCAACATTTTTAAAGAATGCTTTCAGCACCTTGTTGAATCAATGCCACGTAGAATTAATGCAGTTCTGAAGGCGAAAGGGGGTCAAACACAGTATTAGTATGGTGTTCCTAATAATCCTTTAGGTGAGTGTATATATATATATATATATATATATATATATATATATATATATATATATATATATATATATATATATATAAATAAGCTGTGCTATTTAAGTGCATCAGGTTAAACAAAATAGAAAGTGAGAAATGCTGAGCTGGTTATATTTTAATTTATTTACGGCTTATTTTATTTCAAGTAACAAAAACTAAAACTTACCTTGCCAAAAAAATAAAAAATTCGCTGTTTGGATTTAAATATATAGACAATTGCTTAAGAGTGATTATGCAATTATGATTGGATTATTATTGCAGTGATTATTATGTTTCTAGTATGTTGTTTGGCAACAGTTATTATAATCCCAACTGATGGAGTGTGTAACTTCTCATTTCTTAAACAACCATGTAGGAAGACACATCATGGCCATATTCCAGGATGACAATGTCAACATTCATCATCTCAAATTTGAAAGAATGGTTAGGAGGAGGGAGCATGAAGAATAATTTTCACACATGAACTGGCACCTCTGAGTCCAGACCTTAAAGTCATTGAAAGTCTTTGGGATGTGCTTGACTCTTGACAAAAATGTATGTACCTCTTGATGGAAATAACATCATTTATAATAACGTTTATTATAGTGGTGCATCAATTTTTGGGCAAGATCTTATATTCATCTTGGAATAATGCCATGATGTGTCTTGCACGTGCATGGTTGTTTAAAGGCACAATATGTATGTTCTAAAAACCACTAGAACAATGTTATATATTTTGTTGACCTGTGTACTTTTTTTTTTTTTTTTTTTTTAAGATTTTACATTATCCCAAACGTTTCCAACAATGTTTAAATCCAGAGAAATCAGCTATTTAGTGTGACAGACTGTGTCCTTGCGTCGCCTGTCCATGACGTCATATCCGCGCTACCCTTGATTTCCGTAGAAATCATGGAAACACTAAAGACGCTTTAATATAGTATATATTTTATTAGATAGTTGAGGTGGTTTGGGCATCTGGTAAGGATGCCCCCAGGAGGTTTTCCAGGCACTGGGAGGAGGCCTCGGGGAAGACCCAGGACTAGGTGGAGAGATTATATCTCCACAGTTCTTGGCAAAAGTTCTTCTAAACCTAATTGATCTTGAGTCCATCCATCCATCTTCAACCGCTTATCCTGCGTCATGTCGCGGAGGGCAGCAGCTCCAGCAAGGGACCCCAAACTTCCCTTTCCCGGGACACATTAACTAGCTCTGACTGGGGGATCCCGAGGTGGAGCTAGTTAATGTGGCTCGGGAATGGGAAGTTTGGGGTCCCTTGGTGGAGCTGCTGCCCCAGCGACCTGACGCCAGATAAGCGGTTTAAGATGGATGGATGGATGGACTCAAGATTCAGACTCAAGACTACAACTCCCATGATTCCACACTCATTCATGGCGTCATCAAGCTAAGCCTTTGTTTTGTACCTCTAGCGGTGAAATTTACATACTGTGCCTTTAAGAAATGAAAAGCTACCTTAAAACAGGCGAGCAACTGTTTTGATATACATTTATCAACAGAAAACTAATCATTGTTTTACAGCGCAACACAATTAGTCTGATGTTAGAACGTCTGAATCACCACGAGTAATGTTATTACCATGCCTCAGAGACAAAACTATTTTGTCAAGTGGCTAACATAGCATAATCAGAGAACGCTTTCTCCGTCACACAATATATTTTACAATTATTTGCATGTCATTTAGTAACAGTCATTTAGATATCCTGTTTTTATTAATATATTCTAATATTGATCTAGATTACTGCAAAGTGCAACAAGTCTCTCAAACCAGCCACTGAGCGAGCGTACAGAGAAACGTTATAGAATAACTTTCAACACACTCAAATATATTTAGTATATTTAGTTTTAACTATGTAAAACAGTACTGTGTTACCCCACAAAAGCAGTGGAAAGAGTGGAAACGGCCGACTGCAGCAAAAGCTCTGAGACGGGTGTTTTGCGCAAGTCTCTCTCATTAGCATTCGCTCCAAATCGCTCTCAGCGTATCCTGATTCATACCACCGTAACGTTAATAAAATTAATACATTCACTCATTCATGAACATGATTTCTGCCTGAGTCTGTCGGATTCCTTTCTATCGGCTGTGGAGATGAAGAGTCAGACTCAAGACTACAATTCCCATGATTCCACATGCATTCATGGCATCATCAAGCTAAGCCTTTGTTTTGTATAAGTGACCGCTAGCGGTGAAACATACATACTGTGCCTTTAAGAAATTAAAAGCTACACACTCCATCAATTAGGCTTAGAAGAACTTTTGCCAAACATATAACATGCTAGAAACATAATCACTGCAATAATGATCCAATCATATACTCTTAAGCATAATTAAATCCAAATAGCAGCTTTTTGGGGCCAGGCAGTGGGTATATATAGGCCTATATACTGTAATTAAGTAAGAGTAACTGCACTGAAAATTTTGCATAGACATTTAATGGCAATTCACTGGAGAAACAGACACTTTTTACAATAGCAACCACTATCGCTCAAAAACAAGCACTACTTCACAGTGAGGAGTGTGTGGAAACAGGTCCACAGGAACAGCCACAGTTGGTGTGAAGCCTTTTCCAGTGAGTTTTCGCTTAAAACCTGAATCACAGCAGAGCTCTCTAAAGTTCCTCATTGCCTCCCCCTCAGGTTTGCATGATATATAGACAAGTCTTCTTATGGCTGGGTGGTTCCTCAAAGCTCTGACAACTCGATAATGTAGGCCAGCTCTGGACGGATTCACAACGGCTGTCAGCCCGCCATCAGAATTCAAAGTGGGCATCATATTTGGTAGAACAACTTCTGCTTTGCCTGAGACAAATTCACAGTTATGAACTCCGTTTAGTGCTGCATTACACTTGGCGTCTTCGACCGCCTGCTCAATGAGCTCTATGCCAATGACTCTCTCCATCTGTGGGGATAACGAAATACCAATGGCTCCAGTACCACAGCATACATCCAGCAGGGTGCCCCCAACAAAAGCCCGATTCAGCTCCGCAACAGTTTTGTACAAAGCTTCCGCTGCTCCCCGATTCACCTGGAAGAAAGAATCAGCAGAAATGCGGAACTTGAAGCCAAGCAACTCCTCAAAGATATGGGGCTGTCCGTACAGAAGCTGATAGGGGGATTGTTCATTACTGCAACGGGTCATTGTGCTCTCCTGGAAATAAAGAGAATCCAGCTGACAAACTGCTCCGGGACCTTGTGTGAAGTACTCCACCAGAGCAGCTTTATGGACGCCAATTTCCTCAGGCCTTAGGTTTTGAGGATGGAAGTAGACTATGGCCATGGTGTGACCGGCAGAATTTGTTCTTATCGTGATTTCTCTCCAGTGACCACCATCATGAAACAAAATGCATGGTCTGAGTGGTGAGAGGCGTATAAAATCTTCATAGTACCTTGCCACCATGCTGTGTTTTGAAGGCATGTTCAGGAGATGGTCACCATGTACACAGACGATGTTACCTGTTTTTCCATTGCCGATATAAAATCCAACAGTTTTTGGATTCCCATCTACCCCTTTGCTGACAGAGAAGGTTGATTTATTGCGGTATCCATCACTCACTGGTGAGGCTACTATGGGAAGGAGTGGGAATCTTAAGTCATTTGAAAAAGGGTGCATTGAATCCTGAGCTAGCTGCTTTGTCACCTCAAGCAAGATCTTGTATTGCTGCTCTTGTTTCCACTGGAGCTGCTCCTCATAACTCATTCTCCACAAAGGAGTCACGGTGTCAGCCAGTCTTTCTTCCCAGGAAAGAGAATGCCAGTCAGCCGGTAGTTTGGGTTTCCTTTCATTTCTTCTCTTTACAGGCTTACTGACAGTATTGACAGCACCGCGGCTGGTTATTGAATAACTGAAACATATTTTTGGTACAGTGACGATTTGTTTGAACAATGGCCAGATTAAATGCAAGCGCTGAAATGTTTTATATGCACGCGACATTGATGCAGACTTCTATAGGGTCACACGGTCAAACACACTGCATTAAAATGATGTGTCTAGATATATTCTACCTCACAACATAAACGTGTAAACTGTCAACAGTCCAGTAAAACAAATATTGTTCCTTCTACCTTTTTTTTTTCTTGCATGTGCCAACTTGATAACAATTTTATACGGCGCTCTAATGACGCTACTTTCTTTACTAGTGCGCCCACTCTGCTTTCAGACCGGAGCAACAGTTGGTTTCCGGAAGTGCTACTTTTGTTTTAAAAGTGTTTTGCCGTTTCATTAGTTTTCATTTATTTTATTATTTTACTGTTACTATGAACTTAGAAGTAACTTAGATAATTCCAGGTTTTCATTGTGTGTAAATAATAATAATAAATAAATAAAACAAAAGGCAAATAAAAATAATTAAAGAATAAAAAGAACAACTTTATTTTTCATTGTAAAATGCATCGTTGGCTTTGTGTACAGTTTTGTCCATCTGTAGAAAAGGTACCACATAGTTTCATTTATACATGTATGCAAGAGTGTATTATTATTATGATTACAATCATCATCATCATTGTCGTTGTTGTCGTCGTCATCATCATTATTAAAGAAACAGAAATTATATTGAACAAAGTCAAACACCTTCAGGGGAACAAACACCCATAGATAAGCAGAATAAACAAAATAATGGATGTTGTTTAAGTTAAAATTAAATAAAGAATTAAAAATTAACATGAATTTAAAATATATTAAATAAATTAATAAACAAATAAGTCAAATAAGTAGGTCTAGAGGAACGTAGATGAAACCTTACCGATAGTATTACCAAATATTATATTCTTTATATTCTATTATATTCTTATATTTCTTCAGGAATCTGGCACATTTATTATTATTATTATTTTTATTTATTTTTATTTTTATTATTATTAGTAGTAGTAGTAGTAGTAGTAGTAATAGGCTAGTAGTAGTAGTAGTAGACTAGTTAAATAAAAGAAAAATATTTAAGAAATTAGTCTTTAATAGCAGGTTTTTATTGTAAAAGTTTATTTTTATCACAGGTAATTTAGCCTATTATTATTAGTAGTAGTAGTAGTAGTAGTAGTAGTAGTAGTAGTAGTAGTAGTAATTTTACAGTATGGGAAAACCTTAGCTTATACAGAGTGGACGTTCTATCCACTAGTGAAAAACTCTTTACGTTGTTGCAAACGTCATCAAGTTGCGTCTGTTGGGTCAGGAAAGAGATCAGTCATCAGTTCCGCCGTCGCAATGGAATCAAACAAGGACGAAGCGGAACGCTGCATCGAAATAGCGATCGCAGCCCTGCGAGATAATGAACCCGACAAAGCCAGACGGTTCCTCGAGAAGGCACAGAGACTGTTTCCCACGGACAAGGCGAGATGTGCGTGTAATATAAATAAGTGTATAATGGAGATCGTAAGAGGTCTGTTAAAGGGCCACCGGAAAACCTGAAGCCTGTAGTTAGATGGCAATTCAGGCCCTGAGATCTCGATCTCTTATAACGGTTAAAAGACCGCATTTTAACCATATATATTTTGTGCTCTTGGTTATATATCACTTCTGTTAGATGTCAATATACTATTTATATATTTAGGTAAAGTAATCTTACATAATAAAAGGTAAATTTAATCTTAATTATTTTCACTGCCAGATATATAGATATACAGACACACAGACACCAGTTCTTCTTATTAAAATGTAATGCAAGTGCTCTTGCTTCAGCATTACTAGAGTCTATTGCTGAGAATGGAGGACCTTCTACTAGTGAAGAAAACATTGGAGAACATGATGGTTTACGAAACAGAAGCCACAATGCTGGAGATCAGTCCTCTGGACATGGTGCCACAGAATCTGCCAAACCATACACATCAGAGCAGCTGGATGCTGTCAAAAGGTCTGTTATTTTTTTTCAGACTACTTGCTTAAAAGTCCAGGCTGTGGTCATTATTTCTGTGATGAATGTGTGCATAGTGGTTTCTTTACTAACGCCGGTCTCCGTTATACTGTGATCTGTCTTTCCCTTGATGCAGAATTAAGAGGTGTAAGGACTATTATGAAATTCTTGGAGTCACTAAAGAAGCCTCTGAGGAGGATCTGAAAAAAGCCTACCGAAAGTTGGCTCTAAAATTTCATCCAGATAAAAACCACGCACCCGGTGCCACCGAAGCATTTAAAGGTATAATACATGACGTAAACTCATGCATTCAGTATTTCTACTCAGTATGGAGAAAGTTTGCATGTGGTCTTCTCATTTGTTCTGTTTCCTGGTCTTCAACAGCTATAGGTAATGCTTACGCAGTTCTCAGTAACCCTGAAAAAAGAAGGCAGTATGATGTCTACGGTGAAGAAAAAGCCCACCCGACTCACAGGCATAGGACACATCATAGAAATTTCGAGGCAGATATTTCTCCTGAGGACCTTTTCAATATGTTCTTTGGCGGTGGATTTCCAACCAGTGAGTTGTGTGACCTTTGAAATGCGGTTTTAGAAATGCAACATGTCGGTGGTCGAATGCATTCAAAATCCACAAATGTGTCATTGTGCCATTTCTGTTTCTAGGTAATGTGCATGTGTACAGCAATGGCAGGATGAGGTTTGGCCATCAGCAGCGACCAGAACGACGAGAACAACAGAGAGAAGTAAGAGCCTGATCATCTTCCAACTTTAGTTTTTGTGCAGATTTTTTACTAATAGGGAAAGATGCCCCACTTAAGAACAATGTGCATTTATTGATTGTAGCATATTTAGATATACGTTTAGCATTTAAAGAATGATGATGCATGTGTTAATAATGGAAATAAATAGAAACATTTGCTAATTTAGTTGGCATTGCGACAGAATATAAAATGACCCCCGTTTTGGGGACATTTTTGGCGATTTTTGATATAATTTTTATTATGTTTTTTATGTCATTATTATAAAATACTAAATCAACTGTTCTATTAAAAATTGTGTTTTAGTAATTATTTATTATTAATTAGTATATAGTTTAATTTGAAGGTAAATGACTTACTTGTATACAAGCCTTTGAAAAAAGCACAATATGTAAGATTTTTAGATTAAAATATCCAAAAACCACTAGAAGAATATTATATATTTTGTTGACTTCTGTATTTACATGATCCCAAATGTTTCCAAGAATATTTAAATCCAGAAATGTAAGCAATTGTAACCAGGACACGGACCATGTCCATGCTCCGCCCATCAATGACATCATACCCACGTTAGACTTGATTTCCAGTTTTATTTTGTAGAAACCATGGAAACACCAAAGACGCTTTAATTTATTATGTGTTTATTAGACGGGTGAGCAACTGTTTGGATACATTCATCAACAGAAAACTAAACTAATTATATAGCTCAACACAATTAGTCTTATTGTTTAAATCTCGTTTACTTGATTTACAGCGAGCACCATGTTTTACCATGCCTAATATCGATCTAGCTTACTGCAGTGTGTAACAAGTGTCTCATAGTAGCATTATAACATAACTTTCAACACACTCAAATGTATCTAATATGATAAAACAGCACTGCGTTACCCCACATACGCATGACCGAAAAAAAAGCTCTGCGAAATCCAGGCGTCATCAAACTTCGTTTTGAATAGGTGACCTCTAGCGACGAAAAATTACATATTGTGTCTTTAATGAAGATATGTTCTAACAGCAACACGAGAGGTGACAGAGGGGGTACACGAACAAAATGCTGAGTTTTGCCATAATTCTACCCCACCTTAAAATAACATTAAAACCGAGCATGTATTTCTAACAGGCAAAATGCCACCTCTAGTGTACAATGCTAGTGCCGTAAAAGGTCAAATACATGACATCCAATCAATTACCTCATCTTTTGCAGTCAAAACCAACTGCATTCCTATGGGCAAGCTTTGCATGTGACAGATTGCATGCAGATTATGCTGCTTTAGCATATTGCGCTACATTACTGCTGTTCTCAACAATGTATTTTTGTAACAGTGGGGTTTTAGCAATTGCTAGCATGAAGAACAAATATAGACACAGGCTGTGAAGATCTGAGAAGATCTGATCCAAGAATTTCACTCTCCAAGGCACATGTGCTTTGGTGATGTGACAATAAAACTGACTTGACTTGCATAGAGATCAATATAAGACTCTTCAATGGAAAAAACATACCCTTTGTGAGTTCTTGTTTTTAACGTTGATAATAAGCAATGGCTATTGTACAAGCAAGAATGCCATTTTTCCTGAATATCAACACAATTGCAAATGTGACATTGATTTTGTACAACAGTTTAACAAACAAAAAGGTAATATTAAGCAATGTACATCTTAAATAGTATTGTTTGTTGTATTTTGCAACAAAATATTAGTGTGTCTCCACAGCAGTGTTTCATTAGTGAATGAAGCTGCAGTTTTGAACGAATTGAGAGAGTTAATATTCATTAATACAGGCAGTTACTTTGTTACCGAATGAATGATGCGATGACTCGCTCATTAAAACAGTGACTTGCCGCTACCCACTGGCTGTTTAAGTTTAATATTTAAAAGTATCTCTTAATTTTTACCACCACTTCATATTTCTTTTTTTGAAATTTCAAACATAAGGCCTATCTCATAACATTATTTGTGCCATTGTAATTGCATTCATGCCACATCTGAGCAGGATTAAATGGTGTGTAAATGCATCTAGATGCAGCTTGTTGTACCACTGCAGTGCAAAGATGGCGTTAGTTGATAATGATTTCATTTTGTTTAAATTATTGATTTAGTTTAATTTAATGCTGTATTATATTAATGCCCGGTTTCACAGACAAGGCTTAAGTCTACTCCCAGACTAAAATGCACTGCCAGATCTTAAAATATGTCCGTACCATTGTTTGGTCTCAAGATGCACATCAGTAATGTTTTTTTTCTAAGGTATGTTTATAAAAGGAACTTAAATGTCCTAATTAAACTAAGGCCTAATCCTGGCTTAATCTAAGACATGTCTGTGAAACCAGGCATATTTATATTAATGGAATTTAAGAATTTGACATCAAACATGGCATACATTTAATAGGGTTAGAAAAACTTTTCCTTAATGAAGGTAAACATGCACCTGAAAATCAATTTAAGGGGGTAGATATTGTCCCTTAATGGAAAAGGTGTGACTGCAGTATAGATGAAATTGTGTCATCTATGGGTAAGAGAAAAAATGACTGTTGTTTATGGAGTATTAAAGTGCAATAACTGAGCCATTATTATGCATTTAAAATGCAGACTGTCACAATGTAACTTTTATTTTAATACATGATTTTCATTATCCAGGGTGGCCTTGCCTTGTTTGTACAGCTGATGCCCATACTCATTCTGATCATAGTCTCAGCTCTCAGCCAGATGATGGTTTCCAGTCCTCCATACAGCCTCAGCCACAGACCGTAAGACTAAACATTTACCAAAATTTGCATTATCTTATAAATATGAGTTGTGTGCTTGGTATTTTATTGTACAGTATTATTTTAAATGGTATGTGACTATACTTGCTTAAAGTGTCACTTTTATGCTTTTTCAAATATTACTTTTAGTGTAGTGCGTGATATTGTGAATGTAAAAGGTCTGCAAAGTTTTAAAGATCAAAGTGCACAACAAATAAAGTTATTGTCTCCTAAAAGAAAGAATCGATTATGAACTGTTAAAACGAGTTGTCAGCAATTCCAGTCTCACTTCCTGTTACAAATGTAACCGGTTCTACTAGACTAGCTCCAAGTGGGATTCGAACCGGCGCTAACAAAGACGCTAAAGACCTCAGTCTCTAGTGTCAGTCGCTATCGCGCCTCTTGAAGCCAAGAGATTTAGATTTACTCGCACAGCTCTTACTAGCTTGCCTCCGTCTTACTCAACCTGCTCTGTGTGGGATTCGAACCGGTGTCTCCTTCATGGGAGGCAGGTGCTAACAAGAAAGCTAAAGGCAGCACGCCTCTTGAGGCCAGGGAAGTGAGGTTTACTCTCACAGCTCTTACTCCCTTGCCTCTGTTACACTAACCCCCCTAAACTTCACTCCCATCCGGGTCACAGCACCAACATTGGAGGCGGGTGCTAACAAGGATGTTAAAGACCGCAGTCTCTAGCGTCAGTTGCTAGCACACCTCTTGAGGCCCGGGAAGTGAGATTTACTTGCACAGCTAGTATTAGCTTGCTTCCGTTACACTCACCCCCTAAACCTCACTCCCATCTGGGTCACGGCACCAAATGTAACTGGTCCTAGTCGACTCGCTTCAAGCTGGATTTGAACAGTCATCTCCAGCATGGGAGGCAGGTGCTAACAAGTATGCTAAAGACTGCAGTCTCTAGCGTCAGTCGCTAGCATGCCTCTTAAGGCCAGGGGAGTGAGATTTACTCAGCTGTTACTAGCTTGCCTCCGTTACACTAACCCCCCTAAACCTCACTCCCACCCAAGTCACGGCACCAAATGTAACTGGTCCTACTCGACCTGCTCTGTAGGCGTCTCCGCCATGGGAGGCTGGTGGTAACGCTAAAGACTGCAGTCTCTAGCACGCTTCAGGGGAGTGAGGTTAAAGGCCAAAGTATACTTCACTTTTTTGCGTACACAAAGCTCAGCGTATCATATCGTCATCAGAAGAGTATGTCTGAACTGTATGCGCCCTGCCAGATTTTTGTAACCGCGCATTATTTATACGCACAGGCCGCACAAGCGCATTTAATTTTTTTGCAGTATTTACATGGGTTGTAACTCGTGGCGAGAGATTGCTCAACTGCGCATGCGTCCACCGCCTGTGTATGTGTCAAAAGAAGTATACTTTGCAAGGCTGTGCATTTAACTGCGTACACTCACATACTTGTAAAACAAAGTGTACTTTGGACTTTACTCGCACAGCTCTTACTGGCTTGCCTCCATTTCACATACCTACATAAAAATGTAACAAATTTGCATAAATCCGCAAACAACGTCCTGTAGTTAGAGACGTAACAAACTCTGAGAAATTAGGTGATGTGCAATATACACTCACCTAAAGGATTATTAGGAACACCTGTTAAATTTCTCATTAATGTAATTATCTACTCAACCAATCACATGGCAGTTGCTTCAATGCATTTAGGGGTGTGGTCCTGGTCAAGACAATCTCCTAAACTCCAAACTGAATGTCAGAATGGGAAAGAAATTTTGAGCCTGGCATGGTTGTTGGTGCCAGGCGGGCCGGTCTGAGTATTTCACAATCTGCTCAGTTACTGGGATTTTCACGCACAACCATTTCTAGGGTTTACAAAGAATGGTGTGAAAAGGGAAAAACATCCAGTATGCGGGAGTCCTGTGGGCGAAAATGCCTTGTTGATGCTAGAGGTCAGAGGAGAATGGGCCGACTGATTCAAGCTGATAGAAGAGCAACTTTGACTGAAATAACCACTCGTTACAACCGAGGTATGCAGCAAAGCATTTGTGAAGCCACAACACGCACAACCTTGAGGCGGATGGGCTACAACAGCAGAAGACCCCACCGGGTACCACTCATCTCCACTACAAATAGGAAAAAGAGGCTACAATTTGCACAAGCTCACCAAAATTGGACAGTTGAAGACTGGAAAAATGTTGCCTGGTCTGATGACTCTCGATTTCTGTTGAGACATTCAGATGGTAGAGTCAGAATTTGGCGTAAACAGAATGAGAACATGGATCCATCATGCCGCCTTACCACTGTGCAGGCTGGTGGTGGTGGTGATGTAATGGTGTGGGGGATGTTTTCTTGGCACACTTCGTGCCAATTGGGCATCGTTTAAATGCCACGGCCTACCTGAGCATTGTTTCTGACCCATTCTCTGATGGCTACTTCCAGCAGGATAATGCACCATGTCACAAAGCTCGAATCATTTCAAATTGGTTTCTTGGACATGACAATGAGTTCACTGTACTAAAATGGCCCCCACAGTCACCAGATCTCAACCCAATAGAGCATCTTTGGGATGTGGTGGAACGGGAGCTTCGTGCCCTGGATGTGCATCCCACAAATCTCCATCAACTGCAAGATGCTATCCTATCAATATGGGCCAACATTTCTAAAGAATGCTTTCAGCACCTTGTTGAATCAATGCCACATAGAATTAAGGCAGTTCTGAAGGCGAAAGGGGGTCAAACACAGTATTAGTATGGTGTTCCTAATAATCCTTTAGGTGAGTGTATGTATATGAGAAATATATAATAATGTTTTTTGACATTGGATGCATGTAAACCTTTTGTAGGAGACCTCCAAAACTAAATTAGGTAAAATGGTATAATAGGGGCACTTTAAAAGTTATATGAAGCTCTTTCTCTATCCCATAGTGCGTTTTGAGCTAGCTGTCACACTAAGCTAGCTGCCGCACCATGTTTGTTTTAATTTTTAAACCTCAGTTTTACAGAGAAATGTTTAAAGTGAAAACAAAAACATGTTTATTTTGAAGAAAGATGGTTGTCTTGCGGGTGACAAATATCTCTGACGTTATTGTACATTCCACCTGCTTTAGATCCATGGGCCACACAAACAAGCGACACACTCCTACTCTGAAGGTGCCTTACTATGTTGGCGACCAATTCTCAGAAGAATATACAGGGATGAATCTTAAGAATGTTGAACAAAGTGTGGAGGAGGACTATATATCAAACCTGAGAAACAACTGCTGGAAGGAGAAACAGCAAAGTATGTGCCTCATATGAAGCTGCTTAATGCTGCATGTCTGTATGTGATGTAAAAAAAAAGTAATGCAAGTGTAATTTTGCATAACTTTCTGAAAACTTAGACATCTATGCTCTTATTTGCAGAGGAAGGCTTGTTGTATCGGGCACGTTACTTTGGGGACACCGACTTGTACCAAAGAGCGCAGAAAATGGCAACACCCAGTTGCTCGAAACTTTCAGATATACAGGTTGTTTTACATGGACACTGAGTAGCAGAAAGTGAGTCGACGGTTTACTTTCCTATTCTGAATTTGAGCTTATCTAGTGCATTCTTACCTGTGGATATACTGTGACCGTTTGTGTTTGTTTCAGGTAGTGTCCTGATGTGACGTCATTTGAAAATGTTCATGTACAGAAATGTTCTGTTTTCTTTGCTAAAATGGAACATTGCATCGCACCAGTTCAAGAGAAGCGAAGATAGCCCATCCTGGTGCCACAGGGGTTCACTTTCATCTCTCCTTCAAAATTTGCGGAAAATTACAAGTCGTGGAAGATCTTAACACCTGTGAAGTAGTTATAAATGTGGATTTAAAAATGTAATGAATTAAGAATGAAAAATTAGATGATTTGCGGTAGAGAGGAAAGTAAACAGCTGTTAAATGGTAATCAATGCTGCTAGCTTACTGCTTTTCTTTTTTTTATTTACACCTCGTTTTTTTTCTTAAAGCATTTTTTTCAACACCCATATTTGGGCTTTCTGAGCCAACTCTGAAATTTCTAGTAGTGCTTAAATCTGTTGATCTGACCACAGGAAGTCAAATGATTGTTGTTGTCATTCAGCGTTTAATGAATTGTTTTACCTGTTGGATTTTTAAGAAGAATGTTTGAGATTTATGCAAATGGAAAATTAATTATTTATTAAATGGTGTCATACTATTTTCTTCCATTTAGTTATTTTTTTTTTTTTTAAATGTATAAACATTCATTTAACAGCGTGTTTTGCAAAGTGTAGATTGGAGGTTCTAAAGCATAATCAAGTGCCTTGCCAGCTCCAGTCTTACTGTATACTGTCTCTGCATATATGTAATATAGGAAGGAAAAACATCACTGCTAGAAGTTAGTGCATAGACCAGTTAGCCACTGAAATACTAATTTTCCTGAAGATTTTCTTTTTTTATATACATTATATTATGTTCTTTCAGTTCAGTGCAACATTTTATGATTTTGTGTGTATGTATGTAATGTAACATAGTTACCGAAAGGAAATAAACAATAATACATTTTCTTTTTAACACATTTAGATTTAAAATATAATTATTTCAACTTTCCAATAATAAGTCTTGAGAGGCAAATCTGTTTGGAAATACATTTTCTATACTATTCTCTATTTTATTTGCATTTAAAAAATGCAGTAAAATCAGTAATGTTGTTAAATATTAATATTTCAAATATATTTTTCCTGTTTTAAAATGTAATTTATTCATGTGATTCAAAGCTGAATTTCTAGCATCATTACTCCAGTCCTCAGTATCACATGATCCTTCAGAAATCATTCTAATATGCTGATTTACTGCTCAAGAAACATTTTTATTACTATCAATGTTGAAAACAGTTGTTCGAATTATTTTCATGGAAGCCGTGATACATTTTTGTCAATATTATTTGATAAATAGAAAGTTACAAATTGTTTAAAATCGATTTTTTAAAACAATGTACGTCTTAACTGTCACATTTAATGTGTCCTTGCTGAATGAAACTACAAGGAAAGTGTTTAAAAAAAAAAAAAAACTCCAAACCTTTGATTGGTAGTATAGATTTGGATCTGCAGTCGACGTGTCAGTGTTGGAATTGCACACCAGGAGGCAGTCGTGAGCTTTCCTACTAAAAAGTAATAAATATTATATTACATATTTCCTCATTAACATCTCTTCTGGGCATAACAGCACATACAAAACAAAAAAAATGCACGTTAAAAATCAATTATATTGTTGCTAACAGTTCATAATAGGATTATTAACACTCCCACCCCAGTCATAAACCCATTCCACATCTGAGTTGCTATGTATGATCAACAACACAGGCATATATTAATCATATTAATGCTTGGAGAAGATTTGCTTTCATAAAACTATCCCATTGAGATCATAAAAAAAAAAAGCATTTTAATAGGATGAATTCCAGGCAGATTAAAAGGCACTGAGAGTTTCTGAAATGATACAGGTGGGTTCAGTGTTGGTGGTCAGAGTTTTGTGAAATCATGAATTGAGCTGTTTTCATGGCCAGCTCAGTGAAGGGAGGAGCAACAGAACAGTCCCTGGACTGCTTTGAGTAGTCAGTAACCATAGAAACACCATGCTTTTAGTAAAGAAGAGACTCCTGTTTTGTCTGTGGTCACTGATGTTTAAAGTCTTGGAAACCGTTATTATCTCCAGAAGAACTATGAGCTGATCGTGACTGCATATGGCATGATAATGGCGTCTGACTCCAAAATACTGGAGCACGAATTATTTTTTTCTCTCTAAAGAGTCTAACCCAGTATGCATCTAAATAATGTGTGTCTCTGTGTGTGTCTTCATCCAAAACACTGTTCCATTTAAGATGTGATTTATTGCAGGGGAGGACGAAAAGGATCCCAGCTCCCAGAGGACCAGTAGAAACTCTGATGTTGGATAATTCTTGCTGAGATGAGGTGTTCTTTCATGCAGTTCCAATGCGCTGCACTGCAAGTTTAGGTGTGAAGTTACACTTAAGGTTAACATAAAGATCCGAGCCACTTATCTAGTGGACCATGAGGGGGTCGCTTTCCTTCAGTGACATTATTGCACAGATGAGTAATTTATTAAAATGTCATGCCATTTACAATTTGGCCCCCCTTTTGGGGGAACCTAACCCTAAAACAACTCTAAAAATCCTTCTGTCAGCAAAACTGTGCAAAGATCATGTCTGCCAGTATTACTGCATGCGGAGGAAGGCAATAATGGGCTACGGTATTGTTTAACGCCTTCAGCGAAGATTAATCGAGCCACTTTAAAGATTATGCTGTGTGCTTCTGAGAAAGAGAACGCTGCTGATGACATTTTGAGTGCAGATTTATACTGGTAAGGAAGCATTAAAAAATAACACCTTGCAACGCAGAATTGAGGATTACAGCTTTAAAGGCAGAGCAAAAAAATAAAATAAAACTCTAATCCTGAGAGAATGGAAAATCAGATTTGACACAGCTCTCTGGAATACTTGATTCTGATCAATAGTGCCATCCGATGATTTTTTTCTAATATTCACTTTTATCAGAGTATACCCAGCTAACAGGGAAAGTTCACAGAACTTTAGACAACATTGTGGCACGGTTTTCTCAAAGTTCTGAACAAAGGTTCTCCAGTAACATTAATAAAATGTTCATGTTTCTTTAATAACGCTCTCCAAACATCTGTACAAAAACATTATCTATACATCATACATGATAAAACAGGTTTTTTTTCTGAAACATTTTGGTTGGATGCTTATCTAATGTTTTTAAATGTTACTAGTTTCAGAATGTTTAGAGAACATTTAGAAATTACGTTTTCATACATTAATGGGAATGTTAGCACAACACTCTTGGAACATATTTTTGTTAGCTGGGTATCAGACCAGCTGAACCATTGCTACTTTTGTGTTTCTCTTGTGAAAATGAAATCAGAGAACTTCCATATTACATTACTGTAATGTTGCAGTGTTTGTTCATGTCAAAAAATACAATTTGCCTGTCAAACCTAAGCATCTTTGATACATATGTCTCCAGTTACCTCTGAAAAAAACTGCCACATTGAATCAGCAAAGCCAAAATGTGACCAAAGGTGAAAAAATATATCAGTATCACCAAAAATCACTAAAGGGAAACATAGAAGAGTGCGACTTGCTGTGGTAATGGTAATGAAATCTGTGACTTTTCAGGCTCATTGCAGATGAAAGAACGAAATGAAGCAGGGTTTGCCTTCACTGCAGCATATCAGTGGCAGAAGTGACACTGCGCTGCAGAGCTGGGATATGCTGAGAGCAGGGAAAAAGCTGAATCCCTGATCCATGTGGTACGTACAACATCACCTCTAAACATTGATGTTTCTTTCGTATGTGAGAGGAGGAGTAATCCAGAGTCAATGGGTCTCTTATGTCCTTTCTAGCTCATACAGTTATTTATGGGTGCTGGCCAAGACTGTTTGATTCCCAAGGAATGTGGAAACAGAAAACATACATACATATATACATATACACTCACCTAAAGGATTATTAGGAACACCTGTTCAATTTCTCATTAATGCAATTATCTAATCAACCAATCACATGGCAGTTGCTTCAATGCATTTAGGGGTGTGGTCCTGGTCAAGACAATCTCCTGAACTCCAAACTGAATGTCAGAATGGGAAAGAAAGGTGATTTAATCAATTTTGAGCGTGGCATGGTTGTTGGTGCCAGATGGGCCGGTCTGAGTATTTCACAATCTGCTCAGTTACTGGGATTTTCACGCACAACCATTTCTAGGGTTTACAAAGAATGGTGTGAAAAGGGAAAAACATCCAGTATGCGGGAGTCCTGTGGGCGAAAATGCCTTGTTGATGCTAGAGGTCAGAGGAGAATGGGCCGACTGATTCAAGCTGATAGAAGAGCAATTTTCGACTGAAATAGCCACTCGTTACAACCGAGGTATGCAGCAAACCATTTGTGAAGCCACAACACGCACAACCTTGAGGCGGATGGGCTACAACAGCAGAAGACCCCACCGGGTACCACTCATCTCCACTACGAATAGGAAAAAGAGGCTACAATTTGCACGAGCTCACCAAAATTGGACAGTTGAAGACTGGAAAAATGTTGCCTGGTCTGATGAGTCTCGATTTCTGTTGAGACATTCAGATGGTAGAGTCAGAATTTGGCGTAAACAGAATGAGAACATGGATCCATCATGCCTTGTTACCACTGTGCAGGCTGGTGGTGGCGGTGTAATGGTGTGGGGGATGTTTTCTTGGCACACTTTAGGCCCCTTAGTGCCAATTGGGCATCGTTTAAATGCCACGGCCTACCTAAGCATAGTTTCTGACCATGTCCATCCCTTTATGACCACCATGTACCCATTCTCTGATGGCTACTTCCAGCAGGATAATGCACCAGGTCACAAAGCTCGAATCATTTCAAATTGGTCTCTTGAACATGACAATGAGTTCACTGTACTAAAATGGCCCCCACAGTCACCAGATCTCAACCCAATAGAGCATCTTTGGGATGTGGTGGAACGGGAGCTTCGTGCCCTGGATGTGCATCCCACAAATCTCCATCAACTGCAAGATGCTATCCTATCACTATGGGCCAGCATTTCTAAAGAGTGCTTTCAGCACCTTGTTGAATCAATGCCACGTAGAATTAAGGCAGTTCTGAAGGTGAAAGGGGGTCAAACACAGTATTAGTATGGTGTTCCTAATAATCCTTTAGGTGTGTGTGTGTGTGTGTGTGTGTGTGTGTGTGTGTGTGTGTGTGTGTGTGTGTGTGTGTGTGTGTGTGTGTGTGTGTGTGTATATATATATATGTATATATGTGTATATATGTGTATGTATGAAGACTTCAGATGCAAAGGCCTCCAAGTCCGTCTGACGTCTTTCTTTAAAATAAGCATTTTTGTCAGACTTCCATGTATAAGTTTCTACCTAAGTACCGGTACTTCTGAATGGGCTGAGGCTGGGATTTAGTGGGTTTGAAGCAAAAGTATGTTATGAACGTATACTATATGCGGAGAGCAGTCACTCAGTATTATCTCATTTTTGACCAAAGTGGCTTTTAGAGGCTTTTGCATCTGAACTCTTCATATATATCAAATACAGGTGCTGGTCATATAATTAGAATATCATCAAAAAGTTTATTTATTTCACTAATTCCATTCAAAAAGTGAAACTTGTATATTATATTCATTCTTTACACACAGACTGATATATTTCAAATGTTTATTTATTTTAATTTTGATGATTATAACTGACAACTAAGGAAAATCCCAAATTCAGTATTACAAGACGAAAAAAAAAGAAAAGCTGAATTTATTCAAATGACCCTGTTCAAAAGTTTATGAACCCTTGATTCTCAATACTATGTGTCGTTACCTGGATGATCCATGTCTGTTTTTGTTGTTGTTGTTTTTTGTGATGGTTGTTCATGAGTGATTTGTTTGTCTTGAGCAGATAAACTGCCCATCGTTGACTTGCTCCGTTCAGGTAAGGATACTTCTCTTCTCCACTAAGCAAGTAATGCTGATGTTAAATTTATGATCCATATTGTTAGATTTTTTTTTTTAATTAGGCTACTTTATGCATAAACATACCCAGTCACAAAAAACATTAACGCTATCCCATGCCTTTATCTCAATTTTTCCTTTTAAAAGGGCTCACATACTGTCCATTTTTTGCTCATTTTGTCCTTCGTAAAATGTTTTTTCATTAACAACCGGAAGTGACACAATGCAACTCTAAACTCAATTGTGTATTTCAGATGTTGTCTCAATATTATCATCTGCAGAGAGAAACTGCCACACTGACTTAAAGACATCAGGATTAAGATATTTCACACTTGGTCTTCATTGCATCTATATCATGTTCAATGTCAATTGTTATTTAATGTATTCCGCTAATAACTGTTGTTAGAGCACTGTTGTTTTTGCTACAATTTATTAAAATGACCCTGTTCAAAAGTCTATGAACCTTTGATTCTTAATACTATGTGTTGTTACCTGGATGATCCACGGCTGTTTTTTTTTTTGTTTTTTGTTTTTTACATCTTTTACGAAACCTTTTACAAGATCTTATTGGCTAGCCAGAAGATGGTTTTATTACATCCATGGCATGCCAGTAATAGTTTTTTTTTTTTTTTTTTTTTTTTTTTTTTTAATTATTATTAAAACAACTTTAATTGTTATCAGCAGATCCTTACCCCAAGCATATGCTCTACACTTCACCACAACGGTAACCTCCAAAAACACTAACATAACAAAACATTAAAAAGTCTCGCCATTTTCTCATCTTGTTAGAAATGCATAAAATAGCACTTTATTTAAACATTTACTCTCCGAATTCAGCCCCTTTGCAAAGCATGATGGGAAGTTAAAGTCCTGTTTGATTGGGTTACTTGATTGAAACATGTTGTTTCAAAATAAAAACATCAAGTTATGTCAAAGAGTAACTGTTTTAAGTCAGTTTAACATGATTCAATTACATTTGAACCAGAAACATGATATAATGGTGATAAATCAAGAAGAATTGCTTAAATAAAGTGAACAGCAAAAAAGTTCATTTTTTTGAGTGTAGACTGCCCAACGTTCTTCAGAAAAATCCTCCGGGTCCTGCCAAAAAACCCTCTCCAGCAGTAACTGTATGATTTTGAAATCCATCTTTTCACACTGAGGACAATTGGGGCACTCAAACACAACTAATAAAAAAGGTTCAAACATTCACCGATGCTCCAGAAGGAAACATGATGCATTAAGAGCCGGGGGGTGAAAACCCATTGAATTTGAGGATCAAGGTAAATTGAACTTAATTTGTCTTCCGAGAAACATGTAAGTATCTTCTGTTGCTTCTGAAGAGCAGTACTAAATGAAAAAACAAATTTAAACAAAATAAGAAACATTTGGATGTCTTCATCCTGTTCAAAAGTTTTCACCCCCCGGCTCTTAATGCATCATGTTTCCTTCTGGAGCATCGGTGAATGTTTGAACCTTTTTTATTAGTTGTGTTTGAGTCCCTCAGTCGTCCTCAGTGTGAAAAGATGGATCTCAAAATCATACAGTCACTGATGGAAAGGATTTAAATATGCAAAAGATGATGGAAAACTGAAGAATTTTGGGGACCTGGATGACTTTTCTTAAGAACGTTGGGCAGTTTAACTGCTCAGGACAAACAAGGGACTCAAGAAAAACCATCACAAAAAAACCAACTAAAAAACAGCAGTGGATCATCCAGGTAATGACACATAGTATTAAGAATCATAAAATTTTTACAGGGTCATTTGAAAAAATTCAGCAATTTTTTTGTCTTATTTTTTGCACACTATATGTTAAAATGTATCTTATTCAGGACAGTACTAAATAAAAAAATAATATATATATATATGCACTGTTTTAAGAAATTAAAAAGCCTTTTTGTGAAAAAGTGTTTGCTTTGTGGAATTTACAATTTGTATACAAAAAATATATACCCCTGTCTTAAACGGAGACTGCACGTTTTATGTGAAGTATGTTGAGGTTTGCATTGCTTGCCTGCAGCATATGTTCTTTCATATGAATCAGGTGTCACACATATGCATGTATGAAACTACAGCTAGTGACAACCATAGCCATGGTCAAAAATGACCACTTGAAACCCCCTGTGGGGCTTTCAGGGTTGAGTTACACTATATGCTGACATATTCACACACAGATAAACAATGTCATGTGTGCTCTGTCAATTGTCCTGTCAGTCAGTGCTTTTTATGTCGCATCGTTTTGGTGTCAATATCAGGGTGCATGTTTCCGTCTAAGCACTTTAAGTTTCGTTCAGATAAAACACTTTTGGTCCATAATGATGCACCATTTCAAACCAAAACTGTATTAAATATCACAATGCACACTCCAAACAACCACTCATGGTCCTCGTTCGGGAACTGGTTGCTTGCATTTGGCAAACAGATTACTTAATATTTTGCTATTAGCAAAGAAATAAGATTTTCCCTTGTGAACACAATTAATAAAACTGAAGCCCTGCTGCAAATGAAGGTGTAAACAAAACAAGTTATACATTTTCTTCAGTCTATTTAAAACAAAATGCAATAAGCAAGAAATAATATGAGTACACTCTAAAAAAAGATGGTTCTTCAAAGGTACTTTACACGTAGTATCAGTTCATTAGTTCTATTCAGAACCGTATGGTCTTGAGGAACCCATATTATATTATATATATATATATGCTTATGGTTCTTTATTCTCGCCTTTTTTGTTTTTCCATCTGTAGCTGTCAAAGAATGTGTTGACAGCCTGTGTAGTTGTATAGCTGAGCTCCAGAAAATCAGTGATGATGTGGCTCAACAGGTAAATTATTTCTTTATTAAAATGTCTATGTCTATGTCTAAAATGTCTTTTTAGTTTAACAGAACATGCAAGGACTTGGACTGTTCAGGTAAGGATACTTCTCTTCTCCACTAAGCAAGTACTGATGTTAAATTTATTATCCATATTGTTAGATTTTTTTAAAATTACGTTATGCATAAACATACCCAGTCAAACACACACACACACACACACACACACACACACACACACACACACACACACACACACACACACACACACACACACACACACACACACACACACACACACACACACACACACACACACACACACACATATATATACTATATATTTTTTTTTGTGCTAATTTTGGCCTTCATAAACAATTGCTTTTTCATAAACAACTGGAAAAGACTGGAAAATGTAACTCTAAACTCAATTGTGTATTTCAGATGTTGTCTCAATCTCATCATCTGCAGAGAGAAACTGCCACTCAAAATACACACATAATGATGGACTTAAAGACATCAGGATATTTTTTTGTCTTCGTTGCATCTATATCATGTTCAATGTCAATTGTTATTTAATGTATTCCGCTAATAACTGTTGTTAGAGCACTGTTGTTTTTGCTACAATTTGCCATGTCAATAAAAAATAAAAGTATCTAACTGACACAATGTAAAAACCAAATAGAGGCCACAAGACCAGGCAGATAGAGGGGTAAAAAAACTAAAATGAATAAATTATGTTTAAAAATAATATTAATAATAGCCTATTACTATATAATATTAATGAAAATGATTATTAAAAAGGATATTTATAACACCAAGTGCTGCCTGTAGGTCCTATAGCACAATTTGGTACTATTTAGAACCATTTTTCTTAAGAGTGTAGTATAGTGTGCTATTCTGAATTCAGCCAGTCACTTGTTTCATTCATGAATGAATCAGCTTTTGAAACGAATTGGTTGAGGAAATGATTCAATAACTCACTCATAAAGACTTGCATAGGCTACTCTCTTAAGAAGGTACAACCCAATTCCGGAAAAACTAAAAGACTAAAATGTTTAAACAGATACATTTTACACTTTTATCCACTAATTGAACTCATTTCAAAAGCCATGAACTAGCTCACCTTACAACTGAGCATGAAAAATATCTACACAGACACACAATAAACATCATTTAAATTTGATGAGTTTAACTACAAAGCAGAAATTCCCATAACAAAAATATAAAAGTTTACAAAGTAAAAAAAGTGACTTTCTTACCTCGAAATTGTTTTTCCCACTCTAACATCTGCTGTATTTGCCACAGGGATCTACTTTATCACATGTGCAATAAGGACTAAACTTAGCATGTGTAAACTGAATCAGATGATTTGTAAGTAGTTCCCGATTGGCCAGATTGGAATTGTTACAACAACTGACCGTGTTACAACCATCCCCGTTCTCCCCTATAGGCCAACTTCCGGTGAGATTCTGAATATGCAGGTTCGTTCGAGTCATGTCGGAAAAATCGTATTCACGATTTGACCACCACAATGTCGTAAATACGAGTGGGAAGCTCAGGATTGATCTTTTTCGTTCACTGGCCCAGCAAACACAGAACGTTCCCCTAACCGTTCTAGGAACGTTCTTTTTAGGTTTTATTTTTTGCAACCATAAAATAAAGTTCCCAGAACATTGCAGGGTGGTTATTTTTAAACATCCTAAAAATAAGTTATAGGCCTAGAGAACATTCCCTAATGTTATTTTTAGATTATTTAATAACCATGTAAAACGCCCTTCCAATTAAAACGTTTGTTTAAAATGATAGGCCTACAGCATTTATGTAAGCCTATTATGTAAACGTGTTATAATGATCAGATAAATCCAACTTTATAAAATATTAAGTCAGGGTTAAGCATAGTGTGAAAAGCACAGAAATCATAAATTCTTGTGTTTGTTTCTATCTTCATTTAATACGCCTCTGATCTGCACGCACTTCTCCAGCACATGCTTTCTCCTCTCCTGACTTCTAAAGAAAACCGTGCACTGTGTAACTTAAATTAACGGTCATTTTGTTTTACTGGCTGAGGCTGACAGACAAACATTCGTTTATATCGATCTCTTTATTGAATAATTACTTATAATTGATATATAGATGTGACTGTGAGAATATGTGTTTTCGGATAGATTTGACACCCTTATTAAAGATGTTAATCGAGTTTTGTTTGCGGACCAAAAGCAGCATGTCCCGCCAAACTGTACAATTGTAACGAGGACTTGGGCAGATCGGGATCCATGTGCAGTTTATTAAAATAACACAAACTCACAGTTCAAGCAGGCGTGGGTCGGTAAACCAGGGTGAACAGTACAGCAATATCAGAGGCAGTGCATCATTCTTGGTCATAACAGGCAATAGGTCAGGGCAGGCAGCAAGCAAACCAGATTTAAAGTCCAGGGTCGCAAACGGTAGTCCAAGGCAGAGTTAAACACAGGCAGGATAATCACAGGGAATAACACTCAGAAATGCAGCCGGGACAAACAAGACTTTGCAATGAATGATTGAGAGCAGAGTTTATACCCAGTTAACAATTTTTGGTTCCCAGAACATTCTGAGAACGTTAGTTTCTGGTTCCCAGAACAGACATCCTGACGTTTTCTATTGGTTAGCCAGGAAAGTTTTCTTTACGTAAATAGAATGTTCCCTGTTGGTTTGGGCAACGTTCCCCTAACCTTCCCAGAACGTTCCCCTAATGCTCCCCTAACCTCTTTACGCCGATATCATTTACTGCTGTATGGTTAAGCAGCATGGAAGACGGATATATGGACGTCAATAATCAGTAACCTACTACAATTATGTCTTGATTTGAACTTGTTTAATCAATAGAAATAATCCAAGCACATAAAACCTTCATATGGAGGATTAAATAAAATTTAATTTATCTATGCATTGATTTCGTAACTTGTAGGCCTATCACTGACACTACAACCAGGTTTTATGTTTAAGTGCAAAATAACAATGACTTCAACACAATATGGGGTTTTAAAATATAAATTTTATTCACAGACATTAAAAAATGAATATAGATTACTTTAACTGGGATAACTTTGCATTAATTTCTTACTACTGAATTAGCAGGGCGTAGCCTTCTCTCTTTTGGTCAGTAAACAAAAACTTCCTAGTTAACATCATGTCGTCTTCAGTTACGTGTCAAATCTATCTGAAATCACACTATTTACAGGTTTTAGGTTTATAAAATAAACCCCAAAAATAACCTGCAGGGAACGTTTTGAGAACGTTCTCTTTAGGTTACAAAAACACAACCAATAGAGAACGTTCCCAGAACGTTCTTATTTGGTTCCCCACAAAAATAACCAAACGGGAACCATATGGGAACGTTAGGGGAACGTTCTGTGTTTACTGGGTATAGGCATGTTGATGAGGAACAGGTGTGCAGTAATCAGTCCTGGAGTTAGGGTGTATGGGAAATGAAGTCCAAAATGGAGGTTAGTAGGTACTCTGGTGAGTTTGACCTCTGGTGGCCGACGGTGGAATCTTCACCGGCGTTTGTGACAACAATTCAGTGGTAAGAAAATGCACTGATATCCTACTTTAAGTCGAACACGAATACATTTCATATATATATATAAATAAAATAAAATAAAAAACCTGCACTATTGGATAAGAATGAAGAGAGCTGGACGATGACATCACTGATTTCTGCAGAACTGATTTATTGATTAACGTTAGCTTAAATTAACTAGGCTAATTTAATCATCAATTATCTTTACAATGGAACTGAATCAACAATAAACTGACTTCAGCTGAACAATAAATATCACTATTTACTTTTAGAGCTGCTGCACAGCCGAAATGAACTCTTTTTGCATCATTGAATCATTTTCCTGTTAGGCCTATCACTGTAAAGCTGTTTTGAAGCAGTCTGTATTACGCTTTATAAATAAAAGTGACTTGACTTTACGATTTGGGGGCGAGTCGGTGAGAGCTATTTAGCAATGACATTGTCAGGTTTTTCTATTAAGTAAGCTATTGAATATGATAGCATTATACAGTAGGGATGCATGCGATTTCAGATGTAGCCTTGTTTTGTTTCTAAAAGCGTTCTGAACGAATCGGTTCAATGAATGAGCAATGATTCACTTATAAAGAAAGTCTCTTCTCGACACCTACTGGGGCATCGATGCAACCTGCAGAAAGATCTCCCCTGCTGACAGTCTGTGCATTTCGCCCCAAAAATGTAAATAATTTCTTTGAGAGTTGCATCATTTGAATTAAATCCCATACAACCCGAATAGACTGTGCTATATAAAGATGACTGTGATATTATTTCTTTTGTTCCTTTTTTATTTATTTTTATTTTTTATATTGTTGTTTTAGGCCTACACTCTAAAAAATGCTGGGTTAAAAACAACCCAAATTGGGTTGAAAATGGACAAACCCAGCAATTGGGTTGTTTTAACCCAGTAAATAGGTTGTTTTAACCCAGCGGTTGGGTTAAATGTTTGCTTAAAACAACCCAATCGCTGGGTTAAAACAACTCAATCGCTGGGTTAGTCCATTTTCAACCCAACTTGGGTTCCAGAGTGTATTTATTATGTTAATATAGGCCTATAAATTCGTTATATAATCGAAGTATTGAATTGTGGTTTGGACAGGTGGTTTTAGGATCATGCAATGCAATTTTTAATTTAAAATGGAGAAGATCAAAATAAATATTATATTTGTGTTAAGAACATATATGTTCTATAGTGATGTTGCATTCATTTACAAGTAAAAATACTTTTGTTTAAAAAAAAAAAAAAAAATGGGAGATAAAAGTGTGGGACATGTTTTGAATCATGGTTATTTTCTGTTCTCAGTGGTTATGGTCTAACTAACATAAAAAATAAAAAAATAAAAACAATTCTATAATGTGACGATAACTGAATTTAATGAAATTCCGAACGTGCATTCACTGACAAGCTTGATAGCAGCAGCTCTTCGCGTCTCTCTCTCTCTCTCTCTCTCTCTCTCTCTCTCTCTCTCTCTCTCTCTCTCTCTCTCTATAGAGGGAAGACGCATCCTGTAATCAGGTCACACTTCACTGTAGTCTCAGCATCCGTCTCTCGTTCTTTAAAGCAGAGGAAACGAGACATCAGACAAAATGGTGTGGATGAATGAGCTGGGATGTCTTCTTGTCCCGTTGCTGATGCTTGTACGGTTTTCCGTGCAGGTGGACGTTAAGAGCGGGAAAGAAGCGGAGAAAACGGGGAATTTCATGGAAGATGAACAGTGGCTGTCCACCATTTCCCAGTACAGTCGCAAGATCAAGCACTGGAACCGCTTCAGAGATGTGAGTTGTCTTTAAGACGATGAATGATGACATTATGACTCTATCTGTTTTAGCTCGTAACAATAACCGATGGTTTAGATTTGTTAGGAAGTGTTAGGAATGATAATGCTGGACAGGGTTATTCCTTAGACAAAATTAGTCCTTCAACATTCCCTAAGAAATCCTTTTGAAAGCAGCTGCATTTAAGATGGGGGGAAAAAAAAAAAAGCTGTAAATGTAGTAAATGCTTTAAATGCTTTAAAGACTTTAGATACATCTTTGGATGTATTTTGCAA
The DNA here is from genome assembly GCA_018749465.1 of Paracanthobrama guichenoti. Lineage (NCBI taxonomy): Eukaryota > Metazoa > Chordata > Actinopteri > Cypriniformes > Gobionidae > Paracanthobrama > Paracanthobrama guichenoti. The sequence goes on along the minus strand of CM031955.1, from coordinate 26,186,155 downwards.
AGGTAAAATGCTCTGAAGATGCTCAAATCTTCAGTCAAACTCTAAATATAGCCTAATTGGTAACAATGTACCATCTGTTGTTGTTGGTTTTAATTGACAATAGGTTTGATTACAGAATAAAGCAGATTGCATTAGAGTGTCATTCATTGCCCAGCTGGTGGATGTGATGTAATAATAGGCAACTTTAATAATTGATTAGGACTTCACATGTATTCAGAGGGAGATTTATGGATTGATTAATCTCGCAAAGGTTATGTTGTAGCATGTGTTCCTGTACAGGTATGATATTTGATCCTGTATTCAATGGTATTTCTTTATGAATATGCATAAAAATCATCCATGGGAAAATATCCTTTGTGATTGTTGGTCAAATATCAGTGATTACAATGAATATGCAACACTATCAAAATTAGGCTAGGTAAAGTGATGACTGATATTATGTTTATTCATAGTTGGTGGGTGACCTACCGTTCTTGAAAACAAAAAAGGTTCTATTTTATTTTCTGTTGAGTTTTGCTGCTCCAAATGAAACATTAAACCGGCCAACAGAAACTGTGATTTATCTCCATCAGTGTTTGGCTGGCAGCTATTTTTACCCTTCTAGAACTGGATTAAGTGTATAACTCCTTAAATGATTACGTGGAAAAACACATCTAAGAGAACCAGGAATTTATCAAAATATGGGAATGAAAAGATTAAGTGTGAATTAGACCAGGATTATAAATAGATGGACACAGCATTTCTACATCAGTGGCTTACATTTAAACTAGGCCCTGCAGCAGACTCTGTATTCTCCGATCAATGGATATTGATCACACCATCTCACACATATGAATAGCAGAGGAGCGATGCTTGTCCGACACATGCAGCGGTTGTTTTGGTGGGAGAAAAGAAAACCAAAACAGCTTTTAGAGGGAAAAAAAATCTGGCTCAACCATCAAATTAAAATGCAGGTTGCCCTTACTGTTGTTTCTTGAACTGTACTTGAGGTGACACACTTCAGTTGCGCTGAATAGCACTGCTCCATGACATGCTGTCAGCTGCTTTGTTTGGGTTGTCATGTCATTGCACAGATGGGAAGTCCCATATTGTGAATGATTTAATACAAATGAGCATTGTTTCCCCTTTAACTTTTAAAATGTGCAAGATATGGCAGAAGCAAGACCCACTGAACAAGAAGATACATCAGAAGATGCACATAGCACTGGTGCTACAGATTTTTTAGCACAGGCCGCACAATTGTAGCATAACGTATAAAACATTACAATCTCTATAAACAACCATCCGTAGTGCAGTGCATCACTTAAACAGGCATGTGACTGACAAAGAGCAATAATCTTCTATACAGGGCAATTTTTTTACACAAAGCTGCAGGGTGGCCTGTTAACATTCAGGTGGCTAATAACTATAAAGCATTCTAAAGGTCTAAGGTTTTATTATAAATTATTCAATTATTATCATAGTGTGTTGTGAGCATTAGTGAGTACACACATGCAACATCATGTTTGAAAGTCCAGAAGTGAGACTCCTAGAATTCATAAAAATTATGACGTTCAAGGACATCCCTTATATGGACAAAATCCTCCAGCTATTTGCAGCTGAAATAACATGCAGATAGAGACATTTTGACTGATGAAACATCAAGACAATAAACACACGACTGCGACAATATGGTTTATCTGTGTTCTTCTAGACCTCTCAGGTATTTTCAGAATAAAGTATATTTATAATGCAATGCTAATTGACAGCCTTTTATCGCTGCATAGAATACTGTTAAATAATATTTCCATTTTACATTTAATCATTTAGCAGACACTTTTATCCAAAGCGACTTACAAATGAGAACAATAGAAGCAATTCAATCAACAATAGAGCAACAATATGCTACTGTGGTAAATATATTAATCACAAAGATAGATTTTTGTACCACATTCAACATGTCGAACTGTACAGCCCTGATTAGAATCAATATCAAAATGCATTTATGAATAGTTTTATATGATGTTAAACCCATGTTAGTGCTTGTAAACTTGATTATTATTCTGAGATTACAAGGATTCGCACCAGAGACAGCGACAGGCCTTCTGACACAGTTCAGTACCTTTTAACAGTCACCTGTTATCTTTGATCAGAGACAGATAGGAACTGATGTAGACCCTGAAAATTAATCTCTCTCTGAACGCGGCTTATTTCATTTTTAAAGTGTTGCTTGTGACAAAGGCAAATAATCCAAATTGATGTTGGCTTTCAAAGTCCTTTGAGGTTCCCCAAGCAGAATAATGATATAACTCAAGCGAACACTGATGAAAGCAGCAGAACATGAAAAGCCCATGACATAAATATTTCATGTACATTTTGCATTCCATTCTTGGTTGATTCTATCATATTTATTTATTTATTTATTTATTTTAGATACATGAGATCATTGTAATAAGGCTGAAGTTTATTTTACTTTATTTGTTAAAATTTATTGTTATTTGAGTTGTCCTCCTCTTCTGAGATCTGATTATTTTTTTGTTTATTATATATGTAAATATTTAAATAAAATTATATTTTACAATTTGAATTGTAGCTCCTTTTGATAATAGATGCAGAGCATTTGTTTGGATTTTCATTTATTTATTTAAAAATGTATGTGAACTAGTACTACCAACTAGTGTTACGATGCCAAAATTATGACTTTTATACAATACCTGACTAAATTATCTCAATGCTAATCTCAGCTACTGAACCAATGCCACGACAAAACCCTAAAACAACAGGAAAAGTAATTGAAGAATAGATGACCCACATGGAACTTAATTCATTACTTTATTAATTAAACCCCCCCTGAAATCTCTCACTTGACCAGCGTGTGCCTGCCCTGCTTTTGTTATTATTGACCTTAATTGCCCTGTCAGACTCACATGATAGAGAATAAATCACACTCATTTGACTTGAGGGCATGATCTTGGGGTAGGAAATATGCAAATTCTTATTTCATGATATGATAATTTTATTTAATCTAATCTCTCAGACAGCCGCAGCGGCAGCTGACGTCACAGGTACGGGTAGTCTAGGCTACCAAAACTCGAACTAGCGAGCTCGCTCTCGCTGCAACGCAACGTTCTAGTGTAGACTAATCTGAAAATTGTCACGCAAAGAACGATCTTTGATGGGTATAAATGTCAGCTATTCTAAAATAAAAATAAAAAAAAGGAACAACTTAAAAGACAAAGAGCAGATATCGAGTTAGTCAGTAAAATCCCCAGCCAACAGGTCATTTTACTAAAGCTGTTGATGGAGTGGAAGTTGTGGAAGCAAGTTGACGGGCACATGAAGCAGATAAAAACACAGCGTCATCGTCCCCACCGATTTTAGGTTAGTTTGATTATAAACTTGATGGATGTATATTGCTTTTTATGTTTGAACAAACTCTAGCCTATATATTAGCTTAAGTATTTCAGTCGTGTTGCGCCGTCATCATGTAAACCTATCATTTAAACGCTTTTTAAGCAAACCACTGAGACACATTAAGCAGCGAGGGAGAATTAATGACAGAATTAATTTATGCAAATGCACGGGTTAAAGTTAAGCCAGATATGCGCGGCGCGCACCTCGTACAGCGCCTGACTAAACTTAAGTTCTATTTCGTGCCTTGTGCTTAAACGTTCAAATACACAGAGTATGTTTCAAAATCCCAGTCTTTGCGAGTGTCCTCGTAAACATAGTCATTTGTGTCTTAAATAAACGTTAACAGTTTAAGATGAAGCATGTGTAGTTGTAGGCTATATATGGGATCCTGGTAGGCTATTAATGAGGTCTTAAAGGTATAGTTCACCCCAAAATGAAAAATCTAACATCATTTACTCACCCTTAAGTGCTAAAGGGATATGTAGCATTGCATAAGTGCTACTACTAAGAGTGTAATGTCAATACAGCCTGATTTAAATGTTGCATAAGCTTAATTGAATTGGTCAAAATAGAGAAAAATTATAATGACCTTTTTTGTCTAAAGACTATATATAAAAAGCTACCAAAATTAATGTTGGTAACGGCACTTTGACTAAAAGTAATGACTAAAACTTGACAAAAAATGCAATGACTTTTCATCGACTAAAACTAGACTACAACTATGAAAGACAAAATGACTAAAATGTGACTAAGACTAATAAGCATTTTTGTCTGAAGACGAAGACACACCTGGGATCACCACTTTGCGCCGTCATGTTTCCACAGTAGTTCTAAACGAACAAACTGCTCTACAGAGTGCTAGCTACTCTACTGTCTCAGATGATGACATAATTGCCCTGTGTCAACCACCATAGCTTCTCTATGTGCTTCGAAAGGGAGGAGTGAGCGGTTGCAATTCGCAACCTCACCACTAGATGCCGCTAAGATTCACACAGCACACCTTTAAGTCATAACCGATTGTGTTTACGTGAATATTCACCAAGACGGGCATTTTGACATATTAGTGTGTGCATTTGACCATTTTAGTCCCAATAAGTTGCGAAAGAGACCTGAATTCGAGATCACATACTGTCTGAGAGGCGGCTTTCTGTGAGCGTGCTTGAGGTGTGTGATAGCGCGTGAGTACTTCGTTGAGACTGGATAAGGTTTATTACCTTGTTTTGTCAAATTTATGATATGAGTTATGATCCCTAAAATGGAAAGTTGACACAAACACCTTTCAGTCATTGGTTGACATTGACATTGGTCTGAAAACATCCTATGGAGAATAGTTAGTGCATGTAAACGCTACATACAGCACATTATAATTTGGTCCCATCTGGGAATCTTATGAAGTATGTCAGATTCTCATTTTAACATTGAGTGAGCTCCATTTAAAAAGTCATTCTACTTAAAAGTTTTCATTTGGTTGATTGATTTTATAATGCATGAGACTTTTGAGACTTCCAAAGTATAATACTTCAAGTTCAATTCACATTGAGTTATTAATGTTTTTTTTTTTTTTTTTTTTAAATAACAGTGGCTGCATTAGATAAGATTACAATACAATCTGATTAAGTGAAATTCTGACTGCTGATATAGACTAGAATCAGTACCACTTTTGTCATGCTCTCTTATCTATTTCCATACAAGTGGAAAATTAAATCTTATTTCATGCTCGGTATTTAAGACCAAATATACTTCAAGAATGTAATAGACTAGGCCGTTTAAAATGACAAATCCCCGTTGGACACAATTATATTCACCATTGCCTTTGCAGCATTAATTTTGAAGTGAGCTATATATCAGGTTTCCCCAACATTATGGTCTACATATAAACGAGATATGATAAAAAATAATTCAAGGGAGTAAAAATGATGTAATGGATCAGTTCAGTGCACATTTGCTCACTAGACTTTTTCTTTTCCTAATAAACATCTTGTGGAGTGATATGTTCACATTCATTATCTCCAAACACTGTTAGAGTTAGCATAGAGTAAATAGCTCTGATTGCACCCCACACACACTATACCGACTGTTAAAGACAGAATGCAGGAGTGAATCTGTTATCTATTCTACTGAAAGTAAACAACCAATCCTACGGTGGCTGGCAAACTCCAACCCCCTCCCCCCACCCCCTCCACAATGTAGAAGAAGCTCATTAAAAACCAGTGCTCTCCCTCATTCCAGAACACTGTGTCGGCTTGCACCTGTTATTCCGGCACTACATTTTTAATGAGGAATTTTTTTTTCGAGCCTACATTGAAAATGGCTTTCCATTTAACCATTCATTGCCATTCCATTTAAAGTGCATATTTTTTCATTCAGGGTGGGTGGAGGAAGCCTGCTCCTTGTGATTGCTTTAGATGTGTCTTTTCCTTAATTTATAAAAATTTCACTGTGGATTACAGGTTGAATACATCAATCTCTTTTTTGGACAGAACTCTGTCGAAGGCTTCGTTTGGCACAGCTAAGCAAGTTTGTGTTTGTCGCTGATGAACGTAGTTTAAAATAACCTGGCAGTATGCAAATGCATCGATATTTGGCTGTCAAAAGAAGTGAGTGATCTCATCTGACAAGCTGAATGGATGTGCATCTGCAGAGAACCTCAGTGCTGGCCCATCATGCCTCCGGTCCATCAAGATTCCTTATAGAGGTGGGACTGTCCTTACAACTGCCAGAGCCGCATATGGTCCATAATTACGGATAATGCAGTTTAAGATGATACACCCAAATACCCCATTAAGATCTCAGCCATGATAAATCAGCATTCAGTGCTCTCAAATGCAAAACATTATGCTTTTTTTGGAACTCAGCCGATGCATGTTTATGCACATCTGTCACTCTCAGCCCGAATTGAGAGACTCAACAGCCTGAATTGTCCGAGGAGGAGGTTGCGGACCTGTGGGGCAGGGGAAATTGAGTGCGGTAGCATGGCTGTTGACAAAAGCGAGTGAGGGCATTGCAGCAGCGTGTCTTGGCTATAGACCAGGAGTGTAGGTGGGCTTTAATTGAGTGGACAGAAACTGGCCTTTCATCATTCTGCTCCTGGGGTCTGGGCCTTTCTTGCTGAATTGACTTTTTATCTGGAGAGTGCAGGTGCGGTGCGTGGCATAAACCCATGCTAATTTTTGGAGGCTTTGGTCCAGTTTGAGGCATTAAATGGGTCTTACAGCTCTTTTAACATTTTAACAAGTCTTTTTCCTTCCAATATGTGGAAAGGAACGAGTGCTACCTTACATTTCTGCCACTGTTTTGGCTGTTTCCTGTAGCCCCTGGGAGTTTGGGTACCAAACACTGTGTTCTCAAGCTGACCTACCAAAACCGCCAAATAAAAAGGCTCTTGTTCTAGGCATCCAATTACAAATACAACCATGACAGTGTTATTTTTGCCCCCTAAGACTTCTCATCCTTGATGGTGGCATTTATTTGAAATGCACTTAAAATAAGACATGCTAAATTTTAGTTTTTTGTTTTTTAAATGTCCAATTTAAGTGACTTGTCTTAAACCCCATTAAGGTGAATTTTGCCACCAGCGGTAATGAGGCAGGATTAAGCATGAAGAGCTCTGTAAATGTATGGAGGTAATATGAACTGTCAAGCCTGTATCCCCTTATAACCCTCAGCATTTGAGTCCTTAATTTCTTCCATTCACAAGCAGAGGAAGCCTTATTGACTGCTTCTAGTGTCAGATTTGCTCATTTAAAGGCAGCACTTGCCTGTGCTGTATTGTTCTTGCTAACTTTCAGAACTGTCAGGTGGTTCCTTAGAATCGGTGGGAGTGTTATTGATGCTGAAGAGGCCAGAAGATTGAACATTATTGACTGAAGGGGATTTTCTGGGCACGTTGGAGATAATTTGACAGTCTACTTAATTTGCATTGAGAAAAATATAAATTTTTGCTTAATATGTTTTATATAATTTCTGCACTGCAAGCATCACCTACCAGCCATTGGCCTGATTATCATAGTTCTGCCCCAAACTATAATGCAGACCAACATCTTATGAGTCTATTCACCTTATTTTGAAAATTGATGTTAGTATTTTCTATGAATGTGCAAGACTTTAGATTTATTAGCCGCTATAGGAGGTTAATAACTACAAGAACAACAAAGTGAAGTAAATGGTAAAACTATTATATATACAAACCAGTGTGCTTATAATTACGGTAATACATTAAAATAATATGGTGAGAAATACCAGTTTGCAATATCAAGCAACATACCGGAAGTCTTGCACACACAAGTTATAAATGACCGCGCCCACTCTGATGTTAAAAATAAGGTGGATAGGGTCATACATTCAACTGATTTGTTCAAAAGTACAGATCATTCATTTAGGAACGAAACAGATGACTGTCCTTATTAAGTCAATGATTCATTCAAACACGCTGATTCGTTCTGGAATTAATATATGTTGATTTTTAACTCAACAGTTAATTTGACTGTGGCTTCAATTGGAATTGTGTCTAAATTAAGGCCCATTCACACCAAGGATGATAACTATAACTATACATGTTTAATAATCATTCTAATCAGAATCCCCCCACTTTATGGAGCTTGAGCATTTTATGTATCAGACAACATAACTGAAGAGTGCGCATATAATAAACAGAATGTTATCGTAAGTCAGTGTGAACACTAATATAGTTATTGTTGTAGTTATCTTTAGCTACTGTTGCCTCTACTCCAGTAGTATAAAGGATGCCTGAAAACCAAGTAGACCTTAAGTAAAAGTAGAGATACCTTACATCGAATATGACTCCGTTACAAGTTATCAATTTCAATACCAATTGATTAAAATTCTTACACCGTGACTACACTGGACACGAGCGGTGTGACAAAGACAATGGGATCCATTATAATCATGATGCAGTGATGTTGTCTACACTGGATACAGTGCAACGCAACATGACAAATCCCTGACAATAAAATGATGTCTTGTTCTATTTATGATGTACAGTCCAAGCACTCATGAATCATTGATTAGCAACGGTAGCTTTGTCGTGTCTAGTGTAGACAGCTTCTAGCTGTTGCGGCGCAGTGTGATGTCAATGGTTGCGTCCAGTGTAGACACGTTGTTTGAGTATCTGATTTTAACAGTGCTTAAGTATTTTGCTTTAGTGAATGTAGGCTAAAAGATGCACTAGTCCTTTATTTATTTTCTGAAATCGAAATAAAACTGAACAACTTATGCCCTGTTTACACTAATGTGTTTTCGTTTTTAAACGCATAACTTTTGCTATGGTTACACCTGCCATCTACAATACTCCTACAATACTTCCTCGAAAACAGAGACTTGTGGAAACGACGGCGTGGCTTCCCACATTACGCTACCTAAACACAAAAATAACAGACCAGAGCCGTCTCTCTCAATGGCTCGGTAACAGACCAGCCTTAAAGACCCTGTAAAGTCACACTAGACTTTGAGTCACACATCTTCACGTGATGTGAATTTGCAGCTCAGAATTCACCAAACTTGGAACGCAGCGGAATGTGAAACTTTTCACATTCGCATGCGTTTGAGGTCGCATTCGCATGCATATGAATGGAAGTCAATGGAATGAAAATTTGAGTGTGACACCCCTTAAACAATAACGTGGAGATGGAACTGCAAGCTTTAGGGCTAGTGTAAACAGGGCCCTAATATTGCAATAAATCAAGGTCGCCACAACAGCTTCTTAAAGTCTCAGTTAAGCTCAAAAAATAAAATAAAGTAGGCCAGAATATTCTGTACAGTAGCTAATTACATTACTCAAATACACCATAAATACACCAATATTATCTTATTGCTTATTGAACTGTTGTATAATACTTGAACACTTCATTTTGTTCCAACCTGGGGCACAAGCTGGCAAACTAAGATTTATCATGATAAGTTATGTGCTGGTTGCTAAAATTGTTAAAATTACAATGTGATCTCATTGTCCATCTGTGTGCTATCCATTATAGAGTATTACAGTGTTGCGTATCTGGTGGGCATTTGTTCTAGATGGATCACTGCATCTGTTTACAATGAGTCAGGCATCAAGAAGTCAAGCAATCTCAAATTGTTACATGTCTCATGCATCAAAGTGCAGGCGGTAACCTCTTATGTGTCTCAATAAAGATAACGGCAAAAATCACCACAAAGCATTCACCCTGTTTTCACTTAAAGGCATGAGTCAGTGACAAACACTCTTAGGGCATTCTCACTGAGAAGTCAGCACTCTCTTTGGAGTTCTGTCCTGGAGGAGCTGCCTGTCGCTCTTGGCTCTATAAAAACCCTTACCGAATGGCAGGCCAGAATCTTTTCTACATGTGGAGAGCAAGGATATGTTCGCAGTCGAGGGAGTGGGGGCTGTTAGCGAAGCTTTTGATGTTTCTGTGTGCGGTTAATCTGAAAAGCCCAGTCGGAAAAGGCCCTATGCATAAATCAAGTGGGAGGCTTGTGCTTGCCTGTCAGCTATAGCCGTGGTGTGACAGCAAAAACACAGTTTGGAAGATTCCGATATAATACAGTTTCTGTTTTTCTCTTGAATTTTTTAGCTTGTGGAACACGACCGATTAGATTCAGAGTCGAAGGGAGAATAGATGTGTGGACCTTCAGCTTCATGCACTGCCTGGGGTGTTTATGAACTGTAAGGAGCCTGCGTGATTGCCAGCAACACTGTGGAGTGATGAATGTGTGGGTGTGAGGCTATTGTGAGGTCATTACCACCAGGGTCCATCCGGCTTTAATCAATTATGGAAGGCTGCTTCTCTGTGCGCCTCCAACAAGGAGTAATTTTGAGCATGCAGAACTTGTCAAAGCAAATCTCTAGTATGTGTGGAAACAGAAAAGGCAAAATAAAGACAGCCAAACTTGAATCCCCTCAAGGTTACAAGGCATGACATGAAATTAAAGAGACAACAAGTTGAGAGGTCACACGCTGAACAGGGTGCCAGGCAAAATAGTGACAAGAGCTGGCTCCTGAAATGAAAAATAGTAGAATGACTTTTTCAATCGCTTGATGAAGATTGTTGTTCAGTAGTGCTTCACCTCACTGAGCGCATAACTTCTTACTTATTACATGATGTAATATTTATTCTGTATGCCGTGGGACACAAAATGCATTTTCTCAGGATAGTCCTATGCTATGACTGACAATAGAACCATAATATACACTCACCTAAAGGATTATTAGGATCACCATACTAATACTGTGTTTGACCCCCTTTCGCCTTCAGAACTGCCTTAATTCTACGTGGCATTGATTCAACAAGGTGCTGAAAGCATTCTTTAGAAATGTTGGCCCATATTGATTGGATAGCATCTTGCAGTTGATGGAGATTTGTGGGATGCACATCCAGGGCACGAAGCTCCCGTTCCACCACATCCCAAAGATGCTCTATTGGGTTGAGATCTGGTGACTGTGGGGGCCATTTTAGTACAGTGAACTCATTGTCATGTTCAAGAGACCAATTTGAAATGATTCGAGCTTTGTGACCTGGTGCATTATCCTGCTTGAAGTAGCCTTCAGAGAATGGGTACATGGTGGTCATAAAGGGATGGACATGGTCAGAAACAATGCTCATGTAGGCCGTGGCATTTAAACGATGCCCAGCTGGCACTAAGGGGCCTAAAGTGTGCCAAGAAAACATCCCCCACACCATTCCACCACCACCACCAGCCTGCACAGTGGTAACAAGACATGATGGATCCATGTTCTCATTCTGTTTACACCAAATTCTGACTCTACCATCTGAATGTCTCAACAGAAATCAAGGCTCATCAGACCAGGCAACATTTTTCCAGTCTTCAACTGTCCAATTTTGGTGAGCTTGTGCAAATTGTAGCCTCTTTTTCCTATTTGTAGTGGAGATGAGTGGTACCCGGTGGGGTCTTCTGCTGTTGTAGCCCATCCGCCTCAAGGTTGTGAGTGTTGTGGCTTCACAAATGCTTTGCTGCATACCTCGGTTGTAACGAGTGGCTATTTCAGTCAAAGTTGCTCTTCTATCAGCTTGAATCAGTCGGCCCATTCTCCTCTGACCTCTAGCATCAACAAGGCATTTTCACCCACAGGACTCCCGCATACTGGATGTTTTTCCCTTTTCACACCATTCTTTGTAAACCCTAGAAATGGTTGTGCGTGAAAATCCCAGTAACTGAGCAGATTGTGAAATACTCAGACTGGCCCGTCTGGCACCAACAACCATGCCACGCTCAAAATTGCTTAAATCACCTTTCTTTCCCATTCTGACATTCAGTTTGGAGTTCAGGAGATTGTCTTGACCAGGACCACACCCTAAATGCATTGAAGCAACTGCCATGTGATTGGTTGATTAGATAATTGCATTAATGAGAAATTGAACAGGTGTTCCTAATAATCCTTTAGGTGAGTGTACATCCAAATTGCAACATAAATTCACAAATGTAATACATTTTATTTGTGCGCTGTTACTGTAATCCAAATATTCTAGCCTTTATTCTGCAATCTTCATCTCCATTCTCAGCAGTGACCTTAAAGGGTTAGTTCACCGAAAAATTTTAATTAGCCCATGATTTACTCAACCTCAAGACATCCTAGGTGTATATGAGTATGACATTCTTCTTTCAGACGAACACAATCAGAGTTTTACAAATAAATTATCTAGTCTCCGGCCACTCGCCTTCTGTATTCAACTTACGGAAAAAGTGTAGTGCCTCTCGCAGTTCAAAAAGTTTATGCTACGTCTGACGAGCACAACTGGTATGTAGTGTCGTCAGATGTAGCGTAAGCATTTTGAACTGCGAGAGGCGGTTTATAACTTTATACAGTCTTTATAACTACATATTTTTATATGATGAAATAGTGGGATCTGTATTCTACCTGACTTAATCACTATGGCAGTTCGTTTTCAGTCGCATGACTGGTGTGGAGCCCTGGATGGCAAAATATCCAGAGAAATACAGCACAGACCTTTCAATTTTCTGTCAGTTTCAAGGCATGAATATTTACCTCTCAAAACAAGAAAAGATATGTGAACAAACTACAGTATATATGGATCGTTTTGTATGCTATATTAAATGACGTATTGCGTATATTAAAATAGAGCGACAACATGCTTAATGTGAAAAATGCTTAAATGTATTAAGACAGAGTGATTAAAACATTAAATTCTGCAACCTTATTGATGATGCATTTTATATATAGACAATCAGATGAGCCCATAACCTGAACGTAATGCACTAAATTGCATGTAAAGGGGTTTCTTTATCATGGTTTCTGTGGGAAAACGCTTAACTTGAAACTGTTGCGTTTAGATTCTGGATTAATCTGCTTGGCTGTGCAATTCTTATTAGGTGTATACTGAATTTGGTCATCCAATATCATTGGGTTATTAAATTAAGCATTTTCTTTATAATAATTTGCTGTGGGAAAATGCTTAACATGCATGTATATCATATACATATTAGTACTTAGTACAAACCTGGTTAAAATAACATTCGGACAGTGGAAGAAAGCCTGTAAGGTTGTAACATCATGTGAAAACTATGAATTGAAAGGTAAATACGTGTTAGATTCATGTTCCCTGATGCCTTTGTGCTGTGTCATTGTCACAAATGTTTTCGTAGCAGTAGCAACAGAGGAGCACAATGGTATGTATGATATGTAACTGTCAAGTATGAGTGAAAAAGACAGATCCAGATCATCCACCAACTGCTGCTTGAACACACACACACACGTACACGCACGTGTGTATCACTTTTTATCTTCTCCTCAAGTGCCAGTCAAATGCTTGTATGTCATATAAACATACACAGGTGTTATCAGGGCCTCCAAATCGAAGCTGAATTTATAGAGTGCATGTTCAGACATGCCCGATTACATTTCAGACATATGAGGAATAAAAGAGCTGTCAGTCAACACAGTAGGGGTTGATGCGTTCTGCAGTGTTTTTGATGAGACAAAGGTTCTCTGAGGGATAGTCCTGGCAGCCTTCACTCAAGGCAGGCCAGAGATGAGCTGACTCCGGATACAGGAGAGGCTCATCTGTGGATGACTGCTTCCTAGATTGTCTCAAGTGCTGTTGACTCTAAAATGTCTTTATACTCTCAAAGACAACAAATTGTCGGGTTTCCGCATCCACATGTGGTCACATTTTAGATGACATTTGAGCTGTTAGTATGATGATTCATTGTATTAATGTCCTTCGTTAAAGAAGGTATGTAATTTCCCCCTCTGTATACTCTTCCCTTTTTCCATTTGATAGTGAAACAATAGCCTGCCCCAAACTCAAACCATCGTTTGAATCACTGATGCTTGTTGTTTCTGCATATAGAGTGCAACAGTCGGGTTATGGAATGAAAAATCCCATTCATTTTCTCTATAGGGGATAGTTGTTAATCAGTGGTATATGGTTTTGTTAAAGCCATCAGTCCTCATTATTTCAAATTATTTTGTTTAAATAATCACATTTAAGAGTGGAATTCCTGATGAAAAACAGTTCCCATGATTCTGTAGAGAAATATCCATCAATCAGAGAATTGCGACATAAGAACACCCACTCCTATAAAGCACTGACAGTTTCCCTTTGCTCTCAAACTACTTAAATATTTGTATGCATATTTTGCAAACTTAAAATATATTGTTTCTATATAATAAGCATCTTCAGTAGTTTTAGATTTCTTTCGCAATACTTCATGGGTTTGTAGTTCTTTCCCTCATTATAAGCACACAGTCTTACTTTTGTCTGATTTTCAAATACTTTTTGCTTCAAATAAAGTTTGTAAAGTTCGTAGCTGGTTGATTTGGTTCATGGCTTATAACTCTTAAAGTCCCTCTGAAGTCAATAATTTTACCTTAAAACTCATCTTTGATCACCAAAATTACATATTTAAAAGTTTTTTTCTGTAAAAAAAAAAAAAAATCTTCATGCCTTAAAATACCTTGTCATTTGGTATACACAGACCATGAATATGCAAATTATCCTCGCCTCCACTCACACCAGCTCAGACATCCCCTCAATCAACTTTACTGTAGTACACGCTGCACAATGGCAAGTGGTTCATAAGAAGTGGAAGAGTGAATTACATATGCTCGTATATAAGTCAGTGTATCAGAATGGTAATGCGTTTTATGTATTGCTCTCTAAAACATCGGACTCAACGGTAATTAATATGATTAGCCTTTTGTTTGACTACGTTATCAAACAGATAATATAATGTGTTGCTAAAAATTACACAAACCATGTTCCCGTTCACCATCTCAGAGTCAAACAGCTGCCTTCTTAAAATCAGCATCCTTAGAAACGCTTTGAACAACTTAGAACGTCAGTGGAGAAAGGCATATAGTTCATCATAACATCGTAATATACATATGCATTGTTCACATCAACAGAAAAATATACCAGGATAACCTGGCTTCTCTTGAGACTCCCCTGCTTCAGAGCATAGTTAATGATATGCTAAAGCCGGCCAACATGTTGACCTGATTGGTTACAAGGTAGTTTGTGACGTAAGAAACACCTGCGATTTCTTTGGTTCACTTCAATTTTATGGAGAAAATACTCAGCAATGGTGTTGACTTGTGAATTTGCAGTGCACATTTTTTGTCATAAAGCATATTAGAAACACGGCCTAGACATAAACAACATTAAACAGTCGATTTTCACTACAAAACAAAAAACAAATCCCTATATGGGAAAAATACTTTTGGAACCAAGGCTGCTGAAAAAGTGGCACGCTGTTGCACTCTATTAAGCTAGAAGAATTCTCAAGCTTTTTAAGCTTTTAAGAAATCTTGATGATGGTGATGTATTGTGATGATGGTCATATAAAATTAGATGATGATGATATGTTGTGGCAATATTTCTGTTAGCTGTGGCAATATTTCTCTGCTCTGACTCATCCTTGCATCTTTTCAGCGAGGGGGAACACATTGATGTGACACAGTATTTTCCACATACTTCACGCTCACTGAGTGTACAACTCTCTTCTCTCAAAAGTGCATATGTAAAGAATTTAGAGTTGTTTTGAGTGGGTGGTTCCTTCAATTTGCATAAACTAAAGATAAAAAATATATTCAAGAGGTTTCACCACTTTGTTCATTAGATGTTTACTGATTATGGACATCTAATGTCTCAGTACACCACACAGTATTTCCTTTGCCAAGGGAGCAGAAACAGACTTAAATTATGCAGATATCAGGAAATCAATAACAAGGTTGTCCAATCACCATGATGTTGCAGTTAAGCAGTGCAGCTGTGAAGTTTTAGCCACTGGTCTTTTTTTTTATTGATGAGGTTATATCAAATTAGGGGCACACATTCATAAAGTAAATGAATAGTTAGCTGTTTTTCATTTTAATTGAGGTCTTGATTAGACTTAGCCATAATGTGCCTTATCAAGACCTACAAAAGTGGTTGGTATATATTCCTATGAGGAACCTATTAAATAATTGTGTAATGTCTTTTAATGAAAATATGATTTTTTTTTTATATTCTACACTTCAGGAGTGATAAAGCATATGTATTGCCCCTTGACATGTGATTTAAACATTCGCTACAGAAAAATAATTATTTATTGCGCCGTTTTAGCTGACAAAGTCAATTCAATCAATATGCAATTTCACCTCCTGTTTACGCCTACTACTGCAAAGATAAATGACTGCTGATGACACTAATAAGCTTGTGAACTTTACAAAAAAGGTTGTTATTATTATTAGTCAGGATGCTGAAAGTGTTATGCGCACCAAGTGTATAATTATCTTAAAAGCAACTGCCTCTTTTTATATCTTTTAAGGACATGTGGGAATATCGTAGAATATCACAGCAAATAGATGTTTTTTAGCACTTGGAGCCTGTCTTTTTTTCTTGATAGTTGCTCCTCAGAGATGCATCGCTCTCCTCTAACTGTCTCCTTCTCTTTTGTCTTTGATTCATCCTTCTCATATTTCACCAGGAAGTGGAGGTCAGTAGTGCTGTATCATGACTTTGCTTGTGTTTGATGTCTCTTTTAAATTGCTTCATCTAATATTCTCCATCAAAGCTGTAACCTACTTTTTATGCAGTCTAAGTTGCTTGTGCATCTTTGCTTGACAATTCATTCAAGCTTTCACATTTTTTTTCTTGCTCATCTCTGAGAATTTTCCATCCCTCCTTTTTCCATTAGTGCTTTCCCACTGCTTTTCACAATTAAAACATCTTAGTATTGTACGTTTAAGTTTGGTTAATGATAGATGCACAGTGATAGAAGTATTATTTTTTGACTAAAGGCTGAAAGTTAATTCTATGTTTTACTTCTTTGTTTTTTGTCAGGATGATTACATCAGATCATGGGATGAAAATCAAGGCTCGAATGAAAGTAAGTCATTTTTAATATTACTAATAGCATCATATTATTACATTTTATGGAGTGGTCTTTTAGCCATTCAATTTAAGTGCCCAAATCGCATGACGTGCCAAACAATGGCTTGGTTTATTTTTAAACGGAGCTTCATTTGACATTAGATCAAATATTCAGGCTAGATTCATGGCACTCATTGAGGAATTAATGCTAGTTTTATGTTTTGTTTTTGTGAAAATAAAAATTGCATTTTCACGATACTCTGCATGCATCTTGTTCACAGTTCAGCATGCACATCATTTGAGGAGAGAAGTCTAATCACAATTCAGTATGCAAATAGATATACAGTATTCAGTATGCAAATATTACAATGATGTCATCGCTCTTAGATTTTGAATAGATATGAACACTTAACAAGTTTAAACTTCAGATTTTCAAACATTATTAATCAACATTTTTTTAAAAAGCTGTGAAGAAATCAAAATAGTCTTGAAATGTCTAGAGTTTGATTCCAGAATGCTTTTTAAGCTCCTTGGTCAGAAATGTAATATTTGGTGTTTTAAAACAAATCCCTAACAGTTTTGTGCAAGCACTGTAATTATTATTCAATGGTGCGGTTAGTCTTGACCGTGGTCTGCGTATGTTTGTCACAGCAGACGGCCCTACTTTTCTTCCAGGCTGCCAAACACTAATTGCTTACACAAGAGATGAGGTCATCTCCTCGTTGTGCTGGAGTAGAGAGACTGTCCGGGCGCATTTGAACATTATGTCTTGATTTTTCAGTTGAAGTGAAGTCCTCAGAATGGAGGAGTCCATTAGCAGATGTCTCAGGATGTAATTAATGGATAATTGTTAGTTCCACAGAAGGCCCAGTAAGAACCCCGGAGGCTTGATTTAGCACTGACTGACACTGGCTTTGTTCCTTCAAAGCACAAATCCACTTAAGCTTCATATGTCCAAGAACAGAGGTCCATGAACCCGATGGTCCATTTTTTTGAGTTGGCACTAAAGCTACTCGTCACTACACCCACCGAATCTTTTGTTTGAAACTCATTAATTGAACTCATTCTCTGTGACAATTAGGGATTATTGTCAGATCCATGTCAAAGGTCAGAGAGCAACATAAAATGCTAAATGATATTTAAGAGTTCGTATTTGTGCTATTATTGATTTGAACACTTTCAAACCAAACCCAACTAAATGTATAAATCACATATATAAGAGGGCCATATGCTGTAATAAAAATAAAAAAATCTGTAGAAAAACTGAAAAGTAACTCATAAGATATTATCCTATTAAGTTTACAGACATTTCCTTTAACTCTAAAACACAACACAGTGCAATGCAAATTCAAAATACGGATAAAACCTGTGAAAAATCAATATGAAAAATCATTTTAACACAGTACATTGTGCCCTATTTTTATAGACCTTTCTTAGAATGTACACACAAGTACTCATAATCATCATTATTTAAAATGGATTAAATATTCATCTTACCACATTGAACACATTTTGTCTTCTTTATGAGATAATTAATGAGGCAGCGGTAAAAGAGATTTGTCCTAGCCCTCCATGCCCCAAGAAATATGATGTTTCCACTTAAAAGCAGCCAATGAAGGCATCCGTCCAATTCAGATCTTTTTTTCTTTCAAAAAGAAAAACAAGCAACAGCTCACTCATCTTATAGTGTCACAATCTCTTGTTTTGTAAAGAGCTGCCATTTCTGAAGAAGTTCTGAAGGGATTTTAAAAGTAAAAAGTAAGAGATTGTTCTGGCTAACCAGTTTTAAGAGTGTTAAAATACACCCTTTTTGTGGAATGATAGGAATTATATTAGATAAATCTGCTGTGTAGAAGAAATGTTGAATAGTAAAAAAAAAAAGAAAAGTACTTTATGTTTGTGTTTAATTGGCCTTGTAAGATTTTATTTGTAGGCTGGTATTTCATGAGCATCTGCTTTCCATGTTTCGATTTTCAGGTGCAGACAGCCGCAATTCCCAAAGAGCCTTATTTACACTGGCTTCTTTGAAGGTGGCGCTGGTCCTTACCTTTTTAATGAGGAACAAATTTGCATTTTACAAGTTATCAACACAGCAGTTGTCACACAACTTCTGGACAAATCTATGATGTATTGTGATAGTAGTTTTTCACACCTGTGATGATACTTTCTCATGTATTTTTTACTATATAGAAAAAGAACCTGTCTTTTTTTAAGTAAAAAACAATAAAAAAGATAATTGTGTGGATAAAAAGTAGTCACAAGTTGGTAGATATAAATTCAAAATGATCTTCTTTACACCCTTCCATATTTTACATGCACTTGCATTACACATACACTACCGTTCAAAAGTTTGGAATTTTTAATTTTTTTATGTTTTTGAAAGAATTATCTTATGTTCACCAAAACTACACTAAAACAGTAATATTGGGATATATTATTACAATTTAAAATACCTGATTATATTTAAATATATTTTAAAATATAATTTATTCCTGTGATGGCAAAGCTTTTCAGCATCATTACTCCAGGCTTTAGCGTTACATCCTTCAGAAATCATTCTGCTGATTTGGTACTCAAGAAACATTTCTTTTTATTATCAATGTTGAAAACAGTTGTGCTGCTTAATATTTTCATGGAAACCACAATACTTTTTTTCAGAAATCTGTGATGAATTGGAAGTTTGAAAGCACAGCATTTATTTGATATAAATTATAAATGTCTGTTAATTTTGATCAATTTATGCTTCCTTGATAAGTTTATGTATTTCTTTTTTAATCCTGATTTTTATCTCAAGGTAATACGTTCACAGCAACACATCTTCCTGCATATCTATTACTAATCATCCATATGATATTTATGATAGTTATGATCTCATATAAGATGGACACATTCTGTACAGTTCATGTGCAATAATAGGTTAACAAATGTTGCCAGTATATGTGGACAGATTTATCATAAGCATATGTTTTTTTAGTTCAGTTCATGTTCCCAGTATGTGTACCTGTGAAAAGAGCATCTCAGCAGTCTGTATACGTGGTAATAGACCATCAAGTGGATACAAAGCTTCAGTTCATTAAAAAGAAATGGAGATGTCTTTATTTAATCTGCGTGCATGTTTTATTTATCAGCGTGATTGCATTTTCTCTTTCCTGTGTACACAGTGTGTATCACGTCCTTATCTCCGTGAACCTTTCCTCGCGAGTTGATCTGATATGCTCAGCGTTAAGTGGCTCTGGCTGCTGATGTATATTAGCTGCATTAGCTCAGGCACTGGCTGGGCTTGATACTGAGTCAGTAGCTCCTTACTTCCACTCTGCGATTGTAATGATCACATTAAATGCGGCCCTGTGTGTAAACAAAGGATGAGAGAGACGATGCAGCGGTGCCTGGATGAGATTTCTCGGCTCTCTAAGCCGGATTTGGCATCTCTTACACATGGAGGCCTTCGTAATATGTTTTATAGGGACAGGCTCACTGGGCCTCTGCTCATAAGAAATATTTAATGATGAAGAGAGTGATGATAATGGATAGACACAGAGAGAGTTATTTTTTTACTGATATGAGCAGCTAATCAGTCCTCACTCTGGAGTTGGACTGTTACTATAGCAACATTATCATTCTTGTGTTCTCTTTAATCTGCTTGAACCTTTTGTGATGAAGTGAGTCTTACTGATCAACCTTATGCCTTTGTGTATAGATTGCAATAATCTATCAGTGTTGAAATATTGTTTCTCAGGCAGTCAGGATTATGATGTCGGTTGTATTATTATATGTAGTATAGTGAGATATGGATAAGGTTATAGGATGTAATTACGGATTATGGTTTACGGAAGAGCATAAAACAACATTTTCTGTCTAAGGTAGCATAGAGAGTTTTGCTTTTGAATTTGAAATTGAGTGATGCTAATTTTTGATTCACTGTTTTTCTTTTGCATCATTCTCCATCTTAAATCAAGGGAAGCTTGTCATGGTATTTTTCCTTTGGTGTAAATAAGGGCTTGACTTGGGATTCATGGTGGAACTGCATAGGGTTTATTAGTTGAGATGGAGATGACAATGCCAAATAAAATTAATAAAATTAAATAAAACTAAGCATTTAGATATTAAAGCATTAAGCACTTTTTCCTGCTGCTTATTTATGTTCAGGCTGTTGTGGCAGCATTTAATCAAATGTGTAAATATTATCCTATATGCAATATATATAAATAATTTAAATATTATGTGTATTATTGGAATTAAATATATAGTTAATATTTATTGAAACAATGTAACATTAAAATCTCAAGAAGAATCTGACAAAAAACTGACTACATAGCAGATTATTGGGGTCCATCTCTCGCCCCCTTGCAGATGTGGACACCACTAAAGATCCCTGCCAGAAGGTGAAATGCAGCCGACATAAGGTGTGTGTCGCCCAGGGCTACCAGCGTGCTGTGTGCGTCAACCGCAAGAAGCTGGAGCACAGGTAAGCCTTTCAGCTACAGGACTCTCTCTTCATGCACATAACAATAATACATGACAGGATAGTGTTTGTTTTTTGAGAGTATGAATCAAAGAAGCTTGGTGACATGTCAAGGCACTGTGCAGAATGCAACTGTCCAATCTAGCTTCATTACTCAGAACTTCATATCATGAAGAATCAAATTTCTGAGACTTTAGGGTACAGATGATGGGCTAAAAAAAAAGCATTAAAGGGATAGTTGAGCCAAAAATGAAAATTCTATCATCATTTACTCACCCTCAAGTTGCTCCAAACCTGTATAAATGTCTTTGTTCTGCTGTACACAAAGGAAGATATTTGGAAAAATGTTTGTAACCGAGCAGATCTCAGTCCCAATTGATTACCATAGTATTTTTCCCCTATATGGTAGTCAACAGGGGCTGAGATATGCTTAGTTAAAAACTTTATTCCAAATACCTTAGGTTTGGAACAACTTGAGGGTGAGTAAATTATGACAGCATTTTCATTTTCGGGTGAACTATACCTTTAAAGGTCAAACAGCAGCAAAAAAAGGATAGAGGGTTAAAAATGGTCATAAAAAAAAATAAAAAAACGTTTTAGTGGGAAAAACAAAAACGTGATTAACGTTTTAATCAACCCCATGGAAAATTAAATAATTAAAATGCTTTTCCAATTTGTGTTCACACAAAATGTTCACTCGCTTGTTAGGAGAAAGTCACATTCTGACAGAGGTTCACCCTAGGGAAAAGTAAATCATTAAAAATGCTTTTTTTAAATAAAATAAAAACCTTTTATAAGTGTTAAATGTTCACTCACTTGTGAGGAGAAAGTCATATTCTGGTGGAGATGAAATAATAGCAGTTTAATAAAGCAGCCATGTGTTTTCTGATGGCACATTGTGAGGTACAGAGATTTAGTCCCTGGGCGTTTGTTCTTTTTTTACAAACTAAACATATTCCTGAGGCCATTCCTTAGGGGTTGGTTCTTATTGTTCCATAGATCTAACTACAGAGGACATTCTTGTAACCTTAAATTTAAAACGGGCCAATGATGCAATGTCCTCTGCATTAAAGGGGTCATGACATGAGAAATCAAATTTGCAATTGAATGAAAGAACATTCCCTTTTGCACATCCAGTTTAAACAGCTCTGTATAAGCTAACTGTATTGAATCTGATAGCAGCTGCATCACAAACCATAAGTAAATGCTTCATAATGCTTTGTTGGTAAATTACATTTTATATGGATAAAGTTTTAAAAACTCATATACAATAGCAAATGGACGTTGATACTGTTTCCTATGCAATGATGTTAGCCAATCATAACAGTGGCTGTTTACTGACTTAAAGGGATAGTTCACCCAAAAATAAAAATTATCCCATAATTTACTCACCCTCAAGCCATCCTAGGTGTATATGACATTCTTCTTTAGTAAGTAAGTGTAATAACTTACTTACTAAAGTAAGTAAGTTATTCAAAATGTTCATGTTCAAAGCGTTTGCACTACGTCTGACGTCATCGTCGTGCCAGTTAAGTTTTTTTCGTCAGTTGAATACGGAAGTTGGATATTTTTCTTTACATTTTGCTTCAGAAGGCCTTAATCAACCCTCCGGAGCCATGTGGATTGTTTTTATAATGGATGGATGCACTTTTATGGGCTTCAAATTTTGGGCTGCCATTATAATGTTTGGAAGAGCCAGGACATTTTTTTTATATAACTCTGATTGTATTTGTCTAAAAAATAAGAATGTCATATACACCTAGGATGGATTGAGGTGAGTAAATCATGGGGTAATTTTCATTTTTGGGTGAACTAACCCTTTAAGGATCCGTGTTATTAGTGAACCTCAAGAACATATTTAAATAATAATTTAAAAAATCCATGTCATGACCTCTTTAAAGTGACAAATACCCAAGCATACCTCAGTTTATATTTCATATCGATGATTGATGATAAAACTAATGCCATGTTAATATTGACCGATGTGTTTTAGGTTGAAGCAGCAGGTCATAAGACAACAGCAGGAGAGTAACTGTAAATCCTGCCCAGTGTCCTCCTCTGCTCCTGTTTGTGGCTCTGATGGACACAACTATGCCTCTCAGGTATTTCACACAGCATTCAACCTCCTTTAATTGTATTAAAATAAAGCTGAACTGCAGAGAGAAATTGATCATATGGGTATGATAAATTTCTCTGCAGTTCAGCTTATTTTTTTTTGATACAATTGGATTTGTTGCAGTTTTGTGCTTGTTCAGACTTTTCTCTTATTAGATTTTTGTTGGGTGGACTGAGGCAACCTAAAAATCAGTAATTTCTGGCCAGGGATTAGTTTTGATTTGTTAAATCTTTAAAACAGAAACAAACTATTGTGGCTGACAATAGATTAAAACAATTAATCGTGATTAATAATGTTTTGTGGTTACTTTCCATCCAACATTTGTATAAATGATGATATATTCTTGTTACAGGTGATATCTTTTATACTTGTTAAGAATGTGAATGTCATCACACAAAATCACATATATCTTTCTTTAATTTTGTTAAACGTCCCATCTGGATTTGCCGCTGGGTCTTTCTTAGAGAAAGTTTCCTCATGAATGCCCCTAAAATTTCCCTGAGAGCACACAATAACCTGTGAAAGACAAACAAGACGTGTCTCAACAGGAAAGCCTGTTGTTTTTAGTGAATTATTGTAATAATGGTCACTTTAATATTTTTATTATAATGACAAATAATATCCAATGTAATATAATATCAATATAATGCAAAATATTAGTCACAAATGTTATTTCATATGACTGAATTACAGCTTTTTTACAATCACTAGGACACATTTCTCTGTACTGTACTCACTTTTTCAAAAAATTTCACAATTTTCAGCTCGGCTCAGCATTATTTTACATATTTTTAAAAACTTTATGTCACTTACTGTAACCGGTCCTACTCGACCCGCTCCGAGTGGGATTTGAACGGAGGTCTTCGGCATGGGAGGCGGGTGCTAACAAGGATGCTAAAGACTGCAGCCTCTGGCGTGCCTCTTGACTTTTGAGGCCAGGGGAGTTAGGTTTACATGCACAACTCTTACTGGCCTAAGTTACACTCACCCCCCTAAACCTCACTGCCATCCAGGTCACGGCACCAAATATAACTGGTCCTACTCGACCCGTTCCGAGCGGGATTCAAACGGGGTCTCCAGCATGGGAGGCATGCAGGCACACTAACACGGACGCTGAAGGCCGCAGTCTCAAACGTCAATCGCTAGCATGCCTCTTGAGGCCAGGGGAGTTAGGTTTACACACACAGCTCTTACTGGCCTACGTTACACTCACCACTCTAAACCTCACTACCATCCGGGTCATGGCACCAAATGTAATCAGTCCTACTCGATCCGCTGGGTCTCCAGCGTCAAACTATTCTTCTATAACACTTATGACTAGGTTGCCAACCAACAAACTCACTTTGTCACTGACAATGACTTAAAAAACACTAACAACATGTAGTGTTATACATTATATAATATACATTATTTCACGAGTTCACACTTACAAATAAGTCGGATAGATAAAGTTGGTAAACATATTTGGCGTGCTGTCCGGGGAGAGGGCTCTGAGTTTGGTAATTGGCCCGAACGCAGAGTATCCCAGGGAGAGTCCGCAGAGAGAGTATTATTTTCACGTGTTCATCCTGAACTACGTTACTAAAACATAATATATTTTTTAAAAAGTGACCTAAGTATTAAGAAATGTGTCATAGAGACTGTAAAATATGAAAAACAAAATAGCTTCCCCTCCCTCATGCAGCAACATCTCTTCTCTGATGGCGTTTTTTTTGTTTTTTTGGCACAAGGACGGGACAACCCGTCACTCACATGAGATCACAGCAATAACAAACCACAACAATCCAATCAATTCCTGACAAAATCAAGCCCCGTCTTACATTTTTCCTGGTTCGAAAAGCTGTTTTACTCAGATATACGTCACAATAGGGAAAAAAAACTATTGCAAGTTTCATGCCGACTTTAAGCTTAAAAGTTTTGGGAAAAAAAGTATGTAATTGGCAATGTACCCTGTAGGTATTTTGGTGGTGGTGGTAGTGGTGGTTGTGTTTGAGTAAGAAAAGAATTTATGTAATTTGAAAGATGTAGTCAACAAATGCATTTTGTACCAAAGCAATGAAAGTGATCCAGTTACTTTGAGATTGCTGTTGTGCTTACTATGTGAACAGTTAATAAAAAGTGACCTAAGTATTAATAAATGGGTCCTAACGATTGAAAAAAAAAAAAAAAAACATCATTATCCTGCAGCTTATGTTTGGATGGTTTTAAACAATGAAAATATAATGTTATTTTTATTCTAGCTATTCTGTTCCATTCAAAAAACATATATATATTTTATTTCATATTATATTCCGTGTGACTCATAGATCAATCTGCTTGCACAATATGGATAATGTTCTCTATTATACCTTGTACTCTGACCCCTGACAGATTTAAAAATCAAAGACGAATCATATGAAGGGTTTCTGGGTACTTGGGGATGAAAGAACCGTTCTGTTGAATTATGTATTATCTCTATTATATCTATTTCTGACCTTGTGAGGGAAGAAATGAAGGTTGACATCATCTTCTTTTAATGGAGATGTCTTGTCTGAACCAGCGATTTTTAGTCGTCTGTAGAAATAATTGTGCTCTGGCTTACAATTCATGCCACTGAACTGGAGCATGTGGCACTGGACAAGTGTTATGGTGGCACTGCTTATTCTTTGTGTTTTGTGTGTGTGATGCACCTGTGAATTAGTGCAAACTGGAGCAGCAGGCTTGTCTCACTGGAAAGGAGTTGAAAGTAAGATGTGCTGGTCTCTGCCCCTGCACCACCACCGTGGCTCCTGCTACAGACGTGGACAGCAAACACGGTATCTACCCTCCACACACTTTCAAAGCTGCAATTTGTTCTGGGATCATTCAGACAAAATCATTTACTCAGCCTCATGTCGTTCTCATCCTGTATGACTTTTTGTCTTTGGTGAAACACAAAAGGTATTTTAAAAATGTCTGTAGCAACTCATATTGTAATAACTGCACATAATGTAATAAGTGTTACATTATTGTTATAATAAAATGTTCATAATGTAATAATTAGCTCAAAATGTAATAAAATCTTGAGCTCGTAATATAATAAAAATTTACATTATGAGAAAATTATTACATTATAAACTCACCAAAAACATGTCATATTTGCATTATTGTAATAGCTTTTAAAACATAAAAATATTTATATTCCCTCACAATACATTTAAAAAATCTAAATCCAGTCTTAAAGTACCTGTGAAATGCAACATTTAAATATTAATGCAATTATTATTATTATTATTATTATTATTATTATATGATTATTAAACATAAAGCATTGGTATTCATTTACAGTACATTTAAAAAAATCTAAACTTTTTTTACTAGTAGTAGTAGTAGTAGTATCAGTAATCTGGTGGATTTTGTAGACAGGTTAAGAATGAATTTACTACATTTACTGTAAAGGAATACCAATGCTTTGTTTATTAATAATAATAATAATAATAATAATAATAATTGTATGAATATTTAAATGTGTTGCATTTTGCAGGTAGTTTAAGATAAGGTCATTTAGATTTTTAAAAATGTACTGTAAATGAATACTATTATATTTCTCATATTTATCACATTTTGAGAAAATTATTACATTTTGAACATTTTATTACAATATAATGTAATACCTATTGCATTATGTGCCATTTTTACATTATGTGCAGTTATTACATTATGAGTTGCTACATGTCTCTGTTTTTGCACACAATGAATGATGGTATCCAGTGTTGTTTTGGACCACATTAACTTTCATTGCATGGACTAAAACAGTTGAAATATTCTTCAAAATATATATTTGGTGTGTTCCACAGAAGAAAGAAAGTCACAAAGTTTTGGATAAAAGTGAGGCTGAGTAAATAATGACAGTATTTTTGGATGCTATTCCATTAAGATGCTCTTGTGAAGAAACACCGTCTGAAGCTCAATGAAGTGCAATATCAGTGCCAGCTTTTAATTTTTTTATGATCATTTTTTGTTGATAATAATGAATGATTTTATGCTGAGAGTGCTTCAGATGCTATTTGTCTCTTTCACATCCCTTGATTCTGCAGCTTTTGCTCTAACAAAGGCTTTATTGATTTATCAACAGACAATGCTGCTCTCTTTCTTTTGCTGCTTGCCTTGTGAATTTCTGCTGACTTTGATTATGTCTGATTTATGTCTGCAGTCTCTGTAGGCTTTTCTTGTCAAATTCAGAAGGGCAAAAGCAGGACAATTGGTTCTTCACTCTTTAATACCAACGTCTGCCAACACTCCCTTATCTCCTTTCACTGTCTCCGTCTCTCTTCTTTTCTGTCCATAGAGAGTTGTACAGGGCAGGACCTGGCAGATCTGGGAGATCGCCTGCGGGACTGGTTCCAACTGCTCCAAGGCAACGGCAAGCAGAACAGCACAGGGAATCCTGTAGCCAGTTCTGCATCAAGTGAGGCTCTAACATTGATTTAACCAGTGCTTTTATATTCAGAAATATCACAGAAGTGTGCTACAGCAGCCTCCTATACACAAAATACCACACATGCTGTGCATTTACATTTATATCATATGTTTTCTCTAGTAGTTTTAAACATGGACCTATGATAACTGGTAGTAATAAAACTGCTGCATAAAATGTTCATAAGGACCAGCAGATTCAGAGCTATTTTGGGTTGAAATGTGTCCTATCCTGATGGCCAAATAGCACCAGCAGCATTTTATCCCCTCAAAAAACATTCCATTTTACCCTTGTGAAATGGTAACCATTTGCACCTACTTCAATTTAAAATGTAAATTTAATGGCAGAAAAATGACCAGATTCACCATACGCCTCATCAGTTCTCCAACTAGCTAATCTGATGCGATCAGCTGTTCTGGGAGAGATGGCTCTTAGATGCCAGTGTAGAAACTTCACAAAGTGAGGAAGTATTACATTTACTCATTTAGCAGACGCTTTTGTCCAAGGTTCACGTCTCAAGTCTTCGTGGTTCGAGTGCGAGCCGTTCGTTCATCCTGTGTATATATTATAAGCTATTATAATACTCTATGATTGTTTGTGCACAGTTGTGGACCGGACTCTTGTTGCAACCTGTAAAGACTCTATTGGCTGGATGTTCTCTAAGCTGGACACGAACAATGACCTGTATCTGGACCATGCTGAGCTGGCTGCCATTAATCTGGACAAGTATGAAGTGTGCATACGGCCCTTCTTCAACTCCTGTGATTCCTACCGCGATGGCAAAGTTTCCACAGCTGAGTGGTGCCTCTGCTTTTGGAGAGAAAGTGAGTTTTCAGTATCTCTACACAATTGAACTAGTGATGGGTCGGTCATGAATGATTCGTTCATTTTGAACAAATCTTTAATATGACTCGGGAAAAACGAGATCTCAAAGAGTGATTCGTTCATGTTGTGTTGACCGCGCATGCGCAATATCCCAAAGGTTCTGTACAGGAAAGAGAAATTATTAGTTCACCTCTCGAGTCTTCGGGTCCGAGTCGTTCGTTTTTTTGTCACGTGACGTGACAGCTGTATTAGATACAGAAATTTGTTAATAATTCCCAAAACATTCTTACAAACAAGCGCTTAGTCAATTTTTTAAGTCTTACAGTTACATGATGCGTTTATGGTCTCAAATTGTAGCTTTTTATTTTCTTACAATTTCTGTCATGGTGGTTCTTTTCCATAACATTGAATGTGATAATAAAGAGTTGGTAGTGCTTTAAACTTCATCCGTATGATGGGGAAAATCACTTTGATAAAGCAATGACATCTGCAATAACAACATACAGTTACGTGACAAAAGAACAAACGACTCGAACCTGAGACTCGAGATATGAACTAATCATTTCTGTTTCCTGTACCGATTGCATAGCCTCATATCGTATGCGGCTGTCACGTGATGAACGAACGACTCAGATTGGGAGGTGAGGTAAACTGACTGCTTAGCCTGAATGAAGACCCAGATAAGCAATGAATTAATCGTTTTTTAATTTGGCCTTGTCCTTGCATTGCATTTTTTCTTATTCTAAATGTGATCAACGTTGTGTAAGTTGATGTGTTGGGGCATTTGGCCATTATATGTAACATTTTAATTATATAATGCTGAAATGACTCGAAAAAAGATTAGTTCATTTTGATGAACGAGATTCAAAGATCCGAGTCAGTAAAATGATCCGAACTTCCCATTACTAAATCGAATCAGCCCTTAATTACTTTAACTAGTAACACAATGAACGTGTGTGTGTGTGTGTGTGTGTGTGTGTGTGTGTGTGTGTGTGTGTGTGTGTGTGTGTGTGTGTGTGTGTGTGTGTATTTATATACACTATACACTACCAATAAAATATTTGGGAATGTTGGCAATATTTTTGAAAAATGTCTCTTAAAATACAGTGTATTTGAATATATTTTAAAATGTAATTTATTCCTGTGATGGTAAAGCTGAATTTTCCGCATCATTACCCCAGTCTTCAGTGTCACATGATCCCTTCAGAAATCATTAGAATATGCTGATTTGATGCTCTGGAAACATTCTTTATTATTATCAATGTTGTACTGCAAAATACCTGCATTTATTTAAAATACATTTTACTAGATACAATAGATACATATTTTTTGCAGCGTTATAAATATTTACTGTCACTTTTGCATCCTTGCTGAATAAAAGTATCAATTTCTTTAAAAAACTGACCCCCTTACTGACCCCAAACTTTTCAACAGTAGTGTGTCATGTGCATCAAGCAATATGCATCA
The DNA here is from genome assembly GCA_018749465.1 of Paracanthobrama guichenoti. NCBI lineage: Eukaryota > Metazoa > Chordata > Actinopteri > Cypriniformes > Gobionidae > Paracanthobrama > Paracanthobrama guichenoti. The sequence goes on along the minus strand of CM031955.1, from coordinate 26,156,129 downwards.
TGATGATAATCAAACAGTTTTATTTAAATCATATTGTTAATATCATTACAAATAAAAATAAAAATATCATGATATTTTTATTTTATTTTTATTTTTAATGATATTAACAATATAAATAGTTGTATTTATAAGTAGTTGTACTGTACTGATAATATTTTATGAGGATATTATCATCATCAAATATTATCAGTACAGTACAACTACTTATAAAAATTCTAGGATAGATAATTAATGGATAATTAATGAATATGACATGGCAAAATATTGACTAACTATAAAAATATTTTCATCCAAAGGCAATTTGAGCTCTTTTCAAGCTAAATTGGTTCCTCTGCATTGCACATTTGTGCCCTGCACCCTCCACCCTGCTGGCCAATGCCATGGTCCACAGTCTGCTCTGCTTGGTTATATCAGCGTGACAGAAGGGGGACACATGGCCGAACATCAGTGCCAGCACTAGTCAGTGTTTGAGCGTGTTCAACACTGCTTCAGAGAGTTGGGGTTTCAAATCTGAAATTATGTTTAAATTGGATTTGAGGGGCATATTTGGTTTCCATTACAAAAGAACAGAACTGGACTGGTAGCAGAGAGTGTTTATTTGACATCAGCACGCACTAAACTGGCATTAAAGATAAAGAAGACACTATTTGGTGGAGGCAGGGATTTGGGAAAATCCATCTATCTGTTTGCAGAGTATTTTGCAGACTCATGCCACTAACTCATTCAGTTTGCACTGGATTAAGTTTAATTGGTTTTCTAAATATAATCAAACATTAAAGGGGGGAGGGGTGACCATATGTTTGGATTATTGAAATCCAAATCTTTCATTTCCTCTACAAACAGCCCTTTTGGATATAAAATGAGAGAGCTGGAGAGGGCGTAAATTGACCTTTAGTTGTTTGTGGCATGCGGGGAGAGTGATTTGGAGTATTCATTTGATGAGATGCATAAGTCTGGAGGAATTGCTATTCAGTGTTTGTTGCTAGGGTGACTGACAGTCAGTGTGTGTGTGTGTATGTGTGTGTGTGTGTTAGCAGGGGAGAGCGTAGGTCTGTTTGCATGTGCATGTGTTTATCGGCAACATGTTCTACATATTAATGAGACTCGTCTGTGTGTAAGTGTGTTTGTGTGTTCTTTTGTTTTAGGAATTCCTGTGTGTGTGTGTGTGTGTGTGTGTGTGTGTGTGTGTGTGTGTGTGTGTGTGTTTGCTGAAGCCATGGAGCATGGCAAGCTTCTTGACACAAACAGACATATGCTCCACAATGCATTTCACTGGAGGAGCACAGAGCTGTATCTTAGCAGTATCTTAACACACATATACACACACACACTAGACCAGCCTGGCTCTTGTTTGATGTGATTCTGCTCACGATATGTGGCTGGGCACTCTCATCTCTCCTGGGGAGGGCATAGTTGCTTTTGGCCTGTCATACTTTGTCTTCCCCTTGTATTTCCCCCGGTGGATAGGAAATGACCATTGCAGAGGGAAAAACAACATCAGTGTTGGTTGTTGACAGCCTGCTCAGCCTCAAACTCTCTGGGACTAAAACCAGACGGGCAGTCAGACAGAAAGCCGCTGCATTTTTTAGACTTCACTGGCCTGGCCCTCACATGATAACATGAAACATGATAGCACTGAAGAACTGGCAAATATTCCAGTATGTAATGCACTGATTTATTTATTAAAAGGAAATGTTCTGTCATCGTTTAGTCACTCTCATGTCATTCCAGAACCTGTGTGACTTTTGTTCTTACGTGGAACACAAAAGAAGATGTTTGGCATAATGTCTAAGCTGCTCTTTTCCATGTAATGGGCGTGAATGTGGACTGGGTCTGTCAGGCTCCGAAAATGATCAAAAAAGCTCTATAAAAGTGATTAGTGCGACCCATGCACTACTATCCAAGTATCGATACAATACTCCATACAATGTAATAATATTGTAATTGTTGTTTTAAAAATGTTTGAGCATTTTTGTGTATGACACTAACTTGGCAAAAACCAAACAATAAGGCACTTTGAGATTCCACACATTCATAAAGGTTATTAGAATAATAAAAATAGTTCCAAACCAAGCCAGAACAAAAGCGTTGCGTGTCTCCAAGCGACACACAGCATTTCATTACTGAATTAATTAGTTTTTGAATGAATTGCTTGAGTGAATAAAATCAAATAACCCATTCATAAAGACATCACTTGCTTGGTTTCTGAATGAATCAGTTGTTTCAAAGTTGAACAAATTGTTTGATTAAAATGATTTACTCATTAAGACGGTTTTAGTTTCATATTTAAAAGTATATATATATATATATATATATATATATATATATATATATATATATATATATATATATATATATATATATATATATATACACTCACCTAAAGGATTATTAGGATCACCATACTAATACTGTGTTTGACCCCCTTTCGCCTTCAGAACTGCCTTAATTCTATGTGGCATTGATTCAACAAGGTGCTGAAAGCATTCTTTAGAAATGTTGGCCCATATTGATAGGATAGCATCTTGCAGTTGATGGAGATTTGTGGGATGCACATCCAGGGCATGAAGCTCCCGTTCCACCACATCCCAAAGATGCTCTATTGGGTTGAGATCTGGTGACTGTGGGGGCCATTTTAGTACAGTGAACTCATTGTCATGTTCAAGAAACCAATTTGAAATGATTCGAGCTTTGTGACATGGTGCATTATCCTGCTGGAAGTAGCCATCAGAGAATGGGTACATGGTGGTCATAAAGGGATGGACATGGTCAGAAACAATGCTCAGGTAGGCCGTGGCATTTAAACGATGACCAATTGGCACTAAGGGACCTAAAGTGTGCCAAGAAAACATCCCCCACACCATTACACCACCACCACCAGCCTGCACAGTGGTAACAAGGCATGATGGATCCATGTTCTCATTCTGTTTACGCCAAATTCTGACTCTACCAACTGAATGTCTCAACAGAAATCGAGACTCATCAGACCAGGCAACATTTTTCCAGTCTTCAACTGTCCAATTTCGGTGAGCTCGTGCAAATTGTAGCCTCTTTTTCCTATTTGTAGTGGAGATGAGTGGTACCCGGTGGGGTCTTCTGCTGTTGTAGCCCATCCGCCTCAAGGTTGTGCGTGTTGTGGCTTCACAAATGGTTTGCTGCATACCTCGGTTGTAACGAGTGGCTATTTCAGTCGAAAATTGCTCTTCTATCAGCTTGAATCAGTCGGCACATTCTCCTCTGACCTCTAGCATCAACAAGGCATTTAGCCCACAGGACTGCCGCATACTGGATGTTTTTCCCTTTTCACATCATTCTTTGTAAACCCTAGAAATGGTTGTGCGTGAAAATCCCAGTAACTGAGCAGATTGTGAAATACTCAGACCGGCCCGTCTGGCATCAACAACCGTGCCACACTCAAAATTGCTTAAATCAGCTTTCTTTCCCATTCTGACATTCAGTTTGGAGTTCAGGAGATTGTCTTGACCAGGACCACACCCCTAAATGCATTGAAGCAACTGCCATGTGATTGGTTGATTAGATAATTACATTCATGAGAAATTGAACAGGTGTTCCTAATAATCCTTTAGGTGTGTATATATATATATATATATATATATATATATATATATATATATATATATATATATATATATATATATATATATATTTTTTTTTTTTTTTTTGTATCATTTCAAAGTCATTTTTTTAAACACTGTACTGTCTTATTAGTCTATTTGGATTGGACTGAATTGAAATCAATTTATGGGGGAAAATATTAATGTAAAAGTTAATTTCTGTCTCAGCTGTGAACTAAACAACACACAGAAAATGAAAATCACCTGGAGGCCTAAATCAGCCATTGTAACAGCACAAAACACATTCAGCAAAACATCATCTAATCATCTACACGATTTTGTCATTTCAACAATTTTTTGTCAAATCGCATATGCCTACTTGAATAACTGTGGTCACCATTTACTTTCATTGAATGGAAAAGAGCATCTTGGAAAATAACTTCTTTTGTGTTCCTCAGAAGAATGTCATTTTAGTTTTGAATGACTTGAGGAAAATGTGCCTCTAATTTATTTTAAGAAGGTTGTACATTTCACCTCAAAGCATTAAGTTGAAAATGACAATAAAGAAATAACAGGTGTTCATTTTGTTCAGAACACATTCAAAGCAAGTTCTATTACTCAAAAATTAATTTACTCTTTCTTTCTTTCATGAATTACATTGCCATAAAACTAGAGATTTGAACTATCTATCTATTGTGCCACAAAATGCGGGTGTGTTTGGGTGCGATTTGATTGTGCGGCTGCATAGAGAGCAGCCCTGGTGTAATGCCGCCTCATTTGGGAGTTGGTGGGGGAGCTCGTGTGAAGCGTTTGTCTGGAGGAGATTAGCGCCGGCTCTTCCCTAAAGGCACTGATTGTTTTTCTTCCACAGAGCCTCCCTGCCTGGCTGAGCTAGAGCGAATCCAAGTGCAAGAAGGAGCCAAGAAGAAACCGGGTAAGAATGTACATTCCGCCGAGACTCACTGTATCTCAGGAAGAACAAATTAAGGTGTGAAGGAAAGCAACAAAGATAGAACCAGGTGTAAACTCTGAAAGACAAAGGCTCTGGCAGTAGTGACTGGAGAGGAGTTTCATTTAACAGATGACAAGCACAAGGCTGGGATTAGCCCGTAATCAGGTGTGCGGATTAGATCGGAGCTCATGGCTGCGGGCAGTGCTGCATGTTTGGCTGCAGAGCTTTCAGGACTCTCCAAGGACGTGCTGCAGATGCTACAGCCAATCACAGGCAGCCAAAATGCAAACGTCCCCCAATGCCAGAGAACAAACAGCTATGTATACTATACAACCAAAGAGTTTCAACATTCAACATCTGCAAAACTGAACAAGTTTAACTCATTCATCATCATTACATTCATTATTAAATTAAAAATGGACTTTAAGTAAAAAAATATATAAAATCAAACCATTGTGATGAAAGACATTGCTAAATATTCCAGAGGTTCATGGCGCATCACCACTTTCATCAGCCTCGTTTAATTTATGTTGTCATAAATATAAAACACAATCACATAAAAGAGGACAGTCATGCAGAATTATGGGTAAGTGTCAAAGGAAAACCTTAACCTAGAAAGCTCAACCTCTGTTTAACCCTCTACTAATGCATTATTACATCACAAAGAAAAATAAAATGTTTTTTTTTTAACAAAAAAATAAATAAATCACTCAAATACTAAAAAAATACAATAATCTATATATATATATATATATATATATATTCTGAAGTACATGGTCATGACTTTCACTAGCCATATTTAATTTATGTTCTCATAAATAAATAACACAAAAAGACGTAAAATGGGACAATCAGGATGAATTATGGGTAAGGGTCAATGGACTCACCCATGGTGGTTGGGATGTACATCACACTCAGAATGGTTAAAACTGGCTTTTACAGATTTGTCCCCAGTACACACAGTGCGTCAGAGGGTTAAATCCTGCATTTGATTGCTAAATAGATCATGATGATTATGTGGACATATAGTTGTTTATTGCTCCATGCAGTTGTTTTTTATCGTGCATCATGATTCGAGACACTGCAGACAGAAACTCAGCCCTCAACCCTCGCCAAGGTTACATTTTATGCATTACAATGAGCAGTGTCACTTGAGTCTGTCACATGATTTACAGCAATATGCAAACTAGTTTGCAATGTCACCCGTGATGCAATACTTATTTTATACTCAATTCATGTAGGATATGAAAATTAATGTTAAACACGACCATGGCTTCTTAAAACATGAGTGTCTGTGTGTTTCTCTCCCTTTTTGTCATTTCAGATACATACATTCCCAGCTGTGATGAGGACGGCTTTTACAGGAGACTGCAGTGTGACAAGAGCAGAGGGGAGTGCTGGTGTGTGGACCAGCATGGAGGAGAGTTAATGGGCTCCAGAATCCATGGCAACCCCGACTGTGGTGAGTACGAGCACACACACACACACACACACACACACACACACACACATACAGAGGACAATGCTCCTTCTGTAGCTACAGGGCTTAGGGCTTAGATCCACAAAATCATCAGTCACCCATCTGACAGAAGACCAAGTGCTACATTCATTAGGCCAGGTTCATTTCCATTCCAAAAGAGCAGTTGTCTTGCCGAAATAAAGGTCCGTAAGATTAATTACTACTGGCTGTGACGGACCTGCAGGTGATAAGAACAAATCCCCTGACTGGACATAAAACAGCGATTTAAAAGGCCAACGTCAAAATTACACTTCCTGTTTGTTTATTGTCCTCACCTCACGCCAAGCGTGTATTGTTTAGCCTTTGTCGCGCATAAATCACTCAGTTTGCCTCGCAATATGATATACGCATTTTTTAAATAACGTTTCCCTTTTCCAGACGAGGTGGTCACGTACTCGGGCGATTTTGGCAGCGGGCTTGGATGGGAAGATGAGGAGGAGAAGGAGGCGGAGGAGAATGGCGAGGAGGCTGAGGAGGAGGAAGGGGAGGTGGGGGAGGTTGATGACGGTGGATACATTTGGTAGAACGAAACGTGATTCTCGCCTTGTTCAACGTAGCTTTCTGTGGCCCATTTCTACAGAGGCAGCTCTATCTTCTGACATTAAATGGTGGACACTGGAGGGTCGGTCATCTTTATACTGCACTCCAAACAGCATTGACTTGGGGAGGGAGGGGGGAGGGGTGGCTTGGTTAGTGTTAGCTGTAGTGAGATTACGGTATTGGGAACGAGTTTTCAATTATTGGGCTTATGAATACTTGTGAAACATCATATTTTTGTTGTAAGTGCAAGAGTTTTCTCCTGAATCAGTCTCTAGCATCTGCAAACACGAGCTCAGAATTAAGCGCTTGATAGGTGTGATGTGATGCGTTCTTATGCAAGTCTAATAAATACATACTTCATCACTATACATTCGGAAATGATACCCGTTAATCTAAAGCGTTCAAAGTACGACTTTTTAAAGTATGTATATAAAGATAGACTGGCTTCAGGGTCTAACCTGCTTCATTAGATCTTCTGCCGACCATCAGCAACTGCTTTCCTTGAACACTGAGATTGCTGCTAATGTTTTTGCTGTTAGAGTTTATGTAAATTGTTTCAAACATGTCCTCCAAATGGTTTAGCGCATATAAACACAGATTACTATAAAGACAAAGAGACGGAAAACACCAAAAAACTCAAGAGTTAGGTTAGCTTAGCTCTCTGCATAATTTTTATGCTACTTTGAAAAAGATAGATAGTCGTAAATGTATTTAAAGAGCTAATTCTCCACGCTCACAAACTAAACCCGATTTTAGGCTTCTTGCCAGAAATACACAATGCACTTCTACAAGACGATCTTTGTCCTAAAGGCACTTTTTTTCTCCCTGTCTTTTGTCATAATCCACCGAAACCAGAGATGGCAAAGCATTATATTTTCATATAAATGACATCTCAATGCAGTAGCTTTCTCCCTCACCCGACATCAAATCATTGTTTTCTTTCAAATGGACAGTAATAAATCCTGAGATATGTGCGTTCTGGTTTCATATGTCTGTCATAATAGAATTTGCTTATACTCCACTAGGTCAGGCTGTAATACGGTACTTCTGATGCAACACGGCTATTATAACAAGGCAGCGTATGGATGTACAAGAGAGGCAGGAATGAGCTTTCGAAAATGCAATCTGACATATTCTCTCTCATACACCCAAAGGGACCAATCTGTCTTTGCAGATGTCTTCTAATCAGATCTTCCCATCATTTGCAGTGAAGGATGTGTTGGCTGTAATGTTCCTAGGTGTAAATCTGGTGCTGCAGGGATTTATAATCAAGGTCTGAATCTTATAATATATACGAGTCTTGCGGTATTAAATACCTAAAGCATCAGTTTTTAGGGTTAACATGCTGTGGAACCAAAGCAGCTAGCTGGAATTGCAAAGTGTCTATGAATTACAGACTCGCTATGGTATGATAATTCACCCAGACGTGATCTCTGAGCTCCACATAGCACACAGAAAATGCATTTGATATGGTAACATCCCCGACGTAAACACATTCATCAATGTACCGCGGCGTCTACAGAATATAAATCCTCCGAATGTCATTGAGACGAATCCTGGCGATATTTAAATTACTTGTGGATTATCATAGGCAGTACCACCTCGCTGGTGTGATGGAGTGGAAAGACGACCAGCTCATTTAAAGTCAATAGTGAATGTCCTGATGTCTTACTAAGCAGTGTACAGGAGTCTGCTAACAGTGATGTTATACCACTTGGACTAGTGTATGATTGTATTGTACTGTACATGCCATTATTATTGTAAATACTTGGATTTTACTGATTAGAAAACATATTTACGCTGAGTTGCAGTATATTTGCATTTAGTTGCATGTTTCTTTGTCCAAGTGTGTCATCTTTCTTGCCTGAATATGATTAAAGGCACTGGGCCCGAAGTGCTGTTCCTTTGTTCTCCTAATTACTCCCAAGACTCTGCGACATGCTAATTTTCATGTGATACTGAAGACATGAGAAAACAAATCTTTTCAACCCACTTTTAAAGTGTTTTTTTTTTTTTTTTTGACAAGTGTAATTTATAACTATACCAAAAATACCCAACAAAAGCTGGTTCTCAAGACATACGAGTCACCAGAGAGGTCCAAAAAAAGGAATATCAACTTTAATAGAACACAGAATCTAACTGACTAATGACTCCTGATAACTTCTATTACAATAACGCTAACACACTTTATATAATAGTGATCCAGTGGAGCATCCTGCTTTGTATCAACCTAAAATTGCTAGAAAGCCCTGGTTTCCAACTATTTTACAAAAACAAAAAAAGATGTGCATGATGAAACTAATTCTATAATAACTCCTATTTTTAAACACTTATTAGTGATCTAGTGCAGCACCCTTCTTGGTATCAACCTAAAATGGTTGGAAACCAGTATTTTTTCCCATGTTGATCAGTCATTGTTCACTTGCATGCATCTAAAAATAAATATATAAAAAATAAATCCAAGGGATGCAGGATTTTACGCAGGATTTTTGTGTAATCTTAAAGAAATTAAAAAGTCATAATACACCCGTTTATTGTCAGTACACAGGTATGTCATATTATCACTTTTAAATATTCAGCAACTTTACAACACACAAAGGTTCATTTTACTTGTGATTCTCAGGCATCTTGTACATTTCCAAAAATCATAGTCTGATCAAAGCTTGCTTTGAATGCTCTGTAGTCTCCATATCTTTCTGACATCATCCTCTGCGCTGTCCAAGACCTTAAACACAGCAGCATCTCCAGTTTGATCAAAACGTCTCAGCAGAGGTTCCAGAATGGTCACTGGGATGCTGAAGTTCAGGTGGGGATATGTCACTTTTGCAGTGAAGTCTCTTGTGTTGCTGGACACAATACCTAATGTTTCAAAGTGAACGATAAAATAAAACATCATGAGAAAGAATCTGCCTGACAAAGCTTTATTTAGTCAGCAGATGAAGAGCTGGAACGCTCTAATTCTGAACTTTAAGGTGGGGAAAAAAAAGCTTAATTGGTCCTATGTTGCCCCCTTCTGGTTAGAGAAGGCATAGTACATTTCATATCTCCACTAAAGACTGGATTTGTACTGAAAACAAGTGGTTGATGTACTGACGCTTCCCATTCACTTTAAATAGTTAGAAATTAGATGTATGATATTAGTATTACCTAACAATTCCCCAGTGGCAGAACGAACCACAGCACCACCACTGGCTCCAGACTGCACAGCACAAGTAGTCTGCAGCATCACAGGCTGTGACTGATGGGTGATGACTCTGGATAAGATCCCTGAGGTCAATGAGGGGCCACAGCGGCTCCCTAAAGCTCCATAACCCACGACAACTACATCCTCACCTAAATAAACACAGAACATGGAAACGTCAGGTGCTGCACTGGGACAAAGTACGCAGTTATGTTAACAATGTTGTAATGTTGTAGCTGTTATAAAGATATGAAACATATATAAAAATATATTTAAAAAATCTATGTTAATAATGCTATAAACTGAATTGTATTATATTTATGTATTACTGTATTTTACTTATGAGGACGATGACTTTATCTTGTACAGAGTCGACAAACAATACATTTAGATTTCACTATGTATTGATAAATCATAATTATAACATAAAAGGTCATCCTTTGTCACAATTTTGACCATTTACTTTTTATACTTTCTTATGTCAATTTCAATGTTTTATCTTGTGTATGCCATATGTATGTCACTTATGACTTACTATGTCATAATTATGATTATCAAAGCATGATTTATTTTCTTATGTGGTGGATCTTCCGGGAGCAGGTCAGGGCAATCCTAAAGCCAAAGAAATGGGCTTCCATAGTTAGGGGCCCCAATAGGGGTTAGAAGCCCCTATTATCTTATCAGTTTACTTTATTATTCCTCCCCAGTGAAAGTCAATGGCAGCCCTATGAACCCTAAGTAGGAAAATTACAAAAAATGTCAAACTTGTAGTGATGGTAATGAATAGTAATCTGAGCAATGAAAACAATTCTGTGTGAGCTGCACAGAAATGACTGAAGATTTTTCTATTTTTTTATTTTATATTTTGTTCAAAAGTTACAATGTCGTGAACTTAACGATGTTGACCTAAAATTGGTTCAGAGGCTGATCAATTGAAATGAAACCATGATCCGAGGGTACATGCCAAATTTGGGAACAGTTCTACCTACAGGTCATGAGATCTGAAAAATGTATTTATTCAAAACTTTTGAGCAGTTTATCAGTGACCTTTGTGTCAAATCCGAGGATTTTGCCAGGGTTGGACGAACCATCTGTCTGTGTCCTTTTGTTCCTTGGCTTATGCAGATTCTGACAACATGTTATTTTGCATCAATATGCCTGTCCGCCATATTTAATTAAATGAAATTGTTTTTTCACTGCTACTCCTTCAAAATTTGTCACATGTTTGTCCAAAATCTAATCAGATGATCTTTAGACCGAACTGCACAGAAATGACTGAATGGATTTTTGATATTTGCTACAATTCCTGAGAAATATCTCTCTGAAGTTGACTGTTTTCTTATGATAGTTAGCTTAGCATGAATTGCTAACATGTTAACCAGTTGCCATTATTTCTGTGGCTCTTCAGCTATCAGGTTAACCATAAGTTATGTTAGCACTGAGTTAGTTTAACATGCTAATCTGGTTAACATGCTCATTCTCACACTAAAAGCTCTCCTCGGCAGCCCGGTGAATCAGCGTCAACTGAGTGACACAATCTATAATGCCACAAGCCCCAGACCTTCTAGGTCGTGGGTTCAAATCCTGTAAGGGCAGATGCCCAGACTGCAAGAGGTACTGTGGTCAGAGATGGTGCGAAAGTTGCATCTATTCCAGACATTGTATTGTTCAAAGAATAGTCTAATCTGAAATTGTTAAATATAACATTTTGAGTTCATCCTCACTTGAACTACTGAACATCGGCAGCTAAGTGAAAGCATGTAGTCTGAGTGGCGCACAGCAATAAGCAACAAGCATGTGATCTAAAGATTGTAGGTTTGTTTCCTGCCTGGTACAACTTTATAAAAGTGTGTGTAATGTTGAGTCACTTCGATTCCTTATCTAGGTGGGCATTGTACTAATGTTTCCTCCTCTTGGATTAGAAATGTTTTTGTTCATTCTGTGATCAATATCATCTTAACTTCTGTTCATTTTATGTTCATTCTCACCTGTACTTCTGAGCCTATCATTTTTTTTGTTTGTTTGTTTGTTTTTTTAAATGTACATTCTATTTCTGTTCTTTTTGCTCTTCTGGCTCAGACCTGCTGTTCCTGGCCCTTCTGGGCTTGGTCCCGTATCGCTGCTTGCAGCTATGTTTGTGATTGTTGTAGCATGAAAAAGACAGGGGTTAAATATAAAATATACACTAATCAGGCATGACAGGTGAAGTGAATAACACTGATTATCTCTTCATCACGGCACCTGTTAGTGGGTGGGATATATTAGGCAGCAAGTGAACATTTTGTCCTCAAAGTTGATGAGTTAGAAGCAGGAAAAATGGGCAAGCGTAAGGATTTGAGTGAGTTTGACAAGGGCCAAATTGTGATGGCTAGAAGACTGGGTCAGCGCATCTCCAAAACTGCCGTTCTAATGGGGTGTTTGCGGTCTGCAGTGGTCCATATCTATCAAAAGTGCTCCAAGGGAAAAAAAACCCTCCAAAATCTCAAAACAAATAAGCAAAACAATTCTGGCTAAGTATGATTTTCAATAAAACAGGTTTGCAGCACATTACCTTGATGAAAGTATGTGGTAAACTGAGGTGTTACTGAGTCTGCAAGGGATTCCTGAAGCCTCACTACAGCGATATCATAGGGAGATGATGGTGCTGATGAATACAGCACCTTACCACTTACTGCATGAAATCTGTGGTGGAAAGTGTACGTTATTATAAATCACATGGTGATTACAAATATAACAATACCAATCACACGTAACTTGTTTAAAAGAGATCAACAAACAAAATGTCACTTCTTTAGGCCTCATAATAATGAATATGCATGAATTCCAAGGCCATTACCTTCCTCCATAGTTGACTCTGACTGTAAGAACAGACTTTTCATTCACCACATGTCTGCAGGTCAGAACCAGATTCTGGTTTAGCAGCACACCAGAACCCCACAGCAGGCCGGTCTCAATCAATGCCACTCCGGGGTAAAATTCAGAACCTGACCGTCTGGTTGCAGTTAACGGAGCTTGAATAGAGCCAGTTATTAAGTGTGATGACTCTATCAGCGACTCCTGCATGGCACCAGCCTGTATCATGTTTTTCAGAATGAGGTGAACAGAGCACACAAGTGTCAGTCCAATCCATTCATCGGATTTCCAACACAGTGGTGAAACGATCAAACCCATGAGGCAAGATCTGCCTCCTTTGCTAATAAACACGCCGCCTCCTTCGGTGCCAGGCAAGCAGCGGGCATCGGTCAGGATCAGCGCATTCTCATCTCCTGCCAGATTACTAATGATACCTTTACTAATTGAGTTCATAAAGAGGTCTGGACAGATACCACCAAATGGAGACCCACATGCGATAACATTACATCCCTTTTCAAGAGTGCCACTCTTCACCCATGGAATAGTTTCTTTACAGGTGCATGTGGACGAAGTGGGCACTTTTAGGAGTGCAAACCATGTTAAAAACCTGGAGTCTTCCAGGACTTCTGTATCCAAACTACCACTATAAAAGCCCCAATTGTCGGCCCCCTTGAAGATTTTATGAAATGCATCTTGAAACTCCACGCAATTGATCATCATTAACAATTGAGCTTCTTGACGGATCGTGTTGCGTCTCTCCGTTACACACGATTGGTTGGCGCAAAAGTCAATGTAATCTACATACACTTTTGTCTCTTTAGTGAAACTTTCAGAATGCAATATCTTCGTAGACTGTCTATCATTTATAAAGCGTGAAAACACAATGCCACTACAGACTACAAATCCAGACTGGTGATTTAGAAATACTCCACTGCAGCTCATTGCTTTATTCTGAGATCCAGATGTGAGGTCGAGGGGCGTCTCGGATACTGTGACAACACAACATGCCTCTTCCAGAGTCTTCATTTTCAAACGCTATATATTTCAAAACAGTATTAAACTGGCACAATATAAAAGGTCAGAGTTTTTATGCTAATAGTAGATGAGTTTTTAGGTCTCAAATGAGCTTAAGACACAAATGTCAACCGCGATACTGGCAGTTAGATTATAAAAAAACCTGCTAACAAACAGAGTTTGCAACAAAAGCACCTGGTTAGGGTTGCAACGTTCAAGTCTAGGGGGTGGGCAGAAAATGTAATAATGGTTATATTAACTTATCGCCGAGGTGATACTGTTGCATGAGTTCTCCATCTGAAGCACTTCCTGGTAAGCGTTCATTGACGTGATCACGTGGTCAATAGCGTGCCCTCCTATTGGTTCATCTACGTCTGACTCTTTCGAACAATTCGTTTCACAGAACCGGTTCAGTGGTTCTTTTACGTCGTCGTGTCCAAACAGACTCTCTCGCGTCAAAGCATTCGCGTATGAATCGTTCAGTCCGACTTGTGAACCGGTTTAACAGATTCATTGGAAAGATCCAACTCAAAAGACGAATTCGTTGACGAATCGGACGTTGCTGAGTTTACATTATGGACAATATTCTTGTGCATTCCGATGTTCACCTATCCCATGCAACAAAGGTAACTTATAGATTCAATATTAGCTTTTTTATTTGACTCGACTAGGATTTCACAAATAATTTATTCTTTAAAATGTGTATTCAAATTGTTTTTGGGAAAATAGCAAAGTACACAGAAAATTCAAAATATTTTATTTGTGTTGTTGCCTACTTCGTTGCATAAATGCTACAAGTGGCACATACATAATTAGCCATTTCAAAAGATAAGCAGGATCGAAAATTCCAATCCTTCCACATAAGCCTATTTACAAATTAGGGGTAAAAGTGACCTAGTAGGCCTAATATGACAGATTTTTCTATTGCACAGGCAATATGAACTAAAAAAAAAAAAGCCTATGTACTTTCATGCCATAACTGCAAACAATTCACAGTCTGGCAGTCAAAAAGTACTCATACAATTAGTCAGGTAGTTTAGTGTTGAAACAGGCTAATGTAGAAACATCACTGAAAATTAAGAGTAATACATCAGCACATATCAAAAACCTACATACAAATAAAACATTTGTAGTTTTAAATATTAGGTATAAATATTTCTTTGTAAATCTCAGGCAAATTTGATCAGCAAGCATGTATACATTGGCAGTCCACACTTTCAGAAGTATTTCCTTTGAACATGTGGGAAATACAGCACTATAAAACCACCAGCATTAAGGCACTGAGGTAATGTAACATGAAAACAAAAACACTGATTCTGTATCATCTAATGATTGTGACCAGAATTTCACAGCACAAGTGATATTCACCTGATTAGAAGTCCTTGAAATGTACAAAGGTATGTTTAACGTTTGGCATGTTATAAAACTGACACTCAGTTGAAAAACATGTTTTGTTACAGGATGCCATCTCTTAAAATAACCCAGCTCGTTCAACTGTTAAAGGATGCTGTATTTCTAACCCTTTTAGAAAAGTAAACAGCATAAATTACGTCTTATAGGTAAAAGTGTAAGTAATTGCTACTGTAGATTATTAAATAAATGCACATCTCATATACTAATCTATCACCACACTGAATTTCATAGGCTCAGATATTATATATTATAACACCCCTGGTTACTATAGTTTCATTATATTGTTCATAGTTTCATTTCATAAGATAAATAATCAAACGATAAATAGGGATACATGAGTTATGAATTAATAACCACATTAAATATGTTAATCAATATACTGAGATAGCCATCGAAAACCTTCACCATATCCTTGTCTCTTCAACACGCTGCACATAAAGACTTCCATTGGCCTCAGGTTGAGTTCTTTCAGTGATGCGTTACCCTGTGTGGACACATAGACAAAATAAGACCTCCAGAAAACATTTTATTAAATATTACATACTAAACTGTACAACACAAAATGTTTTAAATGTATTCCCTCATTGACCTACCTTTCCAGTGGTGTGTCCATAAAGACCAAACATCCCTCTCAGCCCGTCCTCACTAATTGCTTCTGGTCGGTCAATTTTATTCCCCAAAATGAGGATTGGCACATTGGATATGGTTTCATCAGTTAAGAGGGCCTAAGATGTAAAGAGGAATCACTATATTAGCCTATATATATATTCATTATATTCTACTTAACCTGTTAGTGATGTCTTGTTTATTTAATTTAGCCCATGTTTAAATAAATATGTCATGAAAATGACAGCCACTGTGTATAAATGATTATATATATATATATATATATATATATATATATATATATATATATATATATATATATATATATATATATATATATATATATATATAGGGAGTCAGTTAAGAGGATGTGGTTTCATCAGTTAAGAGGGCCTAAGATGTAAAGAGGAATCACTATATTAGCCTATATATATATTCATTATATTCTACTTAACCTGTTAGTGATGTCTTGTTTATTTAATTTAGCCCATGTTTAAATAAATATGTCATGAAAATGACAGCCACTGTGTATAAATGATTATATATAGAGAGAAAAAATATATATATATATATATATATATATATATATATATATATATATATATATATATATATATATATATATATATATATATATATATATATATATATATATATATAGGGAGTCAGTTAAGAGGATGTGGTTTCATCAGTTAAGAGGGCCTAAGATGTAAAGAGGAATCACTATATTAGCCTATATATATATTCATTATATTCTACTTAACCTGTTAGTGATGTCTTGTTTATTTAATTTAGCCCATGTTTAAATAAATACGTCATGAAAATGACAGCCACTGTGTATAAATGATTATATATAGAGAGAAAAAAGAAAAATTATATATATATATATATATATATATATATATATATATATATATATATATATATATATATATATATATATATATATATATATATATATAGGGAGAAAGCGGGTTGGTTGGCACACTTTTCACTCTCTGTCATATTTCTCAGTCATGCTATATGTGAAAATAGTCTAACCAGTAACAACTGAAAGGTTAAGATCTCAACTACTCAACAGATACATTTAATGTTCTCAAATGATTCCTATTTTTTTTTTTTTTTATTCATCATTAATTCATGTTGTGCACTTGTGCCAACCTGCCCCAGTATGGGGGTTAGTTGGCACATGCAATGGGGTTGGTTGGCACAGATGCTATAGTTGAAGAGAATGAGGTGAACAAATGTAAAAAACTCTTTTTTTTGAATTTTTGAATTTAATTCAAAACAGAAAAACATTCAACAGATTTTCAGCCAATTTTCTCCATAGATTGTATTTAATTGAACTAAACAACAGTTTGTGTGTGTGTGTGTGTGTGTGTGTGAGAGAGAGAGAGAGAGAGAGAGAGAGAGAGAGAGAGAGACAGAGAGAGAGAGAGAGAGAGAGAGAGAGAGACAGAGAGAGAGAGAGAGAGAGAGAGAGAGAGAGAGAGAGAGAGAGAGAGAGAGAGAGAGAGAGAGAGAGAGAGAGAGAGAGAGAGAGAGAGAGAGGCACTGAAGACAAACTTCCCCAGGCCGGCTATTCCTATAAAACTCAAAACAAACGAGATTGTATATTTATTTGAACTAAACAGTTTGTAGGCTACGTGTGTGTGTGTAGTATTAGGAGTAACAGAAATAATGCAGTAGGCCTATGCTGTTAGGTTAACTAGCATGTCAACATGTCTGTGTCTCAATCAGATGAATCACATGAGTCACAGTTCTGGCAGATGTAGACTGGTAGACGTGGAGTGCATAACTCGTGGGCCCACTTTTTGCAATACAGGCACTGAAGCCAAACTTCCCTAGGTCGGCTATTCCCATATGACTAAACAAACCAGACAACATTCCTCTTTATCTTCATCAGACTCAGATGATGATCTCCTTGTCCGATTCTTTTTAGGAGCAGGAGCTTTGGATGGAGCTTTCAGTTGTGGCTTTTTTTTTTTTTTTTTTTTTTTTGAAGAGTCTCTTCTTTGCAGCCTTTTGTTCATCTAATATATAGACTTGTACATCTAATATATATTATTAGATGTATAAGTTAATGCAAAAACTGCCTTATGTGAAGCTTATGAGTGTTGATTAGTATATCTAATAGGGGTGTAGCGGTACACGTATTCGTACCAAACCGTTTCGGTACAGGGCTTTCGGTTCGCTGCACGTGTGTCCCGATCGGTTTCGAATGCAATCATTAACAGTTTACAGTCTGCTTGTTTTAAGGGCGGGACACTCAATCCAAGTTCCCACACGAACATATTAAGGATTCAGTCCATTTTACCACGAAATTCAAACGATATAAATATTTGTAATGCCGTTTTGACGCTCTTTAACGCGACTGATCACTGTATAGGCGCGTCAGTTCAAGCGAACGCGATCATCTCTTCCTAAAGAATAAACATTAATTAATATCTCTGAAGGTATGCTGAGCATAAATTACAACTTACTGAAATGTATCATATGTCGTGTAATCGCTCAATCGGTGTTTCAACTGCGGAAAGACAATAAAACAGCTTGCAAGCCAGGCCCGGCTCCAGCTTCGAGATGCAGGGTGGGGCCAAGTGAATTGCGGGGTGGGCCCAGACTTTTTAACATTATTTTTCCCCGTAACAAAACTTAATTTTATAACAAGAGCATAGGTGGGTAGTAGCGAAGTACATTTACTTGAGTATTATTTTGGAAAATTCTTACTTTTAAGAGTAGATTTTTACTCTACCTCGAGTAAATTTCTAATGAAAAAACTGTACTTTTACTTTGTTACGGTGGGCGACGTTACACTCGTTACTTTAGTTTAAAGCAAAACATGTAAAGAAAAGAGTAGTTTATTCCAAGCACGCTCTCTCTTTTTTTCTGGGACGTGAGCGATGCCCTATTCACAAATGAATCACTCTTTTGAGTCGATTCTGTTAAAAGACTCGATCAAACAAGTTGGCAAAACTGTCTGAATTGGTTCGCTAATCAGTTTGAATGATTTGTTCAGTTCAGTTCAATCTTCCGAAGCGGTTTCTCACTCGAAGCGTTGGACGAAGTGGCAGTAGGGATGGGCGATACCACTTATTTTGTTTTCGATACGATAACGATACTTTCAAGGCCAGTATCACCGATATCGATACCGATACGATACTTATAAACTGAACTTTTAAATGATTACATTTATTAAATTAGGTAAAGATACCCACTTAACATTATATTTGAAAGGCATTTTAACATTCAATATGCCTTAATTGCAACCTATGAAATTTTTTTTTTTTTTTATACACATGGTTAAAATGTTTACTTGTAGTGGTAACCATGGAAATCTACAAATACTAGTTGAACTACGTTCACTGTAGTAAAAAAAATAAACCATGATTCATTTTCATAAGGGACTGCCAGTGGCAGAATGTTGCACCCATAAAATGCAACCTTTTTATTCTGATAGTGTATGATTTATATTAATATTAGTTACCGAATAGAAAATTATCAATATCAACACAATATTTCTTGTTTATTGTTGTAAATTTAACAATTTGAAATTGTTGTAGTCTATACAGTAAGTAACTGTAGTTAAATTACAAATAAATTAAGAGTAATTCCTTACTTTACTTTTTGAAGGAAAAGTAATTAAATTACAGTAATTAATTAGTTAGTAATGCATTACACCAACACTATGCAACTGCAGTGTAAATCATTCATGCCGCATCTGAGCTGCACTTTATTTGATAGATGTGACAATTTCATAGATATGACAGTACATTTAAAAATACAGTTTATCTCTATTTATTGCTCAGTGTTATTTCAGGGTTTTGATCTTCTCTCGACTGAGAGGCATATCCTGTATTTTATTGTATTATAATGTCTATTTAATATTACCTCTAAACTTTGACTAGGCTAGGCATGTTGCATATTAACCGTTTTAGGAACCTCAAGGCATATAAAAAATTTTGGGTATTTTGTGCTACTCTATCATGATGTTCTAGTTGAGGTCATTTGTATAGCGTAAGTAGGGCCCAAACATAAACTCAAGCCCAGGGACCCCAGACCCCTCAGTCCTGCCCTGGTTCTATTTATTTGTGCTATTGCTTGTAATTTGTAATAAGACTGTTTACTTGTCTTTATATTTATTAAAATACTAATAATACTTTTTTTTTTTTTTTTTTTGGGTAGGGCCAGTGAAATTTTTGTAAAAGTAAAAATCTGGACCAGAATGAACCTGTAGTAAAGCTCCTTTGCATTGAGCCCTGTAAATATAGATTCAAGATTCAAGAGTTTTATTTGTCACATACACAGTTATATACAGAATATACAACCGTCAGTGAAATGTAAAAGAGAGAGTTCCTTTCAAAACCTGCCTCTTTGTTATAAAATTAAGTTTTGTTACGGGGAAAAAATTATGTTAAAAGTCTGGGCCCACTGGGCAATTCACTTGGCCCACCCTGCATCTCAAAGCTGGAGCCGGGCCTGGCTTACAAGCTGTTTTATTGTCTTTCTAATACTTAATATGTTCGTATGGGAACTTGGATTGAAGTGTGTTCCATGCTTTAAACAAGCCGACTGTAAACACACATGCACCAAACTGAAAGCCCTGAACCGAAACGGTTCGGTACGAATACGTACCATTACACCCCTAATTATTATTCAAATATATGGCTGTTTTGATTGGTGGAATTGGGAAGAAATTTAAATTAGTGCACTGAAGTCAGTGCTGTGATATTCCTCTGGATGTGCTCATGGTTAAACTTTCATATGTAACTATGGTCCTGTTTACACCTGGTATTGAGATGCATTTTGGTCAATCAGATCACAAGTGGACGGGTCTAAAATGTTTTGAGCTTGTTCACTTTCGATCACTTCCAAAAATAGCCGAAAACACACTGACCAGATTGCTTCCATGTGGTCAAATGTGTTCGAGCAGCCACAAAAGACTGCATACTCTCCCCTCCTGCTGACCTAATGCATAAACATTATGGGAAGGGCACTAGCCAGAAAGACGGGATTTAAAGGCCCAAAGAACCAAATTTGGTTTGAAAAATGTACCAAGCACAATGTTCTCTCACCATTCCTGATGTCTAACTCGTTCCGCGTCCACTGTGGTCTTGCAGCTGTCAAAGCAGAAACGAAAGCTGCTGCTCTGTATGCTTTTCCACCGTCTCCTTTCACGATCATATGTAAATTGCGTGAGCTTATTTCGTCCATTAGATCGAAAGAGCAGAAAAACCCCACATTTACCTGCCCATAGACCCGCCCTTCGAAGAAATCAGGACAGAAGTGGTTGAAAGTGGACAGATAAAACAGATTAACAGGAATGTGCCTTCCTCGTCCACTTGTGATCCGATCGACCAAAACGCATCTTAATAGCTGGTGTAAACAGGGCCTATCTTGTCTTAACAAAACCCTTGATTATATAAAAAAGGAAAAGTAGACTTACATCTAACTCAATTTTGGCTTCTTGTAGTCGTTCGTGGTCAGCACAGTCAACAAGATACACTATCCCATTTATTGCTGGAAGATAATTCTTCCAAACTCTTCTTGCTGAGAATAGAAAACAGACAAGATCTAATTGCATTACGTCTGGTTGTTCTAAAATAAAAATTAAACTATTTTGTTATATAAATCTACTTTTGTTTAATTATAGCATAATTTAAACATGAGATTTACTTTCATTCATTTATTATTACATTCTATATTTACCTTGAGCATGACCACCCAGGTCAAATGTTGTGAAAGTCATCCCAGCAATAGTCAGTTCCTCAGATGCTAGCAGATTGGACAAGATACAGTACATTGTGCCCAATGTTTGCTCCAACAAATTTAGAATTCAAGAATAAGAAATCCTGTTTTTGCACCTTCCTTTCTAAATGTAGCTATACATCTCATATTAAAACAGTAAAATATGTTGCACTTTACTTACTAGGGTGAAGTGTTGGAACATGCTGCCCAAGTCGATCATCTTTAAGCATGTGCAATAATGTCGTTTTCCCAGCATTGTCTAATCCAAGAAAAACTAATTTCCCAGACTTTTTATAGAGTCCTAAAAGGAAATATGAGTATGAAAACACAGTTACATCATGATTTGTGCTCATCTGTATTTCAATATCTGGCTGATACTTTACCTAATAATTGTAACACACTGCTGAATCCTCTGTACAGCCAATCAAATATGAAAGACATTTTCGTAGCCTGCTCCCTGAAATGAAATAGCAACAGAATGAGAGATTAGTTCCAATGGAGTACTGCAAGATCCAAGACTTTTCAACGGGCTCTGCTAACTCCAAAATAAGCTCTTTACCTAAATCTACTGTAAGCATGTGAAAAACAGCCGGTACTACGTTACTAAATGACCCAAGTTATTTGCCTTGACATTTCGCCTTCGAGAGTGCATTTAAGAAAAGAGACACAAACCCCCTTATAGCTATAAACCAATATCCCGCAAACAACATGAGCAAGAAACTATTTCTAGTTGTGAGACCTTGTCACTTGACGCCATGGATATAGCACACAGACATAGCTGTCACTCAAATGACAGCAACTCGCTAAACTCCAAGTGCATTTCTATACATTAATACGTTGTTAATTAAGTTGAATACATATGCAACCAAATATTATTGTTCCCTAACTGTACCCATCGCAGTATGTTTAGCGCGCGTTTTCTAGAAACGCGTCAATACAGTGGAGGCGCTTTAAAACACACTGAAAACAACAGCCAGAATGGTTGATGCCGGTTGAATAAGAAAAAACAGAGTATTTTGAAGGTAAAAATGCTCAGGACGACGTTATAAACAAAACCTTAAAACCTGGCTTTAGGTGTTGAAATTTGTGGCTGTTAAACATCCAGTCACAAAGATTTTAACGTTTGCGTCGTTTGTAAACAGCACAGAACATAATGCGTCCTAATATTCGTGTCAATACCTGGAAGGGTCCGCTTTTGTAGTAGACCAGTCAGTCCGGTCTGTGTTCTTCTGCTACTAAACACCAGCCCGAATTTGACGTTTAACCGGAACTGCGTAGCTGCATAGGGTGGTCTCAGATCGATTTTACGTTAATGCGCTGTCATCTGCTTGCTAAATGTAGACTGACCTGCAGTGGGACCTGACAGGAGCTACGATTTACATTTAAAAGTTTGGGGTTGGTAAGATTTTTATTTCTCAGTGTTTTTTTCAAGTATCTTATACTAACTACTGGATTGATCAAAATACATTAAGAACAGTAATATATTAAAATATTATAATATAATATAACTTTAACAGAAACATAAGAATGGAATGCAGTCACCATTGACTTTCACTGTATGGGGAAAAATGTGCAATGAAAGTGAATGATAACTTGAATGGCTGAATGGCTGTCAGTCCCTTTTCAGACTAACATCTGTTGTTGCACATAAAGAAAAAAAAGTGTCACATGGATTTGGAACATGGGTGAACTATCCCTTTAAAAGTGATATGTTTTGGATGCCGCAGCTCTAAAGGACCTGTAAAAAATGTTTTTGACCACACTGGCATTATGAATGCTTATACATAAGCTCACTCCAATTTGTGACAATTATATTTAAATATCACAATTATTATTGTTAAAATTTAATTTATGTAATGGCAATCTAATACAGAACAAAATCCATTAACAAAGAAGCAGCGTCATATGAGAAAAGGTTTATTAAGCATTTGTTCAACATCATACAGTACCTGAGTTTGACCAGACTGTTTAGTATATTTAGAGGGTGGCCATGTTTAATATCTCTAACTTTAGCATCTGTTACACAGAATATCTAACCATTACCAAAATCAACATAACTTAGCAAGACACTGGTTAGCTCTTAGCTAGCTGTCAATTTGAGATTCAGTCTCCAGATAAGGTGTTAAGTGCCCATGTTTTCATACAATATCTATTATTCTAAACTGAAACTGACATACAAATTCTAAACATGATCAGACTGGTCCATTAACAGTATTATGTTCTTCAGTTCTTCGCATAGTAGAACCACTTGTCAACTGAAAAAGAAAATGAAACAATGTAAATATAATGGCATGTCTTAAAAGAAAACCTGTTAATCAGATTGAATGGATACACAACAGAAAGTAATGTATAATAATATAAAAACAAAAACAAAATCAAACCTGAGCTTGGAACTGGACTGGCATCTCCACATGGACATGACTGGAAATTAAAAAAATTGTTTCAGTTACATCAGTAAAGTATTATTTGACCACTATAAAAAGTAATACATATGTTTATTCAATTTATTAAATAATAAATAAAGTCTTGTGAATTCAAATAAAGAATAAAATTCATACTCCATTAACAACTTCTTTGGCTTCATCTGCCGAACAGCAGAATGGACTGTCTCCCTCTGAGACACACGTGTTCTTGCTGCACAATGAAAGAGAAAAAAGTAATGACTTGAGGTGAAGGAAGCAAAGCATAGACAATTCTCTATATTTCATATTATATTTATGCATTTCAGTTGTCTACACCTTTATAAGTTATCTGTTGTGATTGTGAAAGCGCAAACAGTCAGAGCTGAAATAAAATACTATGCAAATGAGCAAACAAATGCAGATCTGCTGAAGAAAGATTCCCTTACCAATTTAGTTCTCCAGCATTGGTTTGTTGTGCAATAAGTGCCTTCCAGAAGCCATGGGTAGCTTTGATTGTCTCAATGGCAAAGTCCTGGAATAAATGGTTCATATTTATAGAGCTGTAAAGGCATATGACCAATCACAAATTTAAGCTTGTGTACAACACTTTTTCTGAATAACATACCTTGTCTTTGAACTCTCCATTGAATGCAAACTTGTTTTCAGGTTTCCCATCAGGTACCTTGTACCTTCTGAACCAGTCAACAGTGGACTCAAGGTAGCCTGGCTTGAGTCGCCTCACGTCACTAATGTCTGTATTTTACATAAGAGGAATGAAAGCAATCACATATCTGTCTCTCTCTTTTAGGTCAACAGGAAAGCAACAAGTGTTATTTACTGTTCAAGTCCTTTGCCTCGGGGTCATCAACGTTGATTGCAATGACTTTCCAATCAGTTTCACCTTCATCAATCATTGCTAAGACACCCAGGACTTTCACTTTGATAACATCTCCACGACTGCACACCTGCAAAGATCAATCATTGTGGGATTTGTTCAACTAATCCAACTTTAACTGCACATACACAAATTATAAATTTGGCTTCATTTCATTCAATACTTCAAATCAAGACAATACACCAATATCCATACCTTGTTACCAATTTCACAGACATCGATGGGGTCATTGTCACCACAACACCCTGTGTCATTGTCTTTGTGCCCGGGATCTTCCCAAGTCTGTCAAAAAATATTTAAAGAAAGTTGTTGTAAAATCTACCATTCAAAAGTGTGGGCTCAGTAAGATTTAAAAAATAAATAAATAAATACTTTCATTCAGGAAGGATGCATAAAATGTATACTTAATAATGTTACAAAAGATATCTGTCAAATAAATGCAGTTATTTTGAACTTTCTATTTATCAAAGAACCCTGAAAAAAATGCATCACGGTTTCCACAAAAATATTAAGCAGCACAACTGTTTTCAACATTGATAATAATAATAATAGTTTCTTGAGCATATAATGACTTCTGAATAATCATGTGACTCTGAAGGCTGGAGGAATGGCTGCTGAAAATTCTGCTTTATAAATAGCATTTTAAAATATATTACAATTAAAAGGCCTGTTCTATTCTATGCATTTAATGTATGAGCAGTGCTGATTCAAAAGCCTTACTTGAGGGATCGCTCCATAATTCCAAATATAGCCTTTGTGTGGGAAAACATTGGCCACATAGCGTAAATTGCCCTTCTTCACATCTTGCTTAATGGGGTTCAGAGGGTCTTTTGTAGCAATCTGAAAAGTAAAGCATAATGTTGACTTGCAGAATATTAAAGGGGGTATGTAATGCTATTTCATGCATTCTGACTCACTTAAACATTGTGCTAAACATGGCCAATATAAAAAATAATAATTGTTGGGCCTATGATGTAGCATTTCTGTGCCAAATACACTCCTTTAGGATTCTAACAAGTTTCGGAAAGTTTTTTTTTTTTTTTGAGTATGCCCCTTTATGAAGTCATAAAGGGCAGAAATCCTTGTATGTGCACTTCTTCCGGATACTGCAGGCGGTGAGTGAAAATGCATCAAATATCTGCGTTGTGTTGGCAATTAGCGCATAAGTGCATATAACGTATAGTGAATCGAAAGTTATCCAGGGAGTGTGTATGTGCTCAAGATTCTTTAGCTCTGCCCACTGTATGCCTTCACGAGTTCAGCTATTTTCAGACAGAATCAGTACAGTGTGTCTGTCTTTTATAAATATGATAAAACTAAAGACTTTTCAAACATGTGAAGGATGCAATACTACTCTATAGGTACTCAAGATTTACATGAGATTGTCAGAAACTGTGTGCGTTATGCACCTTTTAATGCACACACCAGCTGGTTGATGATTTTGTTTGAATGTCAAAACACAATACACCACAAATATAGATTAAAAGTGTTTTCTTTTCAACACCACTTAATCCTTGTAAATGTATTGTACCCATTAATGTTTTAGGGGTGTAAATGTGGCCTTACAAAATATAAGGCCTGTTACAAAGTCCTCTATTCTATTGTTTTATTGTGTTATACTGCAAGTGGTGTAGTTTTGTAATGTTATTGTTGCCCATACCTCCATTTTTGCATTTGTCCATCTTGGTACTTCAACAACCATGTGGAAAATGTTCTACAGAGAAAATAAAAAATATTTCTTTATTTAAAAAAAGAAAATCTTAAGCAAGTAAAAAATCATGTCATCATTCAAATTGCTCAAAAGAATGCAAAAATGTAACGCTATGAAAATGATTAATTATAAAGATTGACATATAACATATCAGAGCAGTCCAAAGTATTGAACGATTTAAGATGACACTGTTGAAAGGGTAAAGATCATTCCTCTTACAGACTAAGTCCCTTTACCCGATAAAGAGCTGATATACACTGCGCTAAATTGTGAAATAAGCACTCACAGCCAAAGGGCTCCCACAAGGGAGGGGGTATCAACACTGACCCTGACAAGAGAAACTCTGAACATTCAAATTCTGTACCTGAGCTTCATCTGCATACATGGGTATATCATGGAAAGGTGAAATATACTTTCCATCTGAGTTCTCTGAAAAAAAAGAAAGAAAGTTACATATGTTACATACAATTTCTGTACAAATAAATATTTAAAAAGCAGTTGTGTGCTTTACATCTGAACACTTAAATCTTGGCGAGCACCAATTTTCCATATTAAGGCACAAACAAAAATAATAAAACTCGTGAACTGTATATTACCTAGCTCTTATTCGCCACCATATCCATAATGAATAACATGATTTGAATTCTTTAAAGCCTTTGTTCTTAAAGGGAAATTTTACCCCTTCCAAATCTGCATCATTTACTTCAGTAGAATGTCCAAACTGCATTAGTGAACACAGCTGTCAAGCAAGAATTTCATGGCAAGATTTTTTGTAATTAGTAAACAGGTACACAGAAATAGATTAATTTTAAACAGATTATAGTCACTGTTACGCAGTACCTTTTGAGCACTATAACAATTAAAAATGAATATGCATGTGTGATAATTTAGGAAAATATTTTGTGATATCGTAAATATGTTCTGGTCAAGCCCAGGCATTCAAACTTTATTAAATTGGATGTTTTTATACATTTTTTTTGCAAGAAAAGTCAGAACATCAAAGAACCTGAAATGGAATTTAATCACACCACTACTCGTGTTCTCAGATATTCTGCACAACTTTTCACTGGGTGTTCCACAGAAGAAGGATCAGTCATGGGATTGAAACGTAAATTAGTAAATTCAATGTGATAATGATGACGTAAATTATATTATAGATATATTATGTCAGTCATGTTACTTGTCAGAAGAGAGAGGTGATGTCATGCTGTTGCTAAGGGTGAGATGTCTAATGCACAGATGGCAACTAAAATAAACAAAGCACACCTAATTTTGAGAAGACTCATTCAGTAACTTACATCTGGTTAATCGATATATTTTATTTACCCGAGGTCATTCTAAACAGCAGACAAAATAACAGAACCCAAAATTATATTCTCTGATAATATGATGCAATGAGCGACCCTGTATTTACCCGTCCTTCATTTACACAAAATTTTAATGGACTAAAGAAGAATACAAAATTACAACGTTGTCGTCCATTTGGTACTTTCATTTGGTACTTTCATGTAACCGGTATAACATTTTTAGTTTCTTTCAGCTAACTGGATATTTGAAACAAACCCACAAATAATTAGCAATTTAAAAATAAAATTTTAATATAACATTTACTGTTTCTTTGATTAAGTTTAGGTCACGAATGACGCGAGGAAAAGCGACACGCGGACTCGCGGCCCAGCCCCTTTCATCTTAATTCAATGAACCTTTCAGACCGTACAAACTCCTCATCATCAATACACGAAGAACAGAATTCATACTTACTAAAATAGAGCCTATAGCTCAAAGTGTTGGGGTTCCCTCTTTCTTCAAAGGAGAAACTCATCCTGTGCGCGGTATTGTAAAGATTCCGGTGTGTAAAAGGACAGCAGCTCAAGCTTGAGGAAATCGCGCATGCGCAGAGGCTGAATTGCGCATAAGAGCGAAGTGTATCTGATTTGTGAATCGGTAATGATGGGCAGTGCTTAAAAAAATGTAAACTGAATAAATAAAATAAACTGAAATATCACATTTTTAATACAATGTTGCGATTTTAATTGAATGTGTTCAAAGAGTTTTGTATATTTGCACCCAAAACAGCCGTTGTGTTGCTCTTAGCTGATTCACAGCCTGGTCAAGTTGATTGTCACCTAGTTTAGCTGGTCAGGAAGTGGTCTCTCTGTCTAATCAAGTATATATTATTTATATATATATATATTTATATTTTGCCATTGGTGTTCAAGCGATGTAATTTTCCCTTGACGTCATATCCTCCCAGCGCTCTTCGCTTCCTGCCTGGCGGAGGGAGGGGACGGTGCTGACGGCTGGCTGGGAGGACGAGCTGAACGTTAAGAAAGCCCTGGGAAACCGATAAGAAACGAGGGGAAAGGGCCCGAGGTTTTTACCTTCCATCGGGAAAACGTATCGCTCGACTCTGATTAGCACCCGAAGCAAGTGCAATGTCGTCCAGTCGTCAGTTTAGTGAGAGCAGGGCCATCCCGACCAGGACGGTGCTGATCAACGACTCAACGCAGCTACCTCACGACTATTGCACCACTCCTGGAGGCACTTTATTCTCCACTACCCCGGGAGGTAATAACCCGTCTGAGACGTGTGCGTTATGTCCCGGCTGATATCTGCACCCGTTTGCTTGTTGTTTACATGGAGTGCCAGTGTTAGAGGGTGGCCTGTGTTGGCCAGGAAACAGTAACCACATAAGGCTGTGACTCAAAACTTCCTGTTCTGCCTGCTTAGACAGTATTTTGGGGGCATGTATGACATGTTGAGGCGTAAATCGGCAATGGTAAAAGATGTTGCCTAGGAAGGCAGCTGACTGGGCTTTTGAGACACAGCCATGTAGTTCAAAACAAAAACAGCGCCGCCTGTGCTTCGCTCTGATCAACGTGATTGGTCCGCAGTGACTGATGGACAGAATAGGACGGAACAAAGAAATGCTTCCCATTATACTCAGTTAGAGACCGATACATATAACTTAGCAGTATACAGCCTATCAAGTGTGATCTTGATTGCTCTAGATCATCAGTAATATTGTTGTGCATTGGGTTAATTATAATATTCAAAGGACTGTATTTTTTGTTGTGACTATTCATAATAAATTAGTCACATTATTTATGTATTTATTATTTTTTCCCCAAAAAGCATGTCAATGTGTCATTATTGTCTATCTTGCACTTTTTAGGGATATGATAATTTATAATTTATTCACCTTCATGTTTTCGATTACACATGACTGACTTCTAAATAACACTAAAGGAAAGCGGTCATATTTCTTTAGGATTGTTGTGCCAGGCTGGTAGTTATGCAATTAAACTTGATTATAACAGTATGTTTGTTGTGACAACACAGGAACCCGAATAATCTATGATCGTAAGTTCCTATTAGACCGGCGTAACTCACCCATCGCCCAGACCCCACCAGCACACCTGCCGGTTATCCCAGGAGTGACGGGCAAGAACATCCTCAATGAAAAAAAGAGGAATGAAGCTAACAACATCAACAACCATGATGCCAAACCGGGGCAAGGTTTGTCTTTAAAACTGACCAAACTGGAACTGTTTCCACTGGAACCTCCCTGCTTTGTGCTTGATCATCTTATGTACACAAACAGTAATGGATCTGGTTGGAGGTTTAGACTAGTCTTAGCTCACACCGTTCTCTTTTAGTTTAAGTGGTCATGCATGGTGCATATGAGTTTTTTTCTTTTGTGTTGCAGCTGAAGATGCTCAGTTTGAGATGGACATCTGAAGAAGAGGAACCAACGTGAAGAACGATTAATTTACCTGGTACCTGTGTGCCAGTGGCTTGGCTTGTAGAAACCAATGTTGTGAGCCCTCTCCTTTAGCTCTCTCTAGCTGCTGGGTGCTGCATAATCATGGGGATAAATGACTAAAGTTTGCCCAGTGGGGCTGCTGGAGCCCTGAAAGTTAACCTGTGAGCCTGTTGAGCTCTTTTTGTTTAGGTTTCAGGGCTGCCATCAGCTGTACTTGCTTAAGTCACAGAGCAAAGGAAAAATTCTTTATTGTAAGTGCCCGGATATATTACCAATTTACTGTAATAGACTCATAAACAAATCAGCCATCAGAGATTCACTGCTGATAGTTCAGAGAACACTGTCCCAGTTGATACCCTTAATGCATTCTACTTTGTTCACATGATTTGCAGTCAGTTCAGAAAATGCAGTTATCTGCATGTTCATTTCCTCCCAAATGTAATATATTTTTCCCCATCCAAAACAGTTACTGGATATTTTTTCCCCATTTTGATCTTAAAGGGACAGCAGGATTATCATCATTTTGATTAAAAAATGAAAATAATTCTATATTCATTTCAAGTCTTTTATATCAGTTAAAAATGTATTATGATGCCAAACTAATTTATACAGATTTTCGAATCTTCTTTAGAACTACCCCAAAATGAGCATGAACAAATTCTTTGAATTTCCTTAAGTTTAATCTTAAGGTAAATAACATTCGATCACAATTTTGAATGACCAAACTGTTACTTTAGGTCAGAGAGAATGTTTCCGTTCAGATTCGTCCTGCTAACAGTATGGTTTGTACTTGCCTTTGCATGGCGAGATACTTGAAGCGTCAACATCAGCTCTGTTGTCACATCCTCTGGTAAAAGGTAGATAATACGCAGTACTGTTGGACTGGATCGAGGGTTTAATATACTTTATGAAATAATGACAAATAGAGAGCTGGTCTCAGGAAGCACTTGCATTATGTACCTAACAAGTACACATCATCTTATGGCTCCTTTCATGGGAGAAATCGCACGGTGAATATTTAACATTGATATCAGCTGTGACCATCTGCTGTCACTTTCCGATTACTATAATCCTTACAAACCTTGATAATCAAATCAAAGGTAGGAAAGCACTGAAGTGTTGTTTTGGTCATTTTACTATTGTCTGTCTCACAGCCACACAATGTGAACGATTCTTCAAAAGAGGGATAGTTTTATAGTGACCAGACATTCATATTTTGATTCAGATCAAACAGCTTGAAAACTTGAATTGAATCTTTCCAATGCTCTTCTATGCATGTCTGCTTCTTAGTCTTTAATTCACGTCAAATCATTTAATCAATGTTGAATTTTTTTTGGGGAGATGCCAAATCTTGTGGAAGACAAGAAGGTTTGATTAATATTGAAAGAGAATTAAGCAAAGAGATTATCCAAACAAAGTGACTTAAAGAGGATAAGACTTATTCTCATGACTTTAATTGTCTCTTTCTGTGCTCCAGTCATTCTCTGAAGCACAGAATCTCTCTCTCTCTCGCTCTCTCGCTCTCTCTCTCTCTCTCTCTCTCTCTCTCTCTCTCTCTCTCTCTCTCTCTCTCTCTCTCTCTCTCTCTCTCTCTCTCTCTCGCAGTGATCTTTTGTGCTTAGCCTCTGTATCCATGCCTTACTTTACTAAGCTAAGCAGCTGTGTCAAATACAATTCTCTTTCATACCTTAAAACAGGATCAGTTCCTTTTAATTTTTTTTCCAACTTTCAAGTTGAGGATCAAGATATTGCTATGTTTTACTAGAAAACATTTATATTTTTGGAAACATGTTTGTTACCATTTACTTTCTTACAGAGATGGGAAGATTTGCACATACAGCAGTGTAATGTTTGTAATAGTAAGGGATTGGTTAAAAAAAAGAAAGGAATGCAGTTTAGGTTTGACTTTGATAATTTGCAGTTAAACTTTCTATCATGTATTCAATACTGGTCAAATCCTTGACAATTAGATGCAGTTTTTCCAGTTTAAATCATAGACTTAAGTCACATTCAAGTAATAATGATTTACAGTACATGAAACTTATACTGTCCTTCTGTAATAGATTTGAGTTGTCAAATCCCAGCTTGTTTCAACTGCAACATGGAAAATTTAAGATTTTTTTTTTTTTAAAGATCACTGCTTACTTTGCTTCATTCTTTTCCCAGGTCTCAGAAACGATCAGAAATGCTTTTATCTCTGAATGAGGGGATTTAGGATGGAAGTGTTTAATCTAATGTGGCCGAAATTGGAAACTGTATTTTCTTTGTTCTTTGAGACCATGTTCGTTTTAATTTTAATGAAATGCCAATGCCAGTGGACACTGTTACAGCAAAATCAATAAAAGTTCCTTGATATCAACTCTGTTTGTCTTCTCTCCAAATGCGTGTGCGTTGTAATGTTCTTGAATGTAATGTTTGCCAGTAGATGGAGTACTGGAGTAAGTGCACAGATCTTGGTTTATGAATGCAAAATTGAGGGGGAAAAAAGAAGGAAAAGGATTCTGGTTCTCCCGAAGTTAGTTGAGAGTGTGGGAATGCTTTCTAAGTATAATAACCATTAATTGTTATTATCACCATATTATTATACGAATAGTTTTGTGAATGTTAAACTATTTATACTAAAGGGATTTTTTTTCTTCTTGTCTAGCTAGAAGCCCTTATTACAGTACATGAATGTCTCATGTGAAGAGAGCTTGGTTGCTTGGAAACTCATGGCAACACAATGTGTCCACTTCACACCAGCAGTTCAAGCAGAGGCTGCTTTCAATGCAATGAAAGACATTAGACACAGTGTGTCAGTGTAATTGAGGGTCTTGGCTAGAAGCTTTTCTTGC
This sequence comes from Paracanthobrama guichenoti, assembly GCA_018749465.1. NCBI lineage: Eukaryota > Metazoa > Chordata > Actinopteri > Cypriniformes > Gobionidae > Paracanthobrama > Paracanthobrama guichenoti. Next base: position 26,123,123 of record CM031955.1, on the reverse strand, counting down.
AAAATGTGTGCACTTCTTTATTTATATACTGAATAGGCAACACGGTTTACAATAAAAAAACAAAAAAAAAACAAACATGTTTTGCTAATCCTGAATTTTGTTGAAATTGTGCTGATTACAATTATCAATGTAAGCAAATACTCTGTCTCCCAAACCTCAGGCTTTTCTGCATTTCAGGCATGTGTGCAGCACCGTTGCTGGGAGATGGAGCTGTGCCGACTGGTAAAAAGATGAAAATCCACCCACCATCCTCCTCTCCTATAACATTTATTGCCAGTGAAAGAGGCGGCTGAAGGAGGCGACATTCTCTCCTCTCCTCCTCCTCTGTTATTCATCCGCACTGCTGTAAGATGTTTAGACTTGCTCTGCTGGATTCACACCTGTGACTGCATGTCTTTGGACCTGCGAGTGGCATTGATTGACAGGACTCAAGATGAGTGTGACATGGACTTGGTCTTCTACAATTAATTTCCTCTGTCAAGTCCTGACAGCTGTCTGAGAAAACAGGTAGCCAGGTGAGGAAACATTTTATGATATGTACTTTCCCTATTGCCTTGTCTTGGCTTGAGATAGAAATAGTTGCTCTATTAAGTGTAATAATTATGTCTAAATAAACTCAGAACATTGTTAAACAGAAATATCTAACGAGTGAGACATTGTTTTTACAGTTTAATTACATTCTAGTTACTTTACTCTGAACCGAACAACAAAAATATTTCCAAACAAAGCTACAGCACAATATCTGCGTGCCTGAATGAATCAATGTTTTGAACGAATCAGTTGAGTGAATGATTCCATGAATGACTCACTTAGTCACTTGAAAAATAAAGAGTCAAAAATACTTAAATATGTTTTATTTCCAAATGTTCTATAGTTTATTTTATTTATGGCTAAAAAGAAATAAATGAAGACATCATATTTAAATACAGTTTAAATACAGATACAGTTGCTGCAAAAGCCTATGTCCAAGCCTAAACAAACTATCTCTCGCTGTAGTGGCAGTAGTTCGTAAAGGTAGTGAATTGAAAGATGTACGATAAGTTAACACTTATTTAGCATAATAAAAATGAAGTTTGTTATTGTTATTATCAAAGGTTACTACTACGCGTTGGTTCAGAGTAGTTTTTTATATTAGCGGGTCCCTGGTTTGTCTTGCCTGGTGGATTATAAATCCTTTTAGTGTATTTTAGTGTAATTGTTACACAGACTCTTAATGTTTGTACCTGCATTGTTTCAGTATTTCAGAATATGATGTGGATTGAAAACTTAAATGAACAAATGTGGTAGTTTTCAGTCTCCTTATTTCTTAGTGTGAATGAGGATGTGCCAATCACTGCTCACTCCCACACACTGAATATCTGTGCACTGATCTGTGCAGCATTGTACAAATGCATCCCGGGGCCATTCCCATCCATATTTAGAGATTTTCTTGTTGTTGTTGTTTTTTGTTCTTTGACTATGATACTTGGACACAACTGGAATTTAAATCAAGCCCTGCTCTTGGTGCCAGCGACTCAGTATCCCAAACTTTCAATAGACCAGCCAGTTATATAAACATAAGGCAGGAATGTCCTAATGACATTCACAGAGCTATCATATATTTCCCAGTGATATCTCTCTGGCACAAACTTAACCTTATAAAGGAGGAGGGGGAAAACAGGATTTGTTTAATTAACTGCATTATCGCTGAAATCCATGGAGGAGATTTGTTTTGCTTCATGACTGACATCAAACACGTTCAGTGGATTTCAGTAGATGCAAAGGCATCAGAAATGTTTGATCTCTTTCTTCTTACTTTTGGCTTTCTGTAATGTCTCCGTCATGGCCTTTGAATGGGCCGTCCCTGTGAATGTCTGGAGCCGCCCACACTGTCGTCTGGTTGCCAGATGTACTGTATTTCTCTGTGGCCCCCAAAAGGGTTGGAACTGTTATCCTGTCATTGTGAGAAGAGAACCAGAGAGGCACTGAGCGATAAAGAGAAGAAAAGACACTAGCACAACTTCAGTGGTGGTTTGAGTTGAAACAAAAGGCTTTTTTATGTTGAGATCCTGCTAGCAACAGGAAACTGAGTTTGTTTTGACGGGATCTACCCTTAAAGAGAGTCCTGAACCCTTGCTAAAAACTAAGATGCAAAAACCAAAGGATGTGAACACACGCGGCACAACTGTGAGACCGTAAGCCATTCATTTAACAATCAAATAACATGATAGAGATGCTATTGACATGGAATTTCAATAGTCTGATTTACTTTTAGTAGTATGGAACATATTAAAAGAGATTATAAAGCTTCAATAATGTGTTTTATTAGGGTGTTTTGTTGTGCATTACATGTGTTGGTGTTTCAGAAGAAGGAAATTGAATCGTTGTGGTCTCACTGCACAAAGTGCATCTGGCCCTTTAAAATGAGCCAATGTTAGAAATAACCCCATGTCTGCCTGTTTACATTATATTAGTCACCGTATAAATCCTCATTCCAGCTCTGTGCAGATTATGGGTACGAGTGCCAGTGCAACTTCCCAGGCTGCTCCGCTTGCACCTACGCACCAGGCTGATCACTCAGGGAACGGCATGGCCGTGCACAGGCGCTCACTACAGTCGGTGAACATTCGCAACAGCAAGGCTAAGTCCATCATCACAAACAAGGTGGCCCCTGTTGTCATCACGTAAGTGACAAGTGCAACATGATGCTTTTTAAAACTGACCGTAAGAGCCCACTTATGCACAAAATGTCACACCTGTGTGTTACTCTTTGAGAGAAAACTGTTGTGGATGTCATCAACAACTTCACCTTGAATTAAAGGATAATTCATCATCTGTAGATTTTTAATGTATGCCACTTCAAAAACGTTATGAGTTTTGTCTTTATACAGAAATAACTGCAGGGAAGAGTTTCAGATTCATGACAAGATCCAGTCTTCCAACTACTCGATGGGAAGGATATCTGACCTGCTGCCTGAGCACTACCTAGTGTTGGTATGTTTGTCTTTTTGAGATTTAAACTAAATATTTAGTGCTTATTGTTTGAAATGCCTCAAGGTATAATAGACAATACAGTAATGACCAGGAGATGTAGATCAGTGCATGGAAATTTCTTGTAATTTATGATGAAATAAGATTTATGACTTGTTTTTATATTGGTCCAGGGGGAGTTTTTTATGATACAGGATGTATACAATAGAGCTGATGTCTTAAATACTACAAAAAGCCACGGGGCCCCCAACTTTCGCAAGGTCAAGGGAAACTACCCTCTTTTTGGAATGGGCCAACCTAGCCTGAATGGTTTCAAACAGGTCCTCCAGAGACTGCAGATTGACGGCTGTGAGGTCAGTGAGTGGTCCTTTGAGTAGGATGAAGGGCAATGAGGCACAAATACAGGAAATTTTGGGGTCCCAAAGTGTTTTGTGTTTCTTTTTTTTTTTTGCTGTAAGAACCATTACATTTGTTAGCTATAGTTAGCTGTTACCTGCATTTGTTATCTGTAGCATAGTAGTATATTTCGCATTAAACCTAGTATGAAAAGTAAATACTTAAACACATCAAATGTCTATATTGCCCTATAAAATGGTGACTTTGTTCTGTCCCAACTCAAAGGTCTTGACCACCTTGACTAACATGTGTTCTGCAGATAGGCCTTCAAATAACTATCTTAGGTGAATTGCTGTTTATCTCACAAAATATGTGAACAGGAGATGATTTTCATCTGCGTGAGGGAGGAGCCAGTGGTGTTCTTCCGCTCAGATGGAGACTTTATTCCGTACACTCCCAGAAGAAGAGAAAACCTCCATGAGAACCTTCATGGCTTGGACAGAGAGCTCAGTGCAGAGCAAATAGAGCTCTCCATCCGAAAAGAGGTCAGTTAAAGAGCAGAAGTAGTTGTGTGAGGAGGATCGATCGCCATCCTTTTATGGCGAAATGAGTCATAGTGTCTGTTCCATGTCAGTTTTTAATTCTCTGATATTTTCTCCAGTTGTGTGACTTTGCCAAGCTGAGTGAAAATATGTTCTATGTCTATAATGACATTGAGCATTTTAAAGATGAACCTCAGCATGTTCAGATTCTGTCAGAGGAGGACATTCACGTCACTGAGGAGGTTTACAAAAGACCACTTTTCAGTCAACCATTACACAGGTATTTCCTCATATTGTATTACATAAAATTGTTCAAACTTTCAAAAAGTTTAGGGTTGGTAATAGTCTCTTATGCTCACCCAGACTGTGCTTATTTGATCAAAACACAGTAAAAATAATAATATTGTGAAATATTATTACAATTCAAAATAACTGTTTTGTATTTTAATATATTTTAAAATGTAATTTATTCCTGTGATGGAATAGCCATTACTCCTGCAGCCATTACTCTTGTATTCAGTGTCACATGAAGAAACTTCAGTAACACTTTACAATAAGGTCCATTAGTTAACTAAATTAGTTAACATGAACTAATAATGAACTGCATTTATTTATCTTTGTTATGGTTAATTCCAACATTTACTAATGCTTCTCTTAATCTTGTTAACATTAGTTAATGCACTGTGAACTAACATGAACCATGAACAGCTGGATTTTTATTAACTAACATTAACAAAGATGAACAAATACAGTAACAAATGTACTGCTTATGGTTAGTTAATACATTAACTAATGAAACCTTATTGTAAAGTGCTACCAATACTACTTCTTATTAAATTAGGTAACACTTTACAATAAGGTTTCATTAGTTAAGATTAGTTAACTACATTAGTTAACATGAACTAATAATAACCTAATACATCTACAGCATTTATTAATCATTGTTAATGTTAATTTCAACATTTACTAATACATTATTAAAATAACATTAGTTAATGCACTGTGAACTAACGTGAACAAACAATGAACACTAATGTTAACAAAGATTAGCAAATACAGTAACAAATTATTATTGAATAAATTATTAAATAATGTCATTGATGAATAGAAAGCTCAGAACAACATTTATTTGAAATACAAATATTTTGTAACATTATAAATGTTACTTTTGATCAATGTAATGCATTCTTGCTTAAATAAAGTATCTTAAGTATAAAAAGTATAAAAGTATTTAAAAAAAAGTATAAAAGTATCTTATTGACTGCAAACCTTTGAACAATAGTATACATTAAAGGTGTTTAAAAAGTATCAAAAATAAAGATGATGGCATGGGAAAAACTTCCAACAGCTTTTTTTTTAATGTGATCTTCAATAGAGTATATGCTGATATATGAATGAAAATTAATCTTACCTTTTAGATTCTTTAGTTCTATATATTGTTTGATTATGATTTTTATGAATTTAGATATTACAGATTACCGCTTCCCATGGAAGGGGCACCACTGGAGGAGACATTTGATTCCTTTGTTAATATACTCAGGGTAAGACCTCTGAATATTATATATCTTTTTTTCTCCTGCTCTCTAAGTTTAAAATAACTCCATGTGAGCTCTGGTTTATTTATATCTAATTATTTGTATCACTGAACCAATAATTCATCCCAAGAACCCAGTGCTAGCCAGGAAACTCTATTTATATTTCACTGTCACCAGAAACATCAATCTTTTAAAATCGTATTAACACAGACAAAAGTTATAAATGTTAACTTAAGACCATGAAAAATGTCTTCAGGTATCTGCTCATGATCAGGAAATGGCAAGATTTTTTTCATCTTTTCCATTTTCATTTTATTTTCATTTGATCAGAGTTGGACTGACAGCCAAAAATGAATGTGTACTCTCTTTTGAGGTTACAGAAATGTATTCAGAGTTGGTCTAACTCATTTTCCCGGTTTCACAGACAAGTCTTAAGCCTAGTCCCAGACTAAAGTGCATGTTTGAGCTGTCTCATCTGAAAACAACTTGCACTGACATATCTTGAAATATGTCAGTACCATTGTTTTGTCTCAAGATGCACACCAGTAATGTTTTTTCTTCTTTTTTTGTTCTAAGGCACATTTACAACAGCTAATTAAATGTCTTCATTTAACTTAATTTAATTAATAAATGGCATAGTTTCATGACATTCACTTGGAGTTCGGACAATATTTTTTCACAAATTCACCAACCTTTGTGCCCACCAGGAGACCCCAAACCTCTCTGTGATGCGGGACAGCTCCAGACCTCTGCCTGCACTGCTCTTCAGCTGCCAGGTGGGGGTGGGCCGTACCAATCTTGGCTTAATCCTGGGAGCTTTAGTCTTGCATCACCTGCAGGGGGCATCAAAGAGCCTCAGGTACGTCTGTTAGTGCAGTTTAAATTATTGTTTACCTTCTCAAAGAAGAGCATTACTTATGAACTAATAACACTCTTCTGTAATAATATTATGTTTTAAGGTCATTTCACTGTTTAAGTTCTACTTAAGTCTCCATTTCTTTCACAGGCAGGAAATACAGAAGAGTGAACACAAATTGGATTTCCAAGTGATTCAATTGCTAATTAGTCGCCTACCTAAAGGTCAACAACTCCTTGATGAGGTTAGAGCGTATTAATAATGTTTGTATAACTCATGGCTCATGAAGTGGACCAATTGCTTTTCAAGGGTCTATTCATTTGCAAAAGTAATAGAAACCAAACCTTTTACTTCTTGCAAAACATACCACATTAAGATTTAATGAATAAATGGCTTTATATAAATCATTTTAAGTGCTTTTTATGTATACACCATAGGTTGATGATGCTATTGCAATGTGTTCAGAGATGCATAACATAAAAGATGCCGTGTATGAAAACAAGCTAAAGCTGGAAGGCATTAGCCAAGACTTCCAGTTTCAAGTGAGTCTTGACTGAAACATCCATGTGTCTGTGTTGTAAAACTTGCTTTTATGTGATTAAAGTGCTAAATGAAGGTCACATATTTGTCATTCACACATTTTTGTTTGCAGGGAAGCAGCACAAAAGGCTATTTCCTGCAAAGAGCACTGCAGAGTCTTGAGCGCTATGTGTACCTACTAGTATTCAATGCGTATCTTCATGACCAGGTGTTTCTAACTAAATTCTACTGTATTATCATATTTAAAAGCAGTATTATGCCATAATATAAATAATTCCTGCATTATCAGCTATCTCTTTCCATCTCTGTAGTATCCACAGGCGTTTCCCCAGAGCTTCAGTCAGTGGATGTGTATGAACGCTTGGATCTACAGACTGCTGGCCAACATGGATAGCTCAGAACTCTCAGCACCAGCAAACCTTATAACCAGTGGGATTCGAGTTCTGGTAAGGGCTCAGCTGCAAAACCATTGAACAACCTTTTAGTTCCTAGAACATTAGTTTAAAACATAACCAAAGGGCAACCATACACTAACGTTAGGGGAACATTCTGTGTTTGTGGTGAAGAGATTCATCTCAGATAAAATGTTCATAGTGATAGAGTATGGTCACTTGCATCATGTTAAAGTTTTTTTTTTTTTTCCTTTCTTTATCCTTGAATAGTCTTGCTTGAATTGATCTGATATGTCAGCTTTTCTAAAAGCATAGACTGAATCTCATGAACATGAGATTTTATATCCCGGCTTATATCACAGGTGAACTGTGACCTCCTTCTCCTGTAGCACAGCAGATGCTCCTAAAAGATAGGCATGCACTTGCTCACATAATATCTTAAATTTTTATTAAAGGTGTCCAGTGAGTTTTTAGCAACAGATCTGCTCAGCACAGCCAAGGAGATGAAAGTGGCCAATTTCAGACGTGTTTCCAAAATGGCTCTGTATGGAATGGGCCAGCCAAACTCTGAGGTAAATCCTTTCTGAAGCTCATTTCAGCAGTCCAGTCTTCTAAATCGTGGCTGTCTGTACAGTGTAATACTAACTAATCAAAGCTTGTTTGTGCCTATTTCAGGCTCTCGCTGTTGTAATGTCCTACCTGACAGACCAGAGGCGAGGGCACTCCACATTTCTCTGGCTAAATCTGCAGGAGGAGCTTTCGCTGGAGGCAAATGGACACGTGTTCACTCCACGAGAGCCAGGCTGTCTGGAACAGCCTATTCCAGTCTGTGTTCAACATCCACAGCAACTACAGGTGAAATTCTGTTCAGGGCAGATCTGTAGTAGTAGTAGTATGTATTATTAAATGGAATTAAAGTGGGCTTTATTTCTGGAATTATATGACTGGATCAGACAAAGTTGTACAGCATGCATACTGTATGCAATGAAATATAATACAGTACAATATACAGTTCAAAACAATGTGCAGTATACAGGGGATAAACCTGCTAAAGCTTGCAGGGATTCATATTCATCCAAGTGACTCGAATCTGTTGACCAAACATTTGTAACCGGTTACACCCATAGATATACGCTACTGTTCAAAAGTTTGAGGTTGGATTTTTAAAGATTTCTAAAGTGTTTTTAAAAGAAGTCTCTAATGCTTCAATTAAAATACTGTAATATTGTGAAATATTCTTACAATTTAAAATAACTTTTTTCCGTTTTCTGTTTTAATATATTTTAAAATAATCTATTCATGTGACGGCAAGGCTGAATTTTCAGCATCATTACTCCAGTCTTCAGTGTCACATAATACTTCAGAAATCATTCTAATATGCTGATTTGGTGCTCAATTTTATCAATGTTGAAAACCGTTGTGCTGCTTAAAGGTGCAGTGTGTACATTTTAGCGACATCTATCGGTGATGTTGCGAATTGCAACCGCTCACCCCTCCCTTTCGAAGCACATAGAGAAGCTACGGTGGCCGTCACAGGACAAAGATGTTGTCGTCTGAGACAGCAGAGAGTGACTAGCGTAACTTCACTGTAAGGGGACCCGCGGTGTATGTAGATAGAAATTGCTTATTCTAAGGTAATACAAACATAACAGTTCATTATGTAAGGTCTTTATACAGCACTGAAAACATAGTTATGTATATTATATTGCTTTTCTGTAATAGATCCTCATAAATGCTACACACTGCACCTTTAATTTGTTTTTCATATTTTTTTCAATGAATAAAAAGTTCAAAGGAACATCATCTGAAATAGAAATCATTATGATTTTCACAATAAAGTCTTACTGACCCCAATATTTCTAACTTTTGATTTAGTATATCTAAATCAAAAGTGATGACACATGAAAGGATACTCGCTTGTTGCTACCTACTGGTGTAAGCATTTACACCAGTAGGTGAGTTACTCAGTCAATAATAAAAAAAGAGAGTTATTATCCATTATTAACATTTGAGTGAGTTCATGTAAGTGATTGAGAACAATTTGTTCAAAAAGACATGAAATGCTTCTGTGTGCAAAATGGTTGGGGTTCCATTTGAGACGAGACAGTCTTATTCTAGGGCGGTCCACATAATATTTTTCTGTGTTACATGTACAATAGCTTTTGATTTCATCATAAATCTGAAATGTGAGATGAGGCTTTTTAAATTTTCACCTACAAGAATTGCTGCTGTGATCTAAGAACCTGAGAAGTTTTAGCAATGGTAAATGGCCATCTCTACAGGAAATGGAGCTGGCACTGAAGCAGGATGTCCTGAGGTGTGAGAAGTGGCTGGAGGTGGTTACAGAGCAGGATAAACAGATGAGGATGTTTAGGAGTTGTCACACCATAGAGGAGCTCTTTGTCCATCAGAAGAGCATTCATTCAGGACTCAGCTACCAACGGATTCCCCTGTCTGACTGCTGCGCACCTAAAGAAGAGGCAAGACAGTACACTATAAAGCATGGTATAGAGTTGACACTTTATTTGAAATGGTGTTGCTCTTCCTCAGGTTTTTGATCAGTTGCTGGAGGCCATGAAGAGTAGTCTGGCTGAAGACCCTACCTGTGCTTTCATCTTCAACTGCCATGATGGGAAAGACCGAACTACTGCAGCTATGGTCATTGCCACTCTCACCCTGTGGCACATTAATGTAGGTCATTTTCTGCTATCGGCTGTTAAAGTGGAGAGAAGAAGCAAGAATTAAAGTATTCACCTCCAGGACATTGATTAGATAGATGAAAAATGTCTGAACTGTGCTCAAATCAGTTTCATAAACCTTACCCTGTTTCCTGCAGGGCTTTCCTGAGTGTGAAGAAGATGAGATTGTAAGTGTTCCAGATGCCAAGTACACCAAAGGAGAGTTTGAGGTACACTTTGAGGTCATGTTTCTTTAAACAGCTGCCACTGCCAACCTTAAAACAAACATTTGGAATATTTAAACATTTTTAATTAATAATGAATAAACTTTAACCCACCTGTGATCTTCATCATATAGAACATATACACTGCCGTTCAAAAGTTTGGGATCGGTACGCTTTTTTTTACGTTTTTAAAAAAGTATCTTATGCTTACCAAGGCTGCATTTATTTGATTAAAAATACAAAACAAACTGTAATATTGTGAAATATTATTACAATTTAAAATAACTGTTTTTATTCAAAAATATTTTAAAATGTCATTTATTCTTGTGATGCAAAATTGAATTTTCAGCAGCCATTACTGCGGTCTTCAGAGTCACATGATCCATTAGAAATCATTCTAATAAGCTGACTTGCTGCTCAAGAAATATTTCTTATTATCATCAATGTTGAAAACATTTTTTTCTGGATTCTTTGATTAAGTTCAAAAGAACAGCATTTATTTGAAATAGAATCATTTTGAAACATTATAAATACTTTACTGTCACTTTTATCAGTTTAATGCATCCTTGCTGAATTTTAAAAACATTAAAAATCTTACCGATCCCAAACTTTTGTATGGCAGTGTATGTACATGTGATGAAGTTTGACCCATGTGTGCGTCCAGGTGGTGATGGAAGTTGTACGGGTGTTACCTGATGGCCATTGTGTGAAGAGAGAAGTAGATGCTGCTCTAGATGTTGTTAGTGAGACAATGACCCCCATGCATTTCCATTTACGGGAAATCATAATATCCACTTACAGACAGGTAAAGTTTGATATGACAGGTCAAGTTTGAGATCTTTTGCTGTAGTATGTCAGTAGGAAATATCAATTTACACTTCCAAACATTCCTTTTGCCATTAATTGGAATAATCCAGTGAGATTTTTGTAATCACAAGGAGTCTGACAACAGCCGATATGCTCCACACAGAGATCTGATCTCACCATCATCAAGTCCATCTGTGATTACATGAAGAAACCGAAAAAACTGAGACAGACTAAATCCAGAAGAACTGTGACAACGTCTCCAAGACGCTTGAAGAAACCTTCCTGCAAATCTACAGTACTGTGAAAAGTTTAGGCACTTGTGTAAAACTGCTGTAAAGTGAGGATGCTTTCAAAAATAATGCCATAAACAGATTTTATTTATCAGTTAACTTCTGTTAACTAAATCAAATTAATATTTGGTGTGACCACCCTTTGCGTTTAAAACAGCTTTTGTCCTATAGGTACACTTGCACGTAGTTTTGCAGGAAGGTTTCTTCAAGCGTCTTGGAGACGTTGTCACAGTTCTTCTGGATTTAGTCTGTCTCAGTTTTTTCGGTTTCTTCATGTAATCACAGATGGACTTGATGATGGTGAGATCAGATCTCTGTGTGGAGCATATCGGCTGTTGTCAGACTCCTTGTGATTACAAAAATCTCTGGATTATTCCAATTAATGGCAAAAGGAATGTTTGGAAATGTAAACTGATATTTCCTACTGACACACTACAGCAAAAGATATAAATAACTGGCCTAAACTGTGCAAATAATAATGTGCCTAAGATATATATTGTATATATTGTAATAATAATATTTTTATTGTATCTTTTATGTGGTTCGTGGCACTATTTTTATGTGCTTGCATATACTTCAACATGAAAAGTCGACTGTAAAAGGTAGTTAATAAGACTCGGTGCTACTTATTTTAAGAGTCATGTTGAATAATAGATTTCTACCATAGCATGTGTCTATGTAGCTAACAGCCTTGAGAAGTCCAGATGTACAATTTTCTCATTTGTACTAATACACTCAGAGGGACCAAGAGATTATTAACGCCCATTGCAGTGGCTCTAAATGTGTGCATTAGGCGAAAGCACTCTGAATGTGTTTAATTTGAGGCTGAAAAACAGGAAGGCCTTGAAAACAGCAACATAAATGAGCAGAGAGCTTTCAAAAAGACTGCTTTGTAAAACCCTGCAGATATTTGTTATGGTCCAAAACTTTATAGTTTTATCTTTTAAAGTATGTTCTGATGTACTGATGCAACTCATTTGCATCAACTACATGATGACAGTTATGTAACAAATGTTACAGCAGCTCATACATTGCATGATCCGCATTTCTGCAAGGCCTGTTACTCAGAGATTTTGCATGTACAGGCTAGTTTAGAGGCACAGTTGCCTCATTCTAAATAAATTGCATCATCTGAAGCTCTTGATTAATTCTGTAAAATTGCTTGTTAATTTGCACGTATTTTCCCCCTTTTGATCTTTTATTTCTTTTTTTTAAAACTTTAACCTGTAAAATGAGATTAATGTACATTTTTAATGAATCATTTATCATTCATTTGTAATGAAATGTAATGTTTTCTGAGCGGTCTCAGACTTGGACCCCATTGTAGAATATTAGAGTCCAAAGAACAGCGTGAAGTAAAGACTATACCAACTGTGAAAGATACTTGGCTTTAAAATGTATTCCAACTGGTCTCAGATATGGTCAGGCAGGTAACAGGTCAAAAGTGACTTGATTTATATTGAATAAGTCAAACAATGACTCTTCCAGGCTCAGGTGACTCAAATCCCCAATCCTGTTCTCTCCTCTTCTCCTGTCCTTTCCTGTCATCTCCCTTACTGTCTCTTTTCGTAAATTAACTCATTTGAAAATAGTAGAGGCTGTTTCTTATAATCTATTTTAAATGAGTCTAGTGGAAATTAAATATATTTAATATTATTTAATATTAATATTTAAACTAACTTTCTAGAGCAGTTGTTGTTGAATACGGATATCATTCAATCCAGCAATATGCATGTTGTTTTAAACACTGGTGTAATCACTTGTTTGAGGCTGTTTTATATCACCCACAAGACAAACTTACCAAAGTGAACAGATATTGAAGATTATAACTGAACTGATAACCTTCATTGATAAACTTTGTCATGCCATCAGCATTTTGTCACAAATAAGAGGAAAACTAGAGGAATAACAAAGACCTTTATCTCTCTCCTTAGATAAAGATGGCTAAATCGGAGGCTGATGCTCAGTGGTTGCGGTTAAGGAGCCTACAGTACCTCGAGCGCTACATTTATCTCATCCTGTTTAACTGCTACCTCCATTTGGAGAAGAAAGACTCCTGGAGGCGATCCTTCAGCCAATGGATGTACCAGGTGAAGCCGGACTCGCATGCTTACTTTAGGAAGACACATACAAGCTGTTTTTCATGCTTACTTAATTGAGTGTATTCTAATTGACAGCTAATATTGTCTTTCTTTGTGAAATGACTAAAATGAATATGTAAAATATTTTTCAAATATTTTGTTTTATTTGAAAATAAAATGAAAATGTTTTTATTTAAAACTAAAATAAAAATATATTTTTAAAGAAAATAATAATTTAGCAATTTAACGTCAGAGAATTAAATGTTCATTTTACTTCTTTACTTTATTTCCAGTTGTTCAAAATACTAAAACAAAACACAATACTTTCCACTTCCACTAAAAATTCCAGCTTCACAATGTGGTCTCACACTTTTATACTAGCATTAAAGTAGGAAAAAGTGACTTAGTGCTGGGCGGTATGACCAAAAATTTATATCACAGTATTTTTCTAAATTATATCGGTTTCGCGGTATATGACGGTATTTTTTTCCCCTATGCATGACCGGGTGTTAACCACATTTTCTACTGATTGAGAGAGGAAATACTGAAGTCGATTGACTAGAATGCCCTATTTTACTGTCATGGTGAGTGAATATTGTAGAAAAAAATCACACTAGTTAATACAGGTTTGCAGAGCCCCACAAATTGATACTGTGGGGAGACAACAACCAATAACAACCAATAACCATTTACACAAGACCTGCAACACACTCATTACAGACACAGGAAAATAAAATATGACCACGGAGAGAAAAGCATTTTAAAAATCTAACCCTATATAACAACAAACGAGGGAGAAACGCGGAAGAACATTTCAACGGTCTAACGTTAAGGATATTTTCAATACTTTTAAGAGCACTACTCTGAACAAATGGCACACGTTAGTTTAACACAGAAAGAATAAAGTAGTTACTTTTTTGCCCATTCTTCTTTGAATTGTCAGTCTATTTATTAACTTACATCGTTGTCGTCCGTGTAGCAGAATAATCTATGGTGTCATTGGCTTTTCATTTGAAGAAGACGTGATGAAATATGTGCGCATACACGCTGCTATTTCATGTTTAGAGCATTGGAGTATATGAAATAGGTCCATAAGAAACTTAAACGGGCTCGCGCCGCTCTGAATCTGATCTATATGATCCATGTGGAGAACGTTGTTAATCTCATCACGGCGCTCCGCGCAGAAACCGCTCTGAAGTTTTAATTCTCCGCTGTAATCAAGGGCTGAATCCGAAATCGCCCCCTATAACCATTATTTGAGGGGACAGCCATTTGTAGTGGTGTCCGAAACCATAGAGGACGTTATTGAGTGCACTCATTCAATCCCACATTGCACCGCAATAACGAGTGTACAGCCTGTGTACACAGAGCGGCTGTCCGACTTCACGGACTCGGATAACGTGTGAATGCGATCTCAGCTGTGCTCTCACAACAGTGCAACAGACAAACGGGACCCCTCTCGGTGTCGCGCTGCGCCGCGTTCCGAACGTTGTTTAAGCAACATATACCGGTATTTGTATAATCAAAATCCATATCATAACAAAAATAAATACAGGTATTCGGTATGAACCGGTATACCGCCCAGCCCTAAAGTGACTTCAGATGACCCAAGATTTTAAGTTCCGTTTCAGTCTAAAGAAAGATATAATAGCTACAGGTATAAAACCTAGCACTCATACTCAACACACAAGCCTATCTACAGGTTTTTTTTTTTCCTGTAATTTTGAGAAGGGTGCAGTAGAGCAGACCTTGTCTAAAGGCAAGATGAATGGCTGAACATGGCCTTCAGACTCGCTGTGCTGCAGTTCTGAGTTTCATGAAACATTCGTGAGAAAATGTCAATATGTAGTTGTAAATGCACTCTCTCATTTAGATGTTTCTTGAGTCAAACCTTTGTTTATAGCCACAACTTTTAAACTTGGTTTGATGGGGTAGAAGAGAATTGGAAGACAGTTACAGTTGGTCACTTAGTATTTTTGTTTAATAATTTAATAATTATTATATTTTTAGAAACATTTTTGACCTTTTAAAAACAGAAGAGAAATATAAAATTCTATAAATATAATTGCATTAAACAAATGGTAAGATTTGAAAATACTGTAAAAAAGTTTTTATGAAATATTATTATTTAAATTATATTTGATTATATTTGAAAATGTAATTTATTCTTGTGATGGCAAAAAAAATTCAGCAGCCATTACTCCAAATTTCAGTGTCACATGAACCTTCAGAAATCATTCTGATATGCTGATTTGGTGCAGCACTTTGTGTGTTTGTGAAGTAAATTGAGCATTCTGCGCATTCTGGCAAGGCCACAGAAGTGTTTTTCCATCATCTTGCCATCCTTTAAGGACAAGTGAACAGCTACGAGACTTAAGAAAATCACTTGTGTAGTAAAGCTTGCAATAAACCCCTCTTAAATGTATTCAGAAAATGCTAATATTTAATACGCTCCCCAAATGAGCCTTTTATTGAACAGCTCTTAAAAGAACAATTTTCTTAGTGTGAAGAACATTGTAATAATCTAAAGAACCTTTTTCCACTATAAAGATCGTTTTGTGCTGTGGAAAGGTTCAGTGGATGTTGAAGGTTCTTCATGGAACCACTGATGCCAATAAAGAACCTGTAGTATAATTTATTACTTCTTTTAATGTTTAAGTGTTTGAAATGCATTCATGAGTTTTGCTGATTTGCAGGTGGCAGCTAGAGCTGGCATCTATGCCATCCTCAACCATTTGGGCTTTTCTGAGTTTGAGAACCCTGACGACTCTCCAATGACCAGGCTTCGTTTCCGCTGGCTCCCATACAGTGTCCAGTCTATTCCCGTGCGAGGGAAACTTATTTAGAAAGGCACAGTATGTCAAACTGACCTAATAGTGACTCACATTTCATAAATGTTTTTTTATTACAATTTCTATCAGACTCGTTAAATCAAAAAGTGATTTAATGCATCCTATTATCTTATTTACATTTTTCACTATCTTTGTCCTTAAAAAACATAAGACAACAAACACAGAAGATTGATACCCTAATAAACCACACATGAATACGAATAAAAGTTTTAATGCTGACTTTTAAAAGGTACTTTTTTTACACTGCGGTATATAAAACATGAATTCATTGAGATTTGCATTCAAGTATTAAATTACAATTTTATACATATTTATAGAACAATTTGCTTCAATATATCATTACACAAAAAGAGTTGAGTTGTGTTTTTGTCCATTAGAGCCCATTAAGGATCATTTAATAATACCGTTCAGTTAAATGAGCTAATATGGAAGAAATGAGCACCGCTTGAGTTTTTTTTTTTTTTTTTATTAATAGCCTAAAGTTTTAGACTGAACAAACTGATGTCATTGATGTCATTTATTTCCTCAACCATGAAAAATATGTCAGAATTAAAATTAAGCCAGAACAATTTCTGAATTTCGCTAGGTTTTATTTTGCAATAATAGCCAGCTGACCATTACCTGGATGATGCTATTGACCAATCAAAGTCAAGTATACCATGTAAGAATTAAAAAAAATTAGAATGCAAAGTTGTGTAATCCTGTATCCTGTCTGTGATTATTAAATTTGATTGTACCTTTTTGTCTTTATCCTCATTCTTGGACTTTTCACTTCCACTGGGATATCTCCTCGACACATATGAATTTATCCTCTAGCGCGTCTCCTAATCGACGTCAGCTGAGTCGGAAGACGTCTCATCCCCCATGAACACTATCACTTGGGAATAAGGTCTCTAATGTTCCACTAACCTGCTAGCAAAGCAACTTTGTTTTTTTGATTACTTCAGCTTGTTACTCAGGTCATGGGGTTATTATATTTAGACAGCTGTCTAGCCTCCATATGCATCCATTATTTAAACACACCAACTTTGTTCAAAACATTCTTAAAACGCATAAGATTAAATCATTACCAGTATGGCAGTGGTGGTAAAAAAAAAAAAAGTCCCTCAGCATCATTTTGTTCAATGTTCCTGGCAGCCCTGTCCTCATTATACAGTCTAATAAACCCAAATACAACCTCAGCTCCAGTTGTTTCCTATGTTTCCTTTGTTCTCAAAAGCATAAAATGTTAAGCCTGCAAGAAAAAGAAATGTTAGATTTGCATTTTTATTTGTAATGTGCTATTCTTAAACCCAAAGCGCTACAGTGAAATAAAACAAACACAACAACTAGTAAAAAACAAAACAATAGATTAAAGGGATAGTTCACCCTAAAATGAATGAAAATTCAGTCATTAATTCAGTCATTAACAAATGAAGATATTTTTGTTGAAATCCGAGAGCTCTTTGACCCCTCCATAGACAGCTATTTAATTTTAATAAGCTATTTAACACTTTCAAGGCCCAGAAAGGTATTAAAACATTGTTAAAATAGTCCATGTGACTCCAGAGGTTCAACCATAATGTTATGAAGCGACGAGAATGCTTTTTTGTGCGCAAAAAAACAAACAAAAATAATGACTTTATTCAACATTCTCTTCACATCTGTGTCAGTCCATTATGCTGTTGATGTACAAACCCGATTCCAAAAAAGTTGGGACACTGTACAAATTGTGAATAAAAACAGAATGCAATGATGTGGAAGTTTCAAATTTCAATATTTTATTCAGAATACAACATAGATGATATATCAAATGTTTAAAATGAAAAAATGTATCATTTTAAGGGGAAAATATGTTGATTTTAAATTTCATGGCATCAACACATCTCAAAAAAGTTGGGACAAGGCCATGTTTCCCACTGTGTGGCATCCCCTCTTCTTTTTATAACAGTCTGCAAACGTCTGGGGACTGAGGAGACAAGTTGCTCAAGTTTAGGAATAGGAATGTTGTCCCATTATTGTCTAATACAGGCTTCTAGTTGCTCAACTGTCTTAGGTCTTCTTTGTCGCATCTTCCTCTTTATGATGCATCAAATGTTTTCTATGGGTGAAAGATCTGGACTGCAGGCTGGCCATTTGATGCAGCCATGATGTTGTAATTGATGCAGTATGTGGTCTGGCATTGTCATGTTGGAAAATGCAAGGTCTTCCCTGAAAGAGACGACGTCTGGATGGGAGCATATGTTGTTCTAGAACTTGGATATACCTTTCAGCATTGATGGTGCCTTTCCAGATGTGTAAGCTGCCCATGCCACACGCACTCATGCAACCCCATACCATCAGAGATGCAGGCTTCTGAACTGAGCGCTGAGAACAACTTGGGTTGTCCTTGTCCTCTTTAGTCCGGATGACATGGCGTCCCAGTTTTCCAAAAAGAACTTCAAATTTTGATTCGTCTGACCACAGAACAGTTTTCCACTTTGCCACAGTCCATTTTAAATGAGCCTTGGCCCAGAGAAAACGCCTGCGCTTCTGGATCATGTTTAGATATGGCTTCTTTTTTGACCTATAGAGTTTTAGCCGGCAACGGTGAATTGTGTTCACCGACAATGTTTTCTGGAAGTATTCCTGAGCTCATGTTGTGATTTCCATTACAGTAGCATTCCTGTATGTGATGCAGTGCCGTGTAAGGGCCCGAAGATCACGGGCATCCAGTATGGTTTTCCGGCCTTGACCCTTACGCACAGAGATTGTTCCAGATTCTCTGAATCTTTGGATGATATTATGAACTGTAGATGATGATAACTTCAAACTCTTTGCAGTTTTTCTCTGAGAAACTCCTTTCTGATATTGCTCCACTATTTTTGGCTGCAGCATTGGGGGAATTGGTGATCCTCTGCCCATCTTGACTTCTGAGAGACACTGCCACTCTGAGAGGCTCTTTTTATACCCAATCATGTTGCCAGTTGACCTAATAAGTTTTAAATTGGTCCTCCAGCTGTTCCTTATATGTACATTTAACTTTTCCTGCCTCTTATTGCTACCTGTCCCAACTTTTTTGGAATGTGTAGCTCTCATGAAATCCAAAATGTCTCAACATTTGATATGTTATCTACACTCACCTAAAGGATTATTAGGAACACCATACTAATACTGTGTTTTACCCCCTTTCGCCTTCAGAACTGCCTTAATTCTACGTGGCATTGATTCAACAAGGTGCTGAAAGCATTCTTTAGAAATGTTGGCCCATATTGATAGGATAGCATCTTGCAGTTGATGGAAATTTGTGGGATGCACACCCAGGGCACAAAGCTCCCGTTCCACCTCATCCCAAAGATGCTCTATTGGGTTGAGATCTGGTGACTGTGGGGGCCATTTTAGTACAGTGAACTCATTGTCATGTTCAAGAAACCAATTTGAAATGATTCAAGCTTTGTGACATGGTGCATTATCCTGCTGGAAGTAGCCATCAGAGAATGGGTCAGAAACAATGCTCAGGTAGGCCGTGGCATTTAAACAATGCCCAATTGGCACTAAGGGGCCTAAAGTGTGCCAAGAAAACATCCCCCACACCATTACACCACCACCACCAGCCTGCACAATGGTAACAAGGCATGATGGATCCATATTCTCATTCTGTTTACGCCAAATTCTGACTCTACCATCTGAATGTCTCAACAGAAATCGAGACTCATCAGACCAGGCAACATTTTTCCAGTCTTCAACTGTCCAATTTTGGTGAGCTTGTGCAAATTGTAGCCTCTTTTTCTTATTTGTAGTGGAGATGAGTGGCACCCGGTGGGGTCTTCTGCTGTTGTAGCCCATCCGCCTCAAGGTTGTGCGTGTTGTGGCTTCACAAATTCTTTGCTGCATACCTCAGTTGTAACGAGTGGTTATTTCAGTCAAAGTTGTCCTTCTAACAGCTTGAATCAGTCGGCCCATTCTCCTCTGACCTCTAGCATCAACAAGGCATTTTCGCCCACAGGACTGCCGCATACTGGATGTTTTTCCCTTTTCACACCATTCTTTGTAAACCCTAGAAATGGTTGTGCGTGAAAATCCCAGTAACTGAGCAGATTGTGAAATACTCAGACCGGCCCGTCTGGCACCAACAACCAAAAATAAAAGCCACGCTCAAAATTGCTTAAATCACCTTTCTTTACCATTCTGACATTCAGTTTGGAGTTCAGGAGATTGTCTTGACCAGGACCACACCCCTAAATGCATTGAAGCAACTGCCATGTGATTGGTTAATTAGATAATTGCATTAATGAGAAATTGAACAGGTGTTCCTAATAATCCTTTAGGGGAGTGTATATTCTATTTTGAATAAAATATAAGTTTATGAGATTTGTAATTTATTATATTCCTTTTTTTATTCACAATTTGTACAGTGTCCCAACTTTTTTGGAATCGGGTTTGTAGTAAATATACTCCAGCGTTTCAGAGTTACATCAGAGCAAGGTCTTAAGGTTTGGGAACACCATGAGGGTGAGTAATTAATGACAGAATTTTCATTTCATTTTCAATTTTAATTTTTGGGGTGAAATTCATTTTGAATTCCCTTTAATTAAAAACAACCTGTGTCTTAATCCACTTTTTACCAAAGTTTAAGTATTTTTGATATTGAAGCTCTTTCCCCATGGTCTTAAGTTTACATTAAGGCTGATGAAGTAAAAGTGTGTTGGCAGATCGGAGAGAACATGGAGTATATGGATTAATAATATCAGTCCCATGTAATGATTTATATGTTAAAATTAGAATTTTAAAATCAATTCTATAGCATTAATGGAAAGACAGTGTAACTGTGAAAGCAATGTTGTAATGTGTTCCCGAAGAGAGGTACAAGTTAGCATATATGCAGCAGAATTTTTAATATACTAGCCTGCTTAAAGATTTAGCTGGAAGGCCACAGAACAAGGCATTACAGTAGTCTAACCTAGATGTAATGAAGGCATGTATGAGCCTTTCTGCACCAGCAAAAGAGAGAAATGGTCAAAGTCGTGACATGTTCCTAAGATAATAGAAGGCAATTTTAGATATGTGTTTTATATGTGCATTAAATGTTAGTGGATGATCAAAAATGACACCAAAATTCTGCACCTGTGACATGGGAAGTACCATATTAGAATCAACAACCAAGCTAATATAATCGGCCTTATGAGTAGCCACCACATAGTGGTGATACTCAAGGCTATGCTTCCTGATAATCTGCCAAAGTGGAAGCATATATATACTAAATATGATTGAGCCCAACACTGAACCCTGGTCGAACAGGCACAGTATTTGATTTGATTTGACCTGATTTTCCAGGCTAACAAACAGCACAATTAGTTAAGTAAGACTGAAACCAATTGAATGCAGTCCCAGAAAGACCCATCGAACTATGCAGCCTATCCAACAAAACAGAATGGCATATAGTGTCAAAAGCAGCATTGAGATCTAGCAAGACCTCATTATGATTAATTAAGATTAATAAATTAAGATGATGGAGAGGTAATGATTTAATATTTAATTAATAATGATTAATTAAAAACATTCTTCACAAAAGGAAGCTACAGGGAGAAACAACTCTCTAAGTTTTCCCTTATTTCAAAGCTCATATCACTAATGTCTGTGTGCTAAGGATTGTGGATAAGTCAAAATTCAACCCAGCTTGCCAGGTCAGGAACAGTGAAGACTGAAAAGCAGTGTGCTTTTGAGAAACTGTATCTCATACATATTGTAATCTACCATCTGCAGTGTCCTCCCAGCATTCACTTGTTATTCGCATGTCTCATGTCCTGATTATAAACAACCTTAGCATGTGTCAGGAGACCAGTGCTTCACTGTTGGGGACTAAAAACGGTTTCATTCTTGGATTCTATTATTTCCTCAGGACTCAGCTTCCTTGAATCCTCAAGTTTTATTTTTATTTTGGCATAGTTATTTTCAGAATTACTTTTTGCTGATATTCCATATTCATTCTCAGCTAAATTTTACATCAGCCCCTTGTGTTTTTATATCTGGTTGTGATGCAGTGACATCTGTTAGAAATATTCCCAGATATATCCTGTGTATGTGATAAAACACGGTCATCATGCACTGTTCCAACCTTGCCACTCATACGCCATAGTGCACTCTTAAGTCATTACACAGATGGGAACAAACTGATTTTTATTGACAGTTCTTGTCGTTTTAGTCATCAAACTACTCATAACATTGTTGTTGTTCCAGGGCATCATGGTTTTTATTTTTCCCAATGTTTCTTCATGACACAGTCTAGAGTATAGCTGTCCATACATTCCAGTGATTTAGGGCACAATTATAGAGAACATTGACAGTTGAAATACTCAGCTCTGAATTCAAAGTTAATTTGTTGCATAGGAAACAACTGGAGCTGAGGTTGTATTTGGGTTTAATAGACTGTATAATGAGGACAGGGCTGCCAGGAACATTGAACAAAATGATGCAGAGGGATTTTTTTTTTTTTTTTTTTTTTTTTTTTTATAAATTAAAATATTTCTAATCACTGTAGGCATTAGTCACTGAATCCTTAAGAATTAGTTAGCTGAAGATATGTTTGGGTTTGAGAGATTGTATGAGGACAGGGCTCATTATACTTATTTATATACAGAAAAAAACAAGTTACCCATATTCTCGATTGCACAAGTAGATCCAATGAACAGACTGATTTCAGAAATGTAAATAATACAGTTTATTTTTATAAATACAAGAAATAATGTGCGATCAGTCAAAGACTGTAGAGACTTTTCTATTTCGTCTGGGAAATGCCTATTGCATTTCGATTAAAAAATAATGAGAGAGAATTTCATCAGATGAAAAATTTCTTCAAGTATTCACTCTCCACTAATTAAACACATACTTCCTTTTCTGTGGTTTGATTTTAAGATGCTGATTATAATCACACAGTAATGATCGTCATCCGTGTTCAACAGTGAGAAGCACTTTGATCCTAAATTTATTCTAACTCCTTGAAGGCTCATCATAATATCATAGCATTATTAATACAAGTACAAATGCTGCTGCAACCTCTAATTAAATGAATCTGGGAAATGAATGTATAAACAGAACGTTGCTTCATATAAAAAATAAAGTGATTTCATGATCTGCTCTTTTAGCTAAGACATCCATTGAGGTTTAGACACCTTGCACCTGACACAGATCTCATGATCCCTCTAGACGGTGGAGCAGGACCTGAAGTTAGTGCTGAAGTTTGTTGATGCCTTCAAACTGCTCTGTGGCAATTTACAACAGAGAGAGACTTTCGGTCATAATGCAATGTTGTACTCTGCTGATATCAAAACCTCATTCAGTGGTAATTGGCAGTTAATATGACACATGAAAAGATAATATGTATAAATATTGGTTATTTGTACATTTGAAATGTCATGATTAAGAATAATGTGTATCTAATTTCATGATCAATTATTGTCTTTCTCAATATGTCAAAGTTTCATTATACAATTCTGAGAAAAATATGGAAATATACTTGGGGCCCTATCATACACCCGGTGCAATGCAACGCCATGTGCAACACAAGTGTTTTTTGCTAGTTTCAGCCCGACGCAGTTATCATTTCCATGTCCAGTGCCACGTTGTTTAAACAGCAAATGCACTTGCGCCCATCTGTTGCCCATAGGCGTGCTGGTCTGAAAATTAGGTGTGTTCAGGCGCATTGTTGGCGCGTTGCTATTTTGAGGCAACTGAAAATGACTTTGCACAGTATTTTTTGTGTTATTTAAAAGGATTCTCTCTGGAGAAGCGTTCAGTCTCTCCGCTCGCCAATTCCGCCATGTAAATAGCGAATCTGCCATGGTGCAAGTACAACTGGCTTTTAAAGGGAATGGGAGATGAAACTCTGATTGGTTTATTGCATGTTACGCCCATGACTCGTTAAGAAACTAACAAAAACCCTTTTGTTTTTCCGTCGTTAAACTAGAAAAAGTGGATTCGGACACGCCCTAAGTGCACCTGCGCCATGCGCTTCAGACCATGCGCTCAGATCGTTAAAATAGGGCCCATAGCGGTCAAAAGTTTGGGGTTGGTAAGATTTTTAAATGTTTGCATTTGTTTGATCAAAATACAGTAAAAACAGTAATATTGTAAACTATTACAGTTTAAATAACTCTTTTCTATTTTAATATAGAAAAAATAAATTGTATTCCCATGGTGGTAAAGCTGATTTTTCAGTAGTCATCTGTTATTAATCATGTGTTATGTAACTCATAAGAGCAACAGTGTGTATTGTGGTTGAGGTCAACAACATGCAGCACAGTTCAGCAATGTCATCGGTTTATTTTGTTTTTGAACAAAGTACACCTATAGAAATGGTTTTTCATACATTTGAAGTGCTCCTCAGAGGATATCATCTTTTTTTTCCTTTTTTTAAAGCTCTAAGAGTAATAATACAAAGAGCCAGCCACTAATTATGCACTAATGATGTACAAGCTGCTCCTGGTGGTTGTCAAGATTCTATTATGAAAGTTTGATATGACTGACTGGTTCCATGGTAACACTCATCACAGACCCCAGTGAAGAAAGCACTGAACACACTTGTCTTCATTCAAAACCTCCACCTCCATGGGTTCACTGAGGGCTAATAGAACGTGAAGATCTTTATTTCTTTCTTATTTGTAACTAAAACCTAAAAAAGACATTGATCTAATACACTCAATTATTAAACCATGTAAAAAAGCAGCTGAGAAATATTAAATATTCAAGGCAACATGATGCATTTAGATTTTTAATCCGCTGGTCCAACCCAGCTCCAAGTCTCCTGTCTCTCCACTGGTCCTGACCAGCTCCAAGTCTCCTTTGATGATGATGGTCCCACCCAGCCTCCCTCACCCACCTCCTCTACCTAAGCCAGCCAGTCCCTTGGCTGGCTAATGTTAACCTTTCAGCTCCTCCTTCAATGGTGCTGCACAATGGTTTGGATCCACCTTGGGCGTCAGCTCCGCCTTGGTGTGACAGTCTCCTAGTTCCGCCTCAGAGCCCCGGACTCCACCTCTGCCCTGCGACTCATCAGCTCCACCTTGGCTCCATGCTCCCTCGTCTACACTGTGGATTGGCATCCCTCCTGGTTTGCCAGGCTCCCTCATCCCTCCAGCTTCGCCTTGGTCTGATGTCATTCTAGTTTTGCCATGGGATACCAGGCCTCTGGCTACACCACAGCCCTGCATCCCTTTGGCTCCACCTTCCGTTCAGCTCCACCATTGTCTGTGGCCTTCCGGGTTCCCACCTCAGTCCCACAAACTGTAATCTCTGCCTTGGCTCTCCAGACCAGCGGTGTCATCATGGCTCATCAGCTCTTCTTCTTCTCCACCGTCCACAGCTCCACCTCTTTTGGTCAGATCTCTGGCTCCACCCTAGTTCCGCCCTCCATTGGTTACACCGTGGGTCCTCGTCCTGGTTGTAGTCTGGCTCTCTCTGTGGTGTTTTCCTTCACCAACTCCACTACTGCCCTCTCACTCTTTGCCTGGGTCTCAACCTTCCACGGCTCCAGCTCTGTCAGTCAGATCTCTGGCTCCATCCTGGTTCTGCCCTCCATTGCTTTTGCCATGGGTCCTCGTCCTGGTACTAGTCTGGTTCACTCTGTAGTGTTTTCTTTCACCAACTCCTCCACTACTCTCTTACTCACGGTTTCCCCTCACTGCCTCAGACCCTCCCTCCCAGGCCCTCAGATGATGTACGTAGTGTTGTATTTGAGGTAAAAAAAATTATATAAATACTGTTCGGTTTCTCACACAAACCGATGATGTACGTAGTGCTGTATTTGAGGTTAAAAAAACTATATAAATACTGTTCGGTTTCTTCACACAAACCGATCGTTTCGTGTCTTAAGACACCAATGTGTCGTCACGAGCCGCAGGGTTTAATATGGATTTGTATATCTATGTTTTTTTACTCTCATACTCTAAACTGTTCCTATTGACATGCATTATATGACTGGCACACTGCAACGATTAAAATCTTAATTTGTGTTCTACTGAAGAAACAAAGACACCTACTGTCACAGGGTGTTTTGGTTATGTTTCATGTTTAAGTTTGCTATGCTCACTGTCACGTTTCTCAGTTGCTATGTTCACTGTTATGTTTCTTGGTTTGCTTTGTTCACTGCTATGCACTTCCTGGTTTTGTCATGTGTTCCACTGTCATGTGATTCCCATGCCCTCATGTGTTCTTGTGCGTGTCATTGGTTCATTGTTTAATCAGTGTTCACAGGTGTCCCTTGTCCAGTCATTAGTCCTAGTGTATTTAAGCCCTCATGTTTGCCATGTGTCCTTGTCTTGTATTGAACGCTGTAATCTGCTGTGTTGGTGAGTTTTATGGGTTGTCAAGTTTGTTTTGGCTTTTTGAATAAAGAGACTACACTTGGGTTCTTCAACTTGCCTCTCAGTGGACCTAATTTGTTACACCTACATCTCAGCTGCTCTGCAAAATTAATATTTGATGCTTATTTGCTTGCCCCCAGACCCTGGGGGTAAGCAGATAAAGGGATAGTTCACCCCAAAAATTTATTTTTCCCAAATTCTGTCATTACTGACCCTCATGTCATTCCAAACCTATAAGACCTTCGTTCATCCTCGGGACACAAATTAAAATATTTTTGAT
Organism: Paracanthobrama guichenoti; assembly: GCA_018749465.1. NCBI lineage: Eukaryota > Metazoa > Chordata > Actinopteri > Cypriniformes > Gobionidae > Paracanthobrama > Paracanthobrama guichenoti. The sequence continues at coordinate 26,096,424 of CM031955.1, read as the reverse complement.
GAACTCCGAGAGCTCTTAGGCCACTCCATAGACAGCTATTTAATTAACACTTGGTTTTATGGGATTTACAAGTGTCAAGTAAATCTCATTTTTTTAGCAGGCCTATTTGTGACTCAAATTTTTTTTATTTCGGCACAAAACACATGCGTATACATGTACGGAACATCTTTCTCTGTGCTGTAAAATCAAACAGACACCAGCATGTCAGCAGCTGTGTGTCTTCTGGAGTTCTCTGCTTGTATCTCGAGCCAAATTTGATTAATTTATTCTTTAATAGGCTATAGAAACACTAATGATTTAGACTTCCGTTAGGATCTCTAATCAATATTAACTGTCAAATGGCCACCAGTTAAAGTGATGAGAAGTCTACAGTGAACTTTGAAGTTCTGTTGATGTAAGCTGTTGTAATAATAGTCCTAATAATAATTCCACTGAGCAAATGACTATCGTACTATTGATACGCATTCTCATGTGATCGTGTTGGACTGTCTCACTCTCCACAGCTGCCTACCTCGCTCAGAATGCTGTGTGAGTTAGCGAGGCAACTGACTATATTGAGACAGCCAATGTGTCGCATGAAATAATCCGCATCAAGGAATTCGATATCTGATAGCATTTATAGAGACACGACATAGAAGCAGCACTGACTAACTGCTCTTAGTAAAACTTTTATTTCTTTCCTCCCCCCCATTTTAAAAACAAGCTTTATTAGGCTACATGGGGAATATGAAGATTACACCTGAAGTACTGGAGCAACTACTACATTTTTACAATCTTACTCGTCAGGAGTTCATTGAGACGTATCAGATCCAGCCGTTGGTTTACATCCCTGAGTTACCGACTAGCGCCAAAACTACGTTTGTTATTGTTTACACGGTGATTTTTCTCCTGGCTCTCATTGGCAATAGTCTGGTTGTCTATATTGTCTTAAAAAAACGCGGGATACAGACTGCCACAAATGTATTCATCTGCTCTCTAGCCGTCAGCGACCTTCTGATATCTTTCTTCTGCATCCCATTCACGCTGCTACAGAACATCTCCTCTGAGTGGTTCGGGGGTAAGTGTCATTTCTAAATAATTTTTATTATAAAACAAAGTTTGTAAGAATGTAGCTTACATGTTCTGTGAATATGCCGTACAATGTCGTTTTACATTTTTGTTTGTTGACAACTATAGGCTGTGAGGGTTTGTTTCATTCCAGTGAATTAGACTACTGTATAGTCTACGTTTGCAGATATGAAATATTTTCTATTTCTAAATCTCATTTAAAACACAGATGCCAAGTTCTTTGATTTAATCTGTGATTTAATGTTGCTTTATAAAAAATAAAATAAAAAGACTCTAAAATGCCAACCATTATTATTTTGTATCCATTATTATGTTAACCGCATTTATTTATGTAGCCTATTTATTTGTTTGTTTGTTGTTTTACTGATTTCATGAATAACTCCATGCATTTTTTAACAACTTATGAAATATGAGTGAATGTAGGTTCTGACAGGTGGCTTTGTTGTGTTGTAATTAAAGATTTGCCTTAGCAAAATACTGTCTTAACTGTCATGTTTGTAGGTGTGTTGGTGTGCAAAACAGTCCCCTTTGTTCAGACCACTGCTATTGTAACTGGCATTCTCACTATGACCTGCATCGCTGCGGAGAGGTACCAGGGGATTGTGCACCCTCTGAAAATCAAAAGACAGTGCACCCCGCAAAGAGCATACCGAATGCTGGGTATGGTTCTGAGAACCCATATCCCTGTTTTATTTTTATTCAAGTTTTCCATTTTCTGGTTTAATTTGTTTTTGCAGTATTTGATCATGCATTATACAGAAACATAAAGTATCTCAATAATAGTGTTTTCATTCTCTGATAGTGATTGTCTGGATTGCATCCATGGTGATTGGATCGCCAATGCTCTTTGTTCAACAATTAGAGGTACTGGTCAGAAAATTTTCTTTTTAAATCAGAACATCACAGCCAACTTGTTCCAACATTAGTTAGCATTCAGTCATATTCAGAGATATGACCATGGAGGGTGGGCGGACCTGGATCGTGGAGCATAGCCTTCCATTATAAAAGTAATCCACATGGCACTGGGGGGTTAATAAAGGCCTTCTGAAGCCAATCGATGGGTTTGTGTAAGAAAAATATCCATATTTAAAACTTTATGAAGTAAAATATCTAGCTTATATAAAACGTAAGCGTTTTGAACTGTGAGAGGTATGCCAGGACAACATATTAAGCAGCAAAAACAACATTGACAATAATTAAGAACCACTATTAATAATTGGGCACCAATAATATTTGATGATAATTGAGCACTAAATCAGCATATTAGAATGATTTCTGAAGGATCATGTGACACTGAAGACAGGAGTAATAAAAAATTCAGCTTTGCCATCACAGGGATAAATTACACTTTAAAATGTATTACAATATAAAACTCACATTTTAAAATATAGTAATATTTTACAATATTACTGTTTTTACTGTATTTTCAGCCTTAGCATAAGAACCTTTCAAAAACATTAAAACATCGTAATTATTCCAAAATTTGACCACCAGTGTTTAGAATATTCACATAATAACATTGGTCCATTTCATATGCTATGGCTACATTTATAATGGTTTTCATATTCTACTTTTTCAAATCTCTGTTCTTTCCCCCTGTTTTCCAACTGTGGCTTATACAGGTGAAATATGACTTTCTGTATGATCTCCATCATGTATGCTGTCAGGAGCGCTGGAGCTCGAGTGCCCACAGGAAGCAGTATGCCACCTTCATTCTAGTGTTCCTCTTCCTCCTGCCACTTGCGGCCATGCTGATACTCTATACCAGAATTGGTATTGAGCTCTGGATTCGCAAACAAGTTGGGGACTCCTCAGTTCTCAACGCCATGAACCAAAGGGAGGTTAGCAAAATATCCAGGTAATCCTTTCTGACTGCCTCTGATCTAAATGATTATTTCTAGTTTTATAATATTTTCTTTTATATATAATGGAATAAATATGCAAGTACTACTAATGATTACGATCAGACACGCATTACGCAATCCTCTCTTAATGCAACAGAAAGAAGCGAAGGGCCATCAAGATGATGGTCACCGTTGTTGTGCTGTTTACTGTCTGCTGGGCACCTTTCCATACAGTTCACATGCTGTTTGAGTACAGTAAGAACATCAAAGTGTCTGTCTAGTAAAATATCTGTGCACATTACAGTCTCAAAGTGTGTCTTCTTTCAAATTTCAGCTTTGCTTTCTTGTTTCCAGGTTACCTGAACACGAAGTACGATGACATCACAATCAATATGATTATTGCTGTTGCACAGGCCATAGGTTTTTCAAATTCTTTCAACAATCCTATTATCTACGCGTTCATGAATGAGAACTTCCAGAAGAACTGCATATCCACTCTTTCCCTTTGCATTAGGAGGTACAGTCACCGTGTAGATGTGAGGGACAAATCGAAAGTAACTTTTTGTAAGTCTGGCAGACAGGAAGAAGACACCGCTGTCATGCGCAGAATACATATAGTGGATCAGGTACAATCTGTTGAGAGTAATATAGTGCATTCAAGATGCTTTACAGGCTGATATCTAAAAATATAAAGTTTGGGGACTTTTTTTTAAAAGAAATTTCTTATGCTCACCAGGACTGCACAGTAAAAATGGGAATATTGTGAAATATTACAATTTAAAATTTTCTTATTATTATCAGTTAGGGCTGCAACTAATGATTACTTTGATAATTGATTAGTTAGCTGATTATTTTTTAGATTCATCGGATAAAAAGCTTTTTATTTTATTTTATAGACAAAGCATACTGTTCCACATCCTGCCCAATGCTGTCCTTCAAACAAAACGTGTCAGCTTAGAGCTATGAAAATATACATAGTGAATATAGCCTATATCTGCCCTTACAGAAAATGAACCATGTTTATACAACAAATAAAATAAGAAAAAAAAAAAAAAATTATTGTAGTTATTCCATTGTAACCACAAACGCATAGTTTTGCTTCAAATCCATAGTTTAACTATATGGTATTTGTGTGGTTATGCAAATGGTAATGAATACGCCAAATTATTTTTATTTTTTTTATATTATAATAAAGCCATGGTTAATTTTCGTAAGGGTATGTTTGTGCTATACATGATGTGCAAAAATTACTAGGCAAAAGGAGTTTAAATCCCTACATTAAAATGATGTTCACAATCATCAAAAAAATAAACTCTGTGTTAGCAGATAAGAGGAATGTTCTGCAGGAGCACACACACAATAGCTTAGCCTACTGCCATTTCTTAATCCTTTAAAGGTGCTCTAAGGGATGTCACGTGTTTTTTAGGTCAAAACATTTTTGTCACATACAACAAACATCTCCTCGCTATCCGCTAGCTGCCTGTCCCCTGAACACACTGTAAAACAAAACGCGGTCTCTGTAGTCCGCATAAGCTCCACAAACGGCAACAAAAACAAACTGGTGCAGTCTGGACAACGAAGCATAATAAACAGTGCTCCAGCCAATAGCAGACAAGAATGATTTGGGGGTGGAAATCATTCTTGTGGGCTATTGGCTGGAGCACTGTTTATTATGTTTCGTGGTCCAGACTGCACCAGTTTGTTTTTGTTGCCGTTTGAGGAGCTTGTGGCGACTACAGAGAGCGCGTTTTTTTACAGTGTGTTCAGGGGACAGGCAGCTAGCGGATAGCGAGGAGATGTTTGCTGTATGTGCCAAAAAAATGTTTTGGCCTAAAAAACGCGTGACATCGCTTAGAGCACCTTTAAATGGGCTATAAAAACGTCTTACATTTATATTCAATTACACGCTGTTATCCCTTTACAGTTACTACTCTCTTAAAATACTTGAATTACATGTTGACTTTTAAACCTAAATTTAGCGTCCAGCAGCAGATATTGCAGCTAAATGAATGTTTTTGCGCTGAATATTAATGGTCTCCCTCTCGACGGCGTTCTGTCTTTTTGTCTGACGCGCATGCGCGAGCCCGCCGCACCGAATCCGGCGCTCGTTAAGTGAAGTTTAAAGCTGTCAGGACGCGCTTTCATGCAAAAAGGAAATACTCGCGTGAATTAGTAACATTTACAGATAAGAATATAACCTGTAAAATGAACGTTTTGCGCTTAGGACGCATATCAAAGCGCATGACTGTGTATGTTAAACGGCAACGCTAATGCATTCGCTTGAAGCTTAAAATACAGAATTCTCATGTTTTGCGCGCTTGGGTCATGTAGCCTACCTTATCTGCTAGTTGTATTATCAATGTTGAAAACGGTTGTGCAGCTTAATATTTTTGTTGAAGCTGATTTTTTTTTTTTCCAGGATTATTTGATGAATAGAAAGATAAATAGAACAGCATTTATCTGAAAAATAAAATCTTTTGTAACAATATAAATGTCTACTGTTACTTTTGATCAATTTAATGTATCCTTGCTGAATAAAAGTATTTAATTTCTAAAAAATCGAACTGACTGAGCCCAACTTTTTGAAGGGTAGTGTATATGTAATATAACATAAGCATAATATAACAATTCAGAAGTTTCCAACATAATGACAGACCATTACAATTAATAACCATAAGATTTCTGGGTTACACTTTATTTTAACGTGTCTGTGTAATTATACATTTAAGTACTGAGCATACTGAGTAGTAAATAAACATGTACTTAGGGTTAAGATTGGGGCTTGATTCAGAGTTAGTTGCATGTAATTATGCATCATTTAAATTAGTACTATAGTATGTAACGTGTAACAAGGACACTGTAAAATAAAGTGTTACCGACTTCTGCATGGGCAGGGGCCAGAGGCAAGCACTGTGAGATGGACAGATGGCCAGTCCATCACAGGGCTCTTACACACACACACACACACACACACACACACACACACACACACACACACACACACACACACACACACACACACACACACACACACACACACACACACACACACACACAGTGACTCCATTTCACGTAACCTGCATGTCTTTGGACTGTGGGGGAAAGCGGAGTACCTGGAGGAAACCCACGTTGACACAGGGAGAACATGCAAACTCCACACAGAAAGACCTCCTGGGGATCACTGAGCCACCGTGCTGTGGCAAGACTAATTTTAAAACAGTAAAATTGTGAAATATTTTTACAATTTAAAATAATGGCTTTCCATTTTAATATAGCTACTTTAAAATATAATTTATTTCTGTGATGCAAAGCTGAATTTTCATCAGCCATTACTTCCAGTCTAGTGTAACTAAAATTGTAGTGAGACTTAGCTACAGTCACATGATCCTCGAGAAATCATTCTAGTAAGCTGATTTGTTATCAATGTTGGAAACAGTTGTGCTGCTTAATATTTTTATAACCTTTTTTTCAGGATTCTTTGATAAATAACTTTAAAAATAACAGCATTTATTTAAAAATGTTTTGTAACAATATATAATTGATAAAAGTTATTAGAACATATTTCTATTTTGATAATGCTGTTCTTTGTAACTTTTTATTTATCAACGAATCCTGAAAAAAGTATAACAGGTTTCAAAAAATATTCAGCAGCATGACTGTTTTCAACATTGATAATAACTGAGTATCAAATAAGCATATTGATTTCTGAAGGATCATGTGACACTGAAGACTGGAGTAATAGCTGTTTAAAATTCAGCTTTACATCACAGAAATAAATTATATTTTAAAGTAGGCCTAATAGAAATTGCACAATATTACTTTTTTTTTATTTTATTTTTTTATATATAAATCAAATAAATGCAGGTTTGATGAGCATGAGACTTCTTTCAAAAGCATTAAAACTAGTAGTGTTTCCAAACTTGTGACAGGTACTATATAGGCTATAGGCCTATAATCAGTGTCACTTAAATTGACAATGACTGACAAACCACACAGACACAACAAGGAGATCAGTGCAGTGTATCTGAGAGAAGAACATATATAAATTATATATAACCTACTCCAGGTAAAATGTATATTTTGTCTTGAGGTCCGAGGTCATTTTATGGTGGGCGACTGACACCTAGCTGTGGAGAATCGGAATTCCATAACCTCAATGAATTAGATTACTACTCGTTGTTTAATAAAAAGTTTAGAAATGTTAACATCTTATTTGACAGTTAGTTATGTGACAAGTCAGTCCAGACAGGCTAATTAGAACATTTTCATTTAAAATAGTCGAGACTTACAAATGATAACAATTAATTTCTTTGTTTATGAATATTATATTTCCATATATCACTTGTTTCTCACTTTCACATATCACTTTCAGTTTTATCTTATCTTAATTATTTAAACAATTTTTAAATATAAATTTTATTTAGCATCGCTTTATAGTCAGGCAGTACCTCAATATACTATCCCACCGCGCAGGCATAATTTCGGACACCTACAGGTCCTTCTTCCTTTTCCTCGTCCCTGAGCGAGCCGACGCCAAGATGGTGAGTCGACTGTGGACAAATGATAATGAAAATCTGATTAAATCTTCTCCATCCAGTGATATTATAATGTCAACGTGACCGTGAAGCTCACTACGGATATACAATAAAATATTTACAGTTTCATTTAGAAGATATCATGTGTACAAACTTAGATTTTCGGTAGACGGTAAGATGATGGTGTCTCAGTTCTTACCATCGTGCTACTCTTACACAGTGGCTAGGAGAATTAAAGTGTCACATTGTAAACATATACGCGTAACCTAATATAAGATGGATATCAGTTTGCACCCAATATTTAGTATTGAGCCCATCAAGCTAATGTAGCTAATGCGCTAACCTTGTTTTCTTGCTCCTAAATCGCAAGCGGCTTGCCTTGCACAGCGTTAGGCTACATCTATACAAGAGACCCACGTTTCATGTTGTATAATACTAAGAAATACTATTGAGTTTTTAATGAGGCATAATTGTCAAGTAACTGTTTCGAGTAAGAAAAGTGGCTGTCATGAAGTATTCTGCTCTTTGAGGATGTTTACCATCAATTCAGTTGCACCTCAGTTTTCCAACTGAAAGTATCTGTTGTGTGGTTGCTTTAGATTTCTAACATATGTCTCTTTTTGCAGAACGACACAGTCACTGTCAGGACCAGAAAGTTTATGACAAACCGGCTGCTTCAGAGGAAGCAAATGGTAAATTGGTGGCAAATTTTGTATGCTGGCGTACTATAGTTTGGATTTTTGGTATGTTGCCTCATTCGTTCTTTACTATTATTGTTTCAGGTTGTCGATGTCCTGCATCCAGGCAAAGCAACAGTCCCCAAGACAGAGATCAGGGAGAAGCTTGCAAAAATGTACAAAACCACCCCAGATGTGGTGTTCGTCTTCGGCTTCAAAACTCAGTTTGGTGGTGGCAAGACAACAGGGTTTGGCATGATCTACGACTCGTTGGACTACGCCAAGAAAAATGAGCCCAAATACAGGCTGCAAAGGGTACGCCACTGACTGATGCTTGTAGGACTACATGATTAATCTAAATAACTGGAATCTTAGTGTGATTTATTAAAACGTAACGGCTACAATTGAACTAAATATATGTGCTTTTGGGATTACAACATATGCCAGTCATCTTCCCAAACTTGTAGTGAGAAGCACTTATAACCCAGCTGTTTTCAACAGGGCTTTTTGCGCATTTGCCAAAATGATTGCTCGGTTATGTTTGAAAATGAAGAAATTAAGAGCCATAAATATCATTTTGATTGTATTTTTTTTTTAAAATTCATATTAGCATTTACAAAAGTAATAGTTTTTTAGGTTTAATAGTAATTTTATAGTTTATATAAAACACAAAATCACCAGATTACCCCAATCATGCAGCCATAGATGCTTGCTTGCTTCAAGTGGATAGTTAAACTTACAGCACTGACAACTTGAAGATCAAACATTTAAGGCATGTTTTGTAAAGGTGTGTTTTTTTTTTTTTTCTCCTCAGCATGGCCTTTATGAGAAGAAAAAGACATCTAGAAAACAGCGCAAGGAACGCAAGAACAGAATGAAGAAAGTTAGAGGCATCAAGAAAGCATCTGTTGGTGCTGCTGGCAAGAAGGTATGGTTCAGTTTTGTTTTATCAGTCCCTCTTTCACTTTTCGTTCTGCTGCCCATTACTGATGGTTTTTGTCATCACCGTCTTGGTTACATGTAACCTGTCATCTTTCCTCCTTTATCAAATGTACATCTGGACTGTAGAAGGTAAATACTTTCACAAGTAGACTAACTGCTGTGGAAGGAGAGTCTGGAGTGATCTGAAAAGTTAACTCCAAACATTTAGCTGCTATGTTAATAGCTAATGCTATTGATGTGTTTGGAAATAATTCTTATAGGCAGCTGTATTTAATCCCACATGAGTAGTGAAAGTAGTGTGCTCACTAATAGTGAAGTGCTGCACTGTGTAGTAATCTGTAGAACAAGCTATATTACAACTGCTCTCTGAAAACGATTGGCAAATTCAATCGACAGTCTGTTTTCTGGGGCGTAGTCCATATACCCAGCATGAAAGTCTGTATTTCAGAGAGCATTTCTAGACATTGATAGTGTTAGTTGAAAGTTCTCATTTTTGTCCAATCTTTTGCCCTCTTTTGCCTCCCTCGGATCTTTACAGAAGTGAAAGTCTTGAGGTTTCAGGAGAAGGTAGCGTGGCAATCGGCATGGTGTGCTGATGTGATCCACTTTTACCACTTGAAGTGCTCTGCATGTTCAGTCCTAATACCTCACCCAACTTGCAGATATTTAAAGGATCCTGTGTTTCCAACACAGATAAAAAGATCTTTTAATCTTGTAGGTACTTAAAATTGATCCAGTCAGCTTATTTGACTGAGTCGCTACTAATTTGTGGCATGCTGTGTGTGGTTAGCATTCACTAATTTAAGGTAAACTAGCCACTTGACTGCATGTCTGCAAGTGTGACCGTATCCCATGGACTCGAGTATTCAGAAACAACCTGTCCCTCAGTTGTACTCAACCTTGAAGTGAGCGTTTGTCATAGATATCGTGACATTTAGGGATATTGTATAGATAGTTTTTGTAATAGTTTGATGTAATTAAGACTTTTGGAATGTTGTATAAATCTCACTGTAATGTCTTTTGCTTTCATTTTACAGTAAGACGTCCAGGGAAGACCATCGGCCTGAAAATGTTCTTGTACATTGTCAACAAATAAATTCTTTAAAAAAAGTGATTCCTGATGTCTGAGTGCTTAATCAGAAATGAAGGATTTCCATGTTTTGCTTGAATATTAAATAGCACTGGACTCCTATTAATACAGATAAAAAATATCTAAGCCTGGAGGGATTTTGTTACTTTACAGCAGCCAGCTATATGCAAAGTGAATCTAACTACAATTCTGCGGCATCACTTGATATCCTCAGCTCAATTTCACTCTTGACTGCCATCCTATTTTGGACCATAAAAAGATAGTCTTTTTAATTTATATTTATTTATATATATATATATATAGTGGTTCTGATGCTTTTAGCTCTTGGAATTAAAGGGACCTTTATTGACATTCCACTGTACTTGGAGAAACACAAAGGAACAATGTCGTACCTCACAAGACCACGGTGCTACTTGTGTAAATGTATGAACAAACAGACATGAAACAGAAATGATCCACAACCTATATAAACCTACATGGGGATAGTGTTAATGTTTCTGGTTTAGGATGCAGTCTGGTAGAGTGGACTGGCCAGTCTTCCTGATAATAGGAGCTAGGGGAGACTGGAATGGGTGGGTGGGATTTTTCACCAATGCTGATCGTTTTGCTGGAGCATTGAATAAGATCTCCAGGATAGAGGGGAGAGGGACAATGATATCTGATCAGCCCCCTCAATGGTGCCCCTGTTGAAAGTGGTGAGGATGGGTGGAGGGACGCTGCTGGGCCGCCTTGGAGATTGGTGGTCCAGGTGAGATATTCTGTGATATACATCCCCTGGGAATTTACTGTTGATGACTCCATAGTCAAGCTGTCAGTGTAAGGTGGTCAAGAGTTTCTCCTGAAGTCCATCACAACCTCCTTTGTCTTCCCCACATTGAGAGACAGCAAGGTTGTTTGCACTACACCATTCAAGTTGTGCCACACCCTCTGTGTTTGTAGTGCTTAATCTTTGTTGCTGATGAGGCCTTCCACAGTTAGATCTGAACTTGGCAGAGCAGTCATGAGTCTTAAGTGTGAAGAGCAGTGGGCTGAGCACACAGCCTTGTGGGGCACCTGTGCTCAGTGTGGTAGTGCTAGGTGTTGCAACTGACACGGACTGACTTAGGTCTTCTGATCCAATTACTGAGGCAGGTGTTGAGGCCCAGCAAGTTTAGCTTGTTGAGATGTTGTGGGATTACTGTGTTGAATGCTAAGCTGGGGGGTATTCCTGAAAGCAAGGTTAACTTACCGTCACATATACCCTGAACTCTCAGTTAATTAACCCAAACCTTGCTTACTCGAGGTATGCTGGTTCCAAAAACGAGTCCGGGAGTAAGTTCTCGGTTAACACACAAGACATTCTCAACAGAGTGACGAATCGATGATTTACCATGGAAACAAATGCTAAGAGCGCGCCATTCTACTTACTCTTCTTCGTTTGTTTAATGGCGAGTTACATAACCTACTTAATGCACAGCGCCACCTATTTGGTGGTTGTGCAATAATTTTTTCAATGTCTTCGTTTAATAAGTATTCTTTATTCACTGAGAATAAGGATTATATTGTTTGATGCTAATTAATTGAATGCATATCCATGTGTGAGATGACAATAAAATAATAAATATATTTGAATTGAACTAACATTTAAACTTATTTTTATTAATTTTGTTATAATATTGTGTAATTTTTTTATAATATAATGTATTATTAATATATAATATTGTATATTATATAACTGTAACTAACAAATTTGGTTATATTAATAACTATATTCATTATATAAAACACATCTGAATACCTCTTGAGCAAACTAACCCTGGAACATAACCTACTCCGGAGCAGGTTATGTTCAGAGAGTGAGTTGCTATGGCTACTTGCATATCCTGAAAGTTACCTCCGTTTTTGGAACCGAAAGTTGAGGTTATCCGCTAACTTACTCTTAAACATACCCGGGTATGTCACATAGCCTGTTTTTTGGAATACCCACCTGAAGTTGATGAACAACATTCTAACATAAGATTTTTTCTGCTCCAGACTATGGTGATTATATTGGTGAGCCTAGATATTGCATTATATTCAAGCAATTTGGACGGTATGTGAACATGGGTTGAGTGTGTTAGAGAGACTAGACTTGATTTGGGGCATTACTAACCTCTCAAAGCACTTCATCATGATTGGGGTCAGTGCTATGGAATGGTAGTCATTCAGACAGGACACATGTGACTACTTTGGTACAGGTGTGATGGTGATTGACTTGAGACATGTGGGGACGATTCAGCACAGCCTCTCAGTACACGGCCAGGTATGTTGTCAGGACCTGCAGCATTGTGTGGATAGGGTCTTCCTTGCGTCAGCTAGAGACAGACAGAGCACCAAGTCAGGGAGGTGTGGGTAGTATTTGGACAGGTTTGTTATTCTGCATCTCAAACTGAATAGAAGTGGTTGAGTGCGCCTGGGAGGGATGCGTCATCATCACAGGCTTGTAGTCAGTAATGGTCTTGAATGGCTTGTCACAGGCTGTGTGTGTTATTGCTGTCGGTGAAGTGATTCACCATGATTATTATATTTTTATTTTATTTTAGCCATATTTTGCTTGATCGCGATATCACATACACTAATGTTCAAAAGTTTGGCGTCGGCAATATTTTTTGGGGAAAAATAATACTGTTATTCAGCAAGGATGCATTAAACAGATCAAATGTGAAAACGAAGACATTAAAAAAAATTTGCTGTTGCTGTTTTCCATTAGTCAAGGAATACTGGAAACATGTTTTCACAAAAATATTAAACAGCACCACTATTTTCAACATGAATTATGGAAAGAAACATTTATTGAGCACCAAATCAGCAGATTTCTGAAGGGCTTAAGTGTTACATGAAATCCAATGTTGCTTTAAAATATATATTTATTTTAAATTGTAAAATTTCAAAATATTCGTTTTTACAGGATTTTTGATCAAATAAATACTTTTGAATGTAGTGTATTCTACTGGTTTTGTGACTTTTAAAAGTCTGACAGTCTTTGTGCAAATGATGTCTGCAGGGTTCCCATGTAACCACAGTAACCCAGGGCCCCTGTCTGCAGAGAGCTGTGTTGGCCTAGTGATTTGTGATTCATAAAAACAGTGAACCGGAGGGGGAAATCTGAAGATTTTATGCCTCTGTGTGTTCTTTCCTCGGGGCATAGCATTTCTCCGAGGAATATTTTATCGCCAACACGCACAGGTGCATAGCTAGGCACATAGCCTACTAAGCGTGCACTGTGCTCTGATACAAGTGCCACTGTGCATTAGTTAGTATCACAAGTGTGCATTATGTAATACTAATAGCTTATTTCTTCACACTAATTGGTCTCATATTACATTTGACGATGTAGATCAAATGAAGTTTCAATGTTTCCAATAAAACTGTTGATCGGGGGCTGGAATGCCGTCATTGATTTATTCAGAATTCAGGGATATTATGCAACGTGCATGCAAGACCTGTTCGACATTTTTTTGAAGAGTATTTCATTAGCATGCCTGTAAAAAGATATTAAATATGCACATAATCACAGTGGATAACAATGGTATTCCCCCAAGGATCTTAGAGGTTTGCATGGCATTATGACATTTATTTCCCTGGCAGATGTCCTTACCTTGGGCAATATGAATTGTATTGTGACGCTGCTTATGGCGGCGCTCTTTCAGCGCAATATGATTATTGTAGGCTACAAGGCAAATAATCTGTGTTACACCAGAACCTGATTGATTTCAAACCTCTCAGTCAGTCAAGATGTAATGTCAATCACTGGATACCTAACAGTCCTAAAAACGAATGTCCTGTCATCATTTACTCACCCTCATGTCGTTCAAAACGAGTAGCCCAGGCTATGTTTTGTGTCTTTTTTTTCTTCTAAGCAAAACAAACGTCAATAGTCTCCGATATTTTGGATTTAAATATGCATATTCTTAAAAATATCTGTTTTATTCTGTGTTCCGCTAGTAACAGGTTAGCATTTGCAGCCACATGAATGTGACTAAACGATGACTGAATGCTCATGGTCTGTGTTCCAGGGCTGTCCACTTAGCGGCGCTGTTTGCCTGGTTTTGCGCCTTGACTCTTTGTAATAATCAGTCACACATAGCCTACCACACAAAAACACATTCCCTGTGGTGAGGCTGATTCAATATTCCACCAGCTGATTTATGCAGAACAATTCTCCACAGGAATGGCTGGAGCCAGGGAGAGGAGGGGGTAAAAACATCTCAAAAAAGACTGTGGTAAAAAATAATTATCTCTGGTGTCACTGTAGCAACAATCTTTGAGGCTGATGTCAATGAAATATTGAACAGCACAATCACTTTGAATGTGATCTGAGGAGGGCTGGCGGTGGGTCAGGCAGAGCCACAGGAGCGCGCTCAGAATGTTCCGGAAACGTGGGCTGAATGCAGAGCGGGGAGCGCACCACTGTCTGCAGTCATTTAATATGTCAAAACACTCCTGCTTCTCCACGTCTGCGAACCTGGCGTCTGCCAGTTTGGTTTTTCTAAACGAATGTCACGTCTGAGAACGATATAGCATTAATATCACACTGAATTATATCTAATTTTGTTGCTCTGTCGCATAATTCTTCCATGTTTCTTTGCGAGTGGCGATAGTAGCAGAGCGGGGTTTCCTTTTGCCTTGTGTTCTACATACACTTACACATTGAGTTTGTCGTCGTCTCGTTGCCAAGTTCGAAAAAAAAAACAAACGGTAGAAGTCTGCTTTTCACCGGGCTGGTGTTTAACTTGCTTAACCGCTCAAAGCAAATGGTCAGCTAAAAGTTGAATTTTAGCATCGTCATCACATTGACTACGACCTTTTAAAGAAATTTGCATAGAAACAGAGGTCCTTGATGACAATAGATGCATGCAGATGATGACAGTCTTTGAGGTTACAAATTTAAAGAGGTTCAGCAATGGCTCAACCTGAGCAAAACTTAATTGGATGTAGATGTGACCATTGCAATATGACTTGACAGCAGATCTTTATCGCCTGCCCCCCCATCTCTCTCTCTCTCTCTCTCTCTCTCTCTCTCTCTCTCATGACACACTTTACTTTGACCAACTCTTAAGTAGGTCGAATGAGTTGAGACGTCCTTGGTGTCTGTCTCTCAGTGTGCTGTGAAGAACAAAACACGAGGTCTCCTTGACTTTCCTATACTGTATTTTCAGTCAGAAACATTTTCTGTTCGCCAACCTCTGCAGCTGTGAAAATTATCTGTTAGTGTTCAGTCAGGTAGGCCTACATATCAACAGGCATCAGGACACTGTTTTTTTTCTTAATATATCAACAGTCATTATGGAGTCTCTTCTCAAGGGCACAATAATAGTCGTAGGTGAGCTCAAAAACTGTCATAGGTCACCCTTTTTGAGATATAAACCTTTTAAGACCACAGTTTCAACCTGGGGGGTCCATGACAGGCCTACTTGTATAGGGTTTGTGACCTGATACACTGTAAAAAAAGATATAGTTGGTTTAACTTAAAAAAGTAAGTAACCTGATTACCTTAAAATGTTCATTGAAATTAAAAATTTTAGTTAATACAATGAAGGAAATGGGTTTAATAAATAGAAACGTAAAATATTATTGTATCTGAACCACATAAATAAATAAAAAAAAAAAGTGATAAATCATGAAAATAGCACAATTTGGCATGTTTCACTGCATTATAACAAACAAAACAATTACGCAATATGCTTACAAAATCTTTTAATACTATTTGAATAAAGGGTGATGTCAATTCTCAAAAATGTTCATTGTATTAACTCAAATTTTTAATTTCAATGAATTCAAAATTTTAAGGCAACCAGGTACCTTACTTTTTAAATATTTGTACAGTGTATAAGGTGAATTCAGGTAAACTGGACCATTAAATTGAGATGCCTATACAATTACTGTCCAAAAGTTTGATATTTTTTAAATATATATATATATATATAAGTAAGTCTCTAATGCTTACCAAGGCTGCTTTATTTGAACAAAGACACAGTAAAAACAGATTTCTATTTTAATATATTTTAATTCTCAGCAGCCAGTCCTCAGTGTTTTACATGATCTTTCACAAATCATTCTAACATGCTGATTCGGTGCTCAAGTAACATTTCTTATTATTGACACTGTAAAAAATACAAAAATAAATCCATATAGTACTGGCAGCTTATTACCCGGACACCATCCAGTAATTTTACAGAAAATTCAGTCAAATAATACAGTAGGCTACACATTGTGCCCTATTTTTACTGATTTTTTAAAAACGTAATATTTTTGTGGAAACTGTGCTGCATTTCAGGATTATTTGATACGTATAAGGTTTCAAGGAAAAGCATGTATTTTGAACAGTGGTTTTGTAACAATGTAAAAATCTTTACTGACACTTTTAATAAACTGAATGCAATAAATTAAAGTAATTTTTGGATGGAAGGGAATCCCTGGATCAAAAAGAGAAACAACTGATGAGATAAGAGATTATATATTTGTGTTCAGTCGACACATTTTTGACACAGAATGTACAAATGCATTTTATAACAAGTGACAACCTGATGATCTGATTTCATACAACTAAACTTAATTTTTTTAATGTACAATCATATTGTGTTTATAACTATTATGCACAGAAACACAGAGTTTTTGTAAGTTGTTAGGTTATCAAGTTAGGCTAACCAGACATCTTTTCAATAGTGTGTGGGCGCCCTTACGTTCGATAACTCCTGGCCACCCCTGCATCTCACTGCAAAGGTTACAGCGTGATCTCCCCACAAATTGATTAAAGCAGTGTCTCACTCAGTCACAGTATAGTGCAAACAGTCCAGCGCCCATCAATAAGAAAAAGTCAGTCAGGTAAACTACTACAGGCAGTGCTTTGAACACAGCACGCAAGGCCTTTTCCATTTTCTGTGCCTATTTCTTAGCCCCCTGCTGTGTTTTGTCTCTGTTTCTCAGCTATTCACTGTCAGTCCTCTTCTTAAATTCCTTCGCTACACTTTAGACTTATAATGTAAAAACGTACAGAGTAACAGTTCTGGCAGCTTTAAATATTTTATGCTTTATATCAGGGATAACAGAGCAGAGTAATAAAACTGTTTTATCTGCCTCAGGATGTATTGATGTACATTCTGATATTATTAATCATGCTGTGGTATTTTTGGAAAATGCCAACTTTTTCCAGATTTTATTAATTTATTATTTTTAGTTCTAGTCATTGAATATTATTAGCTGATATTCAGTCCAACAGCACTGGAACTTTTCACCGTTTGTAGGCCTATCACTTGACTGTCAAAAATTTAGCATTTCCCAAAAGCATTGTAAGTCCTTATGCTGCCCACACATTACATGATTTTAGCCTTTTTTGTAATGATTATTTATTTTTATTTTTTTGCTTGCAAACAGTAAATGGAGATTGCAGACAAAAGCCTGTGACAGTTTGTCCCGTCCTTGCGCCAGTAAACACATCATCATTGAAGAGAAGACTTTGTTGCAAGAGGAAGGGGAAGTTATTTTGATTAAAGGAACATGCTGACTTTTTGGGACTTTAGCTTAGGGAACGTATCCCCCAGAGTTAGACATAAGTCCATACATACCATTTTTATCTCTGTGCGTGCCATAACTCTGTCTGACGCACACACCGCTAGCCTAGCTTAGCACAAAGACTGGAGGTAAACGGCTCCATCTAGCCTATTGCTCAATAAGTGACAAAATAACGCCAACTATTTACATGTTGTGATGTGTATAGTTACATCGTGTTCTAAGACTGATGTAAAATGAAAAATGTTTCAACAATTTTCTAGACCTATATGGCTAGGGACTATACTCTCATTCCTGCGTAATAATCAGGGAACTTTGTGGTCATACCATGGGTGCAGCAATTCAATGATATTATGCAGTGCCTGAAAATAGGCTAACTTCCGTCAACATAACCAATGTGATAACCTGCTTGCACAGAGCGCGTGCTGGGGACTATTTTCAGGCGCTGCGTAATATCATTGCGCCGCTGCACCCATGGTACGGCAGCAAAGTTCCTGGATTATTACACAGGAATGAGAGTATAGTCCCTAGCCATATCGGTCTTGAAAATTGCAACTTTTCATATTCCGTTGGTCTTAGTACACAATGTAACTATACACAACAAACATGTAAATAGGAAAATGTTGGTGTTATTTTGTCACTTATTGAGCAGTAGGCTAGATGGCAAAACAGCACTGACGTTAATGACATTAAAACAGCACTGATTCATTCAGGAATAAACCAAGGGTACTACTCAAATTAGTCCTGTCACAAATGGCTCGCTAAACACTTCCCTAAACACTCATCTTCCTACAAGTCCGCACTTTCATGACGCAATACTGCTTTGACTGTCGGGAAGAAGTCTGCTACGGAGGATACTTCGGCAAAAGTGCATATCAAGGGCGCATAGGAGGGTGCTCACGAGCACCCATCTGAAACCCTACGGTCTCATGGACTTAATTGGGATGCGCCATTGTAAGTCCACAAGACCGTAAGTGCACATGAAGTGTGCCATTTGGGACAGGGCTTCTTTGTTTCTTCGCTCCTCCTTCCTCTAGCCCGTGACTCAGAATCCAATGGAATTCACCCATCTTGAAGGTGTATCTTTTCCTCGCATCCTAAGGGGGTGGAGCTAAGACGTGAGGAATGGAAACACAAATAAAAAATGACAAGCACCAGATTAATTCAGAAACAAACTTTTTTTAACAAAAACAAAACACGTTTTTTATGAGCGAGTCATTGAATCATTCACTTGATCACAGTCACAGATTGTCTTGCTCACAGACACATCGTGCTCAATTTAATGCTGGTTTGGTTTTAATTCATTAGTTCATTATTTTCGTTGCTGAAGCAGAAATAGGCAACTGTCTATATTGTGTGTAAAATATAAGTTACTCCATATTAAGTTCCAGCTTACTGAACTGTTTTAAAAGCAACATCATGCTGACAATCGAACAGTTTGGTCTAAATATCAGCATGGCTGTGAATACATGCGGTCGCATTACAGCTGCATTCGGAACAACAGCGCACTTGCTTGTGAGATATTGCTTAAATATTGTATTATATTTGGGCTATAAATCTGTCATATGATTGTTACAATGAGAGTGAGTTGCTGATGAAAGAGAGTTGTGGTGTATGAAAGAATGTAGAGAGGACGCTTTGCTTGTGTGACAGTGGTAAGAATGACATAAATGGAGCTTTCAGCTCAGGGACTGGTAACAGATGGTCTTGGAAAATGAGGTTCTTCTCAGCAGCGCTGACGTGCACTCCCAGACCCCCCCCAATTCCTCTCTTTCCCTCTCATTCTCTCTTTACTGTTTCTCCTTCTTCTTTCTCTTTGTCATCTCTCATTTTTTCCCCTTTCCTCCCCTATGATTTTGCAAAGGTGCAAAATCCAGAGAACGCATAGATTGGTCCTAGATTGCCTTATCCATGCCAAGAGGTGCACAGAGGGTGAAGAGAAGACAGAAAGAAAGGAAAGAGGATAAAGGGGGAAATAGAGAGAGACAAGAGGAGAGATGGCCCTAATTGGGTAGAACGTCTCTGCAAAGATCTGCTGTCTGCTTTCTTAAAATCTCTTTCTTAAAATGCTCTCTTTTGAGTTGTTGCTGTGTCAGGTTCGATCAGTCCAACACAGCAAGACTGGCTCAATCAATAGAGTGCAACAGTCTGGTTCTGGAAGTAAAACCCTTTTTTCTTTAGGCCAATGGATTTTGAACTATAACTTATAAACCTTTAAAGACATACTGTGAGCTACAAGGTTGTTAATCGATGGTATATGCTTTTGTTGAAGCCATCTGCCCGCATTATTTTTAACTCGTTTAAAATAATCACGTTTAACAGTGGAATTCCTGGTGGAAAAAAAAAATATTCTGCAGAGAAATCTCCACCAATCAGAGAATCATGGCATGACTCTTTAGCCCCGACTATCATGACTATAATGGCGGGACTATCTGTTTTTATAGCCAATGGAAGATGGGGACGTGCCTTTCAGCTTTAAAACCATCCCTTCTGACTGATATTTGAATTTGAGATCCACATTTGGCATCATCCAAAGGTGCACTGTGTCATCTATTATGCATAAAGCAAACAGTTTCTGACTAATTTATAGACTGGACCATAATGATCTCCTATTTGGTATTCCCA
Organism: Paracanthobrama guichenoti; assembly: GCA_018749465.1. NCBI lineage: Eukaryota > Metazoa > Chordata > Actinopteri > Cypriniformes > Gobionidae > Paracanthobrama > Paracanthobrama guichenoti. The sequence goes on along the minus strand of CM031955.1, from coordinate 26,076,116 downwards.
TAAAAGCCATTGGTAGATGTCTATAAATGAGAATACACTTAATACATGTGGTACAGCCCTTTTCTGTTGCCTCCATGTTGTTTAAGTGAATATATATCTGACATTCTATTGATATATGTACCAATTAGGGCCTCGTGGTCTTCTGACATTATTCTTCTTGCTCCAAGCATCACAAATTGAATAGTGTGGAATAGGTAATAGGTACAGTTGCAGGTTTATCATGCATGGATTTTGTGCTGGCCAGTTCTGGCATCTGGGTCCTGGCAGCCATTCTGGCTCTTCCAGACGCAGTTAGCAGATGGTGGGGCTGTGCCTGCCCTTCTCCAGGGGCTTCTGTGGATAGAAAGAGAAACTGAGACGAATGTTTTGCCGCTGTACCTTTTTTTACAGATCAGGGACATCCCCTAGCCAAGGAGTGAGTCAATGTCAATGTTTTCAGATTTGCTGAAGTACGTCAAACTGTGTGTTGGTATCTGTCCAGAATGTCCAATGAGATGTCATCCTTAATTTAGCACCACCTCTTCAAGCAGTCCGTTCCAGGTTTTGGTGTTTCAACACATGGCTTAGCTTGTAATGGTCTCTCACCGTTGAGAATTGGCAGTGGTGATAACCATGCTACCTCATGTCAAAGCTAGGGTTGGGTACCGAAATATGGCACCGGTACCTATATAAACGATATGTACTGGACTGAATCAGAAACGCAGATTCCGGTGCCTCATTTCGGTGCCACTTAAATTCAAACGTGCTTTCACGCTTTGGCTGGTGCCGAGTCAGAGACAGACGCGGTCAGCGCTCGTCACATATCACAGCTATTCAGTGTTTTCAACCACATCATCTTTATTTTAGGTTCCAGACATTTAAATGCACATAAGTACTTGCAAAAACACACACTGATGTCTATGGAAGCGGCAATAACAATCCTTTCAGACAGTTATAATCTGACTACGTGTCTTATTTATATCAAATACACATTCTATGGTTGACACATTCTATATATATCTGCAAAATAATGCTGAACCTTGAAGCTGGTTTGTAGCATACCAAGAATACAGACTACTTTGCTGTTATTAGTACTGTTTTTTAGTGTTAAATTAGGCCTATTGTAGTTGGGTTAGTTTTAAGTGAATTTGTTGTGTTTTATATTTATTTATATATTTAAGTATACTTTTAAGTTTTAATAAATTTTTAAATAAGTTTAAGTTTAAATAAAAAAAAAATTCCAGTAAAAAAAACATTCTTTTGTTGTCATCCTCCATCGTTTTATGGCTCTTTTTTTAATTAAAAGTATCGGTTCAGGCACAGTTTAGGCATGGTACCATTTTAAAAGTATCGGTTTGGCACCGGTATCGTAAAAAGCCCAAACAATACCCAACCCTAGTCAAAGCAAACAATGCCTTGACAGAGATCTTTCTGATACAAACCCGATTCCAAAAAAGTTGGGACACTGTACAAATTGTGAATAAAAACAGAATGCAATGATGTGGAAGTTTCAAATTTCAATATTTTATTCAGAATACAACATAGATGACATATCAAATGTTTAAACTGAGAAGAAAATGTATAATTTTTTTTAGGAAAAATAAGTTTTAATTTTTAAATTTCATGGCATCAACACATCTCAAAAAAGTTGGGACAAGGCCATGTTTCCCACTGTGTGGCATCCCCTCTTCTTTTTATAACAGTCTGCAAACGTCTGGGGACTGAGGAGACAAGTTGCTCAAGTTTAGGAATAGGAATGTTGTCCCATTCTTGTCTAGTTGCTCAACTGTCTTAGGTCTTCTTTGTCACATCTTCCTCTTTATGATGCGCCAAATGTTTTCTATGGGTGAAAGATCTGGACTGCAGGCTGGCCATTCCAGTACCCGGATCCTTCTTCTACGCAGCCATGATGTTGTAATTGATGCAGTATGTGGTCTGGCATTGTCATGTTGGAAAATGCAAGGTCTTCCCTGAAAGAGATGACGTCTGGATGGGAACATATGTTGTTCTAGAACTTGGATATACCTTTCAGCATTGATGGTGCCTTTCCAGATGTGTAAACTGCCCATGCCACACACACTCATGCAACCCCATACCATCAGAGATGCAGGCTTCTGAACTGAGCGCTGAGAACAACTTGGGTTGTCCTTGTCCTCTTTAGTCCGGATGACATGGCGTCCCAGTTTTCCAAAAAGAACTTCAAATTTTGATTCGTCTGACCACAGAACAGTTTTCCACTTTGCCACAGTCCATTTTAAATGAGCCTTGGCCCAGATAAAATGCCTGCGCTTCTGGATCATGTTTGGATATGGCTTCTTTTTTGACCTATAGAGTTTTAGCCGGCAACGGCAAATGACACGGTGGATTGTGTTCACCGACAATGTTTTCTGGAAGTATTCCTGAGCCCATGTTGTGATTTCCATTACAGGAAGGGCCCGAAGAGCACGGGCATCCAGTATGGTTTTCCGGCCTTGACCCTTACGCACAGAGATTGTTCCAGATTCTCTGAATCTTTGGATAATATTATGCACTGTAGATGATGATAACTTCAAACTCTTTGCAATTTTTCTCTGAGAAACTCCTTTCTGATATTGCTCCACTATTTTTGGCCGCAGCATTGGGGCAATTGGTGATCCTCTGCCCATCTTGACTTCTGAGAGACACTGCCACTCTGAGAGGCTCTTTTTATACCCAGTTGACCTAATAAGTTGCAGATTGGTCCTCCAGCTGTTCCATATATGTACATTTAACTTTTCCGGCCTCTTATTGCTACCTGTCCCAACTTTTTTGGAATGTGTAGCTCTCATGAAATTCAAAATGACATTTCAAAATGTCTCACTTTCAACATTTGATATGTTATCTATATTCTATTGTGAATAAAATATAAGTTTATGAGATTTGTAAATTATTGCATTCCTTTTTTATTCACAATTTGTACAGTGTCCCAACTTTCGGGTTTGCACAACTTTAGGTTTATGAAATTAAAGTGAGAAAATGTGCAAATTAATGTGCAGCACCTAAAATGAGATGAAGTGGATTTGATGAAAATATCAGCACTGAATGAATAATTGGTATCCTTTGATCTGTTGTAACTTTTTGGAAAGTCGTTCAATTCAAAGACCTGTTGAATTCAATGAATGATTTACATAATTTATCAGAAACTATTTATGCTGTAAGCCAGACATCTTTCAGACATCTTTCTTTCATAATGCATGGTTCTCGCCATGAACATCTTTTTTAACCCTTAAATGCATACCTTGGGACTACCTCAGTATTTTTAAAGTTAGACATCAACCTATATATTTCTAAATAAATAAATTATAAACAATATAACAAGAAAAAAACATTTAATAAAAGAATGCCTCTTTTCCCATTATTTTTCTGTAAAATGTTTTAAAAATTGTATAGGGTCACTAACGACCCGAGGTGTGTAACAGTGTAAGTATATTTTTTTTCTGCACAACAATAATTGACTTTTTGATGACTGGATAAGAGCAATTCACCTTTATTCCATAAGGTGGCAATGACTAATATACAATGATAAAGTGACATTTCACTAGTTACTGCAGGCAGATAACAAAAGAATATAAAGTATCATCAGCAAAACTTGAAATGACTCAGCAATTTACTGCAGAGCAAGTACTGAACGCCATCAAATATTAGTGTCACTGTCACTTGATGGTGGATCTGGTGAAGAAGCTGTCAGTGATCAAAATATTGATTCTGAAGATATTGAAAATTATAGTTTTGAGAATATGTTTGAGATGGCGAATATGAGCCAAATGCTGAATGTACTGGGAATTGAGCTCTGACGAAGACAGTGATGAAGGTATAAAACATCTGCTCAAGCTGAACATTTCCAAGCTACAGAAGGTAACAAAATATGTTTTGTTTTATTCTTCTGTAATTGTTTCTCTAATATCAGGAGAGTTTTATTTTATCACGGCAGGTAGAGATACATCCATGTCAGTTATAGATCCGGGTCGCTAATAAAAAATAATAATGATTGGCAAAACATTCATGTCATTCCAAATCCATACTATTTTATTAAAATCCATACTATTTTTTTTAACACAAAAGTGTACATTTGAAAAAAAAAAAAATGAATAAAACATTGAATAAAAATATATTTTGTGACAAAAAAAATGTATGCTCTAAATAGTATGAATGTTTAGTATGAATGAAATCTGGACATACATCCACCATGGTGTCAGTGACAGTTTTACTGCCATTCACAACCCATGGCCTAATGAGATAGTAAAGTGTCCATCAGATGCGTACTTTGGAGTTTTGGCAGATGAAGTTGGTCATCCAAGTACTTTTTGCCTACTGTTTTATAAATATTCATATAACAACTCTTTTCACATAGCCTACTGTTTTTCACCTATATAGTCTGGTAGTGGGCATATACAGTTAGTCCCTGATCCACTGATTTTCACAAATGAATTTCGATTTCAAAATCTGTGTGCTGATGCTGTTAATGCCAAGATGCAATTGGTTTTCACATTTGTTTTAACTAAACATGACACATCCAAGCTGGTCTCATGAGAAGTTGTAAGAAATGATGGATTGGGTCAAATAAAAACACACCACCAAAATTAAACTATAAAATCCACCCGCTAACCTAACCATGATTGTAATAGGGGGAAAAAAAACATAAAAGTCAAAAACCTTTTTCTACAAACCGAGATGTACAATATACAGTTTAGTCACCTCACACAAATTAGTCATGAGAGCATGTTGGACATAAATTCTGGACATGAACATAGGCTAGACATGAGTTCTATGGGAAGGCAACATTATCTGTAAATAATCACTTAAATGTCAGCCTCTCATCGCACAAAGCTTTTTTTTTGTAGTAATGGGCACTACAAACTATAGTTAGAGCCATTGATTCTTCAAAAATTCTTCAAAATTGATTTGTGATTATATTTGGAAGAAAAAAAAACTGTGAGAAAGGTTTGAAACAACATGAGGGTAAATGTTTTTTTGTGAATGGATTTCCTTTCTGTGAAATGATGTGCAAGCATTGTTTCATGAACTGTGCCTTTAAGGGCTAAAGATGTGTTATTTCATTTGGACCAACATTTAGCGACTTGTGTTTTATGTTTGCTACTGTTGTGTTAAGCAGCAGTCTGTTGTATCGGCATCACTACCCTTGCATTGTGTCAGCTGATAGATACTAATATGTAAAATGTGTTGCCTTTAACCCCCTCAGGACCTGGCAAATGATTTGCTTCAGAGGCCATGCAGGGTTGGTAGAATTCTAATCGTGTGCTGAATCCCAAGCTCGGCTCAGGCTGCGATTCTTCCCAATCACAAAGAAAAAAAAAAAAACATGAGGCATGAAGAAAACAACTCGAATATCCCCCACAGACCCTGTCACGTCTCTCATTCCAAGTAGCTACATATGCTAGTATTGCTACATAGGAGCTCCAATGCTTCTGGTCAACAGATCATTTCACTCTTCATCTTTCTCTCTCTCTCTCTGTTTTGAAATGAATGTCTGAGTGGATCTCTTTCAATCATGCATTTTATTTCGTTCTTTTCTTCAGACAGACATTTTTCCTCTCCTGCTGCAGTGTTGAAAAGAGATGTGTGTTTGTGTGTGCCTCTCACCCACTTGATTGTGCAGGAAAACAGTGTGAATGAGATCGCAGCATGCGGTGGACCGGCAGCATCTGCACTGTAAAGGATTCTCCTGGCTCCCTCCGCTCGCACGTCCCTGTTGTTTTCATGCGGAGAGAGGGAGTGACTGAGGAGTCGTGGCTTCAGCAGGCCAGCAGATGTTCACTTCACTAAAAGAAGCAGGGACGGACTGAGAAACAGGCTCTGGTGGTCCAACCAGAATGACAAATTTGATTCCCTGGATGAGGGCCCACAGTTTGTTGAACAGATTGCTGAGCGGTGGCGTGATTGGACGCCGTGCCGACTGATTTTGTAATGGACTGATCTAAGAGCAAGTTTTGTGTCTTCCATCATGAACGTAAAGCCTGCTGATTGGCTTACAGTTGGACGAACTCAAACCAGAGCTTTAACTCAATTGCATCAGTCTGTTCTCTTATCTGAAGTGAGGCTGTTGTTATCACACAGGCTGTCACCTCCGGTCGTCTGTCACTTACCTGTGTCCGATTATCTCCAGGCTAATCAGAGGCAGAGGATTGAACGAAAATGATTCCATCAGCTGTCAGGGATTAAGCCATCTTTATTCAACCAGGTTAGGACTGTGTCAAGCTCTGTTTTGTGCACAAACACTCAAACAATCATATCAGTTTTTATTCCACACGATCGAAGTGAGTGTGAAAACTTCGGCTCCTGAATCATTTAGTAAAAAGCACCCCTTTATCACTGCATCCAGTCCTCACTTATTCCTTAGTTCACACAAAAATAAAAATTCTGGCATCAATTACTCAACCGGATGTATTGTAACAATTCAATAACTTTTATTAAGCTCCAAAAATGGGAAAAAAAATCATAAAATTAGCCCATATGACCATGTCCAAAAGATGTTCATTGTAGCTTGTGTGGCTAAAAGGTAATTTAAAGGGATAGTTCACCCAAATATAAAAAATTCTGTCATCATTCTGTCTTGACACCTGCCTTTAAATGCACATGAACTTTCTCCCATCCCATTCTTAATCCGTAGGGTTTAATATGGAGTTGGCCCACCCTTTGCAGCTATAACAGCGTCAACTCTTCTGGGAAGGCTTTCCACAAGGTTTAGGAGTGTGTTTATGTGAATGTTTGACCATTCTTTTACACTGAAAAAAAAAGAAAAAAGATTTTTACTGCTTGTTCAAATTGGCTAATTTAAATGAGCTAAAGCAACATAATTGCTATACATTTTATCCTAACCTAATTTGATTGTGTTCAATCCACTTAAATATAAATCAAATTGAAGTTTACTTAATCCGTTTGTGTTGAGATAACATGAATGATTTGTGTTGCATTAACTGAAACTGGGTGGGGCTTTGCATATGGCTAAATCAAGAGAGAGTAAATGTTATTTTATATGTAAAAGTTATTTTATGTATTTTTGGGCAAGATGAGAAAGGGGGAGACTTGATTGTGTTTAATATTAAATTATGTTGGAATTATTTAGAAGAATTTAAATTACAGTGGGTTACCATTGTGAAGAAGAGTGGAGCATGTGCTTAGGCTGTGGACTAAAACAACTAATGTCATAATGGCTTTGCTGAAGGAGCTTTTAATGCTTAGCATTTAAGATGCTAATGTGTGCAATTGCTAGCTAAAAGTTTGTCAACTAGCTAGTGCAGTACTATAATTCAGTTGTTTAATATTAAAATATATGAAATTGAAATGGATGAATGAATGAATATGAAAATTAATGCCTGAATCATGTCAGGGAGCCACATAAAATTCTCATTGAAACTACTTAATCGGGTCATTTAAAATTGATGTATTCCATGATGTTGAAGTTACATGAACAAATGATGTTTGTTTAACTTAATTGATTCACGTGGTACCGATGTACACAATTAAATCATGTAAATCCAACACACTTTTTTTTTTTTCAGTGTAGAAGCGCATTTGTGAGGTCAGGCACTGATGTTGGACGAGAAGGCCTGGCTCACAGTCTCCACTCTAATTCATCCCAAAGGTGTTCTATCGGGCTGAGGTCAGGACTCTGTGCAGGCCAGTCAAGCTCATCCATGTCTTTATGGACCTTGCTTTGTGCATTGGTGCATAGTCAAGTTGGAACAGGATGGGGCCATCCCCAAACTGTTCCCACAAAGTTGGGAGCATGACATTTTCTAAAATGTCTTGGTATGCTGAAGCATTAAGAGTTTCTTTCACTGGAACTAAGGGGCCAAGCCCAACCCCTGAAAAACAGCCCCACACCATAATCCCCCCTTCCAGCAAACTTTACACTTGGCACAATGTAGTCAGGCAACCACCAAACCCAGACTTGTCCATCAGATTGCCAGACAGAGAAGCGTGATGCATCACACCAGAGAACACGTCTCTAGAGTCCAGTAGCGGCGTGCTTTACACCACTGCATCCGATGCTTTGCACTGCACTTGTTGATGTAAGGCTTGGATGCAGCTTCTCAGCCATGGAAACCCATTCCATGAAGCTCTCTATGCACTGTTCTTGAGCTAATCTGAAGGCCACATGAAGTTTGGAGGTCTGTAGCTATTGACTCTGCAGAAAGTTGTTGACTTCTGTGCACTGCACCCCTGCTCTGTGATTTTACGTGGCCTACCACTTTGTGGCTGAGTTGCTGTTGTTTCCAATTGCTTCCACGTTGTTATAATGCCACTAACAGATGACTGTAGAATATTTAGTAGTGAGGAAATTTCACGAATGGTCTTATTTTTATATTTTAAATTCACTGAGCTTCTGAGAGCGACCCATTCTTTCACAAATGTTGTAGAAGCAGTCTGCATGCCTAGGTACTTGATTTGATACACCTTTGGCCATGGAAGTGATTGGAACACCTGAACTGAGTTCCCAGTACTTTTGGGACACCCCTCAGAGCAGAGTCAGTAATTAAGTCAGGAGTTGACTTGAGTTGTATGATTCATGAACTGGATCAACAGATTCATTGAAAATATTTTTGAATTATTTGCTCATTGATAGTTTTTGATTTCAACTCACTGATTCATTGATCTGGTTGTCTGCTTTGCAGCTCACAGGAAGACTCAATAATCTGTCAATATTTGCTTTTATGGAAGAGTCTGCAAGTAATTTCTCATAAAAATCATATAATATATGGTTGGAACAATATTAATTCTGTTATTGTTCAATTCAAATGATTCAGATTCAAATAATGACAGAATTTACATATTTGAGAGTATTGTTCCTTTTAAGTGTTCCTTGAAGCTCAGTGAACTCAGAATGTGAAAGTGCCTCACCTCAAACAAGAACCAAGTGTTGTATTTTTCAAGAATTTCTGTATTTGTTTGCCAACTGATTTGTAATCAAATATAGATGAAATAATTTCATTACTGTGTGAACAAAATCTAATTCATTAAATGTGGAGATAAAAGGGCTTCAGAATTGGCTTTCAGATCCAATTAAATGTTCCGCTTTTTAAGCCATGTTTAATTCATAGGTGTGGGGGTTGCTTCTTTGTTGCATGGTAAACTATAATTTGCAAAATTCAAGTCATATGTCAATAGCCCTTTTGGTCATAAATTTCGCATGCATGATATAAGGTGCATGTTCATGCAAATTCAGTAATGGACCTTTCATTTAGTAATTTTAGCACGTTAATATGTGTTAGCAAATATGATTTATCAGTAATGGATGCCATTATTTTTGCTGGGCAATAAATCACTGGCTCATAAATGATTTATTTGTCAAGTGATGCATTTCGCCTCTTTCCAACAACTTACAGGAAACTAACAAGAGGGGGCGCCAGTAAAACAAAGTAGTTAAATGGGTACTTTTCATTTGAACATCAAAAACACTGTTCATGCTCATTTGTTTAGAGTAACTGAATAAGCTTGAATCATATCTACGATTCAGTAATATATATGATTCCCATTACAAGGCCAGAAAAAGATGAGCAATTTCAACCAATTTAAGATAATAGGCACAAGCAACAACTGTTTTCATATTTGTTGAGAGCGAATATGCATTTACATGACTTTAGGTTTGAAAGACCCTTGCAAATTGCACTGATGTGTTTTACTGTACATGGCTGTCTTTGCAGGTCTAGGTCTGTGCGTTTCCCGGATCCATTTCAACATTAGGCTGTATTACTGAGAGTATATAGCCTGTGTTCTGACCGTCAGGCAGGTGTTATTACCGCACTTCATTTGCAAGGTAAGTGACTATGGGCTGTGACAGTGGTGGAATTAGTAATGCGCTCCCGCTGTCATTTTTATCAACAGGGCCTGCAGGGAGGACGTGATAAAATGGATATTCCTCCCTCTGCATTAATACCCTCTGCCCCACTTTCAATTCCATTTACTTACCCGAGCACAGAATGAGGAATTTTACTATCGATTGCCAAGAGCAGAGGTAGATTCTTGCACTAACGTGTTGATTTTAGTGCTGTAAAACCTTGCATCCACTGGCTTAGAGGATGCTATGGAAAATAATATCTCTCTTATTTTATTGCAATTTTTTTTCTTGTTCATAGGAAAAAGGGATAGTTTAGTGCAGGGTATTAAGGTACCATCACTTCAGTTTGTCCATGAATGTGAAATTAAATGCGAAGGAATCTTATAATACACATCATTAGTGATTCCATTGTTTCCATTTTATAGGATAGACCAGGGCTAGTTGTCACACTTACTTCTGTGAATATTTCTTAGGGTAGGTTTATTTTTGAAAGTCAATATTCAATTTGGCACATACCCTAAGATAAAAAAAAAGAAAACAAGAAAGGTATTTAACACCACCGTTGTTGTCCAGGAAAAATGTGCATTTTAATTACACTTTCCCCCGGTTTCACAGACAAGGCTTAAGCTGTCTCAGACTTAAATGCATGTTTGAGCTGTTTTAAATACAAAACACATCAGTGGCTCCCAGAATGCAATGCAGCATGAAGCATGTCACCATTGTTGAGATTCAAGAGTTTTATTTGTCACATACACAGTTATATACAGAATATACAACCGGCAGTGAAATGTAGACAGGTCCGCTCCATGGACAGTGCAAATTCACAGTTAAAAACACAAGGAGGAAATTATATAGAAATAGGATAAAAAAAAAAGTACTATCTATATATATATATATATATATGTCTATATCTGTAGAATTATAAATAATCAAGTCAAGAAAAAAAAAAAAAGGTAACAAATAAGGATAAAGTGGAATAAAATAATTGAAGTAGACTGTGCAGTGAGTAAACTGTAGACTTATAAATATGTGGTTAACAAATGTATAAAGAGTATAATGTGCAAACAGGTTTATAACAGGTTGTTACACAGTAACAACGAGAACAGAAAGTGCAGTGCAATGACAGTGTATCGATGTTTATCCTGAAGTGAAGTCACGTGACGTTAAGTTTCAGGAGTCTGATGGCCTGGGGGAAGAAGCTCCTCCTGAGTCTCTCAGTTTTGGCCATCAGGCTTCAGAAGCGCTTACCAGATGGCAGCAGCGTGAAATGAGGGTTTGCAGGGTGATTAGAGTCCTTGATGATCTTGGTAGCTCTACCTTTGCAGTGTTTGGTGTAGACGTCCTGCAGAGACGGGAGAGCTGACCCTGAGATACGCTCGGATAAGCGCACTACTCTTTGCAGGGCTTTGCGGTCATGACTGGTGCTGTTCCCATACCACGCTGTGATGCACTGAGTTAAAACACTTTCTATCGCCCCTAAATAGAAAGTTTTCAGGATAGCTGGTGAAACCCTGAATTTCCTCAGCTGGCGCAGGTGGTACCGTCTTAATTAATCATATGCTGATTAATTAAGTGCTTTCTGGTAACCAATGTTGATATTTCAAATCACCAAAACAAACACGCCCCTATCCCAAAAGGGTCTCGCCCCTATTTTGATAGCTCCGCCCCACACATACATACGCAACGACTATACGGCAGAATCTGCTGTGCTAGACAGCCAAGAGTACGATGTCATCAATAAGTTAAAGTAATGTGTTTTACTATTGTAATCCAGGTTGAATGTTCAATGAAAAAGTCATCCCTTACATCCCAAAAACACGAACACAGTTCTCATGAACAACTCGATAGCACAAGCACGACAGTCCAACTAACGAACATATTACAATTGTGAAAAGATTAGAGGGTTATATCTATCACTAAAAGAGGAACCAAAGGAAACAAACATATATTAGGAGTTTATTATCTTACTTTTCTGACACACTGCAAGCTGACTTTTGAAACAGACAGTGGTTTATAGGATGTGGAAATGAATGGGTCTTTATCATCGCTGAAGTGAACGAGGATACGATTGCAAATGGACAAACAAGCGAACATGACACGCCAGCATATTCAAGCAAAAGCCAACATATATTAGTTCTGTGAAACAAAACAAATGTTACTCACCTATCGAGAAATAAAGCAACCTCGGTGTCCGATTGCAGGCCTTCCCGCTCCTTGAGTTCTCTCCAGCGCTGGACAGCTGATACTTCTTGCCTGATCGTAAGCCTTCTTTTGTTCCATAGACATTTTCCACATTTGTTTTTTAACTGCCGTCTATCTATTTCTGTTGTCGCTCGGCTAATGTCCATCCTGTATGTCATGTCTTTTGAATAATGACGTTCACTGAGCGCTCTCTTCTCGCCATCATTAGTAGACACGCTCCTTACTGCTGATTGGCTACAAGTTTGTTTTGGTACTCGGTGAGACACTTTTATAAAGCAGTTTTGAAATATCACTTAGGGGAGCATGGCGCACAACCTAACGCTCTAGCGACTGACGCTAGGGGTTGCAGCCTTTAGCCTCGTTGTTAGAGCGTCCCACTCTCATGCCGGCGGACCCGAGTTCAAGTCCCGCTTGGAGCGGGCGGTTCGAACAGGAGGGGTTACATTGGTGCCGTGACCCAGATGGGAGTGAGGTTTAGGGGGGTGAGTGTAACGGAGGCCAGCTAGTAGTTGCTGTGCGAGTAAACCTCACTCCTCTGATCTCAAGAGACGCTCTAGCGACTGACGCTAGAGGTTGCAGCCTTTAGCCTCCTTGTTAGTGCGTCCGACTCTCATGCCGGCGGACCCGAGTTCGAGTCCCGCATAGAGCTGGGCAGTTCAAACAGGAGGGGTTACACATAGCAAAAGTACAATTCTTACTTAAGTTTATTTTTCATCTCTGTTTTTTGTGTTTATTTAAATTAAGACAAATCTGATATTATTTTAATCTTATATCTGTTATTTAACGGTTGAGATCGTTCTTTGTAACGTAATTTGTTTGTATGGGAAGAAGGAGGCGGGAACCGGCGAACATTTAAAAGACTTTAATAAATAAATAAACTAAACTAAAGTAACGCAGGCAGCCCCTCACGGACGACTGCCACGCACACACATAATAAAACATAAACAAAACACAATATAAAGTCCAGGCCTGGTCCTCTCTCGTCCTTCACTGGTGTCGCTCCTCCGAACTCCTTCATGAGAGGACTCGCTCCTCCCACGTCTCTCGCTCGTCCACCTCGCCACATTCTTTAATGCTGATATAACAGCAGAAGCCTCAAGCCGTGGTTTAAATCCCAGTTGCGCAGGCGTTACATTGAGCCCCTATTAGAACTACGCTATTATATACTTTTATGAATTCTTTTGCGAAACAATGAGAAAGGGGTGAATAAAGACTGAGAGTCAGTGTTCAGAAATTATTCATTATTATTATGTTTTGAACTATGCTGTATACACAAATCTGGCGAAACACGGAAGTAAAGCAGTGCCGCCATTACTGCGTACCTTGCGGCTAAGGAAGTAGCGGAAGTAGCGTGTTGGTCCCATAGGCGGCTGTAGCAGATGTTAGCTGTACTAAATGTTATTTTTATTTAGTTTTTTTAGTACCTATGCTAAGAACTTTGCAGTTTTCTCTCTGTATTGTTACTGACACATTATGGTACGAGTTCACTGCCTGTGAAAACCTCACAACACCTTTTAATGTGATGCTTGTGAACATATTATAGGGCCCTATAAAATCTGTTTTATTTCCCAAAGTTTTTTTCCCAAAGTTTTTTTCCATTTTATTTTGTGCAAATTCATTTTTTTCCGTTTTAATTTTTGGTAATTCAGTTTTTTTTTTGCGTCTGCATGAGCATTCACAGCAGTAGGTCACGCAAAGTTTACGTGCTGATTTAATAAGGTAATTGTGACTTTAAGTCCCTTTGTAATGGACACGTATGTTTTAATTATTTTCTTTCTTTAAGTGGTTTTCTTTACGTTCATTTTATCCTTTATCATTCACAGCGCCTCGTGCATTGCTGCCGCGCGCTGCTCTAAGTTCTGGATAAGTCTTCATAATCTGTTTGTTACTTCAGGTACATTAATTATTGTTGTACGTTCTTAAAATGTGTTTGTGTAAAATGATTCCGTGATCGCGGAAATTACAGGGCCCTAATATTAGCAACACAGCTAGTAATGACAGTGTTCGGTTTTATTGTCATCAATTAATACTACGTCTTAATTACATTACATTACATTTGGCTGACGCATTTTTACATTAATACATCATGTTGTCAATAATTTACCTTTATCGGTAAGTTTTGGCCACTGCCTGACATCATCTACCCAATGTTCCATTTCACCAGACATTTTATTTCATGAGCAGGATCCGCTTTCATTGAAATGTCATAGAGGGCACCGGCAAGTGTCACACCGTCACACTTCGCAGGCACGCAGTAATGGCGGCAGGCAAGATGGCGGCGCCCATAGAGTTTGCGGCGGATTTGTGTATAGCTGTATTTAGCGATGTTTGTTGTCAAACTAAACAATTTTTTTTTAATTATTAAAAAATGCCATTATTTTATTTTAAAAAATTAATAATTGTATTTTATTGACAAAATATTTTAGTTTGTGTTGGATATTTTTTTGATTAGATCAGATAACATTTTAAGCTGTCATTTGGTGATGTTACAATGTACCCCCTCATATGTTGTCACATTTCACTTCCATATTTTCGGGGTAAATCAAGAAAAAAGTATACACTGTATTAATGAAACAAAACCACATATTTGTACTAGACATGTGGGAAATTCATGTGGGAAAAAATAAATAATGGATTTACACAAACTGAGAAAGTCCAAAAGCGTTAGGTTGTGTCCTCTCCCCAACCCCACCTTTAACTGTAAGCATCTTGCACTGACATATCTTAAAATATGTCAGTTCCATTGTTTTGTCTCAAGATGCACACCAGTAATGTTTTTTCTAAGGCATGTTTATAAAAGTCACTTAAATATCTGAAAAACTGAACAAAGGCCTAATGGCTTAGTCTAAGTCTTGTCTGTGAAACCAGGCCTATATGGGGTAAGTTGTCACAATTGAACCTTTAATTAAATGGTTCGTCAGTATTTTATATTTTTATTGATATTTTATTCAACCATGATGCATTGAACTGAAAAGTAACAAGTGACAGTAAAGACATATAATGTTCAATTAAAATCTGTTCTTTTGAACTTTCTGTTCATTAAAGAATCCTGAAAAAAAAAAAAATAGTTTTTAACATTGATGATGTTTCTTAAGGAGCAAATCAGCATATTATGAAGGATATTATGATTTCTGAAGGATCATTTGCCACTGAAGAATTGCTGCTGAGCATCCAGCTTTGCCATTTGAGGAATAAATGACCAAATAAACAGTTATTTAAAATTGTTATAATATGTTTCACAATATTACTTTTTTTCTGCATTTTTTTGTTTTTTTGTTTTGTTTATCAAATAAACACAGCCTTGGAGAGCATAAGAGAAAATCTTAAATCTTACCAACCCCAACCTTTTGAATAGTAGTGTATTTATATTGTTATAGCACATTTCTATAATTGTGTACATTTATAACATTTTAAAAATGTGACAACTGGACATTTATGAAAAAGCCCCATGTTTTTGTTACACATTTGTGTAATTGTAACTTAATTAATTAACCCCACCCTCCACCCCACCCCGTGACAACTAGCCCCGGTCTCCCCCGTGTGTTTGTTGATGTTATCACAACAGAGTGATGCTATGGTTGAGCGTTAGAGGCCAGTGATGCTTAGTATCAGACACAGCTGCAGCTTACAAGGTGGGTGGGGGAAGCAAATCAATGGCCATTGACCTTACGGATCCCTTTCTGCTGAAGTGACTGACCAGAAAACAACATAAGCTGTTCTGCACTGCCCTTGTGTTTAACAGCCACGCTTCATTCGTAAAAATAATACTAATAATCAGGGAATCATCATTTATGAATCAAAATAGGGAATTAATATTTATATTAAACAAAAAATGTGCACTCAAATGTACACTCATGAAACACGTTTGTAACATGATGATTACTCTTTAATAAGTGGTGGTCATTAATGTGCATTGTGCTTCAGTGAGGTTCACATCAGAGCATTGTTATAAATGAATTAAATGGTGAAAAGCACTGTTTAAATATGCATGTGATGTGGAGATAGATGGTGGGTCAAACTCTTAACTACTAACCATTCAATCATTCATGACAAAATGTTAAAATACATCGCTGCCCATATTTACCTGCTCTTGGATTTGACAGCATCCGTGAACACTTTCCACAAAGGCTGGGACTAGTGCATCAGCTGTGGACAGAGCTGTGGATGAAACGCTTTGGGGATTTGAACTGGAGACCCTGGTCTCATAACTCTCTGCCATAAGCATTGCAATATTCAACATTTATGAGGTTCTGATTTATGAGCTGGCAACCACACAGGTCACTCTTGTTTCTTGAAAAGCATCAGAGGAGCATGGCATCTTCACATTTTGATTCTAGAGGCCTCACAGGAAGCACAACACCAGTTTATTCTCTGCATCATTTTGAATTTGAACCCATGTTAATTGTATTTATAAGGATAGTTCAGCTAACAATGAAACGTGACATTCTAAACATGTATGACTTTCTGTCTTCTTTGGAACGTTACAGGTGAATTTTTCAGGTGAACATCCTGGCCACTCTTATCCATATAGCTAATGAAATAGCTATATAGCATGCGTAAAATTGTAGCTGTCAAGCTCCAAAATAACAAGATGCATGTTTTTCCAAGTCTTCTGAAGCTTTGAGATAGCTTTGTGTGAAGAAAAGAGGTCACTACTGAAAATCTTGACATCAATATCTTCTTATGCCCGGTACACATTGTACGATTTTGGGCTGTTCCAGACGAAAGATGACCAATCACAGCGATTTATTTGGTTGTGGCTCCTACACGGTGGTCCTATATCATACAGTGAGAGAGGTTCAAAGATGGCTGTTGTCACGTTCTTGCAACCGAAGATAGCCTGTGATAATTTTCTGACAGTGTTTGCTGCTATGACCTATGTCCACTGACTAGCCAATAAAAGTGCAACATGAAATGGTGTATTGATCAACTTGAAGCTACTTACCTCAAGCTCAATTTCCAAAATTGGCATGTCAAGTTGGCCTCTTTTCCCGAGCTATGACCGTGTTCATATTCTCCTCTTTCGCTTCTTCCTCTTTTTTTCAGCGCATAAATAAACCACAATGGCCAAAATGCGATTAATCTTGCTCTACTTGTTTACCACTAGTTTATTAGATCCATGTTGTACAGAGTACAACATAATGTAGTCATCTTACAGATAAAAAAATGTGTCAAAATTGTACCTTTAGGGGTACAACAGCTTATCGCTGGGGCAGTACCCTTAAAAGGACATATTTGTACCTTTTTTACCACAAAAAGGTTCACAGTAGTACCCTAAGGTATGTTTTTGTACAATACGTTACTAATATACAAAAGTAAAAAAGGTACAAAGATGTCCTTTTAAGGTTTTTCTACTGCACTGAAAAACCTTTTTTTTTTTCGGTGTGTAGGATTGCCAAAAATCACAATCTGTGCAGGAGTTAGCGTGCTCATCAACATTTTGATCGTCCAACTGATTTGTGACTGAATCTTTCTTGAATGATTTGTTTACAAATCAGAATGATCCAGTTTTAGGGAATGTTTATACAACACCATTTTCAACTGAAACCGGAAAACGTTTTATGCGTTTCGGCCATTCATTTACACGGCAACAGTGTTTTGGGGGCCTGAAAATGCAAGCTTTTGCATTTGCATATGAGTTTCAAAGTGCAAGGTTTTGAAAATGATGCCTTTACCATCTCCATGTAAACAACAAAGACATTAATTTGTATCAACGGTGACGACATGCGCATTACATGTTCACGCATGCATATTACATGTTCGTGGGGTATTTCTTGACAAAGCATCTGGCATGCATAATACAGCCTTTTTAGTCATTTTTGCAGATCTGTGTGAACTGTGTGTTCTGACAATGTTGTCATCTGTTTTTAGTACATCACAACTTGTCGTGTAAATATACCCTTGGTTCAACTCAGTGATTTGGTGATTTTAAATAACTGTTTTCCATTTTCTATTTTGAAATGTGATTTATTACTGTGACAACAAACCTGAATTTTCAGAAGTCATCACTCCAGCCTTCAGTCACATTATCCTTCGCAAATCATTATGAGTAAGGAATGCAGGCGAAGATACAGATCTAAGTCCAGGGGTTTATTAGAAATACAAACAAAACTACAACCAGGAAAACAGGAATCCACGTGAAACACTGAACAACGTCTGATAAGGAACAAAGGAAACACAAGGGCTAACAAAGGTAACAAGACACAACTGGGAACAATCAGGGAACTGATCAACATGAAAAACTACAAAAGGACTACAAATATGGCAGACAGAACAGGAAACGGGAAGTATAACAAAAGTCTAGGGACAAACACAGAGAACATGAGGCAATAATATGCTGATTTGATACTCAAGAAATATTACAATTGCTAACACACAATTTTGCAAACTAGGCTGGTTTTATCAAGATACTTAACACAATTCACAAAACCACACACTCAAACTGCAAAATACCTCATATGTCTTGCGAAATGAAGCACTGCAACCAAAACTACATATAGCATTATCAAAATCAAAGTTTTGCACGCAATGGCACACACTTCATTCATATTACCAGATTTTTGTCTAACCAACTACACACTGTTGGGCATAATGAAAAGCACTCTCATCTTTAGTATGCTTTGCCATAATACTAAAATATGTAGTTCAAATTGTAGAAAATTCTTCAGATTGTTCACATGCACAGAAATATCTGCAGATACACACACATGCTGATGAAAGTTTTTTTTTTTTTTCACCAAACAAGTCAGTGCAACATACGCACAGCAGATACATTTACATCGGACTGAACAAAATTATGCTCACACAAAAACAGTAAACTGAAAAAGAAAACTGCATCCTCCCTCTTCCTCGTCCTCTCTCTGCTCACCTGTGGTATTTTCATAGTGCTTACATCCTGATTTAAGTGTTAACCATTAACCAGTGAGGTGTTTGGCCAGGTGGCACATGTATTGGCCAACTAACTCATGTAGTGTCATTTTGAATGGCAGTGTTTTGAAATGGCAGACATGTAACTTTATGTCAGATTGTTGTGCCTTATACAGAGAACCGTGTTCAGTGCATTTAAAAAGTGCCATTTTGAATCGCAAAATGTGTGTAAAGCAGAAAATGTGTTTAGACCTCAGGAGACTTGAGTAGAGGTTTTGCTCTCTGTGTGTCAGTTTAAATAATTGTGCTGTGCGTGTCATTTTAGTGTGTTAGCAACTGGAAAAAAACTAATATTTTTGTGGAAACTGTGATAGTTTTTTCAGGATACTTTGATGAACAGAAAGTTCAAAGAAACAGCATTTATTTGTAATAAAAATCTTTTGTAATATTATAATTTACTGTAACTTTTGATCAGTTTAATCTATCCTTGTTGAATAAAACGATCCCTTTCCTTCAAAAAAAACCCCAAACTTTTGAAAGGTATAATGTGTATCACATAAATCTTCTGGACCTCATTCACTTTTATCAGGATATTCTTCCCTTCCTCAAAAAAATCACATTTTGTGTTCCACAAAAGTCATACAGTTTTAAACAAAATAAGAGAGAATGATGAAAGAATTTAAAATAGTGTATATGTGTACTGTCCCTTTAATTGGCCCCTGTAAGGTGGTTAATAGGTATACAAAAAAAAAACATCTAAGAGAAAACTTCCACTTGTCTGAGTTTCGACAGAAGTCCAACAGAACCGAATTATGACAAAAGTGCACCTTGTACATTCTTAATGGATCTGAAATGTATGCATGATTTAGTGCCTTCAGGCATTACTATTTCAGGCACAACAACTGACGCTTGGACTCCCTGTGGAGAGCCTGTTCATCCTGCATGAGATTCTTCCGGGGGGGAAAAAAGCGAAAAAAAAAAATATTCTTGAGCCTTTGCAGAAATCAGATCAACCAAAAACAATGTTCAACAATTAGTGGTATTATCATGCCAGCGGTGTGACATTCGCCACGGATATGCGGAGAGAACTGTAGGTGTCACTCCTGACATGGAATGGGGGCTGAGGCCGTTCAGTAGGAGCTGTCATTCCGAGTCAGTGAGCTCTGTCTTGCAGAAGTGGGCCCCAGTCAGATGTTCACTATGCATGCTGCATTGTCTGCTTGCCTGTTCGATAGGGCTGGCAGCAAAAGGTGACATCTGGTGACTAATGTGCTCCCATGTTCCCCCTCTTCTCTGGGCGGCAGATGCTCTGCACAGGCAGATAGGAAGAGGGGGGTGAGCTTGAGATGGACAGGCAGTGTAACGCGCGTGTGTAATAAATGCAGTCTTTTGTAGTGCTTTTTTGCAGCTGATCTGTTGGTGGCTGGTGAAGAAAGAGAGGATATAAAACAATTAGCACGTTGAACACTGGTGATCTAAAACTGGTTCAGATATTTTGGATGACAAGATATTTATAGCCAAAGCTAAAACACTAATAATAAACAGACTTTTTAAAATCAGTATTGGATGAAATGTCTTGCTTTGACATATCTGCCATGAAAAAAAGGTTATTTTATTAAAAGCAGTGTTAATTAATATTCAGTATTTTTATCTTTTTCCCTCCGTCTAAATATCCAAACATCCTTAAAACAAGATCCACGTGAGAAGCAAAATTATTTATTTATTGACACAGCTTGTAGTGGATATCCAGAGAGAACTGTTTCATTTCTGGCATTTAAGATTGATTTAAGATGAGAATGTTTGCATTTATTTTATTTTCGTTTCCTTTAGTACTATTGAGCTTGGCTCTACTTTTCTGTGGTCATATCTTTGTATTTAATAGTGTCTGGAGAGTTTGGCTCAGCAGATCTTAAAGATAACACTTCCAGGGAGCTTCTTCAGCCTGCTTCCCACACTACCACATATTCCCATCATGCCATGTCACCCAGACAGCTGTGCTTAACCTCCCTCTGGCCTTTTTGCACAGCTGCAAGTGGGCTCTTTTACCCTTGTCTCACCCATGAGTGGGCCTGCGAACACGAGTACATGTGACAGAGGAGTGGACAGCTCCCATTCCGGTTCCTAACAGCCCTCGTTGTTTCTTAGCCACACAGAGACTTACAGCAGAAGTTCACACAATGCCACGCTGTGTCAGACCGGCGGTGCAAGGCTGTGCTGTTTCTAGACAGCCTCCAGCGCAAAACAAAGATGAAATGTCTCCGTCGTGACATTATATTTTCTTGGAAAGCCAGCGTTTTGTAAGATATGCTTCTATCGTGGATTAAAATGCGCAAAAATAGCATGTGTTCCACAATAGTGCAATAGTGATAGTCCCTCTTGTTGTCTGATTGAGCTGCCTTTATGCTGATATGGCAATTCACACATTCCACAGGAAGAAGTTATTAAAACCCTTTTCATTTTAAGCTATATTGCCCTGTCTTTCTTGAGAAAATACCCGTCCTCTTTGAGATGAAAAATCTGCAGAGAGAAAATGAATTGGCAGGTTGCTTCCCCCGGGGTCTCCTCTATCAGCTAGTGCAGTGGGTGACAAAATGCAGCGCATGTGTTCCCAATACAAACCTTATTCCATCTGTGGCCCTATCAGCCAGGAAATGACATATTTATCAGAGCAGTGTGGCCTCGCAGGCAGCAGAAAGCATAGAGGCTGCTGACTGTGAAATCTCCCAGAATTAACTGGGGCTGTCCTTTTCTCCCTCCACATTACTGTTCCCTGAGGGCCACGGCGGTTCAAAGTATCCTGCATCAAAATTGCTTTCCTATTTGTTAGGCTGCATACAATTGATAACATTTGTTTTGACCGAATAAATGCTCTAAAATAATAAATGCTCTTGCGAAATATGGAGAATTCACTGGACCGACTGTAATCTTTTGCAATCTGAATTATTTAATCAAACAAATGTGTAAGTAAGACGTGGAATGAGAAGACATGCAAAGTGTTTGAGGAATTGGCAAGATGAAAGATCTACACAGAAACTGAATATACCATTACTGTCCTCAGTGCCAGGGACAAAACTGCACGCTATCAGTGCTCAAGCGTTTCAGAACAGCCTGAGGAAATGGCTTCTAATATTGTCTCAGTTTTCATGTTTTTTTCAGGAGGGCCTAAAATGGAAAACATGTATTTTTGGAACATGAGGTTGTAGGACTACAGCTAAATGGTTCCATTTGAAATTGTTGAGTAACATCGTGTGACACGATGAAGCTTGATGCGATTTTTTTGTTAATGGACTACTGACCATAAAAAGACAGAGGCTTATTTTATTTTATTTTTTTATTTTATTTTATTTTATTTTATTTTATTTTATTTTATTTTATTTTATTTTATTTTATTTTATTTTATTTTATTTTATTTTATTTTATTTCCACTACATGCCACTACATTATGAGGACATTCCATAGGCGTAATGGTTTTTATACTGTACAAACCGTATATTCTATCCCCTACACTGCCCCTACCCTAAACCTTCACAGGAAACATTCTGCATTTTTACATTTTTAATAAAACATTGTTTAGTATGTTTTTAAAGCTATTTTAAATATGAGGACATATGAAATGTCCTCATAAACCACGTTGTAATACCAGTGTAATACCCATGTCATTATACAAATTTGTGTCCTCATAAATCACATAAACAAGCACGCGCACACACATACACACACACACACACAGCAGTAGGATGAGGTGGAGGTGTGTAAACAGATGTGGTGTCAGTGTGGGGCACAGTATCAGGGATGTGTGCATGTGGCTTTCCTGTGTGAACAACAACAAACAGACCAGATCTTACACACAGAGTCACACATGCCACAATGTCAATCCAAGTTCATTCCAGGGGACGACTATTATGTCCGTCTATCCTTGGTTTATTTCGGTCTGTGACGTAGTAGAACAAATACAAATTTAAAAAAGAAGAAGAAGAACCATAGAAGAAGAATTTTGGACTGCCCAAAAGAACCTTACAGTGAACAGAGATAAAAAAAAAATCCTTAATGTACAGAGTATTTTAACAAACTGAACAACTTTTTTCCACTATTAAGAACCTTTTGTGCTAGGTTCCACGGATGTCAAAGGAACCATAGATGCCGATAGATGCCTAAGTGTAAGCCTATTGTGTAGTTTTTAAGGGCAAAGCAAGACTCTTTAACAGGCTGATGGTTTTATAATGTATGATACCAAAAAAGTTGCCATTGCTTATCTGTATTTAGGGTGACTGGCTGCTCGTGGTCTGTACAGTATATTTTAATCAGCCAGGAGTACACAATGATAACCATTGAATATGACCAATTTCCTTTGACTAACAGAGGGAATCTGATTAAATGGATGTTAAAGGATTAGTTCACTTTCACGAGTTTCACATTACAACTCGTGAAGGTAGTAATTTATGGTGAGTAAATTTAAAATGTGTATTTGGCGTGCTGTCCGGAGAGAGGGCTTCGAGCTCGGGATTTGGCCCGAACCCAGAGTACCCCCCGTGCATGTAAGTGGTTAGAACTAAAAGTGTGGAGAAGGGGTGGTGGAGGGATGCTGATAGACTGTCAATGAACAGAGGTAGGACACACAAGCTCAAAAAAGTGCATCCGTCCATCATAAACGCACTCCACACGGGTTAATAAAGGCCTTCTGAAGCGAATCAATGGGTTTTTGTAAGAAAAAATATCCATATTTAACACTTTAACAAAAAATAAAATCCACCAGACCACCTTCCGTAAAAGCGCCTTTCAGCGTCTTAAAAAAACCAATCGATTTGCTTCAGAAGGCCTTTATTACAGTTTTTCTCAATTGTTTACACACAAATACTGGTATTTGAGACACAATGACTACAACATGTAACTCATGCACCAACCCCCTGAACCAATTCTGCTAAACTACAAGCACAATTCCTGCTTTACACTCAAATTGCAGTTCTAAAACACACTTTTTTTCAAAACACTACTGACAATTATCTGCATTTGGCACAATTTTCATGCTCTTGTTTTCACAAGGAACACACTGCCATTCAAATATGCACACTGACTCATCACATGGGCAAACACCTGTCACACAGTTTTACAATTAACAAACAGAGCTTGAGCATAAAAGGGCAACAGGTGAGCTCTTCTGCTTTGGAGCAACGGATGCCAACATTGGAATTTTTTTGTAACTGTATACATTAAATTCTTCTGTTGTTTTGTATGTAGACCACTGTATGTGCAACTTTGTGTTGGTTGGGATGTACACTGTGTACATTGTTTTTGTGAAAAAAACAAAAACAAACATTTTATATATATATATATATATATATATATATATATATATATATATACACTCACCTAAAGGATTATTAGGAACACCATACTAATACTGTGTTTGATCCCCTTTCGCCTTCAGAACTGCCTTAATTCTACGTGGCATTGATTCAACAAGGTGCTGAAAGCATTCTTTAGAAATGTTGGCCCATATTGATAGGATAGCATCTTGCAGTTGATGGAGATTTGTGGGATGCACGTCCAGGGCACGGCTCTGCTCCACCACATCCCAAAGATGCTCTATTGGGTTGAGATCTGGTGACTGTGGGGGCCATTTTATTACAGTGAAGTCATTGTCATGTTCAAGAAACCAATTTGCAATGATTCGAGCTTTGTGCCATGGTGCATTATCCTGCTGGAAGTAGCCATCAGAGAATGGTCAACAATGCTCAGGTAAGCCGTGGCATTTAAACGATGCCCAATTGGCACTAAGGGGCCTAAAGTGTGCCAAGAAAACATCCCCCACACCATTACATCACCACCACCAGCCTGCACAGTGGTAACAAGGCATGATGGATCCATGTTCTCATTCTGTTTACGCCAAATTCTGACTCTACCACCTGAATGTCTCAACAGAAATCGAGACTCATCAGACCAGGCAAAATTTTTTTAGTCTTCAACTGTCTAATTTTGGTGAGCTTGTGCAAATTATAGCCTCTTTTTCTTATTTGTAGTGGAGATGAGTGGTACCCGGTGGGGTCTTCTGCTGTTGTAGCCCATCCGCCTCAAGGTTGTGCTTGTTGTGGCTTCACAAATGCTTTGCTGCATACCTCGGTTGTAACGAGTGGTTATTTCAGTCAAAGTTGCTCTTCTATCAGCTTGAATCAGTCGGCCCATTCTCCTCTGACCTCTAGCATCAACAAGGCATTTTCACCCACAGGACTGCCGCATACTGGATGATTTTCCCATTTCACATTATTCTTTGTAAACCCTAGAAATGGTTGTGCGTGAAAATCCCAGTAACTAAGCAAATACTCAGACCGGCCCGTCTGGCACCAACAACCATGCCACGCTCAAAATTGCTTAAATCACCTTTCTTTCCCATTCTGACATTCAGTTTGGAGTTCAGGAGATTGTCTTGACCAGGACCACACCCCTAAATGCATTGAAGCAACTGCCATGTGATTGGTTGATTAGATAATTGCATTAATGAGAAATTGAACAGGTGTTCCTAATAATCCTTTAGGTGAGTGTATATATATATATATATATATATATATATATATATATATATATATATATATATATATATATATATATATATATATATATATATTTGTTACCGTGTTACAGAGTATAAAAACAATATTCTTAAATATTTATAACACACTTATGTATGTACTGTATGTAGTAAGTGTAACACTGAACAAAAAAAAAAAAAAGTCATGATGAATGGAGAAGAAGTGTTTTCTATTCATCATAGTGTTTTACATTGAGCACATCAGTGTTCAACTGGTTCTTATAAATGTCTATTCATATGATGGTGTGTGTGTGTGTGTGTGTCATTTGAAAACAAAATAACATTGTTTTGAATGTAAAGTTTCATTTTGCAGGAGAATTGAGGGTTTTGCCCCATTGTGTTTTCTGATTTGTG
Organism: Paracanthobrama guichenoti; assembly: GCA_018749465.1. Classification (NCBI taxonomy): domain Eukaryota; kingdom Metazoa; phylum Chordata; class Actinopteri; order Cypriniformes; family Gobionidae; genus Paracanthobrama; species Paracanthobrama guichenoti. The sequence goes on along the minus strand of CM031955.1, from coordinate 26,050,314 downwards.
TGTAGAGTTCTGAGAGTATGAGGCATGCTTTCAGAAAATGTGTGTAAACAATCGAGAAAAACTGTAACCCCGGAGCCGTGTGGAGTACGTTTATAATGGATGGATGCACTTTTTTTGAGCTTCGAACTCGTGGGCCCTGTTCACTGCCATTATAAAGCTTGAACGAGCCAGGATATTTGTTAATATAACTCCAATTGTATTCATCAGAAAGAAGAAAGTCATATACACCTAGGATGGCTTGAGGGTGAATAAATCATGGAGTAATTTTCATTTTAAAGTGAACTAATCCTTTAACTCACAGAGCAATATTAGGTGAAAAAGCTGAAGAAAAAAAATATCACATCTTTTCTCCTCTGTGCTATTAATCCATCAGTTTCCTTTAAGAATAAATGGCTAAACTGGGCAGTTTTAGGTGTTTTTCTCCAATCAATCTTCTGTATGTGTCCCACGAGACTGTAAACCTGACCACTCCACCCTTTAGTCACCGTATTGCAGCTGTAAAGTGCAGGTAGCAAGAAAAAGCATCCGATCACTATTAGCCGGGTAAAATCTTCTCCTGTGTAATTGCAATGTTCCACTTCAAAGACTCTGACAGGAAGGCTGGTGTAGGAGTGAGATATTCTTAAAATAGCAATTAAAGAAGCTGAGGAATAATATGACCTCCGCTTCCTTGGGTCACAACACTGAAGAGACTGAGTATATGAGATTCTCAGCCATACCTTTCAGCCACTGTTCAGAGCTTTTATATCAACATCGCTGCTTCCCTGATTAACATTCTCGCGCTTAAAGGATTATTATGTCACAGCACATCTCTATTTAGGCTCTTCATCATAAGTATGTATGGTAATGCGACGGTGAGTTCATTTGATCATGTCCAGTACTCCGTTTCAAGTTACACAAATGTCACTTTATTTAAATGGATGTGGCAAGGATGTGATTATTAAATGCAAACTTTTCTGGCAAGGCTGTTTTTATTTCAGTTCTTCAGTATATGTTAAGTATGTACTTGCAGTTGTCGTTGTCATGAACCTGGAGAAGGGTGGACAGGAAGTAGTTAAACTCACTCAGTCTTTGCCACATTTGTCACAGTAGCATGTATGATGCTCTCCGGGTTGGTGGCCTGATTTCCATTTCAAGATGAGTCTCTGTTTGCCTGTGCTGCCTAGTAACGGTCAGATCTGGAGTGTGATTTATGTAAATCGGCTGGCAGGGGCTCACGGGTCAGAAGCGATCTGTTGTGAGACCACTGCTGGGTAACTGCACAGCATAAACAGCAGGACAAGACTCTGCTATCAGAGTCTCCTGTAATAATACATCAGGATAGAATACTCACCACCTTCTAATTTTAAATCACCATTCATTTGCATTCCTTGTAAATTCATAAATTTACAATGGGTTGTTTTATTGTGTCTTTGGATCCAGCTTAAAGGGATAGTTCACCCAAAAATGAAATTTGATGTTTATCCGCTTACCCTCAGGGCATCCAAGATGCAAGTGTCTTTGTTTCTTCAGTAGAATACAAACTAAGATTTTTAACTCCAACCGTTGCAGTGTGCCAGTCGTATAATGCATGTCAATTGTAACATTTTAGAGTATGAGAGCTATGAGAGTAAAAAAAAACATAGACATACGAATCCATATTAAACCCTGTGGCTTGTGTCGATACACTGATGTCTTAAGACATGAAACGGTCGGTTTGTGCGAGAATCCGAACAGTATTCATATAATTTTTTACCTCGCATGTGATCTATGTACAACAGCCTTCTCTGCGCGATCACTTCCGGCAAGTGAGGTCAAAATACACAATATGGCGTAGAGCAGTGGTTTTCAAACCTGTCCTGGAGGCACCCCAGCCCTGCACATTTTGTATGTCTCCCTCATTTTTCACACCTGATTCAACTCATCAGCTCATTAGTAGAGACTGCAAGAACTAAATTGGGTGTGTCTGATAAGGGAGACATACAAAATGTGTAGGGTTGGGGTGCCTCCAGGACAGGTTTGAAAACCCCTCTCTACGCACAAGAGATCACTTCCGCCACTTGTATCCCATTGCTATACGCCATATCATGTACATTTGACCTCACTCGCCGGAAGTGATGGCACACTCAAGGCTATTGTACATAGATCACATTCGAGGTAAAAAAATTATATAAATACTGTTCGGATTCTTGCACAAACCACTCTTAAGACACCAATGTGTCGTCACGAGCCGCAGGGTTTAATATGGATATTGTATTTATTCTCATACTCTAAATTGTTCCTATTGACATGCATTATATGACTGGCACATTGCAATGGTTGGATTAAAAATCTTCATTTGTGTTCTACTGAAGAAACAAAGACACCTACATCTTGGATGCCCTGGGGGTAAGCAGATAAACATCAAATTTTCATTTTTGGGTGAACTATCCCTTTAAATATTACAGTAAAAGTAATACTGTGTGTGTCCAGGTACACCCTATGTTATGAGGACAAAAAGATAGCAATATCCAAAATCCTTGTCCATGTGGGGACATTTTTTTTTTTTTTTTTGGTCCCCATGAGGAAAACAGCTTATAAATCAGACTAAATTATGTTTTTTGAAAATGTAAAAATGCAGAAAAATTCCTGTGATGGGTTTAGGGTTAGGGGATAGAATATACAGTTTGTATAGTATAAAAATCATGTCTATGAAAAGCCCCTATAAAACATGAAAACACAACATGATGTGTGTGTGTGTGTGTGTGTGTGTGTGTGTGTGTGTGTGTGTGTGTGTGTGTGTGTGTGTGTGTGTGTGTGTGTGTGTACAGGAATATTAGAATAAGCATATTTTGGAACTAAAAGGTTTCAAAATATGCTTATTCCAGTCCGCTTTGCTATCACAAAAATAAATTACATTTTTAAAAAAAATAGAAAAAAGTTATACAGTTAACAGTTACAATATTTTACAATATTACTGTTTTTACATGCTTTCAAAAACATAAAAAAAACTTAATTATTCCAAGCTCTTATTTACCAGTGAGTACAAATATCATTGAATTTGTGAGTTGAACTTGAGAATGAATCCGTCCGATTTTTAAACAACTCATTCAGCCAGTTTGAACTGAGTTGAACTTGAGAACTGGATCAGCCTGATTCAAGAATGAATCATTCACACTGGTTTTGTGTTCATTCACCAGTTCATTCAAAAAAATGATTCATTCACAAATCAGACCTGGATCTTTGACAATGATCAGCATTGAGGACTAAAAAACTATCCATTTTATAATAAATTATGCACTGTTTTGGTCTGATTGCTTAGTCAAGATGATAATGTCTATGACAATGTTACATCTGAATCACAATCGTCTTACACAGCTAAATTATGCCTGCTTTGACCCATCTCACTGCCTATTATCAAAATATACAATTGTAAGTGCATTTACGCCACCTCTGATCAGCATTAAGCAGTCTGTGTAAAGACAGCTTTAGTTAAATCTTAAATCATTTTGCACATGTAGTGTATTATGTATTATGTTACCTTACCCAGGTATTCTGTTGTAAAACAACCAATATGATAATTGTATTATTTCTGCACAAGGCAAAGAGTTTTTATTATATTATTAACACAACATGATTGTTTTGTCACCGTTGAGGAATAGACCATTCCTTGAGATGTACTGCCCCATCAATACAATGTACACCAGGGATCCAGCCCTGTGCTTATGTCAGTGTCTTCAAAGAAGTCACATACTATCTGAATACATGTGGGTTTTGCCTTTGAGTGCAAATGTGTTTGCAGTTGGGTCTGAATTAGAGGAGTGCATTGTAGTGTTGATCAGAGTGCTGTCATAAGCTTCAAGCCATTCTTATCTCCTTTTTGCAGCATGGCTTACAGTGCCTTCATTTGGATCACTAGCAAAACAAAACTGGGCAAAACAGAAGCAGGAATTAGTCAGTTTTCTTTTTATCCCCCTTGTTGTGTTCTCTCAAGTGTTGTTTCATAATGCATTGAGTTAGTGTTCAGTGATGCATAGAGTTTGATTGTGCTGGAAGCATTCTGTTATGCCTGACCAATGTATGGGTTTGTTTACTTGGGTCTGGAAAAACGGAATAGGCTAAGTAAAAGATACGATAAGTTGATGCAACTCTCTGGCTGCGTCCGAAAACCTAGGCAGCTGACTTGTTGCCTCGCTGCCTTATCAGGCGATGACTTGTAAGGCAGCGTTTGTGCATGAAGGCACCTCACGAAACTAGACTTCTAAGGCATTGTAACAGTTTAATGATCTACAGCAAAATAGAGATAGCTTTGGTGAGAACTAAACAAAGATTTAATTACTACAGTAATAATTTCTCACTTGAACTGACATCAGAAGTGAAAAATGTTGGTAAAAAATGTACATTTACACACAAACTGACCGGCAAACACAACTTTCAGACGCCATCTTTTTTTCCAAAATGGAACGCACAGGATTGTGGGATATCAAAGGCAGCGAAGGATACATATATGCTGCCTTCAAATCTCGATCAGATGAAGGTCTCTCAGGAGACAGGAAGTGAAGCTAACATTAGATTCGGACGTGCCTTGATGCCTTCCTGCCTTGAAATGTGTCCTCCGAAGGCAGCATTTTCCAGGTTTCGGATGCAGCCTTTGTGTCGGTGTGAATCTTACCAAACATAACACCCCTGTGTTAAAAATGCTAACGTTTGAAACAGCAAATAATTCCGAGAGGTTCATGCTTTCTGGCCGGCGTGCATCTTTGAGCATTACCTTATTAGATTAATGATATTCAGATGATACATTCAAGAGAGAGCTCAGCTTGCTGCCAGTACAATCAAGAAAACCCACACAGACATTTCTTTAAGCAGAGGCAAAGTGTCACAAAATAATTAGAGCAGTGCTTCCCGGTCCCTCGCGAGGACCAGCGTGACTGCAACGTAATGTGGCGCTCGCCTTGTTTTCGGAGAACGCGATCTGAAATGACTCTTGCGAGGGTGAGAGCTTCGGCACCGGTGCAGATGGTCTCGGGGCCATGTGTGCCAATGGGAAATTTAATTGCGCTGCATTTAAAAGTATCTGTTTTAATAGCAGGGTTCTGGAGTTTCTCGCTGGCGCGTTTTAATTAGTTTGAATACATTAGACTCCTGTTGGAGCTCTACCTGCCAGGATTGATCACCGGACTGGGAGTACACAGGGGCCATTTGCATTCACATCTGTTGGCCCCATAGATTGAAGCAGTTACACACCCTGCGATTCAGTGCTTCTCTTTATCAGCAGCAGGTAAAAATGGAAACCTATCGCCTGATGGATTACTGCACTTTTAAGGGTGTGAAAGTGTCTGAAAGCAGGAAAATCACACACTGAGTGGTTTTCAGGAGCATGTGGAAAGGTTAAATCCACGGATTGCACTTTTTCTTTTGTTTCTCATTATCCTGTCAGATTTATTGGTGTGATGATGTACCTTTTGTTCTAAATTAATCTTTAACAATTGTTCTGTGATTACAGCAATGATAAAGAGATTCCGTTTTATGTAAGGCTGGTTTATTTCTTTCAGCACACACATATGCTGTTGATCTGCAAGGTTACCTAATCCAGATGTTCCCTAAAACAGCTTTTTCCTCTTTCACAATCATAACTTGGGCGTAGAATACAATTCAATTTAAGCAAAACAGCTTCACCCCGATGGAGAACCTCAGCACGGTACTACCGCAGAATCCTCTGGTTACTTGTCTCCACTAGCTCCTCGGGACCCTGGTTGTATCAGGCAGAAAAAACAAGCTGACTTAGGTCTAATTTGTGTTCTGAAAGAGAGAGTGAGAAAATCTCAATTTAAAAAGTCCTGCATCATGGCACAGGTTTCATAGCCATCAGGACTAAAGAAGCTGAAACTTCTTTATGTTGGTATGATGCAGCTGTGTTTTTCCCTGCTGCTTCAATATCATGATTCTCTGTGTGTCTGTAATCAAGGAAGGGTTTCTATGCAGAAGAAAGTGTGATTACACCAGGGATCAGGCATTATCAACTTCTTGAGCAGAAGTAGAAGTTGCTAGTGTTTTAAAAGTTATTAAAAGTGCTGTCAACGATGTAAACCAAACGTAGCCACTGAAGCAGACAAGTACATCATGACCAGGGTTGCCAGGGCTATGCAACAAAATTATCCCAAAAATAGCCCAATGCGATTTTCTCCATCGGGCGGCCAAATTCTCCTCTGAATTTGTACTTCTGGGGGTGTTTTGAGGGCGTTGGAGTACCAAAATCGTAGTTATGGGGGTGGAAATCAACCTGCCCAATTACGTGGGGGAAAAAATCGCATTAACTGGCACACAAAAATTATCTTATTGACAGCCATTCAAAGATTATTATTTAATTGGAATGATATTGAATCAGTTAACAATTTGTTCAACTGGAAATCAGCACCTCATCTGAGTGTTGTCAAAGCTGACAAAAGCAACAATAGCATTCATGCGTGACAAACTGACAACTGCTTATGAAGCTGAAATATGGCACTAACTTGAATGATTCGTTTCTACTACCACTTTCCTGTTCTGCCTGGTGAGCATCCAAAATGACTGACAGGAAGAAAGCGCATCAAAATCTTCTCTCTGGCTAAACAGCCTGACCGCAGCCTGTCAGATATATTTTTGCAGTTTATTTATTTCAAGATATTTCAGGACACCTAATTCAGTGATGGCCTATCTGTCAGATTAAGGGATATTGTAAGAGTAGCATTCTATAAAAATCATTTATGACACCTTTATGGTAGATTTGTATAACAATTTGCCTTAATAAAAAATAAAAACCTTTCAGAGATTGATTTTTTATTTATATTGCATGGGCAATAAAATATCAAAGGGTTTAAACTGCCTAGAGGTCATTTTTAGGATGGTTATTGTTAATTTTTTTTTTGTTCTACATAAACAGGTTTACATTTTTTGGATTGGCATAAACTTTACAACAAACTTTACCACAACAGGCAAGTCCAGATCATACAACATTAACCACAATTTACCTTCATTGTATTGGACAAAAACAAAAACACTTAAGCACTTTTCTTTTCTTTTCACAGAAGAAAGAAACTCATGCAGGTTTGGAATGACATTAGGGTGTGTTAAATGATGATAATTTACAACATGTTCATTTTGGGGTGAACTATCCCTTTAAGTTAATCACATTTAAAGGATAGTTAACCCAAAAATTTAAATTTTGTCATAATTTACTCACCCTGTATACATTTCTTTGTTCTGTTGAACACAAAGGAAGATTTTTTGAAGAATGTGGGAAACTGAACAGTTCTGGGGCACTATTGACTTCAATGACTTCCATAGCACCCCACAGCAGCCTGGTTACAAACGTTCTTCTTCACACAGGTTTTGAACAACCTGACGGTGAGTAAATGATGGCAGAATTTTCATTTTTGGCTGAAATATCCATTTAATTCACACTTAAAACTCAAATGATTGTAACTTAAAGGTGCAGTGTGTGAATTTTAGCGGCATTTAGCGGCGAGGTTGTGAATAAGCCACTGCTCACCACTCCCTTTCCAAGCGCATAGAGAAGCTACGAGGGCCGACACAGGACAAAAATGTTGTCGTCTGAGACAGCAGAGGCCCGTTTAGGGCTACTATAGAAACATGACAGCGCAAAATGGTGACTTCACTGTAAGGGGACCCCCGGTGGATGTAGATAGAAATGGCTCATTCTAAGGTAATAAAAGCATAACAGTTCATTATGTAAGGTCTTTATACACCACTGAAAACATAGTTATGTATATTATATAGCATTTCTGTCAATAGATCATCATACATACTACACACTGCACCTTTAATGCTACAGGTTGTAGTTGAACAGTTACGCTGAAAGATTTTTGCTTTGCTTCCTGTCTGCTTTAACACATTGGCTGCCTGATGATGAGTAGACATGATACATTGAGATCTCTATCTAGAATTTGAAATAAAGCGTACATAAAACCGTGAGAAATATACCTTCATTTATGATCAGTCATCAATCACTGTGCTGTAATGGAAAACAGATGAGAAAAATGTGGCAGGAATATTATTATTAACCCGTTGCCAAGGAGAGAACTGAATGTGTAAGAGTCTGAGCGTGTGTCCTGTAACAACCAGAGCCGTTCTGAGCTTACTAGTAAAAGCAGATGTGCACCTTAGAGCCTGCCAAAGATATGTGATGTAACAGGTTGAGCTGTGAAGACCCTCCTTGAATCTCTTCCCACTGGTTCCCCAAAGGCTGAGTGCAGTTTAGGGGCTCCAAACCTGAACAGACTGCAAGGAGGAGTTCTGACTACTTCATTCTAATACCGCCGCATGACACACTGTTGCTGTGGAAACGTGTGTGGGGTATTGGGAAGGGCGCCCTGTGCGCTTTTTGGATGCATAGAAGTCCCATGTGCTCTCTTTAATGATGCTTTTTGTTCCAATTTCATTTTACTAATTCATAATTTAGTAATTCCTTAAACCTATTCACACAGTTATTTTTTTAAATTTTTTTTTATTAATCCAATTTTTTTTTAAACATTAACATTATTATTCATAATATACGTATACCTTTCACCAATAGCGGGCAACAGCTAATACAACCCCACAGTCCTTATTTAGAGAAAAGCCAAGTTGTGTGATCATTATGTCTAACTAATCTCAATGTCATTCAGAGCCGAGGCATGTTTGTGAATGAACAATGAGGACGAGACCAGACCGGATGATACAAGGCCGTTGGCAAAGCATGAATAAAACAATATGTTTTACAAAATCGTGCATTAAAAATTCCATCTCATTAATTATTTCACAATGTATTGCCTAATAATTCAATATCGCTGTGTTATTTCGAGGGAAATATATACTTTAAAAACTATTTGAACACTTTTGGACATACACATTTTAGTTTCATTATTAATCTAAGAAATGCTAATGTACTGCTGTTCTTTGTTAATTCATGTTCATTATTAATGTTCATCATTTACATGCAAAATGTTGAGGTTAAAAAGATTTTTAATGTTTTTAAAAGATGTCTCCTATGTTCAACAAGGCTGCATTTATTTGATCAAAAATACAGTAAAAACTATAATAATGTGAAATATTATTACAATTAAAATAACTCTTTTCAGCATCATTACTCCAGTCTTCAGTATCACATGATCCTTAATAATTCCAGAAATAATTCTAATATGCTGATTCAATGCTGAAATACACTATATTGCCAAAAAGTTTTGGGACACCTGCCTTTAAATGCACATGAACTTTAATGACATCCCATTCTTAATCCGTAGGGTTTAATATGGAGTTGGCCCACCTTTGCAGCTATAACAGCTTCAACTCTTCTGGGAAGGCTTTCCACAAGGTTTAGGAGTGTTTATGGGAATGTTTGACCATTCTTCTAGAAGCGCATTTGTGAGGTCAGGCACTGATGTTGGACGAGAAGTCCTGGCTCACAGTCTCCGCTCTAATTCATCCCAAAGGTGTTCTGTCGGGTTGAGGTCAGGACTCTGTGCAGGCCAGTCAAGTTCCTCCAAACCAAACTCGCTCATCCATGTCTTTATGGACCTTGCTTTGTGCACTGGTGTGCAGTCAAGTTGGAACAGGAAGGGGCCATCCCCAAACTATTCCCACAAAGTTGGAAGTATGAAATTGTGCAAAATGTCTTGGTATGCTGAAGCATTAAGAGTTCCTTTCACTGGAACTAAGGGGCCATGCCCAACCCCTGAAAAACAGCCCCACACCATAATCCCCCCTCCACTAAACTTTACACTTGGCACGCAAGTACATGCAGTCAGGCAAGTACCGTTCTCCTGGCAACCACCAAACCCAGACTCGTCCATCGGATTGCCAGACAGAGAAGCATGATGCGTCACTCCAGAACAAGTCTCCACTGCTCTAGTCCAGTGGCAGCTTTCTTTACATCACTGTATCCGATGCTTTGCACTGCACTTGGTTGATGGAAGGCTTGGATGCAGCTGCTCAGCCATTGAAACCCATTCCATGAAGCTCTCTACACACTGTTCTTGAGCTAATCTGAAGGCCACATGAAGTTTGGAGGTCTGTAGCTACTGACTCTGCAGAAAGTTGTCGACTTCTGCTCACTGCGCCTCAGCATGCACTGACCCCAATTTTTTACGTGGCCAACCACTTCGTGGCTGAGTTGCTGTTGTTCCCAATTGCTTCCACTTTGTTGTAATACCACTAACAGTTGACTGTGAAATATTTAGTAGTGAGGAAATTTCACGAATAGATTTATTGCACAGGTGGCAACCAACCAAGCTTTTATTTTTGAAAAAGAAATCTTTTAAAACATAATAAATCCCTTTACTGTCACTTATGATCAATTTAATGCATCCTTGCTATAAAAGTATGAACTTATGAACTTTATATAATAATAATAATAATTTAAATCTAAAAATGGACCAGATATTAACATTAACAAATAATAATAATAGCTAAAAAAAAATCTGACATTTTTAACCAGCTCATCTCCAGGTGCATGTTCACACAGGTGTCCCAGCAGGTAACGTTCCTCTAACTGTAAACATGTCCCGCTAGCATTTGACAACCAGAAAGTGTCCAAATACTGTCTCTATGCATAGTTTTTTGCTTTTATAAAATTGCTAATGCATTGTATAATAAAGTAGACATCACACAAGGATGAACCAGAAACTAGGTTGTGTGTTTCTATTTTGCTAATGTATTACTTTCTCTTGAAAGCCTACGTCTCTGTTTCAGACCCTTGAAGTTATGGTAAAGGAACTGAAAGACTCGGAGAGCCCTGAGGGTGATTTGTTGTTAAGGAAACCAGGCAGGAGCGTGTTACAAGGCATCAGTTCACTCCGAGCCGCCTGTCCTCTGCTGCGCGCAATAGAAGACCGGGTAATGGATCAGACCGGGGCCCAGGAGACCTCTGCCTGAATCAAACCGTTCAATACGTGCCAACACAGGCTCCTCTACCTCCAAGCAGCAAACAGAGGAAAGAGTTGTATAGACAGACACCTGATTTAAAACTTCAGCTCTGCACACTCTCTCCACTCACCCTTGGATGTATTAGCATATAACTTAGACATATTCTTTTACTCAGAAAAAAAAAAAACTCACCTTTGGACTGGTCTGATTGATTCGCTGTGTTTGTGTATAAGAGGTTGCTGTGCTAACATGGTTTTGTTCCTTAGCCACAGAGCTTTCGTATCCGTCAATGTCCTCTTAAGACTGCCAGCAAATTAGTCTCTGCCTGCTTTTCTTTTCAGGATGCAAAATAAAGGAGTTACAAATGATGAAGTGCAGATGTACACAGAAGCGTGTTTGCCCTCTTTAGGACTAATTTAAGTCCTCCCTGAATTTGATTACTACTAAGTAGATTGATAACTGTTAGAATATCAGTGCGGTTAACTAATCCAATCTTAGACATAGAGCTACATTGAAAGCAGTTTTTTACTTGCTTTTTTTGCAAACATTATATCAGGGACAGATGATCACACTCAAAAAGTAAAATATAATAATATTGTGAAATACAATAATCTTGGTAATGTGGGACATCTAAACTTCACAAGCTCTATTTATATGTTAAAATAACTGTATTCTATCTGATTTGTCATTGTCATTTGTCATTGTTTTGTTGTCGTTGTTGTAGAGTGAGAATCACAGTAAATCACAACGTGCAAAAAAAGAAAATCACAGATTGCTCTAATTCACTCTATAGAAATAGTCGGTAACACTTTATTTTAGGGTGTCCTTGTTACATATGTTACATGTACTTACCATGGTAATAACAGTAAATTATGCATAATTAAATGCAACTAACCCTCAACCAAACCCTAATCCTATTTTAACCCTATAATAAGTGCATGCAGTTAATCAATATTACTCAGTACTTAAATATATAATTACACTGTAACAATGACACCTTAAAATAAAGCGGGTAACGCTTTACAATAAGGGTACACTAATATGCATTAATTCATGTTTAACTAATGCACAGATAATCACGAGTTAATGTATGACTCATGAGGAACTAAACCATTTATTAATGATTATTGCATCAGCAACTAATGAACATTCTATACGATTAATATATTTACATTTATGCATTTGGCAGACGCTTTTATCCAAAGCGACTTACAGTGCATTCAAGGTACACATTTTTACATTTTTGTCAGTTCTTGCTTTCCCTGGGAATCGAACCCATGACCTTGGCGTTGCTAGCACCACACTCTTATTGTTTGAGCTACAGGAAAGCATTCCTGATAGAATAAGTAATCAATAAATTGTTATTAATTAAATGTGTCACAATGTATTAACTCCCTAATGACATATTGTATTAACTAATAATGTAAATTAACGAGTTAATTACCACAATGGGTCAAAGCCATGCATTTCAACTTCCAGTTGTCTGCTTTAATTAATCATTAGCTAATGATTTACAAAGGTATCATTATGTTATGACTTTACTTGAGGCACATGACTATTAACTAATTCAAAATTAATTGAAAACCCATAACCACAATGACATATTACTTAACAATTAGTTAATAGTCATGTGCCTAAATAAGTCATAACATAATGATACATTTGCAGATCATTGGCTAATGATTAGCTAAAGCAGACAACTGGAAGTTGAAGTACATAGCTTTGATCCATTGAGGTAATTAACATATGAATGTACATTATTAGTTAATATAATATGTTATTAAGGAATTAATACATGATGACACGTTTAATTAATAGCAATTCATATATGACTTAATCTATTAATCATATAGAATGTTCATTAGTTGCTGATGCAGTAATCCTTAATTAATGGTTTAGTTCTTCACGAGTCATACATTAACTGCATTAGTTAAACATGAATTAATGCATATTAGTGCCCATATTGTAAAGTGTTACCATAAAGTGTAATCCAATTTTACATATTTTCACTCTCATTGGATGCATTGTGCTTTAGGAATTTTATTTTGAAATACTGACTTTTTGACATGACTTTGAATGGCTCCAGTAACAATAATAAAACAATTGAAATATGAAAAATAAGTTTGTCTTAAAATGTATCAATGCATTCTGTAATTACTATTTCATTAACTGATAGAGTCAAACATAGCTGTTTATACAGTATATCATTATTGTGCTACTAATGCATAAATACAATTATTATTATTATTATTGTAAACACGTCTACTATTTAGAAGAATTCCCAATGAGGAAATGCAATTACTGCAGTTCCATTACAGATTGCCATATGGTAACATGGTTATTTTTCCTGCTGGTACAGAGTGTCCATATGGCAACTTCCATGCTTTCTCAATTTTCTGTAAAACTGTGTTAGAAACGTAGATCTATTCACATTTTCAATCCAGATGTGAAAGAAATTTTGAAGAGCACAGCAGCAAGTGTCATGCTCAGGAAAGAGTGCTTAGAGAGAAAATGAAATATCATGTGGCTTAAAGACAGCATATTACTGGTTACATTAAAGACTGACCTTCATTACAGTGCAATGTATTGTACATTTTTAAGCAAATGAAAAGTGAAAGAAAATGTTCATATGTGTGATATGACAACACTATTATCGAGGTTATCATAAATGCTTTTAACACTCCTGATGAAGTTTTGTTAGTTATGCAGCAGCTAAATTATTTGTTTAGTGTGTTCAGGTCTTGTTAAGCAGCAAAAATATGTTTAAAGAACACAGCAAAAATGTAATTAAAGTGTATTATTGCTTATAATAAATCTTCCAGAATACTTTTTTATTCAGTGTTAGCATTCTGAGTATTATTTCTACTATGCTGGAATGTAATTTCACAAAATTTGCACAATCAGTACCTCAAAAGTGCAGAAGAGAAAATCTTAGCTATGGGCTATAATTGTAATTAGCACAAAAAAGCAGCTTAACCCCATGAAACTCACACTCTAGTAACAAGTAACAAACTTTGTTGATGAATAAATATCTCATACAAAATGAAAAATAATACGGTATAATGAAGACACTACACTCATAGAATCACTTCCATCAGTTTTGAACTTTCTGCAGCTTAAATGTGCCTGTGAATATGGATATTATCTGTTAGTAGACCAGGTCACTTCCAGAAGACCACTTTAAAAGTGGATAGAGCAGCTGACATTTATCAAAAGGGCAGGAGCATTTCATACCATTAGGACTTCTGGCTGTGTCTAGAGGGACTCAGCTAAACCAATCTAGAAACCAAATGTCATAGCAGCGTGTTCAGTCTATTCAACCTGTTTTAAAATCAAAGTGGTGAATGTATGTTGCTTTAGTGATACTAGCTCCCAACATCTGAGCGGTGTGGGCTTCTCCCTGTGTTTCCCTGGGGAAAGCATTCTTCATTTGCCCTGAGGATGTCCTTGCCTGCTCTGTCGGGCCTCTGTAGCTGTAATTCGGGTGATACATGTGCTACCCGTGACCTGCCTCGCATTCCTCTGTCTGCATACCATTATTACTTGGAACCTTTAATTGCTCTAGACGTTCATTTACCAAGTAAGGGTATCTTGTTCTCCATTAAAGTACTTGCTGTCTCAGTTCTTGTATGTGGATGGATTTAGCTTGGAAGGGGCCTGTTTCATTGTTGCATTTGTCATTGCAATCTACAAGGGTCAGAGGTCACTCTCAGCAAACATACGTCATCGGCTACAGTACCGAAGATTTTCTACTCACAAGCAGACTACTTTGGCTGACTGCAAATGTATTTTAATTGTCTCAAGTCTATATGTCAATGTCTACACTATTGTTTTTTTGTTTTGTTTTTTCCCAAAAGAAATTAACACTTATATTTAGCACGGACACATTAAACTGATCAAAGGTGACAGTAAATACATATATAAATGTTATAAAAGAATTATATTTCAAATAAATGCTGAACTTTCTATTCATCAAAGAATCCTGAAAAAGTGTATGACTGTTTCACAAAAATATTAAGGTGTAAAACAATTTTCATCATTGGTCATGACAAATGTTTCTTTTAAAATCAGCATATTAGAATGATTTCTGAAGACTCATGTTATTCTGAAGACTGGAGAAATGGTGTAGTAATATTCCACTGAAGGCGAGTTGAGTGCAAACGCATGTGCAGTTTATTGAAACAGAATACAAAACAAATTAAAACCATGGCATGAACTAGAGCACTTGACTTAGGCCACATCCACACAAAGACAGAGCTTTCCCTATCCAATCTTTTTTCCTCGTCTCAAGAAATATCTGCGTACACACGAAACCACTGAAACCGACTCAAAACGATATAGCATACATGCCAGACCAGTATGTGGCGCTGTAATTCTGCCACAGAAATACACTAAAAACAGGGAAGAAGAGTTGTGGCTAGAAGGGGTACAGCAATGGTCAGAGTGAGGCAAAATCTCACGATAAAATAACAATAAATAACAATTGTGTTTTATTAACACCTACACCTACCCCAACCCTAAACCTACCCTTACAATAATGCAAATACAGTAATTAAATGACGCAGTATTGATGTGCGCATACCCAGTGCCCGTAGCTGTATGCCTTATAGTCTTTACCGTGCGGGATGTGGTGTGATGACATCACCGTTTCACAAAATATACGGATTGGCTGTTCACACGAAAACGCAAGGGTGTCAGATTCAGATTTATCCTCTCTGGGACCCGGTTTCAAAAAATACCGGTTTCAGGCTCCTAAGACACCGGATCCATCTGGACAAAACGTATACGTATACAGCTAAACGCGTCTCAGTGTGGACGGGGCCTAAGACTTCAACATATACTGGAGCTGACTTGACAAAACACCAAAAGAGGTTACACAAACCAAGTTAGATATGAAACTATGGGGACATGAGGGCTATATATACACACAAAGACTATTGACTAACAAGAAACACCTGAACCTAATGAACCAATCAAAACATTATGTAAGACAAAAGGAACCAATGATAACACAAAGAGCAAATTAAGCATATGACATGATCACATGAGGGCAAGGAATCAGATGACAAACTAGGAACTATGACAATACAAAAAGACATTAACAAAAATCAAAACCTGTACTGTGGCTTTCCCCCTTCAAAAAAGGTGAATCCAGATGCCCTAGCTAAACACTCACCCAAAGCACAAAATAGTTCAGGTGGGTGGTGGATTGGAGGAGGTCCAGGGGGAGGGATGGAGGGCCAAGCCTGTGAAGAGGATGAGGGCCTGAAGCATGGATGGACCTGGAGCAATGTGGTGCAGTTGCAGACCTGGGCCATGGAGCAATAGTAGATCTGGGCAGTGGTACAGCAGCAGATCAAGTTTGTGGTGCAGTGACAGTCCTGGGCTGTGGTACACTGGATGAGACCATGGAGGATCAGGTGGCCATGGTAGATTCAACTGTGTTGGGGGCCACCAGGGCGGAGCTGGCAGATATGAGGACCACCAAGTAGCACAGATAACCTAGGGGAATAAGGGGGCCATGGTGGAACACAGTCCTGGGCAGTACTCCTGGCCGTGAAATGGAGTGTGTCTTCAGGGGAATCTTGAGTGGCCATGATGTGACGAAACTCTGGCGGGGCGGCCACAGTGACTGAGAGCACTGGCATGGTGAGTACTGCGGGGCCCCTCATCCGCAATTCTCACAGTAAATAAGGAACCACTCAGTAATAAAAAAGTCATTGTACTGGGCCAGAATCCATAGAACAGTGCCTTTAGGCTCTACTGGCTATCACGAGACCAAGCTCAATCTTTTAAGAATGAACATTGGTCTGCTCTGTATTTTCTGCTGCACAAGAGGCATGATCAACAAGCATTATTCAAATGACTCTGTACGCAATTGGATAGTCCTTCAACCAATCAGATCACAAGAGGCGTGATCATCGGGCATCGATCCATCGCTTCTCCATCTGTCATTGTGTTAAACCCGCCAATAGCGTACCAGGTGGATAAGCCAGTCTGTGATTGGTTCCCGCAAATGTGTAACAGAAGCAGGATAAATGAATGTACAGGTTTCCAGACTGAGCTGCAGGGCAAAATCAAATCGCCAGCAGATCAGGCTGGGTTTATCCAGTCTACCTTTAGGCATTAGATAGTTGAAATGATTATTAAGTCTTATTATGCCTTTTAGTGCAACGTCATTAAAGCACACCTGGTGGCAAACTGCACAGAACACCTCAACATAGTCCTCAATGGCCTGGTCGCCTTGACAGAGGCACAGGAGGTGAACTGCTGGGTTCATGAGGTCTAGCTTTCTGTAACAATATTCTACTGAAGGAGACTTGAAATTGCAAAGGATTGTGGGTGATTTAAGGCTGCGAAGGATACATCTGATGCGCCCTTCAAAACAGGCCGAAAGAAGGACACGAAACAAAGGCTGCCTTCCAAGGATCTTTCAAATTGAGATGGCCTTCAGCAACGTTTGATGACGTGGCAGCCGAGATATGCAGCCTTCGTAGGATCCAGCCTTCCATTTGAGAAATCACATGAGGGCAAGGCAAACCAACTATGACAAAACAAAAAGACATGAACAACTCCCAAAAACTAACAGTGACAAATGACAAACCATGACCGTGCTTTGCTATCAAAATGATCAATTCGATTTTAAAATACATAAAAAAATATTACAAAATTATATTATAAAACTAAATTGAATTGTGATCATGTTTTACAATATTACTGTTTTTACTGTATTTTTGATCAAATAAATACAGCCTTGGTGAGCATAAGAGACTTCTTTCAAAAATATGAAAGAATCTTGCTGATCCCAAAACTTTTAAAGGGATTAGTGTAGTTAGGTAGTGTATTCTTACTGAGAATTTCTTATTGAACTTAGACTTTTTTAGACTGTTTTAAGAACTGGATGAACATATATAACAATATTAATACATATTACATACATATTAACAATATAATGAATTCCTCTGTAAAGCTGATAAATTAGATTATATTTGCCTCCAAATTACATTTGCCTCCACATCCTTTAAGCATAACTCTCAAGTTCAAAGTTCTCACAACCTAATGTTGAAAATAAAGGTTGAATGCTGTCAAAATGTGCATGGTATTAAAAACTTTCTTTCATTATAAGCTAAAGTGTGAACCTGATAGACATTCTCAAAGAGCCAAATCTTTATCAGATGAACAAGTTTTAATAACGACTTACAGCTCTTATGGGAGGTTGTCCATTAAACTCAAACTAAAGAAAAGGACAGGACATAAAACGATGGCGCCGGTTGCTTCTTGAAGTACCTCTTGTGAGGGGACGAAATACTACCTGCTGCCTTGAGGATATTAAAAATGAAATACAGAGTCATTTGCCGCACAGGGTCAGCCTATACTGATCTGTTTTTGATTAAAAACAAGGAGCGTTACCATGATAAGGCATCATGTCATAAGTCTGATTTCAGCCACACTCAAAAAAATAAGCTGTTGAACGAACTTAATTAAATTAAGGACAACTTTTCCACGAAACTGAATTATGTTTTTCCAACAAAATCGAAATGCAAGTAATGATCAAGTAAAACATTTCTCACCACTGACATTAGGATAGTTACAGCTCATTGAGAACAGCACAGCCTAACCACAAGGTCTACACTTCACAATAATGGTAACCTCAAAAATCGACACAACATAACACAACTTTTAAATGTCGAATATAACTGTCAAATATAACATCAAACTTTAACAGGTCTTTCTCTTTACTAAAGAACACATTAAACAACACTTAATTTCAAGAAATGCACTGCCAAGTTCATTCAGCACAACATAAATGATTCATGTAGTCCCAAAACAAATGGTTTAGGTTAACTTAACATTTTACAAATTTTATTTCATTTAACTTAATAAAACTGAGTAAAATGGCAATTAAGTAAAAACTAAAGATTTGTGTTGTTTCAGCTTATTTTATTTAAATAAACTGAGCAAACAGCTAGAATATATATATATATATATATATATATATATATATATATATATATAATATATATATATATATATATATATATATATATATATATATATATATATATATATATATATTTTTTTTTTTTTTTTTTTTTTGAGTGCATTTTTTTTTTTGAGTGGACAGTAGTAGTGAGCTTCGGCCAAACCTTAATAATTTTCCATCTAAATGTGTGAGAACTCTCTGAACCCTAAAGCATCAGGCACTGCTTTTAAGCTTACAGGTTTTGGCTTTGATGAATCTCTCTTACAAACTTCTGTTTGGAAAATCTGTGCTCCTTCCCTTCTCTCTCGCTGGCTGACTCTATGGGTAGAAGAATCCACTTTGTTTCCTAATACTTTTGTAAGCTTTTGGATGCAATGATATTTTCATAGCCCAAAGACAGAAAATAACTCTTGACAAAATGCAATGAGGAAAAGCAATAGACTAGGGATATATTACTCTCAAAATATACTGTGGTTATCATCAGGAATAGCTAAGCTGAAACTGACCTATATTTTAGCACTGTAAATGTAGAATTTTCTGCATGGATGGCTTGCGTGGAGAAATCACTTTGTTGAGCTTAAACCATCGTGGGCCATAGCCAAAATAAAGTATGTTTGTGCTGGGGCTATACAGGACAATTGTTCAAGTACATGAACTAGCTGGGCTATTAAACCTTCTCCAGGTCAATAAACATTTATGATAAGAGCAGTCCCCTTTCAGAAAACCTTATTTTACAGTCCCGGTATGGCCCTGCTTTTCTCAGCTACATTGTGCCGAACACATTAATCCATCCAGAAGGGACTTATTCTGGGCTGTGGGGGCCACTCTGTCCCTCTCTTTCTTTTTGCAGAGGTTCAATGGCAGAAAATCCATAGCTTCTCTAAGAGGAGGAATTCCATTAGATAATAGATATGGAATCCATCTCGATTCCCCACCTTATCTTCTCTCAGGGTGAGAAATCAATACAGAAGCTTCTGCTCAACTGCCAACAATAACAATAAATTGATAGGCTTGTGGGAGAAGGAGAGTGAGGAAGAGCATTAATGGACAAAACGCCACATTCTTTATTGGCAATGATGCAAATCAAAGTGTTAATTGTGCAAATAGTCATCTGAATGAGGGAAGGCGGGACTAAACATGTATATATAACTGATTCGTTCAAAACCTTTGATTCATTCAGGAACTAAACAAGGGAATAGGTGTGTGTCATCAAAGTACCGCGAAAGAGAGCGATTAGGGAGCAGACGGCTCTGTATGCTTTTTAAAAAACGCTTCAAGTCGAACAAACCTAATGTCTTTGTGAGTCAGTCATTGAATTAAGTGTTCAACAGATTCGTTCACAGTATTGATGGGAGCCACATTTAAATTCACAACGATGACTGAGGAATAAACATGGCATACCACATATGCTCTTTCTATTGACCCATTTGACAAAGAATGTTTATTTATTCTTAATGTTGTTGGCTAGAGAAGCAAAGAGAGTTAATAATTTACATTGTAGATGTTTTTCTACATGCATCTGACACGTTGCTATGAATAGAATAACTAGCTTTTTGGTCATGGGAATATTGTGCAAAAGTTGCTTTAAAATTACTTCCTACATGACAAAATTTTGCCTACATGAATTGAATTGTCTGAATTTGTCTCCTAAACACAAATATTCTTTAATGATAAAAGCAAACATTAGGTGACATTTTCTGGTAGCTGGTTAACTCTATCATTCCTTTATTGACGACCATTCAGAAGTAGCTGTTTATTACTAACTTCTCCTAATTTCTCCATTGACTGACTAAATATTGTTTTGCAAGCCACATTTATTTCTAATATTTCCCAATAAATTAGCATGTTTTACCAGCACCCGATGGCTCTTACAAGTGTGAAATAGGCATATTTTCAATTCCAATGTTAACAATATTTGACTGTCTTCTGCCTTTTGTGTCACAGCTCCTGATGGTCACCAGTGAAGTGAATTCTGTGCACGTTCTTTTGGTGCCATCAGCCAATCAGAATTGTCATGACATAATCGTCATGCATCTCCAGAGTGTCAAGTCATATGTCATCTAAGGCTCAGGTTATTGGCTCAAACAGTTCTGTGGTCCCATGAGCAAAGATGACAGATTTCCAATCGCGTACTTACTCCTCCAGGTCCTGCACCAGCCGAACAGCTACCATTAAGATGAATGGGAATGTTAACTGATAGCTTTCTCCAGGTACATGACCTTCCTTTAAAAACACTGAACATCAACTGAATATCACAACCATAAATCTGTAACTAAAGGCAGTGTTTTCTCTTCTAACCCTCAACCTGCTTATTTTACTGACACTTAGCCAGCAGATGTCAGTCTTTTCTGTAGTATCAATGGCACATTCCAAATGGCATTGCCCTAGAGGCAGATTTAAAGACTACAGGGGTTAAACTGTCAGGAGAACATGTAATGGTAAAGAGAAAATGTTAATTAGGATGGACTTAATGAGAATGGCAAGCTCTCAGCACCATTGACTCAGCATTAGATGCAAGCTCTAACTATTAATGATAACATTATTCAATTTAAACTGCACTTGAGGCCTAATCATTTCATTTACATGTATGAGCAATCAGTTTAATCAATGGGTAACCACCGCATAGAGTAGAATCATGGTGTTTAGCCACAGAAAGAGTCATAGATACTTTATAAAGCAATCACAAGCCACTGCTGTACCATTTGGCCAGATAACTAGTGTTTTAGGAATAACACTTAAGAGTACATCATGATATAATGGCTCATCCTAGAAATTCCAGGTCAGTCATAATGAATGAATTAGCACCCAGACGTATTCTTCAGGAGAAAATCAAAACGGAACAATGGCACGCCGCTAATATATTTAAACCATGTCATATCTCTTGTGCCTTACACAACTTATCTATTACGGCTTGCGTGGGATCCGTTAGGCAGTTCCCTTTTTCATGTTGAGCCGTGTACGGAGGGAAGACCACCCTCATTGGGAATTGAGTGCAAGTTAATTTCAACCCACACAATGACACAATCTCGAAGACTGCAGAACAGTCTTTTGTGCAGCTTCTCTCCCCCAACCTAGTCAGTGGGAGGCATTAGCATCCCTGTCATCAGTGCCTGAGAGCCATCACTCCTTTGAAGGATTAACTTCATTAGCATGTTTTCATGCCACTCGTCTTCTAATTGCCCAATTGAAGCGCCCACTTGTTGTGCTTGTGAAACATGCCTGGACTCACAAGACCAAGTCCAGGACTTCATTCTGAAGGTTATCACTTTTGTTTTATCTTGTTATCTATCTATCTATCTATCTATCTATCTATCTATCTATCTATCTATCTATCTATCTATCTATCTATCTATCTATCTATCTATCTATCTATCTATCTATCTATCTATCTATCTATCTATCTATCTATCTATCTATCTATCTATCTATCTATCATATCCATCCATCCATCCATCCATCCATCCATCCATCCATCCATCCATCCATCCATCCATCCATCCATCCATCCATCCATCCAGCCATCCATCCATCCAGCCATCCAGCCATCCATCCAGCCATCATATTTCATAAATTTACTTTTGTAAGATCGCTTAATTTGTCATCTTTGAATTGTTTGAATAAGGGGTGTGGGCAAATTAATTCAAATACACACTTATGCATCTTCAATTGTACATTTTGTTCAGTCCTTTTGTACAGTTTATTGTGATCAGGGACATCATGCACCCTCTTATGGATCAGTGGCAGACTGGCTCACTTGGTATCCTAGGCAAGTTATGATATGATGAAAGGGAAAAGCACTTTAACAGTTCTTTGAAAGTATCACAGTTCAATTTATTCAAATATTCATGGCCATTTTATTCAAATGTTTAAGAAAAGAGAGTAAAACAGTGAGAGACAGAGTGAGATCTATTGCTTCAAACATTTTTTTAACCAAACAGAGAGAAGTGTCACCCTGCCTCAGTGACCACAGAGAGAGAGAGAGAGAGAGAGAGAGAGAGAGAGAGAGAGATGGAAATCAAAAGTAGTATGTATACATAGCCTGTGGTCCTCCTCTCATTTCCCTTATGAATCACAAATACAGATATTGCATGCTTAAACTAAAGCCCTTGCCCTCTTAAGTTCACTACATGATGTAATGTACAGGAAGGTATTTCTCAGTCTCAACCTGTCTGCTCATGCAAGTTCTCCAGTAATACGATACACATCTAAATGTTCTGAGAAAATGCTGGTCATTCTCAGACAAGGGCTTCATTTATTTCCCAAGAACGAGGCTCATTTTCCCGCAATGTAGCCTGGGCTGCGTTTTACGCAGCAAATGAAAGTCTTTAAGCACCCATTTTATGAACGTATGATGTAAGTGATGCTGTGTTTATGCAACATGCAAAGAACATAATTAAACACTAACTCCCTTTTTCTATTCTCTGTTGTTTGTGTAACATTCTGAAATCCCATATTTTCCTAATTTTACCTATGGTGTAAAAACAGTTGGCAAAATAATTTTTTTGTTATCTTCTGATGCACTGTATAAATGTGTGAACATTTTAAACTGAAACTGATATTGAAAACCCGACAGATTTGAAGCGAATGACAAAGGCTGTTAGAAAAGCTTTCAATATCAAAAATCCGCTCATAGATGTGGTGTATCTGAGAGATTAGAAAATGTTTGATTTAAGAACCAACAATCAATAGGCTTAAAAAGGTTATGTGGATCAATGTAAAATTGTTTAGTTCGCCAGCTCTATCATTTGATTATTGCCATCTTGAAGAACAGAAAACATCTTCTGTTAAAGGTGAACAATAATGTTCCTTAACTGTGCAGTTTGAGCACAGAAATTACATTTTTATTTTTGTTTGGAGGTCAGGGAGTGAGGCTAGGCAAATCTAGTGCTGGTCGGATACATTTCCCTGAATATGTCCAGCAGGCATTGAATCAAGAGGGAGTTTAGCCATCTCTTAATTTACTCTAAGAGCCACTGAGTAAGTTGATTCTAAAGCAACTTGTCTCATGTCATCTAATGGGCATAATTAACAATCAAACCGAATATGACAGTGAACTTTACTCTCACTGCTGCCCGTTTGCCGCTCCAAGTTCAAATGCTAAAATTAGCCTCTAGGGAGTGGAATAAATTCATTTTTTGTGGATTTGCAATTCAAACACACAGCCACACACATAGTACCGTCTATTATAAACTGGCTAAATTAAAAATTAACATTGTGTGCTGCTATAAACTTTCAGGGTTGAATATACTGTAAGCATTCCACCGACTGAACCAAGGCCTGTCCTGTCCAAACATCGTATGTCTTGTTTGTAGAAGAGGGGAAAATAAACCATTGGCTCTTCATTAGGTTCCAAATAAACCTTAACTTAGTCTTTATGTCCATCCCCTACCTCTCCTCTCAATCCTCTTTCTCCTCCTTTCTCTTCCTTCCTACATGGCCTGAGGGAGCAGTTAGATCTCTGAATGCTCTCACTCTATTGTGAGCTCACATTGATTGCCTCTACCCTCTCCAAAGCCAGTCGGGCCAGTCAGCATGGGGTACAGGCTGTCTGCTTTATCCACCGTGGCTCACATTTTTCTGAGAAATAAAAGAGGGGGAGAGAGAGTCTCGGAGTGAGTTCCTCCTCCACTCCTGCAAACAGAGAACCAGATGCATCTGTTTTACCCCCCCTCTTTTTCTCCCTCTCCCGCCTCTCCTCTCAGTGGCTGTACTCTAAAGGGAATCAATAGTGTACTTAAACGGATTTCTCTTGTGTCTTGTTGTCAAATACGTTGTGCACCTCTGCCTTTCTCCGTGTGGGCTGATCTTTGTGCGCTGCAGTAACGTCTCAGCAGCGCTCATTTATATGCCCTTGATCTGCATTTCCGCTCTTTGTCTGTTTTACACTTCTGTAATATCCTTTACACCTACCCAGTTAATGGTGCTTTGGCACAGTCGCTTGTGTTTCCTCTAAGGAGGTCTGTGAGGGCGATAGAGCGCTGTGTAAAGGAGCTGTAAATAATCTGTGAACGCTCAGTCTGTGTGTGAAAGCTTATGTCAGCAGAACTGAAACTCTCTTTCCATCATGTAGCTATGAAGTCCCAGCAGCATCAATCATTTCCCCTGTGATTGTCAGGGAATTAGCTGAGCTGTGGCACTCAGTGGCGAGCCGGTTCGTGTCATCTTGGGTCGAAAAGTGCAGCAAAATGTGGATATGTGTCCAAATTGTCTCATTTTTGTGTTATTTCATTTGAAAGTAGCTATTAATGTACTCATATTGACACCTGCAAGACCATTTAGGACATTATAACAGGGTTGAGTGCCATTCAGAATTGCTATATATATATATATATATATATATATATATATATATATATATATATATATATATATATATATATATATATATATATATATATAATTGCAATTTGAAAGGAAGTAGATTTAAAATTAAATTGAAATTCAGTGAATTGACAAACTTTGAATATTGGACTTTGAATATTGAGTCTTGTTTAAAAGTTTGAGAAAACTTAAAAAACCTTGAATAGATAGATTCAAATATTCTATATAGATTATAGATTTTTAAAAGAAGTATCTTATGCTTACCAAGGCTGCATTTATTTGATTACAAATACAAAACAAACAGTAATATTGTGAAATATTATTACAATTTAAAATAACTGTTTTTCATTTTGAATATATTTTAAAATGTAATTTATTGTTGTGATGCAAAGCTGAATTTCCTGTTTAAAAATTTTAAAAGAACAGCATTTATTTGAAATAGAATCTTAAATATCTTTATTGTCACTTTAATGCATCCTTGCTGAATAAAAGTATACATTTCTTTCCAAAAGAAAGTAGGGTATAATGCTACAAAAGTTTTCTATTTATGATAAATGCTGCTCTTTTGAACTTTCTATCCATCAAAGAAACCTGAATATTTTTTTTTTTTTTTAAATTCAACATTAATAAATGTTATTGAGCAGCAAATCAGCATATTAGAATGATTTCTGAAGGATCATGTGACACTGAAGACTGGAGTAATGATGCTGAAAATTCAGCTTTGCATCACCAAAATAAATTACATTTTAAAATATATTCAAACAGAAAACAGTTATTTAAAATTGTAATAATATTTCACAATATTACAAGTTTTTTTTTGTTGCATTTTTAATTAAATAAATGCAGCCTTGGTGAGCAGAAGAGACTTATTTTTAAAACATTAAAATTTCTGTTGTTAAATAACATTGCAAAGTGTTTAAATTCATGTTTTGACAGTTTTTATGTGTATACTGTAGTTGTACCACCTGACATGGAAAGTGTACCAATATACCCATACTTGAAATTTTCAGTTATTTGAGAGAGATCTACAATACAAATGCAAAAATATGCATGTCATGTCATTGACCCATATATATATATATATATATATATATATATATATATATATATATATATATATATATATATATATATATATATATATATATATATATATATATATATATGGTATAATAATTTCTTTGAATTGTAATTGAGTTAATTTCTCTTCCTGTCAATCAAATTTTCAAATTCAAGTTTCAAGTGTGACCAATTCAGTTCAAATTCACATTCATTAATTGAAAGGGAGCCAGATCTTCAGTTTTGAATTTTGAATTTTGCATAACACGTTCTCAGACCTTATAAATTCTATCTTGATTTCTTGCATCTGTGTGCATATGAAATTATACTGAGGTTCAGTCAAGCTAAAGTCACTCCACCTAAAGTCCATCCATCTTCTTGGCAGCCATCTGGTCATATTGTCTCAGAATTTAAGAGTTGAGGGCTTATCCACGAACACTAAGAGCTCTTACAACAACCAGCTTTGAACTGAAGTGTGCTGTTCATTGACTGCTCGTGATTTTGTTCGCATGAACCGTGGCATCTTTGAAGGACTTCACAAAAACATGATTAATGGCCCAGAACACAGGATATTACAAGCAGCTTAAAAGGTATATCACAATAGACACTGAGGTACTCACCATTGCTAACGCCGTGCTTTGATACTGATGTTACACGGGGATATCCATCTTTGCAAAAGCCATCTGAGGCACCAGTCATCCTATCGACAAATTCAACAGCATCTGTTAAATCACTTTGAAAGTCAGGCCATGATGAAGTGCCTCGAGTCGAGACCTTACGGAATAAGTGCATGTCAAAAAAACAATAAACAAAAAAACACACACATTCAAACCAGCCAGTCAATATGGACAAGGAAGTGTGGTTAAAACAGGAATTGGAAAACTAAAATATTTGAAACTGAGGAAAAGGGTGATTTGACATTGTCTGCAGCACTTAAATTGTCATTTGGCGGATCATGAACTCTCCTTCTAAGAACAGGACAGAAATAAATATGAATGACTGCCTGTGACCGATGATGTCATCTGCTAGATTTATCCCTGCCAACTTAGATAACTGTACAGGAGCAAGTGTCCTTGAGACAAAGTGCTCAGAGAATGGGGCCTGTGCATTAATGTCGACAGCGATGCAGTGGAGATGCTAAGATCAAAGACACTTTCTTTGAAATCACTGGCCAAAGACTGTTGGGAAATAATTGACAGATGGTAGGAAAAAAAAAAAAAATTCTAACGCTCTATTGAGAAATATGTTACAGTGTTATAATCATAACAATGAGTTCTTTGAATTGACAGGAAGTGTTGTTACACCATCGGTTTAACCAGTTATACATGAGGGCTTAAATGAGCACACTCATCCTGAGGTGACAGCAGAAGAACGCAAAAATATAAAAGACTTACAGTACAAAAATGTATAATTTGATTTGTAATCATGTTAATGGGTGAAAGAACAGGATCATCTAAGTCAGCAGTTTCTCTTAATTTGCTTTTGAAACATTTACACAAGTGTGCGAGCAAGCAAATAAAGAAACAAACATAACGGGCACAGACGGTATATTATGTTTTATACATTTCAATATTTGTTGTTTTGTTTTGAATTAAAATGAATAATTGTACTATATTGAATTGAAATGTTTAAAATGAAATTGTGGTGTCATGGGGATGGCATAATAGTTATAGTAAATTTGAATAAGTTCATTTTAAAAATGTTCATGTTTTCTATTAGTGCTGCAAGCAGTGATGCAGATTGTGTCAACAGCACTCTTTGCACTTGACACTAATTTGCACACTTCAGGGATTCATTGCAGATTTATAAACTATTTTAATTAGTAGCAGACAAATGGGAATATTACAGTGTTTACAGCACTCAACATTTGCCTGTATTAAAAACAATGATACCTCTTGTCATATATTGAGTGCTTTGCTCCTGTCAGGAGGAAAGAAATTACAAGTTGTAAAATCCCAGGCAGGGCATTTGCATATCTCCATATTTTAGGACATAAGTCACACAGGCAGGCATGCTGGAATTTAGCTCTGGTGGTGTGAGGCAGCGCAGCGTGTGCAGTGAGTGATTGTATCTGATGCACTACTAGACGCTCGCGCGGCCTCCCCCTGGTCAGTTGAGTCGCTCAGCATTGGCTGAGGAGGCAGGGGATGCGCGCTGTGTCTCGGCACTGTTGGAAGAGTCATTGTTCCTTGACGTCACCACTCAGCCAAGCCTGGCGCTGCTGCTCTCAAACATGTCTTTGTTATTCAGAGCTTTCCATCGGCGAATCGCAAAATACGGAACGAGCTGTTCCTTGTATTCGCGGGAAGTAAGAGGACTCGCATGGACGCACGTTTGTTTGTGTTTGGGGAGGAGATTTCTATGACAATATCTGTTTATATCAATATCGGAAATGGAAAAAAATTATTTTTATAATGCATTATTATTAGCTCTTTTGTCAAACATTTACAAAAACGATATTTATATGTTATGTAATTTTAAATAATATAATTTTTAAAAAATGAAGGAAAAGAGAAAATTATAAAAACAAAGTATGTGATCACAACGTAAAACTAAATAATACTTATATATATATATATATACACACACATGTATAGAGAGAGAGAGAGAGAGAGAGAGAGAGAGAGAGAGAGAGAGAGAGAGAGAGAGAGGCCTATATTAAATTACAAAAATAGTTTTTGTTTTTGTATATAATTGTGTATATGATTTGTACTCATAATTAGAATGGTCATATTTTTGTTGTAATTCGTGTCTACTTACATACAAGATAATAATAAAACTATAAGTACAAAAGCCCTCTTCGCTTTATAAATACTCCATTACAACAACAATTGCACTTTAAATCTGATGTTTTTGACATACGTTTTCATCAATATCCTGTAAAGGCATTGTGGTCTCCTTGGTTTGATTCAAATAAATTCGAGCCAAACGACATACTGTAGTATTCCGACAGCACAGAACCTGGCACTCGCGTGTGAATCCAGTCCGTTCATCTGCACACGCCGCCTGGTGTCTTCCAAAGGCGCGAGCGCTTTACGCGACTCTGGGACACATTTTGTCAGCAACCAGCAAGCATGGCTCTGTGGTAATAGAATAGCCCGTGTAATTTGACACTTCAACTTGCCGTGCACTACGTTAGTTGATTCAGACAGTCACACTAACGAAACGCCGTGCGCTTTTCTCTCAGTGTTTGTGAAGTGTGAGGGGAGAAAACAGATCGCAACTTCAAATCCAGGAGATTTTCGGCGCCGTGCTGTGATTGGACCTAAAAGTAAGTTGTGTTTTTGTTTTCCTATCATTTTCGCACCTTGCTCGCTGGGAAGGTTTTTATGCATTGCATTGAAATGAATCCGTAGCCTCCGCGCTAGCTCCAACCTCAGCTAACAATAGAGTCACTTAAAGTATCGCTAAGATGTGTACACATGTATTTCTGCGCAGGAAACAATTGCACTAACTGAAGCGTTGGCGATACGCTGGCTTTGTGTTTTCGAAGCTAAGCACTATTGAGCAATTTTTCCTGGACAGTGGCGTTCAGAGGAACGCGGAATTTGGCTGAACCGGAGAAGCCCACCGTTTACATACCGTTCAGCATATCGCTCTGGTGTGTTGCATTGTTCGGATGAAGAGGGCACTGTCATGCGGTGGACGGTTGGTTGGCACGTAGATGGGCACAATTGGATGGCTTCGTTGCACAAATGTAATTTAAATTCGCCGGGTCTTTTTGATTAGGTGAAATTATATTGTAGCTGCTTGATCAGTAACGGGAAACAAGGCTTTCAACCATGTGCTGAAATGTGATGTTTCATGCTGTGGTGTAGTAACAGGACAGCCGCGTTGATGCATCGTAACCGCTGATACATTGTAACATTTCGTCCGAATCTTGGATTCCGTGAACGCTCGAATGCAACATTGAAACAGACTTTGAGGACACGAGCAGTGTTGGGTGCCTACTGATTATATATGATCTGGATTTCGTAATCAGATTAGAGAAATCAAGTGTTTGCAATTAGCAACCATTTCGTTTCAAGTATTGATGATGACAGTTGACTTATGGATGGTATGATTGCATATGGGTTACATTGCCTAGTAGGAAACGCATTAAATAATGTTTAAATGATCAGCAGTTTGCAGATTGTGCCCATAAAATGTAAAATATACATGCAAAAAGGAATTTAAGCAGATATATTAAAAAGATTGTTGTGTGATACAGTTATTGCTTTCAAAAATAATGTCTGAACGTGCTAGTCTATCTATTTTACTATTATTTAATCTAAGGATTCTTAATTGGTACCTTTATTCATTTACCAAAGTGTCTTACAAACGAGGAATGCAAAAAGCGATTTATCTCAAGTCAATAAAGGGTCAGTAATACAAAGTTTCAGACATCGCTCAGAATAGTACTTGATGCTGACAATTGAATCAGTGCAAGACTTGATATAAGAATAAGTTGGCAAAGGTGATATAGGAAAATGTTTCTATTTGCTCTTGTTTGTATTTATTATTTTTTTAATCAAAATCCAGAAGTGATCTGATTAGTTCATCTAAAAATAGCCACCAATTATGATTTTAGCCATGCAATTTGTAATAAGCCCAAGATTACTTTTATAAGTAATCTAAGATACAATACAGTTCACACATGCCAAGTGTCCACCAAGTGTTCTCTGCGTAAGTGAACATTATACTCAAGACATCATTACAACTTTCAGCTTTGGTTAATAAGTTATTTACTGATGTGTTGTTGTTTTTTTTGTGATGAAACGTGACTCGTTCTTTATGCAGAGTCATGTTGATGCTTTTGATTCTTGAAATATTACATATTTGGTTATTGTAGGAGAGTCTTCTGCCAGTAGTACTACAAGAAGCCTAAACGCACAGCTGAAATTCTTTCTAGCAACAATTTGAGTTTACAGTAAATTGTCATTTGTTTTTATCAAAATAGGTTTTGTTTTCTCAACTAAGTTTTAACAGTTGTTGGAAATAGACACTTTTTGATTTTTGTAGGATGGTTCTTCAAAGTTGCCATTTAATGACAATTTCTTGGTCACCTCTTTAGTACTGTACAATCACAGTCAATGTTTACATGGCTGTGTGAGTGCTGATAATGTTAAAAACTTCCCCCTTTACTTCAGGGTGGATTGCATCTGAAACAAACGTGAAAGTACCTAGCTCTCAGCTCATTTTGTGGTGTTGGTTCATGTTATCATTATTGGAGGAGGCATATTGTTAAGGCCAATTATTGTTTGCAAATGTTTAAAAATGAACCCACACATAAGACTGGAGTCTAATTTGATGAGTCTGCTGGGGGTGCATTTTAAAACACAGTAGATTTACCCACCAGTGTGATGTCCCCTCTATGAGTGGCTTAACTTGTATGAGTCAGGAATGGAGAATGTGTCTAGGAGAGGAGAGGAGTTTATTTTCCTTCCTTCCTTCAGACAGGGGCCCCAGGTTGAGGATCATCATTACCAAGGGCAGAGGTTTTAGCCATAGTCATGTAAAGACACAGATAGAGCTCAAGTCATTCTGTCAACGGGACTAAAGAGGTATTGCGAAGGGCTTAATTGAGCTTAATGTGGGATTAAACGATTCCATAAAATCGTTGAAAAGTTGTTTTCAACATGCCAAAATAGAGAGAATAACGAGATGTCATTTGAACAAATTAACATGGTCAAAAAGTACCAGATTTTACACGCAAATTATTCAGTAACAGGTTTATTAGTTATTATTGCTCCCATCGCTGCATATTTATACACATTTGTGTCTCTATTGTGTCTAGGCTAACAAATGTGTTCAAGGTTGTCCAGTTTAGGAGCGTAGTCTAGATGATCTCTTTTCACATTCAAATTCTTGGCATGTGTGACAAAAGCTTGCCTAATTCACTGGGCTATTTAAGGGTGGGAATCGTGAGTGATCCAGCAATACAATATTATCATGATACTTGGGTCACAATACCATACATAAAGGGTTCTGTTTATAACTTATGGACTTTAAAAAAAAAAAAAAAAAAATGTAGTGCCGCCATCATTATTTCAGCATGAAACTTTTTTGAGGTCCCAAATTATTATACTGTAATATATGCTATAATATATTTGTTTCCCTCTAGACAACCTAATTTGAATTAAACACAGAGCTAAAGTTTGTTTAGTTTAGAATTTTAAGTTAAAATGTCCTTGGTACCCTTCACTAATAGTGTTTCATACTGCATTTCACCATTTGCTTGCTTATAGCCTGAATAAGAGACAATATGTGTTTTACCTGCTAAAAATACTAATCAGTGTTTTGACAGGTTGACATTTAACTGTTAGCACACTATTGTGGTGAAATTGTGAAATAGTAGGGCCACATTCATTCATCATAAAGCTGAACAGTTGTCTAGCCACCACCCGCACACGCCCACTCTTGAACCTGAGTCGGGCTTTGTTTGACTCCACATGCTGCACTGTGGATCATTTATTACGCTTAATACGCTGATGGCCTTTTTTAACAGTTCACATTACGTCTGCATAACCGCCTGCTCGACTTGTGTGTGCGCACTTTCGTTTCTGTGGCGATCGGGGTTAATACGTTAACGTGAAATGTAGCCTCCGAACCACAGATTATTCAGACAATAGGAGTGCATGACTTCTTATTTCCTTGCATACTTACGGATATGTTGTTCCATTTCATCTTGCGGTTCGTGACCTCGGTGAAGCAGAGGGAGAGGGACTTTTGATTTTAATTACATGCATCTGCGAAGAGCGTGGCGTGGGACCGAATCTGCTTCGAGGCTGCATAAGTTGAAAGCTTGTTGAAGGCTGCCTCCGACTCTCGAGCTGACAATGTGACCATGGATGCACTGGGATGCGATGTGCAAAGCATTAGCTAGCTGGTGCCATTCTAAGTGCTTTACCCCTCAGATAGGGACTGTCAGGCCTACAGTGTCACAGGCTCATGCATGTTTGATTTGACGCTCTTTGAAAAATGAACGCAGAAGATGTCACAATGGCTGTATCCCGTTTCTGTCTGCAAGAGCAAGTACATTGAATCAAAAATGACACCCAGCTACTTTTTCTCCCAATGCAAGGGCTTGATATTTGGCACTATAGGACAAAATGTCTCCACCACACTGACAATTTTGGATGATCACAAGCAATTACCTTAGTTTTCCGGTGCCAATAAAAGCTTGCAGTGCTTTGAAGTCTGACTGCCGCTGTGTGCTGTGCAAATCCAGCTTAAGCAAAACAAACATATTGTCCTCAACCTGTTTTCTTTTGACTGAGGCAAATTAGTGTATATTCAGTGAGCCATGTTCTCCATGCTAAACTGTTAAGTCCTGCTACTCTTTTAAAGAGATCCATCTCTCTTTGAGAAACAAATATCTGCGTTAAGTACACAGATTCTATAGGTCTATAGAGAGTCAGGGCTCGGTTTCATGTCGTTGAACATATTCGAGTGATGCAACTGGTTGTACAAAAGCTGTTTAATAGATATTTCAACATACTGAAATTCTGCATTTATGCTTTTTTGAGCAGTGCATGCATGTATGCATTTATTCAGACTGCGTTCTTTTTATGTATTGAAATACTGCCATGTATTCCATCATGTGGAAACCTTGGACCATGTCACCGCATCTGAGCTGTCTTTCCCTGTGTGGGAGCAGGAGATTTCCCTCCGTCCCTGCGAGTGATCGCTGTGTTTCTGAGAGGGACGTGCAATTACGTTCAACACAGCCCGGGGGATTCATACATGTTTTCTGACAAAGTAAATTAATTAGGTTTTCTTAGGAAAGATAAATATTATTTCTCATCTAAATTTGCCTTTTATGGGAAGGAGAATTTGAGTTTGAGCGCGCCAAATGACACGCGCACACATAACCTTGGCTTAGACATTTGCACAAGGTGAGACTAAATGAAAGCTGAATGAAAGGCATAAGATGTCAGGAGAACATGACAAATGGACGGTGGCGAATGAAATTCATAATAGATCCACCAAA
Source organism: Paracanthobrama guichenoti (assembly GCA_018749465.1). NCBI lineage: Eukaryota > Metazoa > Chordata > Actinopteri > Cypriniformes > Gobionidae > Paracanthobrama > Paracanthobrama guichenoti. Next base: position 26,016,118 of record CM031955.1, on the reverse strand, counting down.
TCCCTTAGTGTCGCAGGAAAAAGGTGAATTTATATTAAACAGTAAATATGCATTTGATTTGCTTCCCAGTTTTCTCTCTCTTTGCTTGTAGATACTTGGATAGACCCCCCACCCCCAGGTCTATTTTACTTATTTACTTGATATATTTCAATGTTTTTAACAGGGATGCACAATATATGGCCGATATGTGTTCATTTTTTATGTTATCGTTGTACGATAAGACGATCTTGGGACATGGCTTTTAAAGTGAGACTTCTGTTTTTGTAATCAGGCTTTAAGATTTAGATTTATCGGCCAATATATCGGTCATCATGCTTGAATATGTAACTTTCACTAGGCACCCAGTTGTTGTATGATCAACCAGTCAATAATTATACTGATTCAGTCTATATACCATATTTGCGGCATTATTTAACGCTAACGTGTCTGTGTTCGTTAATTTGTGCGTCGTCAGTAGATCACATGCAGAACTGTTCACTCCCATTGGCGCTTTTTTGGGGATTATGCTCTAATATTGTTTAGTAAATCTGGCCCATATATTCAGCTGCAGCAGAGCGCCACTGCACTGATATGGTGTAATGTCATATTAATCTTGCATAGTATGTTGTTAAAACAGCTCTTTACATTTAAGCGGTTTTCTCATTTTGTCATATCATGTAGGTATCATTCTGATTTTTTTCCATGTTTTTATTATCTGGATTCTGATTTGTCAAAATCACAGAAGCTCACGGCCCAGAGCTTTCTTTAGCACTTATTAACCGTTCAAGGCAGATCTCACAATGAAAATGTATTCCATCTGAGAACACACCTCTTGCTCCACAAATACACTTCATGCATCACAGCCTCCGTGCAGAGCTCATGAGGTGACAGCTGTAGGCAACAGAGAGACGTTCATGGAGTGCTAGTGCAGACTCGGCGCCAGATAGAGCATGATAAATCCAGAGCCGTGTAAGTGTGTTTGTCTGCGCGTGTATGTCCAGGCTCAAATTGGCATGCAATGGCAAGCACCACTTCCCAGGTAAGTGCTGTGTGCCCTGGCTCTTAATGACTGTTTCATAAGCCACACTCTTGGTGGCCACTATGTGCCCTCCCCTCTCGTTCACCCCTGCGGTTCTGAACCAGGCTGCTTCACACTATATGAGCTCATGTCTTTTAATATCTCTACCTGGGCTGTTCAGATAAAGAACCATATTAGAAACCCCAGAGTGCAAATATTGTAAAATGGCACTTCTGGTGTTGTTTTTTTTTGGCTCAGCCTTGTCATAGAAGGAAAAGTAGAGTTGATTTAATGGTGGGCTAGTGTCTTAGAACTCCAAAGCAATTAGCTGTTTTTTCACGCCAAGTAGTCAGACGTTTATTTATGCTGGAACAAATTGAAACACTAAGTTTTGTGTCATCTGAATACCACCACAATAAAGTTGTCAGCTATAAGAGGAGCGATAAGAGTAAGTGATATTGCGAACTAAACCTTGATATTTCATATCTCATTCTTGCGCGCATCTTCTGAGAAAACAGAAGCCATTGTTGCACTGATCATTTATCATTGCTGTAATGAGATTAAACTAATCGTGTATTCCAGAGACAGCAATGATACACTGTGTGGGGCTTGCCAGGGATCATCTTCAAACAGTATTTGTCATTGTCTCTCAGTGCTTTTTAATTAACTGTTGACAAACAGCGTAAGCCTTTTGGGTGTTATGATTTAAAAGCAGTCCCATTTCAGTGTCGTCCTAAAATATGGTTTCTTTAAAGACAAAAGCTAGAGAGAAACAAATATGTTTTGCTATCTATTAGACAAGAACTCTGTTAAAAAATCTAGCTAGCTGACTTTGGAGACTAAAGCAACTGTAACCTTGAAGAGATGTTTCACATAAAACATAAAATTCATTATTTACTCATCCTTGTTTCATTTCAAGCGGAACACAAATTATATTTTGATTTTTTTTTTTTTTTTTTTTTTTTTTTTTTTTTGTCCACACAATGAAAATTAATGTTGTTTAGCAGGACAAAAAAGGACACTTTCTTCAAAATATCTATCTTTTATAGAAGAGAAGTGATGCGTTTAAGAAAAATATCCATATTTAATACTTTACATCAATACTATACATTTTTATCTCTAACTTCCGCTAACTGTCGTACGCGTGTTCACAAGAGACTGGCCTTCCAGGATATGACGTAGGACGCTCCGGTGAGAATATGCTAGTTCTCACGAGAACCAAGTTTTGTTTTCGCTCTGTCCTCTGCGCTTCAGGCGTTTATCACCGGAACTTACGCAACGCCCGCGTCCTACGTCATGCGCTGGAACGCCAGTCTCTCGTGAACACGCGTACAACAGTTAGCCGAAGGTTAGAGATTACAGTTTGTAAAGTTTTAAATATGGATAATTTTCTTACACAAACGCCTCGCTTTGCTTCAGAAGGCCTTTCAGAAAGACCCCCCGGAGCCGTGTAGATCTTTTATGATAGTTGGATGCAAAACAGAAACTGTTCACTGCCATTATAAAGTTCGGAAGAGCCAGGACATTTTTAATATAACTCAGATTAAATTTGTCTGAAAGAAGAAATGTACACCTAGGATGGCTTGAGGGTGAGTAAATCATGGAGTAATTTTCATTTTTGGGTGAACTATCCCTTCTATTATTTTGAATTGCTATTTCCGTTTTAGTACTTCAACCAAAGTCAACATTTCCAATTTACCTATTTTTTTTTAAGTTTAAGTTTTTCATCTAAAACATATATATTATTTGATTTCAGATTTATTTCAGTTACCCAAAACTATTTTTTTAATGGTTTTTGTTTTAGTTACCAATAACAACACTGCCAATTGGTCACTTAACAAGTTTCACGATGGCTGGAATGCTCCCTTAGAAGGCAGCTTCCTATGTAGGCTTGCTAGTTTTTGAAACCAAGCTTCCGAGTAAGTAGTTTTCTTAAACAAGTTCAATGTTTCATTAGTGGCTGCTGAGATCGTTAATCTGCTCTTTCAGTAGTGAGCTTGTTGCTGATGCATAAGCAAACAGTGTTCACATGAAATGTTTTAATTGCACATTAACCCACTGCTGGCATATTAATCTGGCATGCCTTAAAGACGGCACGGCATCTTTTACATTCCCCGATAGTTTTCTGTGCCGCTGTGGCCCTGGGTGAGACGTTGAGCATCAGAGTGAATTGTTGTTTTATTAGCTAGATTGAGCCGGTGGCGCGCTGCACGTTGGGTGCGTGTCCTCCGAGGACGCCTCTGAGAGCTCCGCATCTGCAGTAAGTAGTCACCAGGGACGGATGGCACATGCCAGCTCAAATTTTCACGGCGGCCCTCAGACGAAAAACAGCAGACCGGGAATAACATGCAGATCTTTTTTCCCCTGTCACCATCACAGATATAGGAAAGCAAAGCACCTTTTTCAGGACATCTCGAGCGTCTAATCAATATTACTGAGTGTTATTGAGGTTGGCTTGCTGTGCCTTACCCCGTTCTAGCTCTCGAAGGCTGCCTTCGTGCACATGGCTGTCTAATTTTCTCTGGAATTCTTTTGACTCTGGGACACAGGAACAGAGGAAACTCAATCTGGAGTGCCCTGAGGGGTTCCTCTGCAAGAGAATTCCCACCCAGATAGTTGCCAACACCCACACAAACATTTATGTAGGTTTGTTTTCAAGGAAGAGAGCGCAAACCTCAAACCTGCGTCACGCCACAGCCATCGACAACCGCAGAAGGCGAAGCAGCTTGTTTATTAGTGGGCAGGTGGGAAGTGTAATGGCAGTTGAACATGTGTACAGGGGCCACTGCTTATGTGCCGCAGTATCATTAATTAGATCGCAAGTTGTACTAACAAAGAGCCGCAATGTACATGCTTATTTATTTAACGTGTTGGCCCATTTTGTGTTTCACACTTCATTCTTTATAGAAAAATGGAAGGGAATACTGTGTCTGAGATTGATAGAATTTATTTAGTTTAATTAAAGGCACAATGTGTAAGATTTTTGGTTTAAAATATCCCAAAACCATTAGAACAATGTTATGCATTTTGTTGACTTGTGTACATTATCCAAAAGGTTTCCAACAGTGGTTAAATCAGCTATTTTAGCCAGTATACTGTCCTGTGTCATTGCATCGCCTGCCAATGGCGTCATAGCATTGCCCTCGATTTCCGTTTTTATTTATGTTGGAACCATGGAAACACTCTTTAAAGTCGGCATGAAAATAAAAATTGTACAATTCGTATTTAATATTGTAGTGTTTACTATAAATGATTTATCTGTGCACTTCATTTAATAATAAAAAAAATGCATTTACACCTAATCTTTCATCAAATATGTCAACCTTCCCTCCCCCTTGAAACGACTTCTCATCTCTTCCTGTCATGTGCTATGGCGCGAGGGCGGGGCTATCGCGCTCTGTCTAGCTTCTACGCCGCCTCTCAGAAACCTGTCACTGATCGCAGCAATTAGCAATATGATGGTTAGGTGCATTTTTTTCGGTATACAAAATACTTTCTTCAGGAAGGACTTGATTCAAAAAGAGAGAAATGTATGAGAAATAAAAGCTTTTTTTATGTAAAAAATACTCAATATAGTCGGACGATCAGCTTGTCGTGACGGCTCGCACTTAGGAATGCAGCGTGTCTGAACGCGCTTGCGGCGCGTCCCCCTTACATAGGGAGAACTGAGAAAAAAAGTTTTACAGAAATAAAGCCATACAAGGCTTAATGAGTGAAATCTGTAGCATAAACCAGTGAAAAGTGAGGAAATGTGCTCAGTAACATGTAGAAAAGATTTAGAGAGAAAATAAGTTTATTTAAGAGAGAGATCGAGTTTTTCTCATTCTCATCGTCAGGCTCCTCAATAAAAAATGCTGCATGGGAGGGTACCGATCAGAGACAAGAGTAATCCTCCACAACTGAGTGCAAACTAGCATTCACATCTGCGTCCATTTTGTTAGTAACGCCCAACTTCTAGCGATCCAATCAAGCCCCACCGTACATCTTTTTTTTTCTAATTTCAGTAGCCGTTTTACTCGGATATATGGACGATCTCAACTTCCGTTTCATACCGACTTTAATATATTATGTATTTTATTAGCCAGGTGAGCAACTGTTTGGATACCTTTATTGACAGAAAACAAATCATTGTTATATAGCTCAACATGGTGAGTCTTATTGTTTGAATTTCTTGTTTTCTTAACCTGTATGAGTAATAATTCAGCACTTACGGCCATGTCATTAGAATGAAATAGAATGTGAAATTTAAGTGATCAAGCGTAACTAACAAATTTCAAGTTCAGGGCAGAAGGAGGTGAACGTTAAACATAACTTTAATCATAACTTGAATTGTATAATATGCATAAACAATACTGAACGAGTGGCAGTGGCCGGCTGCATTATTGTTTTGAATAAGCGACCTCTAGCAGTGAAACTTACATACTGTGCCTTTAATTAAATATATTTCAATGTTAATGTTATTGCCTTTGTAATTAGTATTTTTAGTGTCCATTTATATTTGCTTAATAGACGTTTTAAGCAGTGTCTTGCAATGTGACATGCTATAAGCTATCTAAATCGATTGTATTGTCTTCTACATTTGCACTTTTTTTTTTTTTTTGTACTACATTCATTGGTCACACCACAGAACTGCAAATCTATAAATAACAAAAAAACTTTTTATTTGTCAACTGTCTGCTTACTTTTTATAGAGTGGCTATGTGTAAAATTGATCCTTAAAAAAAATCCTTTTATCACATTGCAGTGATCGGAAATGGTCTGTTGTGGTTATTTGTTAGAAATTAATGTCCTTCTCTGGTAGTCTGTTGGAATGAAATGGCCAAAAATGTGTTCTGTGATATTCAGTGTGTTGTTATAAAGAGCAGTGTAGTCCCAAGCACAATTTTGTGTCAGGCCATCAAGGTCAATTGTGCTTTTTGTCTCTATATTAAAATAAAAATGGTTTATTTAGAAGGAAGAACAACAGTGTTTTGTCTAGAATTGACCCTAATAATGAGGCGGTGTACCCCGTGTTGTTAGCTGCAGCTGGTGTCTAAAGAATTACCACACGCCACTGCCCTCTGGCTATGGTTCGCCAGCTCATCTGATATTGAATAATGATCGCGGCTGGCTTGTAGCAAACCACCATTCCAAGTGTCTGTCACTTTAAGTGACTTCCACAATGGCAGCCTTTTTCTCCACCCTGTTTGGTGGTGGCTTCTTTTAAAGGGGTGAATTGAGAGCGCTCGGGGCCTGCGTCTGTACTAGCGTGTTTCCCGTTCTTGGCCTCCCGCGAGTGGAGGGGGTTGGCGGTGGCAGTCACGTGAATAGTAATTGTATTTGTGTTGGGTTCCTTTCAGGCTGTCGCTGTAAATCTGTTTGACTCGTCACTTTGTAAATCATTATGATGGCTAAAAGCCTTTTTATTGAATTAAGGGAGGGGGAGTTGTTCTCCTGAGCAAATGTAAGATGGCTTTTTTTTTTGTTTGTTTGTTTGCCCCACGCTCATCTTGGGTAAAGATAAAATTCAGTTTTTGTGTGCTTCTGTTAGAATTGCTTGCTAAAAAGGGAACGTTGTGCTTGTGTTCTATATTTAGTTGTGATTGTGTTATATGATTTTGTTTTAAAAGACATTAAACAAGATGTTCAAGATTTTGAATCAGAATCGAATAATATGCTAAAAAAGTTAAACTCTCATTACATTGCAGATGGATTTGTATGAGGTGTTCCAGATGCTACAAGAAGATTGAGGAATATTTTAAAACTTGGAAATTGTTTTAGCTTTGGGTCAGACTGGGTGAAAATCATTAGATGAGGACTGTCAAACTCAGAGTGTCACTTACTAGCAAAACTGGTTTCGGCTGACAGAAACATGACAGAGTACATCATGTCCTGAAGATCAGCAAGATCAGCTTGACTTGTTGTCTGATAAACATCTCCGTGCTCCTCTGCGCTCCCCTCTGCCAGTGGTGGCTGGCATCATGCGTGGCGGCAGGCATTTGTCACTCTGAGCTGATGTACTGTCAGTACACACGCTAAACAGGATAAGAGAACTACGGATCTTCTTTATTCTGTTACTTGTTCGCAGAGGCAGCAGGAAAGTCATGCTTTTGAAAAAGATGTCTTATCGTTTCCATAAAGACAGAATTGTCAGCTGAAATGATGTTTCTTGTTGTTAGAGATAGGGGTGTTATGAACACGGGTTTAGAATTGAATGAATGAATGAATGAATGAATGCCCTTAAGTGTCAGTTGTATGTTTATACACTGAAGGTCTCAAACAGCTAATGTCAACTGTTGGGTGCAGCTGCTGACGTCAGAAGAGTGTCCTGCTTGAAGTTGCTGTGAAGTGCTGTTCGCAACCTATTTTGCTTCTGTAATGTGATGTATTTCTGAGTGAAACAGGATACTGTTGAGAAAACAAAAAAATGTAGGGCAGGATTGCGTTTATTGCAATTGATCGGCTTGTGAAAAGTTGCTGCTGCATAAAGGATTGTAAAGTAAGAGGGATTCATGAACTAAAAGGAATGTTCTTTCGGAAATGTAGCAGGTTGTTTAATTTTGATTAGAACTGTAAGATGCATTGGGGATATTTATTTATTAATTTTTAATTTGTATTGCATATCTGCACGCTCATGTCCTCTTTGCCACGTTTAATGCTCACTTGGTAATCTTTTAAAACACTAACAATTTAATAAAACTGTTAAATATGATGAACATATCTCGAAATGAATATTCAATTTAAATACTGTATATTATAATCTTGTGATTTTTCTACATTGACTTGCATTGAATTTAGTTTATAGTATTTTATTTTTCATTTATATTTTTATACATATTAAATACTATAGAATTTTAGGTAACACTTAAGTTTAGGGTCCAATTCTCACTAATAACTAATTGCTTATTAGCATGCATATTACTAGGATTTTGGCTGTTTATTAGTATTTATAAAACACATAATGCCTTATTCTGCATGACCATATTCTATAACTATTAATAAGCAGTATTTAGGAATTTACTGAGGCATAAGTTGTAGTTAATAGTTAGTTAGTAGTTAGTTTACAGTTAGTTAATAGTGTGAATTGGACCTTAAGCTAAAGTGTGGCAATTTTAATATTGACCAGTTATCGGTTATCAGCCATAACACAGAAAAAAATATTGATGATATTTGATGTGTGCATCAATACTTATGTGATTGCTTTGAACTGTCTTAAAATGGTGATCGTAAATTGGGTTTGTTTTGTTCCCAAGTTGACTTCACCAAAGAGAAAGTTGATTTTATGTACTTTAATATGTTTGTACTCCGGGAGGGCTCGAGGTTCCTGGAAGTATGCACTCTGATGGTCAGATCCACTTTTGTAGTACGAGGGAGGAAAAACTGCTGGAATTTCTCACAGTTGCCTGTCTGACAGAGTAACAACTCAAGCTGAAAACTCTTCTGGAAAATATTGATGTTGGAGGAAGTCAGTAGCTGTCACAAGTGCGGAAGACTTTGTGCATGGCGATGATGAATGTGTCCTTGGCAAAACGGTTACATATCCAGTGCTTTTTGGAGTTTTAGTTAAGCATTTGGATATCATCTTGATCTCGTGCAGTTTGTTTCCTAATTAGATTTCAGTTCATTTCAACAGCCATAGTATCAGTCTGTAATTTGGTAGTTTCAACAGTGTATCGTTTCTACAAATTGGTCGTGACAATTGAGGAGAAGATTAATAATTATATCCCATTACTGTAATAGACGCCCTAAAACTGCCTCCTGGATAGATGCAGCTCTCAAAGGAGCGTGGATTTGATCATTTGCTTAGGCTTCCGTGAATTATCTCAGAAGTGAATCTGACATTTTGTTTATTCAGTTTTCCCACAAAGTATTGTTCAGTGAAAGATGGTGCAGACAGATTGCATTTGGGCCTGTCAGTCACAGGTGCAGTCTTTTCCGTCTCTGATAGCTAATTAAGTCGTGACACATGTTTGGCAAGATGCCCACGTCCCAATGGATTATGAAATTATTATAGAAGGCATTCAGAATAGAGGAGCAGAAAGATCAATATTGCATGTTTGCATAAGCTCATTACTAAAGACTTCAAACGCAGGAAACATTTCTGTTGTATTATGTAGTGGTTAACACGTGGTAGGCCTCTTACACTCTTGTTGCTAATTTGCTAGCCCAATTATAAATGTAAAATTAGATGCATTATAAACAAATATACAGTTTGTCAGCTTAATTTACTTGTCTTATTCGAAGTAAACACATGCTTCATCATTTAAGGTGTTTCCCTGATATATGTAGAAGTTGTCTAGGGCATCATGGATGGCCATAGAGCCATTGTTTACTTGATTTTTGCATTTTAAATGATGTTGCGTCTATTTTACAAATCAAAATTTGCATTCAAATATTTTTGCTCATTAATCATAGTCAAATTGTGGCATGTCGTGACTTGTATATGGCATTATTTGTTTGCATAGGGTCACAAAAATGCGAGCACAATTGTTTTGCCTCTTTACAAAGCTTGTACCTTCTACTTTCATATACAGTTTGATAAATTGGTGACTGCTCATAATGACTAACACAGTCAAATATATGAAATTGTGAAGGGTTTGTGTTTTTGTGGGGTGTTGGTTTCAGTTTTTACTGAGTGACTTTTGCTTGTACTTGTTGTACACTCTGTGACTGAAATCAAATAAACAAGATTGACTGGATGAGAGCCAAGACACATTACTGGCACAGGGATTGCTGTCAAAAACATCTCAGAGGATAATTAGCTGTGCTCTATCACTGCCGATTTCGCTTCTTAAAGCCATATTTATGTACACAATGCCCAGGCCTGTTAAGTCTAGAGGGCGTGTTATAACTTATTACTTTATTGCTAAGATAAATATTAGTTTCCTGTAATTTACTCAATAATAACATATTATTTGCTAATAATGAGTCAGATTATATACTGTCACCACAATTGGAGTGATACATTGCAGAACACCCACTGAATATTTACCTTTTATAAAGACTGGCTGTTATGTGGCTTTATGGAAGTGGTTGGTGTGTGTTCAAATCGTCCTACTTGTTGTCCAATTCAGACGTTTAAAGTCATTCGGTCATGAATAGCAAGTGGGTGTTGTGCACTCAATAATTCCAGGATATTTCCTGTCTGCTGTGATTCCTCTGTTAGCCAAAGCTGTCTTGTAGACTAGGGATGGGAATCTTTTGGAGTCTCACGATTCGATTCAAATCTATTCTTTGGGTCATGATTCAAATAAAAAAATCAATTCTCAATCGAATATATTGAACCATTTCATTCATAATAAATTACATTTCCTGTCTTTTTGTAGGATATTGGTAATACTATTTATATTGTTTATATTTGTTCCCCTGGTATAGTTTTGCCATGTCTGCTTAATATATTGTGTTTTTTAAGGGCTTTTTTGTTATAGCTGGCAACCTTTCACCTGGAACTTTAATAAAGAGTTCAGAAGCGAGTAGAAGGAGAGCAGCAGTAAGCAAACTGAACAGCAGCTACTGTTAGTGTTGATTGGTTGGGAGTTATTTAATAAAGTAGTTGCAACCTTGTAACCACGTTATTATTTTACTCTAGCCCGTGAGCACGTGTGCATCTTTTGTAAGGATGTGCACGAGCACTCAGACGTGACTGCGACGATCGATCATGAAAACTATGAAATTAAAAAAAATATATTTTTACTGGCGAAATAGTAAAACGGTGGTTTTGAAAGCGCACAGTGATGCCAGAAAATACAGTGCAAGATGTGCAGCACCAATTGTAACATTTTAATGAGAACACTATTGTAATAGAATGTTGTTAGCTCTTTGTGCTTTAGTTGTTCATGTTTCAGCGGGAAGAGCACATCCACAAAGGGAGTTACATTCAGACAAGCACGGTCAAGTTCATGTGTGCATTCGCACCCTTTTGTGCAGACAGTATTACTTTTATGTTGTGTGTGTGTATATATCTTAAAGGAACACGCTGAATTTTTGGGACTTTTACCGTATCCCCCAGAGTTAGATAAGTTTATACATACCATTTTTCATCTCCATGTGTGCCATAACTCTGTCTGACGCACACACCGCTAGCCTAGCTTAGCACAAAGACTGGAGGTAAATGGCTCCATCTAGCCTACTGCTCAATAAGTGACAAAATAACGGCAACATTTTCCTATTTACATGTTGTGACATGTATAGTTATGTTGTGTACTAAGACCGACGGAAAATTAAAAGTTGCGGCTAGAATCCTAAATATGGCTAGGAATTATTCTCTCATTCCTGCGTAATAATCCAGGAATTTTTGCTGCCGTACCATGGATGCAGCAGGCGCAATGATATTACACAGCGCCTAATAATATATTTGTCACTTATTGAGCAGTAGGCTAGATGGAGCCGTTTACCTCCAGTCTTTGTGCTAAGCTATGCTAGTGGTGGGTGCGTCAGACAGAGCTATGGCACGCACAGAGATAAAAATGGTATGTATAAACTTATCTAACTATGGGGGTGTGGCGAGGTAGACGAGCGAGAGACATGGGAGGAGCGAGTGAAGACTCGCAGGTGACACTCTCTCTCTATCACGCACCGGTCTTCGCCTGCTTCTCCCATGTCTCTTGCTCGTCTACCTCGCCACAGGGGGATACGGTGAATAAGCTAAAGTCCCAAAAAGTCGCTGTGTTCCTTTAATCTTCCTTTAATGCGTTTGGACAAGTTTATTAACCGGCTAGCAAAGCGCTTCAGTTTACTGGTGTTCATTCACTCTTCAGCATTAGTTCAAACAGCAGTACATGACATTGACTATGATTGAGTTATTCTGTTTAGATGTAAAAAACAAAAAAAAACAATGCTTATATTTTTAATAATCCGGCAGTGTCTTTTTTTTTAACAGTAGGCCTATGTTTAAAATAATTTTTCATCATGGCTTTGAAAATGCGCAAGGATATTTGGAATCACTTGATAAAATACAGTTAGTGCCAGATGTGCAGCGCCAATCTGCCATATACATAATGAGAATGTTTACACATCCGTTTCAAGCTACATTCAAATGTGGTTTGAAAGTCCTATTCGTGTTTCTGGAAATCCGACTGTTCTGATCAGATTTTGCATGGTTTATGTGACTTTCTCACACCACGTAAAATGTAGGCTAAATGTCATACGTTGTTATAGGAAAACGTTGTTAAAAAGTTTCTGCAGAAACACAGTTGTGCCGGATGAGCAGAAAATTACAATACAAGACCTATTTTGAAACTGGCGGAGACAATAACACGGAATAAAGCCACAAATACTAGCCCCCTACGTATCTGCTGCTGCCTCAGAAGACGTATGTCCTGCATATTTTCATGCTGTAAATAAGTCAACATCTGTATTGCAAACCCCTCCATGTTGTTGTTGATTTTGGCATATACCTACCAATGCAACATCATTGTCATAGAAACCAACGAAAGGGCGCCATGGGACACACTAATCAGATATGAACAGTTGCAATACACAGTGTGGACAGTCGATAGCCTAATTTTAGATCCGATTCCAATCAGATACACAAATAATCGGATTTGGACTGACCGTGTAAACGTAGCCTTAGTTGCCTGTGTTTAAGCACGTTGTTACGCGAAGAGCGTATCCACAATGGGAGTAAGACTTTCTGGTTAGCAATGTCAAGTTCACTTGCATTTGCGTCCTTTTGTGCAGATAAATTGTAATGTTACATTTATGTTGTGTATGTATATAGGATACCTGATTAATCTCATATGTGTCATATATAATGGGCCTTAGTTCATGCACTCTTCAGCTTCACAACATGTAGCTATTCGTTTCGGATGTTTCTTTTTCCAAAACATTGATATTATTGATTTACTTATTTTCATGCCATATTTTTATTTGTCAACATTAATTTTCATAAGTGTTTTAATAAAAATATTTTAATCATTGCCATGACAGGCATTTAGTAAATCGATTTGTGAAATTTGTAAATCAATTTGAATCAGTGAAAGAGAATTGCAACTCTTATGTGAATTGATTTTTTTTTTTTTTTTTTTTTTTTTTTTTTTTTTCTCCCTCCCCCAGCCCTATTTCAGAACCACTACAACTCTCCATTGTATTCTGTGTACAGAACAGTATGATATGATCTCAGCAAAGCTGACTCTGACGCTGCACAAAAAGAGTGCTTTTAGCTATTATACTCAATCAAAGGTCATTTGGTTGTTGTAGAGACAAATCAGAAGCAATGAAAGAAATCTGGCTGAAATGTCATTGCAGATCATAGACGAAATCGATGGAAGGAGAGAAGGAAAGGGTTGTACTGGCAGGGAAAGTATAGGAGCTTAGTCACAGTCTTGGAACCCAGGATTACTGTTGACGTCTAAGGAAAGCCTTGACCTCAGAAGGGATTCCCCAAATCATTGCCGTGTTCCACCCTGAAAACATAACTTTTTCCACTAAAAGAAAACATGAGGGAAAAGCTGAATTTTCAGCAGCCATTGCTCCAGTCTTCAGTGTCGCATGATCCACCAGAAATTATTCCAATATATGTTGGTGCTCAAGAAACTTTTCTTTATTATCTTTCAGGACTGAATAGAAAGTTCAAAAGAACAGCATTTATTTGAAATCGTCTTAACTGTCACTTACATTCAATTTAATACATCCTTACTGAATAAAAGTGTTATTATTCATGCTGTTGCTGGTACTGCAATTAGAGTACTGTTATAGCCAAAGTGAAGTCAACTTGTTGCTAAAAATGTAACTAGAGTCCTCAAGATCCCCATGACGAATTATGGCATTATCAGCAATGCCTTTCCTTCAGATAATTGCACTTCTTGTTTCTGCTGATAGAGGAAACCCCAGATGTTTGTAGGAGGTTTCAGTGGCTCCTGAAGACAATAACCAGCTCTGATGTTGGCAGGTAGACTCCATCATGGATGGGCTGCCAGCCTTTGATGTTATGATGCCAGGGCAGAAAGCACTTGCATGCGGACACTAATTGGGCGATTGGCACCAAAGGACTTTGCACAGAGATACTCTGTCTGTATTCCATTAGTCAGAGTGGGTGCGAGTTTGATTATGCTTTGCGTAGGCATGACCTAATAGAAAATATTTGCCTGGCTCGAATTCTATTTTAGTCAGTTTGCAATTAGACATACTGGCAAATGATTCCAAGTACACCTGTAAATGCCTGATTGTCAAAGATATAGGAGACAAGTTTTTTTTGTTAGTCCACACCGAATGTATTTGTTAAAATCCTTAACCTAGGGACCTATTTTATCAACTGCAATACAGACTTCGTTTAGGGGCTATAAATCTTAATTGTCTGCTTTCTTTTAATCCTTCAATTGAAGCGAGATATCGGAGCGTGGGCCCTCCACCTTTAAGTGAGATCCGACACTTGAGGGAGTGAAGTGTTTTCGCTGGGAAATGCATGAATGATTGATAGCAGGAGCAGAGCTGTTTAAAATCGTCTTGCTCCCTGCTAATCAATAATTCAAAGCACTTTCTGTATTTTGGTGGCACATTAAATATCAGTCACCGGCTTGAATTCTCAATTTGATTTATGTCCGTCAAATACATTAGTGGTTTGTCATGATTCTCTTCATTTAAATCAGTTAATTTTACCCTTGCTGGGAGTGATCTCACTTGTCTTGGTTTTCTTTTTACTAGTGTTTCATGTTACAAGAGTAAAGTGTTGATTAATAATTAGGCAGCTGTTAGAAAGAAATGTGGGAATGTGGGAAGTAGACACAGGATCTCATTCATTGGTTAAAGTCGACCATTTGACGTCTGAAAGATGTAATATAGAATATGTAAGGGATAATGTACAACCAGCTAGTTGTTATTGTGACAGTGTGATCGGTATCCCCGCATGAACCCGAGGGGTCTTGTATCATGCTAAAGGGGTTGGTTTTGCAATTACAATCATGAAATATTGATTTAAGGTAAAATGCGTTTATTATGTGAGGCCAAAGAGTACAAAAGCGAACTAGTACGGCAATGTACTTAATTGGTTTCCAGGGCCAACGGTCAGAGTACAGAGTAGTGGTCATTACAAAAAAAGCAACAACAACTAAAAAAAATCACTGTGAATCCCATGATTGACTAAGCAGAATCAAGTATTTCAGAGAGCATGTAATCATTGTTTGAAATGTGCTCATGATATGACCAAGCACTCCTGCCTTACACATGATTTACTGTAGGGCACTATCAGCCTGTGTTCAACATGTCTTCATTTTCCTGAGGCGCTAGAATGACGGTTTGACCTTTACTTCACCAGAGGTTGAGGAGCTGGTTGTGGTGCATGCTGATGTTTCTATTTGTTTCGCTTTGTATCCACGAGGAACTACCGGGATCTCCTGCAAGACCAAGAGGGCTTTTAAATTTTCAAAGATAAATCACTCGCTGCTATCGCATAAGTGCTTTCTGCACCGCTCGGATCCCTGGTGTTAAAAGTTGGAGTCGGCTTTGCTCTCATCCATTCGCGGAGACGAGCAGCGTCCGGTCCATTTGCATTAACGGGGAAACACAAAAGGATTTGAAGGAGGAAATTGCCTCTTGTAAACACAATGGCCTTTCCTGTGAGTTCTCATGATAATGTCCTGAGTGGCCTTGGGGCAGGGTCTAGAACATTCCGTTGAAGAGCACAGTGAGGTCTGCTTCTGTTTGGCCTTTAGCGTGAAATGGCAGTGAGACTTGCGCCCTGGATATTGAGCCGCAGTGAGCGCGGTGGCTGGCTGATGTATACTAACAAGCTTGAATTTCACGTCAAAGCAGTCTGGATGCGCAGTGCCGTGCGTGTCTGTCAGGCAGAGCCGGAGTGACTGTGGCACGGATGCTGATTTCCAATGCCTTAGGGACCTGCACATTGACTTTAAGAGAAGGAATGGTAAGCAGAAGAAGCATCCTCCCTCGTCCATGCTGTAACCCTGATTAAACTTCACTCTTCATGATTGAACATCCCACTTGAACTATGCACTTTTTTTGCCATGCAGTATATGTAGAACTTCCCTTTAGAAACGTAAGATTTTTTTTTTTTCTAGATAATATTGAAAAACCCATATTGATGTGTAGTTTCTGCGCCAAAATTGGTATCAGACAGAATTGCAATTGGTTTAAGTGGATGGTAAGACAAAACAACACCCAACCAATGGCACCAGTTTGGAACTTAATTATCTGTTGAGAATTGAGTCACACTTGAGTTTGAAACTTGTTCGAAATCATTATTATTTGTGCACGTTGCCACTAGAGGAACTGAAACAACAACTTTTACCTTTTAATGAAACAAGTCCATATAATTTGCAAAATAGACTAAAATCGGAATAAAAAAAGGGAAACACTACATGCTGTATTTGTGTTGTAACATTGTGTATGCGTGTTCTTTGATAAATATGTTTTATAGATTATGACGGGCCTGTTGTTGATGGGTTGAACTAGCTTTTGGCAGTAGGAGGAGGAGAGGGACAGTTTACATCAGTTGACATTAGCGTCCATGGCTGATTTTGTTATCGCCTGTTCCTCATCAGCTCAGCTTGTCAGTTTGCTGAAATATAGTCGCACTCTTATGTCAACAGCTAATATTTACATAATCCCTTTCCTCCCGCTTTGGTGACATGCACATCTGAATGGCCAGTGTTTAGATTAGAAGATGGCGATTCATTTTTAACACCAGAGGCACATCGTTTTGGGATGTTTGGCCTTTTGAGAGGAGCTCATGTAGCCTGCTAATGAAGTTTGGGAAGTGTGCATATGTAAAACAACATGACAAAATGAAAATGTAATTTTGTGTGCAAACACTCTTTGTGTTTAGCATGGTGTCAACTGCAGAGCTTTTAAATGTTCTTATTCTCCAGACTGTTTGTATAGATGAGGGTTTTGTATGCAAACTTCCTCTGCTTGTGATTGAGGTTTCTGTGATATAATGCAATATGAGTATGCTCTGTGCTGTGATTCACTCATCTGTGATGTTTCCTATGGGTCATGATTGCATAAGGTCAGTTGAATCATATAGCCTGTAGTCTGCATGCTGCTCAGTATGTCAAGGAGTTGCGTCTGACAGCAGCAAAGTTTATTAGGTTTTTGTTTTTTGAATCAGTAATGCAGCCCTGCGTCATTGACATTCTGAGTCTCTTGGTGCAGTTGCACACAGAGCACATTGTGTTTTGCCTGATAAACAACCTCACAAATCGAACCACTGCAGAAGTAATTCAGTGGAGCCTGTAAAAACAGACAAGAGGAAGTGCATTAATGCACTTGTGTGACCAAATAATGAAACGGTTTAAATAACTGGATAGATGCACAGCCTTTAATAAGACTGGGTGATGTATCATATGTAATGTATATGTATGTATGTTTATGTATTTATGAATATGTATATATTACACACACACATATATTTGATACATCACCCAGTCTTATTGCAGTTCAAACCTATTTTTAATTTATTAATTGAAATGTTCAATTAAAGTTTATTTTATTTACTCATGAAGTGTAAATTTCAATGTATGCCTTTAAATCTGATTTAATGATTTGATTTGCGTTATCCAGTGGCAGCGTTTCATAAAAGCCTAGGGTATGGCATGAGCCCTTCTGGCCATACAACAACGACATTCCAAAATAATAACATTATCTTAAATGTGGACAAAAATCCACTAAAAGAACTTAACAATAGACTTGGCAACAATCCAAATACTGAAATATATAGAAGCCTTCACTGTATCCTAACCAAACGCGACACGTGAGGAAAAAATATATTTATTTTACTGTTTTTATTTCTGCTTCGTTATGGCTGGAACAACATGCAAAGTATGACAAGTGCAGATTATGTGCTTTATTTAATGTAAAAAGAATTGAATATCATTTTTGTTCCTTGTTGAAAGCAACAATGGATAATTCACCTCCAGATCTTGAAAATAAATTAGGAAGGAAACAACTATGACCGTATACAAACTGTCAAGGTGACCAAACAAGTGCATTCTATGATTTAAAAAACTTGTTTCAGTCGCTCACAAAATTGTGTACGATTTAGGAATTCAATATTGTACTTATTGCGAATGCAGTCTGGTTTGCCGTTGAAAATCTTGTCGCATCGCGTCTGGTTATGACACGGCGTTAGGCTGTTTAAATTTGCTTTTTAAAGCTGCAACAGAACTACCGAGCAGCACCATGAGCTGTTTATTTCCCCTGTTTGTCTGAATGTCAGGGTATGGCAACTGCAATACTCTGCCATACGTAAATGCCGCGTTATCTTTAAAGGTTTGCAACGTGGAAATTTCTCATAATAATTTATTTGGGGAAAGCATGTCTGTAAACCATAGATTTTTTTTTGCAGTATTATACTTTATTAATGACTGTGGTGGCTGTTTTATTGCTAAAACAATACAAATATTGAATATTTGTTTCAGCCCTCACATGTACTGTTCAAGGAAAAGAGAGAGGACTAGGAAGACACACACACACACACACACACGCTCAGTAAAGCTCTTGAAAAAGCAGGAACAGAAACCTGCCTGAAAGGACTGCATCACGGTGGCTATTAAAAGGAGTGGTGGTTGCTCCTGATAAGCTCAGTTTGCTTATTGCACAGCACAAGTATTGGGGGCAGAGGATTATTGCCACTTGTGTATATTTCTGCTGATGTTTTTTTCTATCCCTCTTCAGTCAGTTGGCGCATATTAGAAAAACCTGTCTGATGCAGAAGTGGAAGGTGTTTACTCTCACCTGAATATAAAGTGAGAGCACACAAACTTGCAAACTTCTTCCTCGCATATATACACATACTGTCGCTTAAAGCAGTGGCACGCTTGAAATGTAGACAGATTTTGCTTAACATTGCATTTGTAAAAAACAACCAGATAATATTCTCGCACCTCACGAAAATCCATAGAGGCCACACCCTCGTCTCCTCCGTGCCTCGCTTTCAGCCACCTCCCCACATTGTGTTAGTGACTCTGACATTATTTACATAAATGATAAACACGGCGGATGCCAGGATTGGCAGCATAATCCACTTGCAGTGTCATTAGGGAGGAAAAGAGAGAAAGGCTATTACAGCTCTTGCTTCATCAGTGCGTCTCTCTTAGGCCATTTATGGAGGTAATGGAAACCTCTCTCATTAAGGTGCCGCTCACTGTGGCGCTGAGAAACATCTCCACTCGGTAATTGATCTTGTTGGTCTTTAGTGCTGGAAAGTGGCCCTGAAGCGCCGCCCGCTTGCTGCATTCATTTTTCAGCTCAGTCAGAGCCGCCCTGCCCGCCCTCTCTCGTCCAGTCACCTTCACTTCTGCTGCTGAGCACCTGCGTGTGGTCTGCACCTTTTGCTCTTTGTGTGTCTCTTAGGGAGAAATGCAGCCATGTATGTACTGAAGGAATAGTTCTGTCATTATTTACTTGCTCTCATGTTGTTCCTTTTCTGTGTGACACAAAAAAGGAAATGTTCATGTATATTCACACAGCTGTTTTTCTGCGACCGAATCGAGTCAGTTAGTTGAACTCAAAAATCAGAGAATGAATCATTCTTTTGAACTGCTGCTTTTCAGCGAACCGGTTGATCTGGTTCACAGATCGGGCGGATTCATTCATGAATCAACTCAACTCACTAATTTAAAGCTGCTGTCCGTATTTTTTTTTTTTTTTTTTTTTTTGTTTGTGTTCAAGATTTACAAAAAATATATATGAGAATGTGCAACATGAATCCATTTTCCAAACCGTTTTTGTCTTATCCTGAATCATTATGGTACACTTATAATAAGTGTTTATATTGGGACTATTTCAGACCAGACTGGTAGGAATCGCTGCGGAGGAGCACAGGGAGCGTGACTCGCCATAGACATAAACAGAGAGAAGTAGCTCCGGCTGCAATGTTCTTCCGCAAGACGCATGCAGTTCTGTTTATTAACCGCTAGAGTGCAAAAAGTTACGGACTGCAGCTTTAATAATCAGGTTTTAGCAGTTCTTTTTTTATAGTTAAGAAACAAACCAGAATTTTGGTCGGCACCTTACACAACGCTTTTTTTGCCGTTTCTTTATTATTTTGGAGCTTAACAGGCTTGGTAAGTATGAATGATTATTGTAGGGAAAAGACCGTTAGTTAGTAGGTTCAATGGTTAAACACCATGTTTAATACACATATGAAAACGAGGATGTGAGGGATATGCAGACAGCCTGTTTAATAGCTGCTACTAGTGGTTCAGAGAGTCTTTACAGCGTTGTTAATGTTAACCTAGCCTCTGCCTCAGACATCACGCCCACAGACCGTTGGCTGAATGCCTGATGCATATGGCACACTTATCTGGAAACATTTCTGGAGTTTCGTCATCTGATTGTAATGCTAACATAACACTGTGCCTTTAAAGGCACAATATTGAAGAATTTTGGATAAACATCTCCAAAAACCACTGAACAATGTTATACATGTTGTTGACGTGTTACTTACATTATCCTAAATGTTTCCAACACGGTTTAAATCCAGAGAAATCAGCAATTTTAACCAGTGTAATGTCCCATGCCATTGTGTTGCCTGCCAATGACGTCATATCCGCATTACCCTCAATTTCTGATTTTACTTCAAACTATGGAAACACCAAAGACGCTTTAATATATTATGTGTTTGGATACCTTAATTGACAGAAAACAAATCATTGTTATATAGCTCAACATGGTTAGTGTTGATGTTTGAATCTCTTGTTTTCTTGATTTACAGAGAGTAACAGGTTTGTACCATGCCTCAGAGTCAACACTATTTCGTCAAATGGCTAACACAGCAAAACCAGAAAGATTCCTTATTTGTAGTTACAGTAATACAGCATTTTCTCCACCATACAATATATTTTAATATGAATCGCATGCCTTTTAGCAACACAAGTCATCCAGCTTTTATTAATATGGTTTTCTAATATTGATCTAGCTTACTGCAGTTTGCAACATGTGACTCATACCAGCCACCGAGTAAACACGGAGTACCATAAACATAACTTTTAAAGGTAGGGACACACCAAACCAATGCCAAAGAACAGCGCTGATGAAAGCCGACTGTGTTGTCGCCTCGTGTCATCTGCGTCAGAGAAAAAAACAGCACCTGAACACAAAGGACCACAGGCGACTGTCAACTAGCACGCGTGTTCTGTGCCTGCGTGTGAAGGAGATAACCGTCTATAAACGCAGATATATTAGTCTATATTCGTCATTTAAAAAGGCTAAACTAAGACTGCAGGTATACAAACCATAAACAAAGCAGTGTTTGCTTAACGTTTTGAACATCAATCACACTGATCATGTTCTTTATTCCACTCCGCTCACATTATAATGAAAATATTTGCGCAGTGTTGCTCAGGTAAGATGACGTAAAATTAGAACATCCTTCTGTCTGTTCAGTTTTGACTTTCATCACATTTGCTCTTATTCTCGTGCACTGATTCGTTCGCTAAGCTGAACAGCCAATCAGAGTTCTCTCTCTCACCGACGGTACAATGCGGATTGGGCCAAAAGAAAAACCCAGAAGGCATCCGACTAGAGCCAGCGGTGCAGAACACACCGGAAAACCTAAATCGGCCAACGCTCAAAAACGGCCCAGCGTTGCCCGACGGCTACACAATCAATCTACACCTTTGTTTATTGTTTTGAATAATCAACCTCAAGTGGTGAAACTTACATACTGTGCTTTTAACCTGACGTGAAAAGCAATTGGATTTGCACTACATTGTTGGACCTGGATCATCTAATGTAGCAAATTATCACCTTTTGTTTAGAAAACAGTGAAAACACTGTCTTCAGATGCAGCTTTTTATAGTAAATAAGAGTGTGCACAATGAGAAGTGATACAGAAGTGCTTTATTGAGTTGTCTATGTATCCATATAAGTGTGCTCTTTATTATCTCTGTCTTGTCTCAGTGGGCGATGTGTTTATGTATAAGTGTCTGCAGCTGTTTTGGTGTGTGTGTCAGGCTCTTGGGGGCCACTGGGAGTTGTGACATGTGTGGTGTAATAATAGACGAGTTTTTGTGATCCAAACAGCCTGCTCTGCTCTGTGACTCAGTGTAGCTGGGCCTGAGGTCTGGACTTGCATCATCACTGGGATCCGCTGTGCTGTCAAGAGCACACAAGGGATTCGGCTCTGTCCATCAACATGGAAAATGGAGCACTTCATTCCCTATATTTTCTGTTTTGTTCAAAAGAAATCCTAGCACAACTAACAAAATATCCTAACTGCACTTCTTAGTAGTCTGACAGTAGTTCAATTGCTTCTTCAAAGTTGTGTAGCTTTTCTAATAACAAACTACTACTACTTTACAAATGGGTTAAAATGTCAAATTGTTTTATTGTAAACAACAGGAAACAGGGAGTGATCATATATACACTCATCTCAACAATTCTCTCTCCATTGCATTGCATTACATTGTTCTAATGAATCGGTTCTCATATGCAGCTGTGGAAAGTCTGATTCATTCTGGTGAATAATTTTGCTCTAAACCATTCTCTCACTTATGTAGTGTTTGAAAGTTTGATTCATTCCAGTGAACTGATTCATTTAGATGTATAATTTAGAAAAAGAGAAAAATGTTGGGTGGGTCTTGGTTCTATCCATCAGTTGTTGATTGGATAAAGGCAGATCGGCTTAATGTGAATTTGCACTCGATTGTAAGACGGGCGGAGTTTAAAGTTATTGGAGAAGTCTGGCATGCATGATCCAAGAAGTCTGTCATTTTGCAGGAAGGTTGATTTTATGACATTTTGACTTTGCATTTATAAAATAGACAATTTCTATTTCTTGAGACTTTAAAAAATATTGTCAATTTAAGTGGCTTTAAGGAATACTTCACCCTAAAATGAAAATTGTCATCATTTACTCTTCCTCAACTTGTTCAAACCTGTATTCTTTCTTCTGTTGAACACAAAAGAAGATGCATTTTAAACAATGTTGGTAACCAAACAGTTGATAGGACCCATTGGCTTCCATAGTAGAAAAAATATACTATGGAAGTCAATGGGGACCATCATCTGTTGGTAACCAACATTGTTTAAATGTATCTTCTTTTGTGTTCAGCAGAAGAAAGAAACTTGTACAGGTTTTGAACAAGTTGAGGGAGAGTAAATGATTAATTTTAGGGTGAACTATTCCTTTAATGTAGTTTGCTAACGTTGTAAAAGCAAACTATTTATTTGTATTTTTTTAAATAAACCTACTGTAGTTTAATAGTGTGAAAGTGACACATCTTTATCCTAAATTTAATTGGATAATGTGAAACGTGACAAATCGAGTTGCTATGTTGTCGCTTTGGTGGTGTTAGTGACCAATTTTATCTGATTGTTGAAATAAGCTTAATTGTAAGTGTTTTAGAGTGTTTTATAGACCGTTTAATTTTTTTTAGTGCTGTTCTTCCCCTGTGGCAACACGCTTTCATTTAGACCCTGAAATGAATTATATTTACTGTTTGAAGGAAGGGATGTTATTGTTCATCTCAGACAAGCAGCGGTTGGGTTTGAACACACTCAGTCAGACCACTGTAATGTGTCTGACCTTTTGTTCCCATTGACGGATGAGGTATTGGCTCAAAGGAAAATGAGATATTTCCAGAGTTCCCTTTGACAGGCATACAAATGAACGAATCAAACAGCATGATTCCACTTAGATGGATCAGTATTCTGGCATTGTGAGCAAGAGATCATCAAGCTTCATGGAGAATATGAAAATTCTGCTTTAAAGACTTTTTGGGAAAATTTGTTTTCTCTATTTTCTTGTTCCTCTCCAACTATTGCTTTAGTTATTCCTTGTAATAGCTCAATCAATGTGCTTTATGTCTTTATATTGTCAGTTGTGGGGCTGCTGCTATCATCATCAGTCACTCTGCCCTTGATTAGACCTCTGACATCCCCTTGAGTGTTATTCATAAAGACTCGTGCGTAAATGAGCACAGCTCTAGGATATGTCCGAATTCCTGTACTACATTTCAGAGTATGTTCTGAATTTAATCTCAAGTATTGAAGTATGCGCTGTGAATGCAGGTGTGTCATATTAATACATTAATACTACCATTAAAAAGTTTGCAGGCAACTAATATTTTTATTTAGCAAGGATGCATTACATTTTATCAAAAGTGACAGTAAAGACATTTATATTATTACAATTGTTTTATTTTATTTCCAGTCCCACTTTATATTAGGTGGCCTTAACTACTATGTACTTACATCAAAAAGTAAGTTTAATGTGTTCATATTGTATTGAAAAACACTTTTGCTGATATTGAGGTGGCATACGGGTAAAGTTAGGGACCGGTGTGGTGGGATGGGTAAGTTTAAGGGTAAAGTTAGGGACAGGTGTGGTGGTAAGGGTAAGTTTAAGGGTAAAGTTAGGGACAGGTGTGGTGGTAAGGGTAAGTTTAAGGGTAAAGTTAGGGACAGGTGTGGTGAGATGGGAAAGTTTAAGGGTAAAGTTAGGGACAGGTGTGGTGGTATGGGTAAGTTTAAGGGTAAAGTTAGGGACCGGTGTGGTGGGATGGGTAAGTTTAAGGGTAAAGTTAGGGACAGGTGTGGTGGTAAGGGTAAGTTTAAGGGTAAAGTTAGGGACCGGTGTGGTGGTAAGGGTAAGTTTAAGGGTAAAGTTAGGGACAGGTGTGGTGAGATGGGTAAGTTTAAGGGTAAAGTTAGGGACAGGTGTGGTGGTAAGGGTAAGTTTAAGGGTAACGTTAGGGACAGGTGTGTTGGGATGGGTAAGTTTAAGGGTAAAGTTAGGGATAGGTGTGGTGGTAAGGGTAAGTTTAAGGGTAAAGTTAGGGACAGGTGTGGTGTGATGGGTAAGTTTAAGGGTAAAGTTATGGACAGGTGTGGTGGTAAGAGTAAGTTTAAGGGTAAAGTTAGGGACAGGTGTGGTGAGATGGGTAAGTTTAAGGGTAAAGTTAGGGACAGGTGTGGTGGTAAGGGTAAGTTTAAGGGTAAAGTTAGGGACAGGTGTGGTGTGATGGGTAAGTTTAAGGGTAAAGTTAGGGACAGGTGTGGTGGTAAGGGTAAGTTTAAGGGTAACGTTAGGGACAGGTGTGTTGGGATGGGTAAGTTTAAGGGTAAAGTTAGGGACAGGTGTGGTGGTAAGGGTAAGTTTAAGGGTAAAGTTAGGGACAGGTGTGGTGGGATGGGTAAGTTTAAGGGTAAAGTTAGGGACCGGTGTGGTGGTAAGGGTAAGTTTAAGGGTAAAGTTAGGGACAGGTGTGGTGAGATGGGTAAGTTTAAGGGTAAAGTTAGGGACAGGTGTGGTGGGATGGGTAAGTTTAAGGGTAAAGTTAGGGACCGGTGTGGTGGTAAGGGTAAGTTTAAGGGTAAAGTTAGGGACAGGTGTGGTGAGATGGGTAAGTTTAAGGGTAAAGTTAGGGACAGGTGTGGTGGTAAGGGTAAGTTTAAGGGTAACGTTAGGGACAGGTGTGTTGGGATGGGTAAGTTTAAGGGTAAAGTTAGGGACAGGTGTGGTGGTAAGGGTAAGTTTAAGGGTAAAGTTAGGGACAGGTGTGGTGGGATGGGTAAGTTTAAGGGTAAAGTTAGGGACCGATGTGGTGGTAAGGGTAAGTTTAAGGGTAAAGTTAGGGACAGGTGTGGTGTGATGGGTAAGTTTAAGGGTAAAGTTATGGACAGGTGTGGTGAGATGGGTAAGTTTAAGGGTAAAGTTAGGGACCGGTGTGGTGGTAAGAGTAAGTTTAAGGGTAAAGTTAGGGACAGGTGTGGTGAGATGGGTAAGTTTAAGGGTAAAGTTAGGGACAGGTGTGGTGGTAAGGGTAAAGTTAGGGACCGGTGTGGTGAGATGGGTAAGTTTAAGGGTAAAGTTAGGGACAGGTGTGGTGGGATGGGTAAGTTTAAGGGTAGGGTTAGATGTAAGGGAAGTGTCAACAGTGTAATTATAAATATAACTACAGATTTATAATTACATGCAGATATTTTTAAAACCGTAAGTACAATGTGAAAACATGTATGTACACAATGAAAGCATTGTATCAAATTATTAATTTAAATGTTAGTACATAGTAGTTAAGGCCACCTAATATAAAGTGCTTATTTCCTATATATAAAACACTTTGATCTTTCTATTCAGGATGCTTAAAGTTTTATGGTTTTCACAAAAAATATTTGAGCACGACTGTTTTCAACATTGGTGATGATAATAATAATAATTTTTTCTTGAGCAATAAATCAGCAAACTAGCACTTTTCTCGTCAGCGTTTTTAAAAAAAGTTGCCAGCACAGCCAGCATTTGATCATTTTCACAAAGCTTTGATGGCCCCCAGAATATTTTATTGTATGAATATCTGAACATGCAGTATATAAAAAGAAAGACAGCCTCTGCTTTTAAACAAAATACAAACAAACTAATTTGTCTTAAAAATGATGGGAAAAGATCTAAAATGATTTCTGAAGGATAATGTGACACTGAAGACTGGACTAATGGCTGCTAAATGTTTAAATTCAGCTTTGCCATCACAGGAATTCATTAATTATCTTAAATTATAATGATATTTAACAAAACTGCTGTTTTTACTATGAATAAATGCAGTATTGAGCACAAAAGAGTTTCTTTTTCAAATATTAAAAAGTCCTACCGACCTCATATTGAATGGTAGTATTCCACTGACAGTTTTCCCACCTTTTTTGCCTTTTCATATATGATGATGCGTGAGCTGATGATCCATCATATTTGTAAACTGTCCAGTGGTTTCACACTTCAGTAGATGCAGTATGTCATCCAGGTATTGTTCACCCACTGTATTATTATCATTACTTTACCAGTTCTGTTTTGTCTGACCGTGTTTTGGTTTATTCTATATCTAGGCCGTGTGTATTTGAATGTTATCCCCAAAAACAGGCTAAAGACTGTTTGGAGGACTTGCCCAGTCACTCATTCCAATCTGCTTTAAAGCTTATACAGGCTTTGCTCAATGGCTTCCCGAATGGGCAGATTTGCTGAGAACTGAACAATCTACTAGCAAATGAATGATTTCAAGAAAAAGCGTTCTTTCTAAGAACTAATATATGAGATGCTGTGTGACGTATCTTGATCAGGTTACTAATGCAGGAAAATGAATCGTTAATCAAGACACTGGGGAAGTGTGCTCAGCATGAAGCAAATTACCTGGATTAGCATAGCAAAACGCTGCATAATGTACCTTTACCGCTATGCGGAGTCTCAGAGAGAGAGATGCCTCTGTTAATTAAACAGAATGTGAATGTGACGGGGCTAAATGGAGCTGAGAGAATGGAGAAGCTAAAATGGAGTCTGATTTTTTTTTTTTTTTTTTTTATTTTTTTTTTATATATATATATTCCCGTCATGTTTGTTTTGAATGTGCTGCTTGAATCTCTGACATTTGACTCTGTATGCACATGATGTCTAAATGGAAGAGAGATGTTGGACTCCTAGGTGCTTTTTGACAAGTAAAAGAAGTTGTGAAGATAACGGAGGATCTCAAACGGCCTATCATCAAATGGTTCTCTAACTATTGAGACCTAGAACAAATCAAATCAAATCAGAAAACATCTAAATGCCACCAATTTTCTCAGCTTTGAAGACTGTGAGCCACATTCAATAGACTTTTTATTTTATTTATTTTTATATATATATTAATATTTCTGTATTTATAGTGATTGTTCACCCAAAAATGTTACGATTCAAACCAAAATGACCTTTTACTTACACTCATGTTGTTCCCTCCTTATTTGACTTTTTCTTCAGTGGGACCCTAAAGGTAATTTTTCTTTGAATATCTTTTTTTCTCTCTTGTCTTTTTTTTCCCCATCAAAGTCAGTGAATACTTGGGCCTGTCAAACTGCACAATGACGACAGAGCAACAAAAAGCAACATCATAATTGTCGTCCATATGGCTGTTTTCCCAGGTCTTCTTAAGCCATATGATGGAGAACAGACAATATTTAAGTAGCTATAGAAAAACTGTTGGATACTTGAGAAGTCAAAATGACTAAAATGCCTATCCTAGTAAATAGTGTATATGCTGCAGCACTCTGTGTACCAAAGTTTGAGAATCATTGATTTAGGACACTTTTCGTCTGTTTATTTGATGGATGTGCTTTTGGGAAATAGCCTGTTTTAGTTCAAGCCAAGTTTGAAGGAAATTTAACAAGGCATTGATTTGCAGATATTGTTTTCATTTTACATGATGGACTGTCCCGCAAATATAGGGTTTGATGTTTATAAATGCATGTCCTTACAAACATCTATCATTGTAACCACAGTTTCCACTAAATTATCATGTGGTAATAATGTGGTAACTTGCTATTAGCTGCCATGTCATTCAAAAAAAAGAAATGTAAACAAAATGACTTTTATTGTTTGCAGTTACATATTATTTTAGTTGTAAGAATAACTAGTTACTGTGGAATTTTTTTTTTTTTTTGTGATTTATGTGTGGGTAATGCACGTGACATTACTGTGCAGCTCTTTTCAGAGCGACGGCCTTTTACACTGATGACAGATATAGGTCACTTAAACACGAATGTGAGTTACAATCAAGACCAAAACAAAAAGACATGATAGCCTGACAGATATTTTAAAGGTAATATGATTTATATTAAGCATTTTAACACATCTTACTGATGCAGTTTCTTAAGTAGAAAATCATATTTGCTTCTGAGAAAATTGCTTAATATTCAGTGTTGGGAGTAACGCGTTACAAAAGTAATGCATTACAGTAACGTATTACTTTTTGCTGTAACAGTAGTGTAAGGCATTACTAATCAATTTTCAGTAATATTTTACTCTGTACATTTTCAGTAACACTTGCATTACAACACACTTTTAGCCCAAAATTGAATTCATATTTGTTATTAAAAAAAAAACAGCAAAACCGCGAGACATTAACAAATGAAAAATGCAAGCAAGTTACCTGTTCTTGGTCAGTCAATAGCCGTGTGTAGTATCCGAGTTTGTAAATAAAGACTAAATGACAGCTTCTGATATATTTGTATAGCAATTTATTTCATTCATCTCCCTTTTGCTGGTGTACCTTTGTATTGTGTGACATAGTCCAGTGAAGGCGTGTTTAGGGCGGGTTTTACTGGAGTGCCACGAGGCATGGTTTCGGCCTCTGTGCTCACACTGGCCACCAGTGGAAAAGCAGCTAAAGAAGGCTTAAAGGCTCTGTCGTTTCAAAGAATAGCACAACGGCGAGCGCGTCGAGTATAAACACCTCTCCAAACGGACGAGGCGTGCGCGCGGTCAGCGGAGGCGCACGCTGCGGAGCCAAACGAAAGTATAAACAAGGCTTTAATGGGTGAAGATGGCAGAAGACTGTACATTCGCGAGATGGACGTATGCACATTACTTTGAGTTTGTCAGAGATAAGGACAAGAAGAACGTAATAGTCAAATGCAAATGCAGTCAAATGCAACCTTTGTCTAAAACCGAAAGAACTATCGACGTTGCGAAATAGCACTAGTGATAAAAATAAAAATAAAAAATACTTTTTGCACTTGCAATGACGTTTTTGTGTTGTGAACCTTTTGAATTCAAAGAAAATAAAATGACGACAATAAGAAAAGAACAAATGTGCATCATGGCGTTAGAGTTTACATACAGTACAGTTCTGTTGTGTCTAATATGAATAGACCCAAGCTATTGCCAGATAATCACTTTACCTCTACCATACTTTTAACAGACTTGGATCGTTTGTGATTCTGTCTGTCATCCTTTCTTGGATTGTCTTGAGCCTTTTTATGCTTTACCAATTATATGCTATATTGTTAGTAGCCTGGATAGCCCACAGATAACAATCACAATTCACAGATAAAAGATCACAATTCTGAGAAGTAATATTGTATTGTAAAGAATTACTTTTAAATAACAGTAACAAGTAATCTATAATGCATTACAGTTTGGAAGTAACTTGCACAACACTGTTAATTTTACAGTAGTAGAGAATATATTAAAGAAGCACATTTCTTTCTGTTAGATGCTTGTCTTTGACTGTTTACTACAAGAGCTACCTAGGATCTGGATGGGCCTTGCTTTGACTGGCATGAACATCTGGCCTGGGTATTGAATGCATTTCTGCACAGTTATGCTTTTAATGCAACCAGTACTATTTCACTTAAAGTCTGTGTGCAGATATTTGAACCAAATGGCTTTTACAAAGAGAAGACTGCATCATTAAAGGAAAAGTGTTATTTCTGCACCACTAAGCATAAATAATGACTGTTTTCAAACAAGTTTCCTGAACACCCCTCTGTCTTTTATTGGTTGATGAACAGATAGCCTAGTTTCTCACCTGATTGACTGAGCCAGTGCCAGTGTTTGATAATTCATCTTGCGAATAAGCAATAGTTGTCTCTGCATATTAAGCTTGGAAAAAGTATTTTAACACTGAAAATATTGACACTCTTCAGCTTTAAGTGAAGTGTAAAAAAAAAAAAAAAAATCGAGTCGAATGACACATTTTTGTTAAACTTATGTTTCTTTGACATCCGGTATTTTAAATGGATTTCTATCAACTAAGTAAATGACATGTTTTAATCAGATCATCCCTGAATATCTGACATGTTCTACAGCAATAAATGCCTTTACTGTGTGCTGCAGAAGTGGCCACACAACAGAAGGACTCATTCCGCTCTTAAATGCAGTGTTTGCTTTCTGTTATATCCTCAGGACATTTTAGAAATGACCAATTAGAGGGAACAGTGCCCAAATCGTTTCAATTGTTGACATTTACTCTGGAGCTCCAGTTGATGATATCACTGATTTGGGAGCGAGGTGTAACGTTTGACCTGTTTGTTTTTGGGTGGGAATAGTATTCCTCAGCTAATTTCCCTCTGATAAGTATCTGACAACCCATAGTGTGGCATATTATCTCCGGGTGAGGAAAATGGTTTCTTCAGAGTGTGAATTGATTTTGCTGGATGCCCATGTGACGCGACACTTCAAAATGCTCACTGTTTGGTTTTTTTTGGTTTTTTTCTTATTGAACCCATTTTTTTGACTTCTCTATTTGCATTTAAATGATCAGTTATTGCTTTTGGCAGGGTTCTGCCACCCGACTCTTGTCTGTAGTGAGGAACTGTACTGTTTCACCTTAACAAATGATGTTTGCACTCCCACCCCCCACTTCCATTCGTAATTATCAACTGTTTGCACTGCTGGCTGCATTGATTTTTCTTTCTTTCTTTCTGCATGTCATGACTCAACATTTAGTAGTCTGTTTAAATTGAATTGAGGGTTTGTTATGTGAAAATGACCGGTTATTTCAGAATTGTGCCTGAATTTTCGGATTCAAAGAATTACGTGCATGTAGGAGCGTGTCGTCTGCTACAGTTCACAGCATTTAGAGGATGGAGAAGGGTCATGGTTTTAAAGGGTTGATGCAAATCAGTGGAATTGTGCAGGGTTGACAGATATGCACACTAGAGCACAGATGTTTAAAAAAGTCTAGGGATGTCATATAGGGGTGGGAATCTCTAGGCATCTCACGATTCGATTCGATTACGATTCAGAGGGCTGCGATGCGATTATGAAACGGTTATCGATGCATCTTTTTTCTATACAGATTTTCTTTTCAAAGTATTTGTAATGACCCATAATTACTTCCAATATCTTTTATTAATAAAGCAAATAAAAGTGATTTTACAAGTCAACAGGAAGGTTACATTTGCCAGAATATGTCCCAACATTGCAATGAACCAACAGGAAAAGTGTCTGTAGCAGTATACTTAATACATGCATATAGTAAATTAATACAGACTTCAGCATATTCTGAATCACTAACATAATGTAATAAACAACACCCTTCTGTTATGTGCAATGAGCAATATAATCCTTGCTGTCCCAAAATCACAGCGTTTATACCAAAATATAGATGTCTGAGCTCTCATACAAAAGTAATGCTTGTAGACTTCAGCATATTCTGAATAACTAGTAACATACAGCTGCTCTTATACAGAAATAAATAATAGAATCTTATGACTTAAAACTAAATACTGAGCACAGACCGCTCTTATGAAATGATCACTAAATTAACATCTGCATACGGACGCAAATCCTTGACCATCAAATTTGCGATAGAGTTTGTGGTCAGCAACTACCGATACAACTTTGGAAACGTTGGAAGCGTTGGAAACGTGTAATATGGTTTTTCATGTTTGTCGTGTTTCGAAAATATTTTGGTTTAGTTTGACACAACTTGGATATAGTGTGGCTCTTGTCCAGGTCATTTTCCCCTTAAACTTCACAGAAGCCAAAGTGCTTCCATTATACGCTAGCTTTTAATGTAGAGGGTGCCGGTTGGATTTCTCGCTCAGCCTTCACGCGTCTCTGTCATGTGCATGCCACAGACGGTCCGGGCGCTGCACTTTCCGCGCTTCAGAGTTGCGCCTTTTGCGTTCCGTCAACATTACGTTGTCAACATTTAGAAAGTAGATTTTTTTGACATTTGTGAATCGATTCAGAATCGTCCCTGTCCGCATCGCGATGCATCTAAGAATCAAATTTTTCCCCCACCCCTAATATCATCTAAATGGATAACCTGGTAATAAGGTTTCACTTTATTTTGATGGTCCCTTTAACACATTCTATTGACTAGGTAACGTTGCACCTACATGTCTACTAACTCATTAGAGTGGTAGTAGAGTATTAGTACGTTGGTAGAGTTAGGGTTAGAATAAGTTGACATGTACTTGCAAAGTTACTTATACTGAGTAGAATGTATGTTGGGGGACCATCACAATAAAGAGCATTAAAGGCACAGTATGTAAGGTTTGCCTCTAGAGGTTGCTTATTCAAAACAAAGGCATAGCTTGATGACTCCATGAATGAGCGTGGACTCATGAGAGTTGTAGTCTTTTCACCTCCATAGCCGATGGAAAGAAATCCGACGGACTCGGGCAGAAATCATGTTGATAAATGAGCGAGTGTATTAAAGTTTTATTAACGTTACGATGGTATGAAGCAGGATGAGATGTTAATGCTAATGAGAGAGACCTGAACAAAACAGAGGTCTCATTATGCTTATGCTGCAGTTGGCCGCTTCCGCTCTTTTTGTTGCGTAGGTAAACATCAAGTGTGTTTCTACCGTGGAAATCAAGGGTAGCGCGGATATGACGTCATTGACAGGCTCCATAATGACACTGTCTGTAACACTGGTTAAAATAGTTGATTTCTCTGGATTTAAACTTTGTTTGAAAATGTTTGGGATAATGTCAGCACACAGGTCAACAAAATATATAACATAACATTGTTCAAGTGTTTTTTGGATATTTTAATCTAAAAATCTTACATATTGTGTCTTTTAAGCAGACTATGTAAGCTGACTTGTTTCTAGCACTCCATAAAGAGTTATCACAGAGGATCGACACATTTTGAAAAGCATTTGCAGATGTTTGCTCTTTATAAGTAACTGCATTGACACTTCCAATAATCTCTCATTTTGAAACGCATGCTATTACTCTGAAATATTTTGAGGGTTATTTGAAACCTCGTTGAGAAACTGTTGATACTCAATATCAGGTCGATTTGCCTTAGCTCTGTTCTTTCTTTCTAGATCTGCACATGAAACTTGATTGCAGATATGCACCAAATTTTCCACTACATTTATTTTCTCATGAATGTTTGCATATTTCAGTGATTGCCTTCTAGTGGATTCAAATATGCAGAAATGGCAATCTTCCTCTCCTGGAATGAAGCATGTACTCATTTCACAGCCTCTAATTGCGTTTCTGTAAAACGGTCAATTGTTCCACTTGAGCAAAGACTAAAGTAGATGCTAAAGGGATGCTTGCTCTGATCATTCATAAAGGTATATGATACAAGTTCACTCACACATGCAACGCACAATTTCTCAAGTGTATTGAAATGACTATCTGATTTTGATCACTGACCTGTCCAAAAGTTGTTGCTATGTTTTCAGGGTGTTGTGGATGGTTGCCATGTTGTTGCTTTGTTTGCTGATGTGCCTAGATGTGCCTTTTCAGCATGTTGCTGTGTGGTTGCTAGGGTCTTTTGGGGGTTTAGTAGGTGGTTGCTTATAAAATGCTGCAGTGCTGTGTTTTTGTAGGCTAAAACCTGGATGAAATCCATTTGAAGTTTTTAGCACTTCATCGTCCTAAAGTCGATGGGTTTTCTGAATGGGTTTCTGGCAAATGCCTGAAATAAGGTTTGTGGTTAACTTTAAGATATTTTCACTCTTTGTTCTGCGGCATAAAATACAAAGTAAAATGGCTTTTTATTTTTAAAGCGGTTCATTTTCTTGATTTTTAAAGTGGTAGCTAGCAAGTGGCTTAATAGTAAAGAGGTTGTTGAGGACATTTAAATGTCGTCATCTTCACACCAAAATGGTAAACTCATCTAGCCTACTCACTAGTCTGCTTTTCATTGTGTTCATAATCACGCTCTTGCAAACTATTCTAATTCATTTAGATTTTTACTTCTGCCGATTATATTGGCATCATCAAGATTCATAAAGGTTGTTAATTTGTGAAGATAATCGTGATGAACAAAACATGCAGGCTTAAGACTCAAACTTGATACAGAGCTTATTTTCTGCAATAATCCAAAAGCCAGTAGAAAAATCCTATTGGGTTTTTGTTGAGGGAACAAAGGTGATGCAAAATTTTGGGCTGGCATACAAAAATCACTGCAGAACTCTATTGGCTCAAGTCTAAGAGCCCACTCAGAAGTCTCTAATATATTCTGGTCTCTAATTATGACTCAAACACTTCTTCTGTGTAAATTTGGGATTTTTAGTTGGTGTGATCATTTAGAAATGTCCAAATGATATGCATATCAGTGGTGATGTGGATCCATTTTGGTTAATATGAGTTCCAAAAAACTGCTTGGAAACAGCTGCTTGGATAAGTTAGAAACTTGGCTCTTCTCAGTATGTCTTACTTTTGCAATCTGACCAGCACAACAGAGACTCAGTGTTCCTGTGTTCGCTCTATCTATTCTATCTATCTATTGCTGCACATCGCCATTTGCTGATCCTGTTCTCAGCAGCTTAGGACATATGTGTATCATGCTCAGAGAGATGTGGTGGTCGGCCATCCAATCCAGTTAGCAGCTATCCGAGCTGGGTACGATGAGAGGGCCCTGTCATTATCACTTGCACATTCATGCCACAGATTACCGTCTGACCTTCCCATCGCTGTCACTCAAAAAGCGGCCTCAGTAGCCTGTCACAGGGTTGGACGTTCATGCCAAGAAACCAAAGATTCTCCACCCCTATCACTTATACGAGGTTAATAGCCACTTAATTGGCTTACCTAGCAACGTGCAATCACTTGTGAGGTCGGTAAATTAGATTTGGGGCTGACACATACCACTCTACATGTTTATGGTGCTCTGCTCTCACAATTACATAAAGCATTGCTGTCCGTTTTTACCCTAGGTTTCTCTTCGTCCTTACCTCCCAGCGAACTGTGAAGGAGCTCACCCAGCCATTCAGGAAACGTATCATATTAAAGTGTGGTAACTGCTATATGTAATGAATTTTGGATTAGGAGCAACAAAGCGGCTCTATGATAACCTTTCCGAAGGACGCAGTTTGTGAGCAGAGGGAAGCAGGTTATAGTAGGAGGTGACTCCCAGACACCCCAGGGTGGCTGCGTTTGATGTCACTCTAGCTGAAAACTCCCCAGCGCAACACAAACAAAACATGCCGTACCAGACCTGTGCGGATACATCAGTAGAGAGGGAAATGTCAGATCGTCAGGGGTGTGTGTGTGAAGTGAATTACTCTGGTTTGTTGAGTGTTCCTGGGAGGATACTCTAATTTCAAGCTGAAGGTGTAACATGTCTTTTATTTCTTCCCAGGTGCAGTGGACCCTAGTGTGGACACAAGCTCGCAGAGGGACCTTCCCCACGGACTATATGAAGGGAAGGGAGGGGAGGGGGAAGGGGGCTGCTGACGTTACTCCCGGATTGAAGAGCACACAGGTCAGCATGCTTTAAAATCTGACATGTTGTTTTTACAATGTCATGAAGTTTATTGTTGTTCACTTTTAGTGGCTGTAAATTTAGTTGTTGGTCCTTTAAGTACAGATCATTTAATGGCTTACATTTTGTAAATTTTGACTTGAAGGCAGTGTTTCCTTTTACCTTTTTTATCTTTCATTCCATCAACCCCATCAGTAATGCTCAAGTACCCCTTCTTTGGCACCAAACCCGACATGTTTCTTTCAACTGGTATTAAATAGAAAAATCACAAGATTACTTGTGATTTAATTATACCAAAATTTATTTGAAGTCACAATTTTTGCTTTACGTTGACAGAGGATAAAGCCTTTTCTCACTCATCACATTTTAGAGCAGCCATGCTTGTGGGAATATAAATGTATATAAAAAGGAAAGAAAACTATATAATTATATAAAATATATGGTTTAAAATAATGTTTTATAATAATTCATATAATGTATAAATAAATGTAACAATTAACAATTTTACTTGCCATGAAATGAAGCATTCATCATTTATCTTAACACGTTTTTTTTTTTGTCAATTTGCTATGTCCTGCAAAGTAAACTATTAGATTAAAGGGTGATTCTCACTAAACTGTATTTTCTACAAGCTTTTTCAAGGTAAATGTGGGTGTCTTTCCAAAAAAGACACTTGGAGATTCCAAAAGGACATCAAGTGATA